>JAVGWX010000001.1:35203009-35815509 GCA_036924085.1 Ariolimax columbianus | reverse complement strand
ATTCTGCTACTTAAGCCCTTTTGTGGTTTGGTAGTAGGAGATTGAGAATGAACAAATAAGAAGAAGAAGAATCGCACAATTTCTTCGTCTTTGCAGTGTCTGCGAACATAAAATAGACTCAGATCCATGGTGACACGCAACAACTTGACGAATCAAACAGCAACTTGGAACAACAAACAACTTGACGTAAGAAATAACTTCAATGCTCAAAGAACTTCAATCCAGTATAACACATCAATTGGTGAAACAAGCGAACTTCAATCCGTACAACACATCAAATGGTGAAATAAACGAACTTCAATCCGGTACAACACATAAATTGGCGAAACAACAACACGTTTGGGGCAACAAAAGTCTCGATGGTTTAGCTCTGACATGAATTATCCATATGTTTTATGAACCAACAATACTGCTGCTGAAGCTAGCGAATCTTGACACAAAGGCAAACCATAAAGAGCAATATTGAATGGCACGCATGCTCCAAAGGCACCTGAATTAGAACACATGATCCACGTGAAGTTGAAAGAGGCAGTAAAACTTGCAGAAATGTGAAAAGTTATGTCTTATGAGTTTGAGTGAAATCGTTACCAAAATGGTTGCTAATGAAGTCGTAAATTTGTTCATGGAAAACAATTAGAGGCTAACATGCACTTGCCTGTCTGGAACTGTTCTTCCGCAAAAAACCTCTCCGTTTGATATAATAGGCCACTCATTACCTTCTGATATTTCTTCATCAAACAGGATGAAAACCTTCACGGTGTTTTGGGAGTATCTGATGAAAGCCATACTGCTTACTCACCAGAACATGTAGCCTGCACTTTCCCGGACAATCTAACACATAATTGTTTGTTTGCTTCTGAACTTGGAACTAACCCCTTAGCAATGCGTCTTATTTGAAAACGTAGTATCACTTATTTTGCCTAATTTAAATATATCTTACAAATTGAGCTTTCAGAGCGATCAACGAGCAATCGTGTTACTATGAATTCATACTATATAACGTTTATGTGAAAATTATAGTGCCTCTATCTTCTTTATATTTCAACTTTGGTGATACCATGTGGGCGTTCGGCAATTCATGTTCTTATCATGACATCCTTGCTCCATAACATTTTTATTGAAACAATGTTTTTGCATAGCATGAAATAGACGTTCTGGACAATATAATCTTTGTTGTTGAGTTTTCTAATCAAGATTTCCAACACTGTCATTTTGCAATATGCAATTCTCATCTAGCTGCCGTCAATATGTAATATTACTTTATAATAATAGATTTTGTTCCAACCGAAAGTCATTCAAAAGGAATTACAAATAGGGTTATTGCAAGAAGAAAAATCGAGTATAAATTGATTTAGAACGATTCGGAGGGTAAATGAATGGGGTCAGAAAATAAGGGAATGTTATAAGCAAAATAAGGACGGTGTAAAAATGGTGAGAAACAAAATGTTTGGAGAATTGGGATTACGTTTTTCTTGACGTGTAGTGCCAACTTGACAACCAGGTTGAATGGGAACAATACAAGAAAATATTACTTGCTGGTACACAATGTATGACCAAGTAATGCTAGAAGGAGAAGAGATTAGCTAATCTTACACAATGTATGACCAAGTAATGCTAGAAGGAGAAGAGATTAGCTAATCTTACACAATGTATGACCAAGTAATGCTAGAAGGAGAAGAGATTAGCTAATCTCACTGGTAAAAACGCCTGACACATTTGGCGTGGGTAAACTCGCTAAAAGGGGTTGGGATCATGTTTACTTGACAAATAATAACTCCAGAACATTATTATTTGTAGAGGTGCTCCTAACTTTGATGCTGTCATTTGTTTAAATGTTTTAGCACTTATTCTCCGCGATAAGGGTCTACACTGGGCATGTTACAAGCTGGGAGCGGATTTTCAGAACACGGATGTAATTGAGACTCGGTAGGGTGGATTTATGATTCAACTAGGTGCACATCCTAGAAGTATGTTGTGAATAACAGAGAGTAGCGTATTTGTTGCTGTCTAGAGAAAGGATTGGTGGCTGGAGAGCTTTGATATTATTCGCGTGGGCTTAGACTTAACGGATGTGTGACATGTGCTAACGGCTAAACTTGGGAGGCAATGATGAATTCTCATCTCATGTTTCTGTTGTTACTGTTATTCAATTTAACACAATTTTCCTCTTATTCTCTCTTATTTTCCTCTTATTCTGGAGGCACGAGTTTGTACCAGATTAAGGCAACAGTTTTAAAAAAAATATCTGGTATAGCAAACAATTATTGTTTTATTTAACTTATTAAATGGTAATAATAAACACAACAATGAAGAGAAATTAATTGCAAAAAGCGAAACCCACAACGTTTTGACACATGATTAAATGGCTAAAGATTATTATTCATTGTTAGCAGGAAAATATACCTTTACTTATAACTAGTGTTGTTCTAAATGTGCTTCACATAGCACTGGAGTTTGTTCTTCTACCAGACGTGCTCCATAAGGAGGTCTGCCATTCTACCAGTCGTGCTCCATCAGGAAGTATGTCATTCTACCAGGCGTGCTCCATCAGGAAGTATGTCATTCTACCAGGCGTGCTCCATCAGGAAGTATGTCATTCTACCAGGCGTGCTCCATCAGGAAGTCTGTCATTCTACCAGGCGTACTCCATCAGGAAGTCTGTCATTCTCCCAGGCGTGCTCCATCAGGAAGTCTGTCATTCTACCAGGCGTGCTCAATCAGAAAGTATGTCATTCTACCAGACGTGCTCCATCAGGAAGTATGTTATTCTACCAGGCGTGCTCCATCAAGAAGTATGTCATTCTACCAGACGTACTCCATCAGGAAGTCTGTATTTCTACCGGTTGCTACACTGTCTATAGTAATTCGCCTGTCACCTCGAATTACTTCGTCCTGTCCGTGGCGGAACAACTGCTCCTGTTGCAACCTGATCATGACGACCAGATCTGGCTTCATCAACAACTTTTATGACAATTTATGGACACAGTTATGTACAACTTTACGCGACAGAAATATATCACCGTAAACAGAAAGAATGTATTTAACAGTTGCAAAAAGTCCGTTTGCCAAAAACAAACGCGCAAACGAACGCTGTTCTCTGATTGCAATCTGAAAGCACGTTTGCCATTTCGTATTTGAGCCGTGCAGGGGCAGCTAGCATCTACTATCTACAATAATCACAAAGCTGGATGATTCTGTTACCTAATCACATCTTCATGAACTGAGTGATCTCGAGGTAAGACGTCGGCTCTAGGTGCTGAAGGTCGCGGCGTCAAATCACGGTGAAGACCGGGATTTATTCACATGAATTTTCTGGGGTTTCCTCTGATCTCTATGTAGTAACGGCCGTACACCCGGCAAAATTCAAATTTATTTCAGAAATCTCCTCAATCTATTACTGGATCCTCATTGAGGCTACTGAGTTCGTGAATTTTGATGAGATTACCCCTCCCCCTCCCCCTTCACCCCCCCCCCTTTCCCGAAAAACCCACAAAATACAAAAACAAACAATACATAATAGATAATTAAGTAAAACAAAATAAAATAAATAAATAAAATATGTAAAAGAATAGACCACTTATTGGTCGTACTGTGTGCAATGACGTTGATTCTTCGACTGGGATCAAGATGCTGAGCAGCATATGAGCTGCAGGGGTCAGCGACCCATAGCTGACTGCTAGCGCCAGGGCCTCATCCATGTATTTTGCAGAACAGTCGGTTCTTTGAAAGTTGGAGAAATGGGGAAGATTCGATGGCGAAATCAAAGAAACGACCTGGCTCAAAGAAGCGTCCTAGCACATATGTTGTTGTGTTGAAAACCATATATACTAACGACCAACTTATAGATACAAAAGTGGCGAAATTCATTCATGCCGTCGACACAGCAGTCGCTACCAAAGGAAATGGTTTTGAAGAGGTTGATCACAAACTGACAAACGCCTTTGACACCCTTGCCGAAAATTACCAGAACAAATTACCTCAAATTAAACCACAGTGAAAACAAAACCTAAATTGTGCTTTTGGTTTCAGAAATAGAGATGTCAAAATAAAACTACAGATCAAATGTCAAGGACTGAAGCTAGAACAGAGTACTGGTCTCAAACACATGTGTGTTGAGTTGAATCCCATGGTGCCCTGTGTAATACACTACTAAGAAACAAAACGGAAGATACACGAGAGAGATATCCGTAAATAAACTGGGGCAATATGGAGAGCACAGCCAAATGCCCTCTGCACAGCATTACTGACCCTGTGTTTCTTTGTAGCTGAGTAAACCTCTCTCCAATTTGGAAGAACGATGCACATATCAAACTTGTTATATAAGACTGGCAGGATAGTTACAGAGTACCTCTTCTTATTTTCCTGCGTTCGTTATCAATCGCCAGCCTCCAAGCCCTGAGCAGGGCTTTGCAGTAGCAGGATGTAGTCCGGAGAACGGATTGTTTGTGTCTCTAGTTTACAGCTTTACTGCAATATTTGAACCTTTTGGTCCGACACATCCGTAGTAGATAGGACAGGGTACCTAAAACCTACTACAATGGAAAAAATACTCCCCATAATCGGCGTAGCACCACCAGAGACACAAAAATGTGTTGCGACAGAAATCGAAAGAGAGAAACAGGTAAATGACCCAAGGCACCCTATGTTTGGACACCAGGTAAACGACCAAAGGCACCCTATGTTTGGACACCAGGTAAACGACCAAGGGCATCTTATGTTTGGACACCAGGTAAATGACCCAGGGCACCCTATGTTTGTGCAGTGCACAGGATTTCAATCTAGATGAAGTTTCAAATAGTCAAGACCAACCCTAAAGACTAGTCCCGGAAAACGTCGCATCGAAAAATGGAAATAAGTAACGCAGGTCTCTTCCATCGAGCTGCGGGAGGAACTTTCCCCTGGACACCTCATGCCTTACACAACATGGACGTTACTAAATAGCCTCCGATCTGGTTTACCACAATGCAGACAAACTTAAGAGATGAGGATACAGGGATTATATGAAAGGCGACAATGGAGCAACAAAAGACCCAGACCACCTGATGATCTGCCCAAACCTTCTGAAACATACAATATGAATGACATATTGAGGGGGAACAACACGGCAATCCATGTGGCCGAAATTGATAACATGATGTCAGGACACAGCATTTAAGAAGTACATTTTTTTATACCTTAGGAAGTGATTGGCATATCTGCAAATATTACATCCAGTTTCTCACGAGCTCCAGAAATCTAGTTTCGCACCCTTATCTCTCGAGATAATATGACCAGTCTATTTTACCTATCTCGACATATCTCAGCTGCTAATGAATACCTGACGTATCGTTATAAATGTCAGACCAGCAGGAAAGGGCTGGCCAATCAACCTCAGAAAAATGTATACCTAATCCAGTGATGTAGCTGTTATAGGACTAGGACTAGTATTTTTTATACCATTGAAACTCTACATGCGATTTATTTGTGTTCCTTTTTGCATTCGTTCTTGTATCATTTTTCTCTTCATTCTTGCATGCTTTCATGAATTTATTTTTGAATCATTCTTTTGTACTTTCTTGTATTCTTTCTTGTATTTCTTCTTGTATCATGTATTCATGTATGCTTTCTTGTATTCCTTCTAGTATCATTTTTTCTTCATTCTTGCATGATTTCTTGTATTTATTCTTAAATCATTCATTTGTACTTTCTTGTATTCTTTTTTGTATTTCTTATTGTATTATTCATTCACTCATTCGTGTATGCTTTCTTGTATTCCTTCTTGTATCATTTTTTTAAATGTTCTTGAATTTTTCCTTATTTCTCCAATTCCGTGTTCTATTCCTCCTTGTATTCCTTCTAGAATTCTTTCAAGGATTCCTCCCGGTGTTTCTTCTCGAGTTCCTTGTTGAATTCCTCCTTGTATTCCTTCTAGAATTATGTCCCGTATTTCTTCTGGTATTTCATCCTTATGTTACTCCTTGTCTTCCACTTTATATTCTTCCATCAATTCCTCCTTGTGTTTCTTCTTGTATTACTTCTCGAATTCAGTATTGTATTCCTTGCTGTATTCCTTCTCGAATTTCTCACTATACTCATTATTAGTTTTCTTCATGTATACCTCATTGTATTCCTTATTGTATTCCTTATTGTATTCCTCATTGTATTCCTCATTGTATTCCTTATTGTATTCCTCATTGTATTCCTTATTGTATTCCTTATTGTATTCCTCATTGTATTCCTTATTGTATTCCTTATTGTATTCCTTATTGTATTCCTTATTGTATTCCTTATTGTATTCCTCATTGTATTCCTTATTGTATTCCTTATTGTATTCCTCATTGTATTCCTTATTGTATTCCTCATTGTATTCCTTATTGTATTCCTTATTGTATTCCTCATTGTATTCCTTATTGTATTCCTCATTGTATTCCTCATTGTATTCCTTATTGTACTCATCCTAAGTTGTCTCAGTTATTCCTCCTTGCATTCCTTTCAGTACTGATCCTTAGTTTTCTCCGCGTATTCCTCCTTTTATTCGTTCTCAAATTCCTTTTTGTATTCCTTCTCGAATTCTTTTTTTTTGTACTCCTTTTGCATACCAGAAACATCTGCACAAACTGAAGGATAGGAACGCTGTTGGGGTGGATTTCTTCTTCTTCTTCTTCTTCTTCTTCTTCTTCTTCTTCTTCTTCTTCTTCTTCTTCTTCTTCTTCTTCTACGTACGCTGGTTACAGCGATATACGTTGCACTGTGTTACTTTGTTAAGCCTGTGGCCCAGTGCATCCGATTTCAACAGGCGTTTCTGTAGGGATGCCCTCCTTAGCCTTTGGCTGTCCCCAGCCTATCTGCTAGACAGCAGTTGTTTTTGGTCAGAGTTGTCTCTCTTAGGGAAGTTGTCTTGCAGGACTATCGAATCTTCCCCACTCGTGTCTATAGGGTGTGGCAATGATATGATATGATGGACTATGTACTAGTTTATACTATCCCGGAAGAGAGGCAGTCCAGTGTGTCTGTATCCCAGGATCGTCACGTCCTGCCAGAAACGTAGCATATGCATGTGAGTGAGGTATCTCTTTGCTCCCTTTATTTTTTCGGCTCATCTGCAGCGATGGCACGCCTAGCATTCCCCGCCAGCTGGGAGGTTGACACAATAGGGCAGAGGTGCAATGTCCGCTGGCCTGCATCTCTTCTGCCTCCATTGGGATGACTGATAGCAGACAGGGGTAAAAAGCGAGGCGGGAGTGCATTTAACCAGGGGACAAGCCTGGTCATGACACGGAGATGTTGGTCGCCTGGTGTGCGGACATATCTCATGATCAAGGGTTGAGTCTCAACAGTTCGCAGTGAGGTGGCTGCTCTACTGCTTACGACACCCCGACCAAGAACTAAGTCTTCTACTAGTGGTTTCACACCGCATCGCCGTATGGGGTGAATATCGAGCAGCTTCCCGCCCGCTTTGGGTCGGCGGACGGCAGAGACCTCTTTTTGCGGCTCGACCAGGTCGGGCTGAGACGCGAGCCTCAGTTCCCAACCATATCGTAGCCTCCCATCGCAGTGGTGCTGAGATTTAGGGCGGGATTCCGTCTTAGAGGCGTTCGGCCGTAATCCCTCAGATGGTAGCCTCGCACCATTGGCTTATCAGCCAAGCACGTGGACCACATTTCTGCGACCTGCGATTCCTCTCGAATTAAGCAGGATTTCCGTTCAAACTAATGGATAGGAACGCTGTTGGGGTGGATTTGCTTTTAATTAGGGATTACTGAAAGTGGCACCTCTGCTGCTTGAACCGTGACATTAGCAAGAGAAGAGAGGGAGACGATTAGTCAACTGTGCTATTTTAACAGTGTGCAGAACTAGCTCCACTCTACCCTGATGAAAATTGGGTAATGATTACTGTTAGTGAAGAAAAGGCATCGATAAAAAAAACTGGCTACCCCACCAAATAACGTGCTGTGGTCTAGTACAATAAAGACACTTCATATTCGACGGCAGCTTCTTTTATGAAACGAATTTACATTTATAGAACACACGTTGGCAGCCGCAAGGATAAAGAATAAGTTGCTCCATGTTCACGCCTATGAAACACTGTGAGCTAGGCAGCTCGAGATGATATCCCTGCTGCGAATAATCGCAAATATCCAGAAGCTGTCTGTGAATGATGATTAAATGGTTATACTTCCGAGCTATTAAGGGAAAATTGATTGTGCGGTTTGAGAGCATTGACTGCATGTGTGTGTTGTTCGTCCATCACGAGTGATGAGGACCTTTTCTTTTTTTTCTTTTAGCCAGTCCCTCCAGTCGTGTATTCTGTGAGTCGTGGTTATGGATGGGTGCGGAGATGGCTGACTAGTCCGATCTGTGATCTGCATACTCGAAGGCAGTGAGGGCATGGAAAGTTTGTTTCGCGAGACGGTGATATTTCACGTGCTTTTCTGGACTGTCTCCGTTGTTCTGATGCAGTCTTTTTAGAAGCCTCGCATGACACCGCTCCTCTGCGTAGAGCTGTGCACCATGTTGTACGGTCTTTTGCAACATCTTCAAAGCGTTTGCCCTTCTGCATCTCGTCACAGACGATTATTTTTGGCAACCGATAGTCTGGCATGCGAACCACATGGCCCGACCAGCGAATCTGTGATTGCATCATAAAGGTATCAATGCTAGGGATACCAGCTGTCTCAAGAACAGCATTGTCCAGGACCCTGTCTTGCCATTTGACATTCATTACCTTCCTGCGACAAAGAATGTGTGACAATGATTCAGCTTCTTCGCGTGACGCGTGTATGCAATCCATGTTTCACTTGCATAGAGCAACACAGGGACCACTACTACCATGTACACCATCAGCTTTCTCTGCCATTTTGACGCCATACGTTTGAGTGTAGTCTGCCAAATGTAGTGCTGGCTTTGTCGATTCTGACGTTCGTCTCTTCGTCCATGACTACAGTCTGAGACAGTGTACTACCGAGGTATGTGCATCTATTTACAACTTTTTTTCGCCATTGATCTTGATGACTGGCTCAGTATTCGTTTTGCCAGAGGCTGGTGGATACATTATTTCAGTTTTCTCTGTGTTGATAGTAAGACCAAAGTTGAAACACGCTAAGGAGAAATTATTCACGCTTTTTGGCAGATCAGCCTTTGAGGCAGCGTTCAGGACAGAGTCGTCAGCAAACAGAAGATCTCTTATGGTGTGTGTCTGGACCTCAGTTTTATTTGAATCGGCCTTAGGTTGAATAGGTGACCATCTATACGGTATCTTATTATCTTATGTGGATTCCTATGTCCCCGTCTCTGAAAGCATCAGTCATCATTGCAGAGAACAGCATGCTGAACAAGGCTGATGCAAGCGCACACTCCTGTTTAACTCCGTTTGTTACTGAAAATGACTTCGATATAGCACCATTTTCCTGAACTCTAGCCTGCATTCCATCATGCAGTTGCCGTACTACGTCGACAAATTGCATTGCCCAGCCGTACTTTGTCCTGATTTTCCACAGGCCTTCTCTGTTGACCTTATCGAACGCCTTTGTCAGGTACATGAAGGCTAAGTACAGGTCGAAGTGCTGTTCCTGGCATGTCTCTTGTAGCTGTCAGGCAGCAAACACCATATCCGCGGTCCAACGCTCTTTCCGGAATCCACACTGACTTTCAGGTAGAAGACCTCCATCAAGATGAGCTGTGAGGCGATTGAGAAGGATTCTGGCGAATATCTTTCCTGCGATGGACAATAAAGCAATAAATTATAGATTCATGACTGCATGTACATACAGACTGGCGCGCGCAGGCCCACACATACACTAACACATTAACACACACATTTATATATATACATATATTATATGTGTGCGTGTATACATACGTATTCATGTATTTATGTATGTAAGTATGTATGTATGTATGTAGCTATGTATGTATGTATGGATGAATGTATGTGTGTATGTATGTTTGTGTGTGTGTATGTACGTAGGTAGGTAGATAGGTATGTTTGTATGTATGTATGCATGTATGTATGTATGTATTTATGTATGTATGTATGTATGTATGTATGTATGTATATATATATATATATATATATATATATATATATATGTATGTATGTATGTATGTATGCATGTATGTATACATGAACGTATTTGTTGTAGACGTCATTCGTATTAACTTAATTCAACACTTGATAGTACATCATGATTCCAGGAACCGTGACGAGCACATGAGATGTGAGTGTGTATGTGTGTGGTTGTATGTATTTGTGTGTGTATGTGTGTATAGTATGGTAATAGTCAGTGCGTTTCACCTGACTCTGATCCAAGTTTTGGCTCTCACATATGTATGTGCGTGAATGTGAGTGTGTCTGTATTGTACAAGATAAGAATAGTGAATAAAAGACGACGGATATGTGTACGTGTATGTCTGTTTCTATTACATACGACTACAAAAGGGAATTAAATGAGAAACATGTATGTATGTGTGTGTGTGTGTGTGTGTGTGTGTGTGTGTGTTGATGAAAGAGAAACTTGTGTGTGGGTGTTTTTTACATTATTGTACGCTATGCCCCAACTACCGAGGCCGGCGGTGATTAAAAAAAGCAAGAGTTCTACAACAAGTTAGAAGATGTCCTTGACACACAGAAAAAGAAAGATCTTTTGATTATAACCTTATTCACGCCGCATGTTTTTAATTTGAAAATTCGACCTAATTAATTTCTGAATTTGTCGCTATGGTAGTCGACTTTCAAAATTGGTAACTTTACTGTTTGTTTGTCAATAAATATGATTTTTTTGTGTGTAGAGACACAAATTAATAGCGAACACGTGGCTATTATTGTTTTTGTTGTGTGTTTGTTAGTTTCTGAGAAACAAAAAGATGAAGTTGAAAATTTATGAAAATCTTCGAAACAATTTGGACTCGACCGCTAGGATGAGTCGCTCCGATAGAAAACCATGAAAACCACAACAATGTATCGATACTGTGTTTGCACTATCGACACAACTGTTAGTTTCCAATTCAATCGTAGTTCTTTCATATAAACAAACAAAATAAACAGATCTACCCGATAAAAATCTTTCCTAACAACCTACTTCACCTATTGCAAAAAGTCGGCTTGCTCCAAACGGCGTATACAAAATTAAAACTGTTCAAAAGATATTTGTAATCGAACATACGATACTTTAACCGGCAAAATATCGTGTATATATATGGGGGACGTATTCATCATCATGTAGCATGTCCTTTGTAGAACGTCGTTCCCATCTCAGTCTGTCTTAAATAAACTCGTTCCCTTGCCAAAACACCAGCTTCCGCCACTTTCAAACTCAGGCACTCCTGGATATCTTGGTGCCATCGTCTTCTTGGTCTACCCCTTCCTCTTTTGCCTGGCACCATACCTTCCATCGCCGTTCTCTCAAGACCGTTGTGTCTCTTGATGTGACCAAAGTATTTGCATTTTCTAGCCAAAATGGAATTGATAAACCAGTTCTTCTCTATGCTCAACTCTTGCCGAATGTCTACATTTGTTCTTTTCTCTGTCCAGGGTATTCCTAGGATCTTTCTGTAACATTTTGACTCGAAGGATTCGATTCTTTGTCTAGAAGTTTTGGTAATCGTCCATGCTTCACAGCCATAAGCTGCCACAGGAAAAACACAGGCGCTCAAGACTTTTACTTTTATTGTTTTGTTGGTGCCCTGCCATAATTTCTTCAGGCTGTTCAGTCTCTGCATTGCCATAGCTAGTCTTCTTCTGATTCCTTTCGAGCAGTCACCATTTTTGTCAATTCTGGAGCCCAGATATTCAAAATGTGTGACATGATCTATTTCCTCACCACCCACTGTAAATTTATGCTGACATTGTGTTTTATCGGTAGTCATTATCTTTGTTTTGTAAATGTTTATGAACAGATTGTATCTTTACTATGTCCATTAACGGCTGAAAGTAGCTGCTCTAGCCCTTCTGCACTTCTTGATAGTATCACTGTGTCATCTGCGTATCGTAACTCTGGAATCTCGTACCCCCCAATCGTAAATGGGTCGAAACTGTCAATGTTCTCATCTTTTCGAATATGTCTTATTATACATTCCGCATATATGTTGTACAGATAAGGGGAGAGGATACATCCCTGTCGGACTCCCTTTTGTACTGCAAACCAATCCGATGTTTGCTCAGATACTCGGACAGCGGCTTGTTGATCTTGGTATAATGTTTCAATGAGATGGACTATATGCAAAGTAAACCCCATTTCCTTCATGATTCTCCACAGATTTTGATGTTTTACCGTGTCGAAGGCCTTAGTGTAATCAATGAAACATTTGTACAGATCTACATTAAACTCTCTACATTTTTCATAGATATTCATTAATCTGAATATGTGGTCCCGGGTCCCTCTGTCTTTCCTAAAACCTGCCTGGACTACGTGAATTTCAGATTCAAACCGTTTCTCTATCCTTCTTAATAGGATTCGCAAGAGTATCTTGCTAGCGTGGCTGATCAGCGCGATAGTTCGTGCACAGCTTCAGGTTGCCTTTTTTGGGGAGGAGAATATAAATTGATTTCTTCCATGCTTCTGGCCACTCTGCACTGTGCCATATCTGTTTACACAGCTTGTGATAGACTCGATCACATGCCTCTCCTCCTGCTTGTATTAGCTCTGCTGGGAAATCATCGTATCCTGGGGACTTTCCCTTTTTTAGGCTTTTAATTGCAGAGCGTACTTCTTCCAATGTTGGTTTAGGTTCTTTCTCTTCCTTTGGTAGGATTGTAACTGAGCGCTTTGTGCTATCTCCATACATGGTTCTGCAGTACTCTCTCCATCTATTCAGTACGTCTTTGGTTTCTGTTAATGTGTTATCCTCTTTGTCATTTATGACATGTGGAACCGGACGGAATTCCCTTGCCAGTGTTCTTATTGCTTTGAATGCATCTCTTTCTCTGCCTTGTTGTTTTAGGTTTTCTATATCCTTATACGTTTCTACTATTTATCTTCTTTTATCTTTTCTTATTTCTCTTCTAACTTTTCTTGCGCAGTTTTTATATGCTGTGTTGATCTCCTTACTTCCCATTTGTTTTAAATGTTGCCCTTCTGTAATTAGTTTCTGTGTTTTCTCTGTTATATAGCTCTGTGTCTTGTGCAATATCTTTGGAATCATTTCTTTTGCTGTCGAGATCAAAATATCCCTTGCGTACGATGTCAACTCCTCAGATGTCATCTGTACAGCAAGCAACGCCTCAAATTTGTTTCCTACTTTGATGTTGTATTCAGTAGGTATTGCTGATACATCGAAGCGTATTGGCTGACAACCTTTGTTGATCCTACGTAGTCTTCTTTGGAAAACTGCAAACAGTAATTCATTGTCCGTATCGCAGTCTGCTCCCGCAAGCGTTTTTGTCGCCAGCATATTTGATCTCCATCTTTGTTGCACTAGGATGTAGTCTATTTGGTTTCTGCTGTTGCCATTAGGGGCGGTCCACGTGTACAGTCTTCGTTGATGTTGTTTGAAGAAGGTGTTGGCAATGGAGAAGTTGTTTTCCGTGCAGAATTCAACCAGTTTTTCTCCTCGCTCATTTCTGTGTCCCAAACCAAAAAGTCCTCGAACACTTCTCTCCTCTTCGGCTCTTTCCTCTCCGACTTTCGCATTGAAATCGCCAATGATGGCCAAGATGTCTCTGTTTTTAACTTTTTCCATCGCTTCTTGGAAGGTGTTATAGAAATCATCCATTTCACAATCTGTTACTGACGTTGGTGCATACACTTGAATTATTGTTAAATTTCTTGTCTTTTTCTTTAGTCTGATTACAATTATGTGGTCGTTGACTGGATTGTAACCGAGTAGTGAAGGTGCTGTCTTCTTTTACAGAATAAAGCCGACCCCGCTTTTTCCACTCTCGTCCGCCCCAGAGTATATAAATGTTTCTCATGAGGAGCTGGTACAGTGCCCTTGACCGGTCGATCTATGCTCAGAGCCTCGAAGAATCTCTATCTTGGTTCTCTTCATTTCTCTTCCGATCATGAACAACTTGCCCTGGTATAGGCTCCTGACGTTCCAGGTGCCTGTTCTTAGTTTTGGTTTTTAGTCCCATTTCAGAGTTGTTCACTGTAATGCAGTCAGGCTTTAGGCCGTCATCTCTATTACTTGTACCGACTTTGAAATTGGCCTCTTCCTCAGTTGGCGTCGATGATCTGCCTGGCCTGAGGACCTCACCATCAGATCTTTGAGTTTCGTTTCTCTCGACTGTCATAAGTTTCTTGGCATTTTACATCCAGTAGTTTGCCATTGCTTTCTGGACGTTGTTCTGGCCGCTTACAAACTATGCTCTCTGGTGCGCCCTTAGCCCGATACCAGGCGTTTCCAGCTCCCGCTTTCAGAGTCGTTAACGCACAGGTCGATCTTCCGCCTCGTCCACCAACAGCTGTGTGTACTTTTCAGGTGTGGATTTCCCTTCTTGTCATTTCACCCACGTAGTTTAGCCGGCCAGCCAAAGCCGTTGCCGAGGGGTGGCGCTGCCGTACACAGGCAGACTCTAGGAACCATACGTGAGCTGGACAGAAGCGGGGGAACCAAATAGCATCCTGGCCATCAAAGATGGGGCTGCCTCTTACCGTGAGATGATATCCCTTACATACTTCTGCCCTACCCTCCCCCCCCCCCCCCCCCGCACGTATTCAGCAGTAAAAAATGGCTGTCGGGAGTGCTCCGTTAAAAGAAAAATAATTTTCGCACACCTTTTTTGAAAGCGGAGTTGGTTAGAGAGGATCGGACAAGGGCGTGGTAAAGGTGGGAGACCTCAAAGCTAAAGTGGGAGCAGACAACCTAGGTTACGAATAGATTATGGGAAGACAAGGAATATGACAGATAAACGAAAATGGAGAAATGTTTGCAGAGCTATGTGCGCTACACAAAATGATAGAGCAAGCACGTTTCCACATTAAACGATACATAAGGCCACATGGAGATCTCCAGGCCATGTAACTGGAAATCAGATTGATCACATCTGTATCAGTCAAGCGTTCAGAAGTACACTACAAGATGTAAGAGGAAAGTGAGGTGCAGATATAACGTCAGACCACCACATGTTGCTGGGAATTTTGCAGCTCAAACTAAAAAAGTACCCAGTGTATGGCGCAGGGAGAACAAGATATAACGTAACACTTATTAAGCACCAAGGGATTTCGTGCCGAAGTGGTTAAGCCGTCGGCCTCGTGATCAGATGGTGTGGGTTCGACTCCGGACTCCGCCATATTTTTCATGCGTGCTTGATGCGGAGTCCCCTGCTTCTCGTAGTCGCAACCTAGTCGTCTTGTCCTTGACTTCCCACTGAGGTCGGGCGGCACGAGACGAGAGAGTGAGGATAAAAAGTAGCGCAGTTAATCGTTACTAAAAATAGCGCTAGCAAAATTAATTATGCCATCATCGTCTTCGATGGACGGCGGCCTTTGCCTTTGCCTTTTAAGCAACAGGAGAAGAAGACGGAATTTAGCTTAAAACTTAAAAACAGATATCAAGTGCTACAAGAGCTACGTGAGGATGAAGAAATAGACATTAACAGTATGTGGGACCAGGTTAAAAAGATGTGGAATAAGAAATGGGAAGAAACTGTGGGATTCAAGAGAAATCAACACAAAGAATAAATCACAACAGAGATATTTCATAAAATTGAAGAAATGAAAAAAAATGAAGCTATACTCAACAATTGCCGAGGCCGAGCCATCAACGCAGAAGCACAGAGTAATAATACTGTTACAGTCAGAGAGGTAAAACCATGTATAAATAAAAATGAAAGAGAATATATTGAAAAGCTGGCACAGGAGGCAGAAGAGGCAGCTGAGAGAGGAAATATTAGAAATCTCTACTCATTAGCAAGGAAAAAGGCAAAATGATTTATATACATACATTGAGCGGAGGCATGGAGAACGACCAAGGTCATACAACAAAGACTCCAGTCCTTCGTTAACAAATGCCTACGACGGATAATGGGCATACAGTGGCAGGACATGGTGAGGAATGAAGACTTGTGGGAAAGAAGCCAACAACAGCCATTGGAACAACAAATTAAGAGATGAAAAGAGAAATGGCATACGCTGCGAAAGGTACATTCAAACATAGCTAGGCAGGCTCTTACCTGGAATCCACAAGAGGAAAGAGAGAGAGAGTTGCACCCAAAAATACACGGAGAAGGGAATGTGAGAAGGGAGCTAAAATTAAATAATGACACCTGGAGAGAGGCTGAAAAAGCAGCCCAGGACCGTGAACGCTGGCGAGATGTTGTTGATGGCCTGTGCACCGAGTGAAGCGACTGGCTTTGATTTAAAGATTGAAGTATTTATGTGTGTGTATTGCACAGTATTATAACAGTGAATACAAGAAGAAAAAGATGATGATAATAGTGATTACTGTGGTTCTAGACAGGTGTCCTCATTAGACCAAATCGTCGACATACAAGAAGCCTCTCGGTTCGCACAAAAAAGCTTTCAACCGGCAGAAACTTCTCAGCAGAACAGACAGAACACGGTGAAAACTGCTTAAAGATTACAAACTGGCGTCGACTAAAAGAAAGGATGCGATCCCATGACTCGATAATATCTCGTCTCGGCCATGTTCTTGGTGACAGAAGGGGCTGCACCGATGGCTCGGCCGTCATAAAAGAAAGCATCGTTTATTTACTTCAGTACATCGGTTGTAGTGTTCTCGCCCGGCAGGACAATGTTCAGGAATCAAAGCGGTTGTAAGCCGTCGATCTTCCGTCATATCTGACTGCGTCTTTTTGTTGTTGTTATCTCAACTGCCAACAGGATGATGGCCAGCATATGCTATTTTGCGATCAAAATACAAATTGTATTAGCTTTTAAAAAACATACACAACAAATGCTATTAACTGTAAAGATGAATGTCTGTGAAGCAGCAACAATTGTAGGCCGTGCTCGGTTCAGTGTCCTCTCCTGCTGTCGCGATTAAAACCACATTAATGGCATGCGTTATATCGTGTTGCAACGACATTCAATAATAATGAAATGAAACAGGATATACAAGCAAGCGGTTTGGAGGTATATGACACGAGTAACGCTACAGCTTTGTAATATATTACAAAAGACAGGCGATCAAAAGCAGACAAACGGAGACAGATTATGAATGCACCGAAGAAACTAAATTATTTTTTAGGCTAAATAATAGAACCAGAGACACAGACACTGTCATATTAACTTTGTGACCCAGGTGTAGTTAACAAAGAAGGCTACTATCAATTCCCTGACCTAGTTGTAGTTTATGTAATTTTCATGTTCGGAGACAGCTGTCACAACTAGATCTTCCAAAGTCATTCAGCTTTCTCACTACCTCTCTCAGCCTCTGAGCTCATTCATATGGGTCCACCTCCTTGACTTACATCCACCCATTTTTTATATTTCCAAAAAACTCTACTTGAATGGTCAAGGTTAACAATCGAAGCCATGACCCAATGAGCGAAATGGAAGAGGCCATGAGAACATTAAAGAAAAGGAAATCTCCCGGAAAAGACGGGATAACAAACGAAATGCTGAGGGGCTGGGCTAAACAGCGAAAAGGAAACTGCTATCGGTCTTGAACCAAAGTTGGAAAAGGGGAATTGTACCCCAGGCATGGAAAGACTCAGTACTTGTACCAGTACCAAAAACAGGAAAGGACAAAACAGATCCAAACGAATACAGGCCCATCAGCCTACTGAGCTGTGTCGGCAAGCTGATGGAACGTATGATAAACACCAGACTGATGTGGCATCTGGAAGAAAAACGAATACTAATTCCACAGCAAGCCGGCTTTAGACAGCACAGATCCACTGAGGACCAGGTCATCCTCATAGCCCAGGAGATAGAAGATGCCTACCAGGCACAGAAACACACAGTAGCTGTTTGGGTAGACCTGGAAAAGGCATTTGACAAGGTCTGGAAAGATGGACTTAGAGTCAAGCTAAGAAGAAGTGATGTTTGTGGGAAAATGTACAAGTGGATCAACCACTACCTGAAACAAAAGAACGGCCAGAGTCCAAGTACAAGGGCAGATGAGCAAAAAGGTGACACTCGAGCAGGGAGTACCCCAAGGAGGAGTACTGTCACCCACACTGGTGTATTTAAACGACATTACAGAGAATATACCAAGAAGAGTCCATAGCTCAATGTTTGCAGACGATCTGGCTATGTAGACCTCTGAGAAGAATCTCACCATAGCAAGAAATCAGATGCAGCAGGCCCTAACATCGCTGGAAGAGTGGGCGAACTCATGACTGGTCAAAATAAACGAGGAGAAAAAAACATGCACAATATTCTCGCTTTCAATCGAACCCCAAAAAACCAAATTAAGTTTAAATGGCAAATTCCTGCAGCCAAACGACAACCCAAACTATATGGGAGTCACATTTGATCGGCGCATGACATGGAAAAGTCAGATCGAGAGAAACCGAATGAGAGCCAGAGAAAGAATGGCAATCATGAGGAAACTTGCTGGCACAAGCTGGGGAGCAGACGAAAGCATACTAAAGAAACTGTACACTGGAAGAGTGAGACCAGTTCTCGAGTATGGCATTGCGGCATGGACAACAGCAGCAAAGGCGAACTTCGATAAAGTTAGCAAACTTCAAAACCAAGCCATGAGAGTTATAACAGGAGGCATGAAGTCAACGCCAATTGTAGAACTTGAAAAGATTACAAAACTGCAATCCATGACCGATAGAAGAGACTGCAGAGCCCAGCTGCAGTCAGAGAAACTCCGAAGACTGACCGACCATCCAATGCACCAGAGACTAAACAATTTGGGAAATGGGAAACTAAAGCGCAGAAACTTTGCAGAAATAGCCAAAGCAAAGATGCACGAAGATCCCATAAACGCACTAACAACACCAAAACCCATCCTTACTGTACGAAAACCTACCTGGAGGCAGGATATATTTCCAGAGGTGGTAGAAAATATACCAGGTATTGAAAACAACAACTGCCAGACTGAAAAAGAAAGGAGAGATACTACCCTAAGCTTTATATCGAAAAGCTACCCAAGCATGGACTGGACCCATGCATACACCGACGGTTCTATAACAAACACTACACAGAACGGAGGGGCAGGAGCATTCCTGAACCTACTAAATGGCAGAAAAATAACACTGTCATTCGCTACTGGTAAGTACACAAGCAATTTCAGAGCGGAGGCAGAGGCACTGAGGGCGGCAGTGGAAGAAATGGTGACACACAATGAAAATGAAAGCCACATAGTCCTGCTTACAGATGCTCTGGCATTAGTCACAGGGCTAAAAAGCCAGAAAAACACTGAGCTTAATGACTTAAGAGCAGCACTCTGCCAACTGTGCCAGCAGTCTGCACCAAAAAGGGTAGTGGTACAGTGGGTCCCATCACACTGCAACATCCAAGGCAACGAGGAGGCAGACAGACTGGCAAAAGAAGGTGCAAGACTACCACAAACAGATACTAGTATGACGTACGAAGAGTCAAAACGGCTTATCAAAGCCAGATACATGACCAAATGGGACACCGAACATACTGGTTACACCAAAAACGATGCCCATTACCAGTTGAACAGAAGAGAGCAGGTCGTTGTCTTCAGACTTTGCACTGGCCACAATAGACTGAGGTACCACCTTTTAAAAACAAATTAAAGATAGGTGGTACCGACGAATGCTCGTGCGGTACCGGTAAAATGACCGCTGAACATCTGCTGCAGAACTGCCCGACATACGAGGATCAGAGAGATCAGATGTGGCCATCACCAGTGGAACCACAAGACAAGCTCTATGGCAGTGTCGACAGCCTCAGGATGACCGCCGCTTTTTTCGAAAAAATAATGGTTACTGTCTGACTGCGTACGAAGAAGAAGAAGAAGAAGAAGAAGAAGAAGAAGCCATGACCTTGACTAAATGCTGCTTGTGTAGTAATAACAATCCAACATATAGGGAAAATGTACATTCCAAGTTGGTGTTTAATTCAATTTTAGCCGACGAAATATATATATATATATTTATTCTTATTTTTTTCGGTAAGCCGTGGGGGGGGGGGGGGGGGGGGGGGATATTCGATCAAAAGTAATTCTATGTTTTTCCCTCAACATATTTGTTTGCAGTTTTATTTTTCCATTAGGTCTTCACGTCTGACGATTGTTGCATAGTAACAGGTTTCGGTGGCTCTTCTCAAATCCCACAATGACACAAATACAATGACATTTCTTTGAATTCAGTTGTCTTCCCCTTTCATTACTGATATTGTGTGATTACTGTGTAAAGTCAATCATTATTGAAAATATTTTTTAATCGGTGAAAACCAACCTGATACTTCAATTGATTAACTATTTTTTTCAAATGTTTCTTTTGAAAAAGCCCATCAACTCTGAAGCAACAACGGGTTTGCAGTAAACAGAACTTATCATTATCTTTGGTAAGGGGTAAATATATTTATTTTTTATATTTAAATATGTGAACTTTAATTTTTTACACACTTCAAATCTAGCTTATTAAAAATAAATGTCAACACTAAATGCACTTTCATTTCTCACAAAAAGCATATTTACATTACTAGAAATTGTGACGAAATTGTCAACAAATGTATCAACTATTGTACTCTAGCTTGTACCTAAAAAAATGTCCACAATTATACAAATTATACATCAGGTGAACTAGACAAGGTCTATGTGACTGTGACCCAACAGCTTTTTTGACGTTTTATCGAAGAAATGTCGTGTTTTTTTCCATGCCTAATTTGTAAATAATGTAGAATTAAATAGTCTAGAAATCCATTCATTCACTTATATCAGGTTGTGTGCATTTTTCACTGTGTTTCAGATTCTGTAGTTTTTATTGCTGTTTCAGGTAGCTCCGATTTTTATTTCAGATTAGCTGTTCATGCGTAGTATGCTATTTTGTATTATTTGTTTATTTATTTGATACAGACCATGCGCTGTCAATTGAAACGCTTACATATTTTGCAACAGATATACATTATGCCAGTGCGTAGCTAATGTATTAAACAATTTTTCAATTTTGTTATTGTCACAAGGAAATCACCTAAAATGAAGTAAAAATTGTTTCCTCTTCAAATGTACATTTTCGATAACATGGAGTGGAATTTAAATATCCAACATGCAATGAAAAAACAGTTATTCACATAGGTAAATAATGGTTCTGATACGTCTTATCAACTAGACCAAGCACAGTATACACATAAGGCAGACAATATATCTTATTTCGGGCTGACATTCATAATGATTTAGATGAGATACGTTGAGCTAGTGAGTGTGAGAAAAGAGGTACATATGTTGCAGATCGTAGAAGGAAACTATGGACTGATTTGTTGTTTGTGAATGCCTACAATGAGTAGGTAACTATTTTGTGCGCTATGAAAAGGACGTTAAGTGACGGGTTGCAGTAGCTTTCCTCACATCACGAGCGTGCTGATAAAGGTGGACCGGGATCCTCCAGGCAGTTGTACTTTGCTTGGCTTCATCAGCGTGTCGCTCACTAATACGAGGATCATGTTGAGCCTCACCTCGTTAGCAAAGCTGTCATAAAAACACCTCGTTTCCAAGAAGGGCTGCGGGGAAGCCGAGGTGAGGGTGTTGGCCAGTATATTTTGCCTGACCCACCTGACTAACATGTCTTATCAGTATATTTTGTCTGACCAAACGTCAGTCATCCTTCCCATATACTGATTTAATGCTGATGTTACATTAAATAGCATCAGTGTGGAAAGTTATTAAAGTAAAAACGACTAACTGTGTACACGATAAGACATCAGTTATCGGCCCATCTTGAACTCGAATGTAATTCTTTCTGATATTGCGTGCAGTGAAAATAGATTTTATTGCACAATATATGTTTGATATGCCTGATAAAACAGTACGTATATATATATATACGTCAACAAAGTATAACATAAAGAACAAGATTATGCAACCGAATATAATTCATAGAGGATTTTGGGTTAGTGATATTTTCTTCTAATTTCTTCCTTCTTATTCTTTTTCTTCTTCGTTTTCTTCTTCATCTTCTTCTACTTCTTCTACTTCCGCTTCGGTGTTCGTCCTGAACATAACGTTTGTGGCGTTTTTTCGTAGTTTACAGTTAGGCTGAAAAATATATGCGCCTTCAGGCCCAGAACTTCCGATTACAACACGGCATTTTTTGGGCCCAGCTTGCCTTCCTTCTTTGATTCTTAATCTCTTAGTCTTGCTGCCTGATTGCAGTCTCACTGCCTGATTGCAGTCTGTTTCCTGAGCCGCCACTTGTAGGGGAAATATGGACTTTATCTATTATTGGTAATTGACCCTCACACAAGCAGCCAGCTGTGGGTTGCTGCTGCTTCTTTGGTCCCGTTATTGCTATATGTTATAATAGGAAAATCAAGGAAAGTAGATACAAGATCGCCATGGATCCGCCAGTGATCCTGCGACATACTGATTAATGTGGGCCTCGACCATTATGGTTGAAGTGCAGCTCAAGGTACTTAGCTGGGCCGTGAATACTTCACAGTGTCAATTACCACCCTGTTATTTAGGTTGCTGTAAAACACTGTGTACTTATGAACACGATGTGGATGTGGGGCGGAATCCGCAGAATCATACCGGTCTGTCCCGATCTTTCTTGTTACAACACAGTTTTTCATCCTTCAGATTATGTTATGTAAACAGTATGTTCCTATCGTATGTCGTTATTATAATGACCGCAACCGGCTGTGTCTTTATGTTCTCCGACAATTGTTTATGGATTTTTTTTTAATATTTCGAAGAGATTATGGATGTTCATGAGTTTATATATTGTCCAAATTCTGTTTCTATATTGCTTCGCCGCTCCTTTTCAAGGACTTTCAACGTCTATCTATTGGAATGAATGTGATGGAATGAATGTGATGGAATATATTGGAATGTGCACTTCCGCTTGATGTTATTGATGATGCTGACGAAATGGCGCTGCATGTAATAGACGTCATATTTGGAAAAACCTGACTTAAACCAATGATATTCTTAAGGACAGTATTTGTGGATATTTATTTCTCCTGACAGAAAGGGATTGTTCAGTAAGCTAAATGGTGCTATCTGTAGACTGTTCTCGATGGCCTTCGCGGATTTAGCCTTTAATTGGCTCAGCCGGAAAATTTACGACGTTGTGCAAGGCCCGGAGAGTCATCATAATTTAGTCATAATCATCTTGCATTCCCAACCTGTTGGAGGTCACACCGCCCACTGCCTTGCGGGATACCTGTTCACGGAAAAGTTATCCGGAGTAAACCCTGAGGAAAAATCTGCTTCCTACGTATCTCCAGTCGTCACGATAATGTCTTGCCACTTGACTAGGGTAGCTCACGACGAGAAAGTTAGGTCGACGGATTGCGTATAGGTTCGTCACTTTAAACCAAATCACAAGGCAGGTCACTAATCCCAGAACAAGTCAATATTTCACCAATTCCAATGGGCACAGCTAAAGTAAAAGGTATAGAGAGGAAAGATGTTTTCTCTTAAAACCAGACGCATGGAGTGGGTACACTCTACTTGACAGAGACTATAACACAAATAGACCGGAGAGGCCAACTGCCTTAATTGTTAGAGAAATAGTCAGATACAACATAGACATATAAGCAGTGAGTGAAACCGGACTTGCAGGCAAAGGCCACCTTAGCATAAAAGGTGAAGGCTGTACATTCTACCGGAGCGGAAGATAAACTAAAGAGAGACGTGAAGCAAGAGTGGGTTTTGCTATTAAGACATAAATTGTTGGCATATTTCGGGGTAACTAAAAAAAGTATCGACTCATGCTGAATAAGATCGCCCTGTTCTATAGAAGAAATCATGCCACGACCATTGACACATGCACGTCAACTATGATAAACCAGGATGGCGTAAAGTATCAATTCTACGAAAAACTTCATGCAGTTATCGCATCAGTTCTGAAAGCAGATAAGCTTATAATTTGTATCGACAATGCAAGAGTAGGCTCAGATAATACCTCGTGGAATGCTTTTAAAATGACATCATTGGAAAATAATGTGTAGATAGGAGTAATAGCAATGGATCTCTTCTCCCTCAGACATGCGTAAAACATGACCTTCTTGTCATAAATTCAATTTGTAGCTTTCTATACGAAATGTGGCCTCCTGTATGCACCCTCTCTCAAGGCATGGCACCTAATCGACCATGTTATTGTCAGAAAGTAAGACAGACAGGATGTCCGGGTGACCAAGTCAATATGGGGTGCCGAATGGTGGACCGACCTTTGTCTAATTGTGTCTAAACTAAAAATTGGCATCCGATCAATCAGACGGCTCCAGGGAAAGAAAACACAATTGAGGCTAGATGTCACCAAGTTAAAGAATATGGATATATATATTTATTCTTATTTTTTTCGGTAAGCGGTGGGGGGGGGGGGGGGGGGGATATTCGATCAAAAGTAATTCCATGTTTTTCCCTCACCATGTTTGTTTGCAGTTTTTTTTTCCATTAGGTCTTCACGTCTGACGATTGTTGCATAGTAACAGGTTTCGGTGGCTCTTCTCAAATCCCACAATGACACAAATACAATGACATTTCTTTGAATTCAGTTGTCTTCCCCTTTCATTACTGATATTGTGTGAACTGTTTTTCCATCTTCATTATGATGGAAAAACAGTTCTTACGGACGACAAAGACAACATTCTCCAGCGCTCTATCAACATGTTAATGACATTCTTAATCAGCAATCAACCATTATCCGATTTGCATAGGCAATCGATCTCCCTGCATTTGAGATCATGGGTTGATTAAAACGTGTGTATTTCGAACTTCCACTGTTTCGTGATTTCGTTCGTTTCATGAGAAGTGGGCATTTAATTTTCCTTATATAATGATCCCGTTGTTAACAAATTGCTTCTAATCAGTCACGCCGTCTTATCATATTGCTTTCAATCATTAATGTTTGCAATACATGATTGAATCGTCCCCGACTTTGTCACTGTACCAAGGTGGAAGTCTAATCAACCCGCTCTCGGTACTCATGCACCGGCAGCGAAATTACTATACACTTCAACTTGCCTACAATAACTTGGTGTAATTACTTTCGCACGCCACTTGAAGGTCGACTCCATTTGGCAGAAGAAAGAAGTAGGATATCGTAGGTTTGGCATTTTTAGCTTCTATGACTGAAATGGAAGAAGAAACTGTCACGTGGGATTACTGTTATCATTGGCACGTGTTTCAATCCCTGTTATCTCTTCCTGCGAAGCGCATCCTCGCAACAGATGAACTGGAAATTACTAGTTATCTTGCACGACCTTTGCAGATATCTGATATATTATCACTGCTTCATTCGACCAGATTATCTTTCCTTGGCAACTGATGTATTCTTAAACGAAGTATATCCAATATTTACCATCTCGTAGGCACACGAAATTCGCTGGTAAACGGCGTAACCATGAATTGATGGCAGACAAAACATCCTGAAGTGATATGTGGCCAATAGCGGTTGGTTATTTTGTTACAGGTGACAATGTAGGCCCTGAATGATATTGTAATTGTAAGTCACTGAACGTAGCTTTTTACAACGGCTAGAATAAGTTGCTCTGAAAAATGCTGTTATAAGTTTTTTGGCAGGCATCCAGTACGGTATGTGTGCCATAACTTACGGTACGTGGGAGAGTCATTGCAACCATAAGAAAATTATGTGTCTGGTACACTGGACAATGCGGGATTCGAACTCGGTAGTTGGGATTATGAAACAGACGTTTCACCCCTAGGCATCATGCATGATATAGTAAATAATTCTAAATAAAATAATACGGTTCAATATTCAATAGGAGTATTTGATAAAATTTACTCTTTTGAAAACGCGATGTATATTGCATTCTGGAATAAAGGGTTGGGATGCTTTCAAGGCCACAAAAGTGTGTACTTTAAGGTCCACAATAGGTTTTACCCTGATTTCACACCACAAAGGTCCACAATAGGTTTTACCCTGATTTCACACCACAAAACGGCCACAATAGTCTTTTACCATGATTTCACACCACAAAAATGGGCACTTTAAGATCTAAAATAGCCTTTTACAATGATTGCACGCGACAAACTGTGCACTTTAAAATTTCAACTGGTCTCTAGTCATGCATTCTCTTCAAAGATGCTCAGTCAGGACACGTTATGTGGATAGTATCTATATAGACAAGTCACACAGTTTCCCCCAGTTTATATGACGATAATGTATTCATAGAACAATACATTATGTTGTAGTAGAGAATTTGGAATCAAATGTAGAAAGAATAGATAGCGACACATGAAAGAATAGATAGCGACACATGAAAGAATAGATAGCGACACTTGAGAGAACAGATAGCGACACATGAGAGAATAGATAGCGACACATGAGAGAATAGATAGCGACACATGAGAGAATAGATAGCGACACATGAGAGAATAGATAGCGACACATGAAAGAATAGATAGCGACACATGAGAGAATATATAGCGACACTTGAGAGAACAGATCACGAGCGTGCATAAATAACGAGCTTTAGGACCCATAAGTCAAGTAGCCTTGCTCATCCTCTGAATGAGATGTAATACTTTCTGAGATGCCTGTGGTGTAGTATATATATATATATATATATATATATATATATATATATATATATATATATCTGTATATACGGTGTCATCATCATCGTCATCATCATCGGCGACTCAGTCTCCACAGAACATGATTGTGGCGCCGTGTGAGTTTTTTCCATCTCTGTGTCCTGTATTTCGACACAGTCTGCTATGGCTGTAACGACCGATCCGCGGATGACAGTCCCTGCCACAGATCATACAGCCCTGCTTAGGGTGCTTGGCTTACCCGGGTGTCCCCCGATCCCTTCAGTTTTTCTCTTTTCTCTGTAGCCTCGACGAGTGTCGGCAGCCACTCTACCCATTCCAGCTGACTGCCTCTGACCTGGCTGTAGTATTTCTGTTGAGGCCCTTATTGTGAAAGTCTCCACTTCTAAGAAATTATGATTCCGATTGCTTGATATGATTTGGGAAGAAAAAAATAATAAATGTAGATTGGAGACAAAGCGGTGTGGTAAATTTACCTAAAACCTATGATTTACAACAATGTACTTCTTACCGAGAAATAAAGTTATTGTCTGTTCCAGGAAAAGTTTTGTGCAGGATCATTTTTGAGAGACTGAACAGTCCTTTGAAAATACAGCTTAAGGATGAACAGGCGGGATTTCGGTCCAGCAGTGGTCCTGTGTTGAGGAAATTACTACGTTGAACATAATTGTTGAATAAAGTGTTTTTATTTTTTTCAGAGTATCGGATTAACAAAAAAAGGTGAAGTGTCTAAACATATAATAGTTTGTTTTGTTTTACTGGTATGTTCAGCTGTTCATATTTTGATCATGTTAATTGTTCTGTTTTGTTAAATTCTTGCCTGCTCTAGTCGTCAATCTTTCTCACTGTTAAATTAACTTTTTCCTTTTCTTTATATTTTGTCTTGTATCCTGAGCTTTCCAATTGTCAGTTTTGCTGCCAGAGTCTGACAGCTAATTCAAAGTTAGGGGAATGGCATGTGTATATCCAGCTGTTACAAATGTGCAGCTATTCATTATTGTGATTTCAAATGGCTACCCTTGAACTCTGACATGTATAATCATTTTATAATAACATGATTCTCATGCATCATGAGTTTCATTATGTGCTCCCTGAAGAGAAAGTAATTACAGAGCGTAATAAAAAAATGCAGTCAGTGGAGCGAGACCTCCCGTGATGACGTGACAATGGCGCAGAAATTAAATGCTCGATCAGCATCTAACTTTATCTGACGGTTTTCAGTTTAGTGAGTTCCGAGTTGCTTTCGAGTTGTTACTCTGAAGTAACACACCTAACACTTAATTGATTTTGTATACTTTCACAAAATTATTCGGTTCTTGCGTGTTAATTCACCCCAACTAGAGTTTCCTGGATTCTCATCATACGTATTTGACAGCTGATGACTGTAGCGGGACATTCCATTTTGGGTTCAGGAAAGGACTGGTCGATATAATGTTATTATAAATAAATCAGTAAATGATTAGATATGATAGATGTGTGGAAAAGAGGGTTATACTCAGTTTTGAGACCAATGTTCTGAATGAATGTAGGGTCATAAAAAGGAGCAGAAAGAAATTTCCTGGCAGGAAGATTGAAATATGTGGACGACCGTTATTTTAATTAGTGAGGTGGCCAGAATAGAACAATATCGGCAAGAATGGCGCTGAAACGTCGAAACCATTTACTTTGATGCGTCGACGCCACATGAGCTAGCACATGTGCGTATCAAGCATTTTCTTGTGTGTGCCACCATTTCTCTTCTTTGCTGTTTACTAAGAACGTTCGATACATTTATTATTTGCACCTGTGGTAGGGTTAACACTTACTGGTTGATGACTAACTATTTTTTTAATAGGTTAATTGTCAATCCTGTTATAAGGTCGATGTTTGACAACCCTACAGTTAAAAAGTGTACTATTCTGTGACGTCACTAACTCCAAAACGGGTGCTACAAATAGATATCCGATGCTAAAAATATATATTTCTATTGTTCGAGTTGAATCACAGCCTACTGTAGATACTGGCCTGACTCACAAAGAAACCCCTTTGAAACGTCACATTCTTAGGCTAACTAAATGACGGAACTTACATGTGTCAACTATCAGTGCAACTATAATAGTGTGTTCGGAAAACAAAGATGGGTATGTAGTTAGTTTCAGGGTAGGATTATGTGAAACTACCATTCTCAACAGTGATGTGTTGTGTTTTGTGCCGTGAATTTGTTTTATTTCTCTGTGTGGAGCATGGATTGATTATGAACTTTGGCACAACATGAGTTCTGTCATTTAGTCCGCTTTGAAATGTTACGTTTCAGTGAGTTCTCCCGGTGAATCAGACGGCATCTTGCACAAAATACCAGATAACTCTGGCAAAAAACACAAGGTAACTCTTGCAAAAAATATCAGGTAATCCGTAAAAATGTATCAGACGATACCTTCAAACCAATATTATATAACACCCGCAAACAGTATCAAGTATTCCCTCCAAAAAGCTCCAGGTAACCATTGCAAATTGTCCGATTATTAAGCAACCGGGGCAATTGTATAAGTTAATCCCCGCTTAACGGGTGTTATATCTGCAAATCGAGTTAGGGAAGCGCGGTTAGCCAAATTGTAAATAGGACAATCTGAAAAGTATTGTCTATTACATTTTGAGTTACTGTGTTGAACTAAATAAATATATACATCAGTACCATCTATTGATAACGTTGAGAAATAAAGCTAATAAAGAAAGGGATCAAGATATTATTACCAGGGATTACGAATATAGTCTTTTAGTTGTACACTGACATTCAGAGCTGCTGGGTATATTCCCACAACTGTGATCGGTCTGTAATCTGTAATATTGGCGTTCAGTCAGTCAGAACAAGTCTTTGATATTAGATAGCCAAATGTTGTGTAAAGTCATTTTGGCCTTTTGTCTTGATGTACCTTTTTGAGTCATCTCTCCATTTCATTACTGGACACCGGAATGGGCGGTTGAGGCTGTTGGTCTACCAGCACGTCACTCTTCGTGTCCATCTGTGGTCAGGCATTTACACCTCACACGTCATGTACCTGTGCCATTTCTTAATGATGCAGTATCTGCGACGTCGTTGAAGACATTTTTCGTTTGACTTATGTCACTTAAAGTGATTGTCAATGTTTTTCGTTCTTTACTCTCTGAGCAATTAGAAACGTATCTTCATTTGCTGTTCGTATTTCCCATACCAAGCTGGAAGGCGTGAACTCTCACCTTGTTGTTTCTCATCTGCTGACGTCTGTGTTTGATGCGATTGAAGTTGCAATCCCTCGTGAAATCGCATGAGTTATTATGTATGAGTTCGTGTTTCGTTACCGAGGCAAATGTCGACGAGTAAATGTTCTAAACGCAGTTCTCCTTGTAGACCAATTGTGTTCAGTATGTGCTGGGTTTCCTTTCTTTTAATTTTGCTAAGCTTGCTTTCTTGAGCAATTACTTAGATGATCTGTCGCTATCACTCTGAGCATTTATACGTCAATGTTCGAAATGGAAGAGGCTATGAGAACACTAAAGAAAAGGAAATCTCCCGGAAAAGACGGGATCACAAACGAAATGCTGATGGGGCTGGGCCAAACAGCGAAGAGGAAATTACTATCAGTCCTGAACCAAAGCTGGAAAAGGGGTATTGTACCCCAGGCATGGAAAGATGCAATACTGGTACCAGTACCAAAAACAGGAAAGGATAAAACAGATCCAAATGGATACAGGCCCATCAGCCTACTGAGCTGTGTCGGCAAGCTGATGGAACGGATGATAAACACCAGACTGATGTGGCATCTGGAAGAAAAACGAATACTAATTCCACAGCAAGCCGGCTTCAGACAGCACAGATCCACTAAGGACCATGTCATCCTCATAACCCAGGAGATAGAAGATGCCTACCAAGCACAGAAACACACAGTAGCTGTTTGGGTGGATCTGGAAAAGGCATTTGACAAAGTCTGGAAGGATGGACTTAGAGTCAAGCTAAGAAGAAGTGATGTCGGTGGGAAGATGTACAAGGGGATCAACCACTACCTCAAACAAAGAACGGCCAGAGTCCAAGTACAAGGGCAGATGAGCAAAAAGGTGACACTCGAGCAGGGAGTACCCCAAGGGGGAGTATTGTCACCCACACTCTTCCTGGTATATATAAACGATATTACAGAGAATATACCAAGAAGAGTCCATAGCTCAATGTTTGCAGACGATCTGGTTATGTGGACCTCTGAAAAGAATCTCACCATAGCAAGAAATCGGATGCAGACGGCCCTAACATCGCTGGAAGAGTGGGCGAACTCATGGCTGGTCAAAATAAACGAGGAGAAAACCACATGCACAATATTCTCGCTTTCATTAAAACTCCAAAGTACCAAATTAAGTCTAAATGGTAAATTCCTGCAGCCAAACGACAACCCAACCTATCTGGGAGTCACATTTGATCGGCGCATGACATGGAAAAGTCAGATTGAGAGAAACCGAATGAAAGCCAGAGAAAGAATGGCAATCATGAGGAAACTTGCTGGCACAAGCTGGGGAGCAGACGAAGGCATACTAAAGAAACTGTATACTGGAAGAGTGAGACCAGTTCTCGAGTATGGCATTGCGGCATGGACAACAGCAGCAAAGGCGAACTTCGATAAAGTTAACAAACTTCAAAACCAAGCCATGAGAATTATAACAGGTGGCATGAAGTAAACGCCAATTGTAGAACTTGAAAAGATTACAAAACTGCAATCCATGACCGATAGAAGAGAATGCAGAGCCCAGCTGCAGTCAGAGAAACTCCGAAGACTGACTGACCATCCAATGCACCAGAGACTAAACAATTTGGGAAATGGGAAACTAAAACGGAGAAACTTTGCAGAAATAGCCAAAGCAAAGATGCACGAAGATCCCATAAACGCACTAACAACACCAAAACCCATCAATACTGTACGAAAACCTACCCGAAGGCAGGATATATTTCCAGAAGTGGTAGAAAAAATACCAGGTATTGCAAACAAAAACTGCCAGACTGAAAAAGAAAGGAGAGATACTACCCTAAGCTTCATAACGAAAAGCTTTCCAAGCATGGACTGGACCCATGCATACACCGACGGTTCTGTAACAAACACTACACAGAACGGAGGGGCAGGAGCATTCCTGAACCTACCAAATGGCAGAAAAATAACACTGTCATTCGCTACTGGTAAGTACACAAGCAATTTCAGAGCGGAGGCAGAGGCACTGAGGGCGGCAGTGGAAGAAATGGTGACACACACCGAAAATGAGAGCCACATAGTCCTGCTGACAGATGCTCTCGCCGTAGTCACAGCGCTAAAAAGCCAGAAAAACACTGAGCTTAATGACTTAAGAGCAGCACTCTGCAAACTGTGCCAGCAGTCCGCACCAAAAAGGGTAGTGGTACAGTGGGTTCCGTCACACTGCAACATCCAAGGCAACGAGGAGTCAGACAGACTGGCAAAAGAAGGTGCAAGACTACCACAAACAGATACCAGTATGACGTACGAAGAGTCAAAACGGCTTATCAAAGCCAGATACATGACCAAATGGGAAACCGAACATACTGGTTACACCAAAAACGATGCCTATTACCAGTTGAACCGACGAGAGCAGGTCGTTGTCTTCAGACTTCGCACTGGCCACAACAGACTGAGGTACCACCTATTCAACAAATTGAAGATAGGGTGTACCGATGAATGCCCGTGCGGTACTGGTAAAATGACCACTGAACATCTGCTGCAGAACTGCCCGACATACGAGGACCAGAGAGAGCAGATGTGGCCATTACCAGTGGAACTGCAAGACAAGCTCTATGGCAGTGGCGAGAGCCTCAGGATGACCGCCGCTTTTTTCGAAAAAATAATGGTTACTGTCTGACTGTGTACGCAGAAGAAGAAGAAAGATACGTCAATGTTGATATTTTTACCTCATCACTTTAGTTTTATAAAGAATTCCTTAAAAGCCGCTGTGAAATGATGTGGAGAGATGGTATTGTCCTGTTTTATTGGTTACTGATTGGCCTGTGAAATATGATAATATAGGTTGAGCTGCCCCCATTTACCTTTTCTATTAGCTCAGTGTATTATTCTTCAGTACCTTGATTTATCAAGGCATTCGCAACCTCAGTTATGTTAGAGCTGTCGAAGGGTTTATTTATCATAGTCACAAACACAAGGTACTATGGTACATCTACATCTCAATTAACTGGTTGATTTTTGAGAAATGTTGTGGTGGTTGAGTAGACTGTCCTGATACATGTCGGCTTTGGTAGTTGATTCTCATCAAGCTGCTTCTTTAGTATATTCACAATCACTCCTGTAAAAGCTTGAACGGAGATGAAATAAAACAAATACGTTAGTTGTTTTCAAGATTTTTCTGTCCACTTTCTTTGCGAATGAAAATTGTTTTTGATGTCTTTCACTTGTCACCGATTAAACCTTTACTAAATTAACATTCCTGATAGTGTTCCATTCTTGTCTGAATTACTTCTTTAATATTGGGGCTTTTCTTGACCTTAATTGCTTGATCACATGCAATGTCGCACCCGTTTTGATCTTCGGTATCAACAAACGTTCCGTATTGTGTGGCTCTTTGTTAACTACAGCCTTAGATATGAAAAGGTCAATGAAAACTTATTACATTCGTCACCTATTTTTCCACTATATATGTCATGGTGGTAGCATTTTCATAGTTTATAGCTTTCATAACGTATTTCAACTGTTGGAGAAACATTCAATATAATAATACATGTCGCCTTGTCTCGGCTGCTTCGATCAGGATATGCTGAACAGTTAAGTGCAACAGTTTTGTGTAACTATTGCTAAACCTACATTGTGGAGCTGTGTAGCGCAGTGATTAGCGCGCTGGCTTCGCATCTGAGTGGTCCTGGGTTCATTCCCCAGTTGAGGCGGTAATGTTTTTTTCAGACCGCAATGGCTCCCGGGTCGACCCAGTTCAGTCCGGGAAGTAAAAGCGGCGAGGGAGAGGATATCGCTAACACCTCACACCCCTACGGCAGTAATGCTACTTTACATGCTTTTCGCGATCTCTCTATCACCATCTTTCGTCGTGGATGCACTCTTCAGTACACTTGAAAACATACTTTTGGGTACCTCAAATTTTGTAACTGGTCTTGGATATTTTGTGGTCATTCATATTAGTGCCATTCAGTTAAAAGCATATGACATGGAACATTTGATAGCAACTATCAGTGTATTTATGTATTACATACATACCATTATGTCAAACTGAAGGTAGTCTATATACAAATGTATAAACATAACAAAGTCTGAAACGTTTAATACATATTTTAATGACTTTCTTGCATACAGTACATTAGGACAATCACGCTTATGATTCCAGCAATAATTAGCCATCCTGTAACAATTCCACACTCCGTAATATCTCTCTGCAAATGTTTTAATCCCCCGGTGAAACCTTTCTAATTGTTCACCACTGAGGTCTCCGAGCTCCGAGGTTATCAAAGACGAAATCCAAGTGGCAGTGGAGATAATATACCTTAATGCTCATATTACATCCAGGATAACTGGACAGCGTATTTTAACAAGTTCACTGTAACTGTCTGTCTTATTGTTCCCAGTAACGCTTTGTACAACCAAAACACATGATGACCAGACCAGGGACTCATGATGTTGATCGGAAAGTATGACGTTTTGTTCAACCAGACCAAATGATGACCAGGCCAAGGAGGACTCAATGTTATCCATCGTTAGTATGAAGTTTTGTACAACCAGACCAAATGATGATTAGGCCAGGGACGACTCAATGTTGTCCATCGAAAGTATGACGTTTTGTACAACCAGAACAAATGTTGACCACCGATACTTAGAGTTGGAATTTGTTGCAAATGTTTTTAAAGCAGGAACCATGTTTGTTCAATGCCTTTACAAGCTGCGTCTTGAGAAAAAGTATGATATGTAATATTTTCCCTATTAACTAAAGGTGTTTTGATGAAAAAAAATGTCGTCAATTACCATTTCTTCTCTTAATGGCCACTGTTTATTTTCCAAATGTGTTTCCCTGGCTCTACTATTCAATAAACAAACAAAAATGAATATTTTATAAAACCACTCTTCTAGCCAAGGAGCAGGTTCATCATGTTTAGATCTACGTAAATTAACAAATTGTGTTGTTTGTACTTCAATTTCTCTAAAACTATATTAACAGCTTCATAATCCTCACTCAGGGTGGACGAAGGAGCAGGAATACAACCAAACTGCTTACCATTGTGCAAAAGCACACTTTCTAAACTACGCTTTGAACTGTCAATGAAAAAACCGCCATTCCTCTGTCATGTATTCAGAGATACCCATGTTAATCATATGACCTCCAATATCACTACTAAAAGTAAAGTATCCCATAGCATTACTGCCGTAGGAGTGTGAGGTGTTAGCGATCTCACATTTCAAAGGCTCGGCTATATGAGGGCGGTAGTCATCTCCTCTCCCTCGCCGGTTTTACTTCCCGGACTGAACCGGTACCCATTTAAGGCTGGATCAACCCGGCATCCATTGTGGTCTGAAAAAAACATTACCGCCTCAATTGGGGAATGAATCCAGGACCACTCAGATGCGAAGCCACTGCGCTACATGGCTCCCTAATATCACTACAGAAGACTAATTTAATATCTTGAAGAATAAAACCGCAAAAACTATTTTTCTCTACTGCGATAAAACGTAACTTTGGTTTAAAGATCAAGTAAATATTTTCCTTTAACCTAGATGCCAGCAGTTCTGATGATTTCTTTGAAAGATAAAGGTATATGACTAGATCATTCAACTCATTTTGGTTAAAGTGGTGAGCATGCGACGAATCAACTTCATAATTAGTGTCACTTGAGTCAGAAATGTCACATTGTTGGCAAACTGACATTCCAGATTCAAAATCATCCTGCAAAATATCATAAAGTTTACTAAATGATAAGAGGGGAAATTCGTTTGAATGCGAGACCGGTCGCTTTGCTGTTTCTAAATCAGTTTACGTCCACTTACTCTGACCTTGTTCCATTAAACCCCATACTATTAACCAGGCAGAAATAGCAAGTCATTCAAATAATTGTTGTGCTTCCTGCGAACCACTGTTATTCCACATTAATATATCTATCCATTTGTCCATTAGTCCAGTGTCGCAAGTGTTCAACACATGTTTTACATGAAATGCGAGGAGCCTATGGCTTATCGTGATCACCAAAGTTTTGCTTTAAAATAAGCAAAATATGCCTTACTTACAAAATCGTTTATTGGCTTCCTGTGTTATTTTTTGTTAATGTGCACGCTCCACAAATGTAACAAAAACATCAGGATTATGCAAACATGACTTTCTTGGTGAAGCCATTCTATATCCAAAAATTAAAAGTAATTTCTGTGTGAACACATATGTGATACATTTAGAAAGTGAAACAAAACTTCTGTGTAATGTGTTTCTGTAATTTAAAACTGAAAGAAGCATGAACTTTATAATTAAAAGTGGCACAGACAGCAATATTCCACAAATGACATTAGTTACTTCTTCTTCTTCTTCTGCGTACACAGTCAGACAGTAACCATTATTTTCTCGAAAAAAGCGGCGGTCATCCTGAGACTCTCGCCACTACCATAGAGCTTGTCTTGCAGTTCCACTGGTAATGGCCACATCTGCTCTCTCTGATCCTCGTATGTCGGGCAGTTCTGCAGCAGATGTTCAGTGGTCATTTTACCAGTACCGCACGGGCATTCGTCGGTACACCCTATCTTCAATTTGTTGAATAGGTGGTACCTCAGTCTGTTGTGGCCAGTGCGAAGTCTGAAGACAACGACCTGCTCTCTTCGGTTCAACTGGTAATAGGCATCGTTTTTGGTGTAACCAGTATGTTCGTTTTCCCATTTGGTCATGTATCTGGCTTTGATAAGCCGTTTTGACTCTTCGTACGTCATACTGGTATCTGTTTGTGGTAGCCTTGCACCTTCTTTTGCCAGTCTGTCTGCCTCCTCGTTGCCTTGGATGTTGCAGTGTGACGGAACCCACTGTACCACTACCCTTTTTGGTGCGGACTGCTGGCACAGTTTGCAGAGTGCTGCTCTTAAGTCATTAAGCTCAGTGTTTTTCTGGCTTTTTAGAGCTGTGACTACTTCGAGAGCATCTGTCAGCAGGACTATATGGCTCTCATTTTCACTGTGTGTTACCATTTCTTCCACTGCCGCCCTCAGGGCCTCTGCCTCTGCTCTGAAATTGCTTGTGTACTTACCAGTAGCGAATGACAGTGTTATTTTTCTGCCATTTGGTAGGTTCAGGAATGCTCCTGCCCCTCCGTTCTGTGTAGTGTTTGTTACAGAACCGTCGGTGTATGCATGGGTCCAGTCCATGCTTGGGTAGCTTTTCGTTATGAAGCTTAGGGTAGTGTCTCTCCTTTCTTTTTCACTCTGGCAGTTTGTGTTTGCAATACCTGGTATATTTTCTACCACCTCTGGAAATATATCCTGCCTCCAAGTAGGTTTTCGTACAGTAGTGATGGGTTTTGGTGTTGTTAGTGCGTTTATGGGATCTTCGTGCATCTTTGCTTTGGCTATTTCTGCAAAGTTTCTCCGCTTTAGTTTCCCATTTCCCAAATTGTTTAGTCTCTGGTACATTGGATGGTCCGTCAGTCTTCTGAGTTTCTCTGACTGCAGCTGGGCTCTGCAGTCTCTTCTATCGGTCATGGATTGCAGTTTTGTAATCTTTTCAAGTTCTACAATTGGCGTTGACTTCATGCCACCTGTTATAATTCTCATGGCTTGGTTTTGAAGTTTGTTAACTTTATCGAAGTTCGCCTTCGCTGCGGTTGTCCATGCCGCAATGCCATACTCGAGAACTGGTCTCACTCTTCCAGTGTACAGTTTCTTTAGTATGCCTTCGTCTGCTCCCCAGCTTGTGCCAGCAAGTTTCTTCATGATCGCCATTCTTTCTCTGGCTTTCATTCGGTTTCTCTCAATCTGACTTTTCCATGTCATGCGCCGATCAAATGTGACTCCCAGATAGGTTGGGTTGTCGTTTGGCTGCAGGATTTTGCCATTTAGCCTTAATTTGGTACTTTGGGGTTTTAATGAGAGCGAGAATATTGTGCACGTGGTTTTCTCCTCGTTCATTTTGACCAGTGACATTAGTTACAATGTAGGTTAGTTGAATTAAAACGGTGAGCTTTTCTCACAAACTTGAGGTGGCACGGCAACAGCAAATGTTATTTTTGGATTCAGCAGGTCCATTTTACTTTAAACAGTTTTAGAATTTAGAGCTCCCAAAAATATATTTTTTTACCCAGTGTTACTATCACTTGGCGGAGGAATTGACGTACGAGTGAATAAGGCCATGTGTGGCGCTGAGTGATGGACAGTCGATACTTGCGTGTGACTAAGGCCATGTGTGGCGCTGAGTGATGGATAGACGAGACGTACGAGTGACTAAGAACATGTGTGGCGCTGAGTGCTGAACAAACGAGATTTGCGTGTGACTGAGGCCATGTGTGGCGCTGAGTGCTAGACAAACGAGACTTGCGTGTGACTAAGGCCATGTGTGGCGCTGAGTGCTGGACAGACGAGACTTGCGTGTGACTGAAGCCATGTGTGGCGCTGAGTGCTGGACAGACGAGACTTGCGTGTGACTGAAGCCATGTGTGGCGCTGAGTGCTGGACAGACGAGACTTGCGTGTGACTGAAGCCATGTGTGGCGCTGAGTGCTGGACATGCCACAGGCTAACATTCATAGGTAGCCTAGCATAGTAATCCATCCGAGACGAAAGTCGGTCTATCTGTTAACATCTCTAAACTACAAAGCACGTCGACACATACACAGAGCTACGCCACTTAACCAGCGACCTTCGCTGTTGTCGGACAAGAGATCAGCGGCATCCACCCCCACCCTCTTCCCGCCCTGCTTTCCTCCCCTCTCACTGAGTAAAGCGGAAGATAGATGGGCTTTTCTCTGAGATGAAATCCACGTCTGCACAGGAATGTTTGGGATATGAGGCTCGTAGGAGTTGATTGATACGACGAAATCGACGTTGTGATAATGATCTTGCTTGCTGAAAGAAGCCGATTTTATTGACTGTTACAAAGCAACCCATCATCATCATCAAAAAGAACTGCATCACATAACACACGTACGGTAGTTTAGCGCAGGCTCAGGTTCATGCAGGATACCTGGTTTTACGACAATGCGGTGATTATTCAGGAGTATGGTGATGCCAGTCACTCACGACGGTTTTATTGTGTCATGATGACAGTCTCTGTTCTACCACTCGTCGCAAGATGGTTCGAGTAATGAACAAAAGATAATTTTATGTAGCCTTCCCAGCCACTGACCGTGTAAAACAGGGTTGTGTGATGGCACCGACAATGTTGAACAGGTCCTTTCTACAATGCTCTCTGAGGTTGTATGTGTCGCCCCTCATTTACAGACGATAAGGTCTGCTATTCAATACGTGACGTCTAAGGTTTTACACCAATATGAGTGAGGCCGCGAGCTTGAATCTCTTGTTCGATGACGAATGCACTCTTAACACCTACTCAAAACAAGATATGCAACCCATCATGACGGATTTTTCGTCTGCACGCGGTAAATTGTGGTCTCACTATCAACACTACTAGAAACCGATGTACTCTTCCAGCCTGCTTCTGGGAAGCCGTACATTGAACAAAACATTACCACGCTCCAGGTAGTCGCTAGCTTCACCTACCTGGCCAGTACCCTCGCTAGTGAGACGAATATCCAATTTGAGGTCAATAGCAGGATTACAAAAGATCGCTTCGCTTTTGAGAGGCTGCAAGCAAACGTTTGGAGCCGACAGGGTATCAGTGTCGCCACCAAAATAAAAGTGAATCATACTCTAGTGTTGTCCCCACTGTTGCTTGTAGAACATGGACAGTGTATAGCAGACGCACCAACCAGCTAAATAGTATTAACTTGAGCTGTCTGTGTAAGCTGCTGAGGATCGGATGGTAGGACAAAGTACGTAACTCTGAAATTCTGAGCTAGACTAATATATTGAGCATCGATACACTTCTACAAAAAGCATAAATAACCTTCCCGTGGAAAAGCCGCCTCCTCGTACGCGTGTCCCGAGTGCGACAAAGTTTGCTATACCAGGATTGATCTTTATAGCCAAATAAGAACATATATTGCAGCACAAGTCTTATGCTATTGAAACTTCGTTTGCGATAGACAACTATTATATAATAGCTGTGTCTTTCATTCATTTCCGTTCTCGCTCCAATGTGAAGAGTAAGCCACCATTACTGATGGACCCCTTAACAGTAAGCTAGAGTGGTTTCTAGTATGTACAATCATTTACCATTTCGCTCCAATGTAAAGTATATATATATACTGTAGCTGGCCCGTTTACAGAAACCATGTATCCAAGCGTTTGTAGGGGCTGAATATACTGAAATGTTCTATATTTACAAGATAAGGTTGTCAGCCATAAGCTCACATCTCTTTAGTCGCATTTACCGACATGTTTGAAAATGATTTGTTTCATTTATGTACGGTCAAAATGGGCTTAATTTATTACCGTAGAAAAAGATAAAGCTCCTTTAAATTATGTTTTTGTCTGAATGATAAATTTCAATAAATTGATCATTTAACATACAAATAAAGGTTGTTGATGTTGTTGTTATACTATAACTGCTGAGAAAGTCTGCTCTTGGCTGCTCAAGGCCATTCTCAGTTAAATACAGTTCTTTAATTGTTTTACTGCTTCGTACAGTGTATTATCAATTGTCGGCGGTGTTTGTAAGAATCTTTTTCTCAAGTGCGCAAGCGATTTGCAATCAATAAATAGGTGTCTTAGGTGTCTAGCTGTTTCATCAGGGTGAGAGCAATTTGGCATACAGGCAGGTGCTGAAATTTGGTTAGGTTCAAGTCGCTATTGATTCTGGTGTGTCCTGTTCGGAACTGAAAGGTGAGACTTTGATCTTCTCTATGTAGCCTATTTATATCATCATCTTTTGAGAAAAATAAGACAGCATGCATTAAATGAACTTGTAATCATTATTTAATTAATATAAAGTGGCTTTCAATTCAACAATCGTTGTTAATATTAGTGTTATTAATGACATTTTTGTGTAAATAGGCCACGTGTCTATGACGTGATTAAATCAAATGAATTCATAGACTGAAATAAATGACAAATATATTAACTGGTTTGGCATTTTTCTGTCAACATTTTAAAATTATTTTACTACTTTTTAAAATGTTCAACTGGCAGCTCTGATCTCGATTTTACTATCACAGAAACTACCCACGATCCAGGTATTAGAAAGTTCTTCTTCTTATTCTTCTTCGTACGCTGTCAGACGTAAACTTGAATTTGTTCGAAGAAAGCAGCTGTCATCCTGAGGCTGTCGACACTGCCATAGAGCTTGTTTAGTGTTGCCACTGGTGACGGCCACATGTGCTTTCTCTGGTCCTCGTATGTCGGGCAATTTTGCAGCAGATGTTCAGCGGTTATTTTCCCTGTACCTCAGGTGCATTCGTCAGTGCCAGCTATCTTCAGTTTATTGAATAGATGGTACCTCAGTCTGTTGTGGCCTGTGCGGAGTCCGAAGACCACGACCTGCTCTCTTCTGTTTAACTGGTAATAGGCATCATTTTTCATGTAGCCAGTATGTTCTGTTTCCCATTTGGCCATGATATATCAGAAAGTTCGACAAAGGAATACACAGTGAGATGCATTTCACATCCAACCGGACAGACTTAGGAAATATGGTAAATATCCTGCAACACAAGCCACAATAAGAACCATATCTCTTGTAACATACTGCACTCTTTGTGGCGGAATTGGACAACAAGGACCAGACAAACTAATGAAAGATCTTCAATCTCTGAATTATCAAATCATCAGACTCGGTAAAACCTATGTTCACACCGAATTGCACTATGCTTGATATTGGTGACGAAATTTATATTCGAGCTGGAAAAGTTTAAAATAAAATTGGTAGATTTGGTTTGTATTTGCCAGACACCATGAGTGAAATGTTCAGTCAGATCAGGCTGTCAGTTTCAGGACTATAACACTCAAACTAAACTTCAGACTAGGCCAATCCTCACTATACAGTGCTATGCGCCCCATAGTGGGTATGCTGTTGATAATTCTCGGCTATGAATTACTGGAACAGCAGCTATGGCAAACAGCGTTATAAAAGATATGAATGCTTTAATGCAATAGTCAGACAGACCGAGTCAAGAAAACATCACTTTTTTTCTGACGACACAAAAAGAAATTAAAGAAGAGGGCATGTAACTATATTCTCTTAAATGCAACAAATACATGTCATGAATACATAGTTCCAAAAGTCTGCTTGAAAAGCTTGACCTAGTAATTTTCAAGTGTGAGCTAATTTTCTTTCAATTGTAACGCATTCAGTGAGATCGTTCTCAGAACAGCTGAGACATTTCTCGGAACTAAAGGCTCGAGAATCCTGATCCAGATGATGATAGTAAGTGCAGTTTTTGGGCAGTAATTTTCTGTCATATTTTGAATTTGTATTTTTGATTTTCTTGAAATCCATTATTATTAAATGTGTCTTTAGTTGGCAGTCTGCTAGTCTGTCTTTTTACCCGCATGTCTGTAGCAGGTGTTAGTTTTCATCGATCTAATTATACATAATTCAATACGGCAGCCCTGATAGGTGCAGTAAACGTCTGCCTAAATATTTCGTCTGTCTCTACTGAGTGCGTATCGCATGAACAAATACGGTCGATGTTTCACTTCTATTTGCCAGACATATTTGCTACCAGAGACCTGCATTTACTACGAACTATAATCATTTTTACAAGAACTCTCGTGTCGTCCTTATCTGTATCTTTCTCAGCAATCTCTTTCCTTTCATGACTCACAGCTCGACCGAGCCTCATACAAGGCAGTAACAGTGTGCCCATTATTCATGCGATAACACAAAGTTTACCAGGGCTTGGCAGGTTCGACTACGGAGGCTGGAACTGTTAGTGCTCACTCATTACGTGCAGGTCACAGGTGACTCCCAGTTGAGAGGTAGACATTGGCGATTTACTCTAGTCAATGAGGACAACGAGAGACTTGACGTGCGAATTAAATATGTTGTGATAGATTCCAATAAAGCCACACACATAGACGGGAGAAAGAGAGGTATATACCAAGACAGATATCAAATAGAACAGTAGGCCCCCAAAATTTATGTGGGTGTGTCCCAATGTAATATTGTACCATTGGAATGACCAAATGACACTGTGCCAATAAAATAAGTGGTAAGACATAATAATACACATCGTGCTTTAAAAATTTTTCGACAACCCTTAATAGTCTATGGAGACCCCACATTTTTTAAGCCGGACCCCAAATAATCACCGGAAACTAAATGGGTAGAGGACCAAAAATTGGCACAGGACCCCAATAAGGGACGAGACCACAAATAATAATGGGACCCGCAACTGTGAACAGGTCCGACAATGGATATAAATCTGATATGAGGACCGGACCCCAAATATCGACAAACCCTAAACCGCGGATAGGACTGGTGTTGGACACCACAAGACAGAGAGGGAGAGAGAGAGAGAGAGAGAGATGGAGAGAGAGAGAGAGAGAGAGTGAGGGATACAGAGAGGGAGCGAGAGAGACAAATAAAAAGTGATTGTTATTTGGTTAGTATAAGACATAGTAATAGAGTCTAGAGCCTAACAGAGAGAGGGGGACAGAGAGTGAGATAACGAGAGAAAGCGATGGTTTCGCATTCGTCATAAATATTGCGTCTAATAGAGAAATAACGAGACATAGTTCATATATATATATATATATATACATACGAGTATCTATATAAAGTGATGGTTAGCATGATAGGTTAATATATGCAGCCTAACAGAGAAAGAGTGAGCCAGGGTGACAGAAAGAGAGACACAAAGATTGAAAGAAAGCAAGATGAAAACTATGATACAGTAACAGGGTTATAAAGACATTGATTTAATGAATCCAAGATTTAGTTAAACTTATCCATGTGATTTGAAGATACACAACAACATTTTCTCAAATGTGAAAGCGAACATGCATTCAATCTGTGATTCACGACAAGGTAAAGCTTATCAGAGAAGTCTGACTAGGCTTGACATTATTGTATCAGTCTAACGTTTTAGAGAGAATTTCAAATGAAAATGAGTTGCTATGTCAAGAACAACACAATCGACCTCAGTTTTGACAACATTAAAGTATCATACACAACAGATCAGTTCTTCATTATTACAAAGAGCTAATCGTTTCAAACGAAAGTAGCCAATAACAATAAATGAACAAAACTATATGTGTAAGAAGCCAGACGAGATGTGATCACATAAAATTCGATGAGAAATCTCCAGAATGGTTAAATCACTACAGAGAATGTACAGCCAATGTTTAAATAAAGCTTATGACATATCAGAAAGATGACGTACACTGCAGTATAGTATGTGATGAATTACAAAATATGAGCACTTTCCTATTGATCATGTCATATCGTAGAAAGGGTTTATACTGGACTTGGATTACTCTTTTTTCAACTTCATTATACTGTTTTTACGACTGTACAGAGTCTCTATACAAGCAGTGTTTTACACTTCACCAATACTAAAAATAACTTTGACTGCATCAACTGACCCCGCCCTTAACACATCATATGGCAATGCATTCTAAGAATTCACCATTCTCTGACTAAAGAAATATTTCCTACCATCTAATCTGGATCTGTCGTTAAACAATTTGAAGCTGTACCGTCGGAAGTCGATGTCATTTTGTCTATTTCTTTGGGCTTAAAGTTTCCACAGTTTGGAATAACCAGCCCCATGCCCATTCTTACTTAGTCCCATCTTACATCACACCTGGTAGGTTACAGTGCTAACTATCTTTTGCCACACATTTGAGCCACATAACACACCAACTAACAGCTCGTTGTTGAGACTAATAAAAGTGGCAGATGCAAGGGCTTTGCAACCTGGTGACTGTAAGACCAGTTCACTGCAAATAGCACCACTGTTAAATAGTATAGAAAACGTAAAGATTGTCTATATAGTTCTTCATTGACAAATAATATTCGAAAACAAATACCATAGAAGAAAAGGCAATAATTCAAAATGTAATGACACATTAAGTGAAAACAGAAGAAGATGACAGCGATAAAAAGCAGAGATAGAGAAATGAATTCAATAGACAACTAAAAGGTTATGGAGGGATAATCACACTCTATTGTTGAACCATTTCGAGATCACACCCCTGAATATATAATCCTTAAATACATTATTTAGTTAAATAAATAAAAGCTTTAAACGTCAAATTGCAAGGGAAATACCGCAGAACGTTCATAAGGCTTTGCTTGTGAGTTAGCTAAATAATACAATAAGAACATAACATACCCCACATTGTTATTCAAGGAACATAACAAACGACACATTGTTATTAAAGGAACATAACAGACAAATTGTTATTGAAGGAATTGACGAGAAAGAAATCTGAAGTAATAATGCCACTAATAACTATACCGTTATGTTTACACTATAAGCTTTGAATATGAATCCGATTATGTCCATCGGGCCATACACCAGGACATGTGGAGAAAAGAGAAGAACAACAAATATGGAATGTATGATAGATCAGAGACCATGCAATAAGATAAGACATGAAAGACCAGAAATGCTGACACGAAATTTGAGACTAGCGAATCACACACATTGTGAGCAAAAGTAATGCATGTCCATTAGAAATGTTTAACTGTAATAGAAGCGGTTGATTGAATGATCAAATCGGTATTTTATACATGAAGGGGCAACAAATTGGGTATCGATTTTATTTAATTGAGCGGGAGTAGTGAATGTGGACAATTAATATTAGACAGCAATCAGATAAGAGTGACAAAAAGAATAATTGAAGTGATGAAGAACTGAGATGTATATTTCCGAGGACATACAGAGATTATGTACAAAATAAAACTGAATCACACAAAAAGTAAAATCAATGTCAAGGTAACAGACAATTCTGTTTCACGATGACAATGATCACATGGTTATTAAGACAACTCTGTAAGTGAAATATAAAGGATTAACGATGATTGTTGTTGAAAAATATATATTTGATAGTTGATTTACAAACGGACTGAGCGGTTGAGTAGCAGTGTAGTAGAGAGCTCGCTTTTCACTGTAAAAGTACAGCGTTTGATCCTGGTTATTAATCAATTAACGACCGTCTGTTGGATGAGGAATTCGAAATAGATGAATCAGCAATCCCCAGATTGCAAAGTTTCGAGATCAAACGAGGCTCGAGCGGAGTGTGGCGAATTAGAGTACTGAGCCGGATAGTGTACAATCAGCGAGATATATGAACCACCAGCATCCATACCCTGCACCATTTACTGACAGAGACTGAGCAGCTCCGGGTATGACCCTAGTGCAGTAACGTAGACTTTTTAGAAACAGAGATGAGTACTAGGCTTAGTGTTAGGGAATAATAAGCAGCGAGAAAGCGAACAGGCCATTCTATATTACAAAGATAGCTGAGTTCTAGTACAGTGAAGTCATCAACACATGATCCTCAACATCAGTTTCTGTTATGCAACTACCTTGACCTTTATCTAAGTAGCAAATTACACATGTTGGAAAAAATCGTAGTTTGGGGAGAATCTGTTCAAACCAAACTGGCATCACAAGTAGACAGTCTTGATCAGATTAGATGATTAACGATGTACATGATACATGTGTGAGCGCATTGCACGTAGACGGCTAGGGAAATCTGAGACTAATGAATCGAAGATAAGACAATGCCAAGGTAAGTATTGTTTTTATATGGCTGAAATACATAAAAGGTTCAAGAACAATTGTACATGACAACAGTAACAGGTGTTAATCGATGTTTCAGCTAAAATGCCTTTTTCTAATGCTGGAAAAAGGAAATCAATTCAGACAAAGAACAGTGAATTAAGTTAGACTAATGTCTACATAGAAGACCATAAAGAAAATTAGATTTTATAAATCTTGTTAGCAACGAAATCAAGAAATAATTTCTGAACTTCGAAGTTGACATGTTTCATACTTGCTTGGGATCCTTGTATTTAAACAGGAAGAAGTATTCTGTTGACACGCACGGAAAGCTATTCGTTGTAAATTCTTTTTTAGGCAATTGCTACTTCATACGGCTAGCTATGCCTGGGGTACGATAGGCAGGTATTGGGTGGAAACATTCTTTAATTTAAAAATATTTTTTCCGGCAACGACTAGCAGTCTGCTCTTTCAGATTTTCTATGCCAGAGGTTATTCTACCCGCACAGCGTGTATACTAGATCTATGAGTTTATCGCTTATCTGTGAAAGGACTCAGGGGTAGATCTCATCTTCTTTTCAACAGGGGGGGGGGGGGGGGGTTGCTTGAAACGTGTGGTATTCGAATGCGTGGCGCTTCGTTCTTACCCTCGTTTCTTAATAGACGAGCTACAGTGACCCTTTACGCGTTTCTGTAGAGACGAGCTACAGTGACCCTGTACACTTTTTGAGAGACGAATTATAGGGGTGTATTACACGTTTCTTGAGAGACGAGCTATAATGATCTCTTACACGTTTCAGGAGAGGCGAGCTATAATGATGTCTTACCCGTTTCTTGAGAGACGAACTATAATGATGTCTTACCCGTTTCTTGAGAGACGAACTATAGGGATGCATTGCACGCTTCTTGAGAGAAGAGCTATAGTGACCCCTTACACGTTTCTTTGGACACGAGAAATAACCTGAAATGTGTTTTCGGTTGCTGTCTGTTCTGTGTGTGTCTTATCGACTGTCTGAGTCTTGATAAATCCCTATTTTGGCCACAGGGAATGTTAACAAATGGTACTGTTCTTATATCAACCTGCTATTTACTCGTGAATGTATTTCGACCACTACTGCTATCACTTGTGAACATTCCGATGATTTTGAAGTTGGCCAAGTGGTTTGTTGGAAGTCTTTAGGTGTGACAGAGACGATGTTATGACCACTCCGACACTGAGAAAATGTGTATGTCGTTGTTTACGAATCAGTGTCGCTTTGGCTATTAGCCATAGAGCACAACAGACTGTTTGGAATCGTACATTACATTTAGCTAAAGTAAATTGTAGCTTTTTATTACAGTAATCCATGCAAATATGTCACGAGTAAGATATAGCCGTCCCAATGTAAATAACGTAAAGCGTGTAAATAATCTGCATTTTTGTTTGTAACAAAAAATCATTAGGACAGTGTGGGACTGTAAGACAGTCCTGCTCTTGTTTACAATTGTGAAAGGATTATATTATCAGGTGGCCTTCTTGGCAAGGTCGTGTCAAAACCTAGTCACGTGTTAGGTTACCCCCAGCCCTTCCCCTGTATCGATTTATAGCCTTCAAATGAGAAGAAGGGGACATGTGGTCCTGTACAGAATTGACGGATAAATCTGTCTTTTTGAATGCGAACTTTGTTTTCCTTGATTATCTCAAATTTCACGAACTGATATAGGCACTGTTTTGGTTGAGCTGGGCAAGCCCAGGCTGGGCTAAATGTTGCTGATAATTGTCAGTGTTAGCGGACCCACCCTTCTGTTCTCCGTGCTGATACTTGCTGTTAGAGACCGCTCCTCGCTGCAGCCGCCGTCTGCAAGGAAGTGATAACAGAACACTCCATGAACCGCAATGGTATCCCACCTTCTTTACCCAATTTGCGACTAAATCATTGATATCAGTTTTAGGGTATGCATTTATAATTTAATGTAGACGTTTCAAGTTCTTACAAACAAAGGTCACCAAGAAGTCGAGGTAATGGTATATTGTCAGTATGGAGTCAATTCGATAGTTTAATATCGTCATGAAGTCAAATTAATAGTATAATCTCAGGATCAAGTCGAGTTAATGATATAATCTCATCAAGAAGTCAATTTAATAGTTTAATGTCATCATGAAATCGAATTAATGATCCAATATAAGCATGAAATGAAATTAATGGTCTAATCTTAGCATGAACACGATTGAATGGTATATGGTTAGAATGAAGTTGACTAAATGATATAATTTCAGCATGAATTCGAGTCAATTGTATATATATATATATATATATATATATATATATATATATATATATATATATATAACATCATTCAGTCAAGTTAATGGTCTAATCTTGGCGACAAGTTGAGTTATTGGTTTAATCTCGTAATGAAGTCGAGCTAATAGTATAATGACATCATAAAGTCGAGTTAATGGTCTAATTTCAGCGTAAAGTCGCGTTAATGGTATAATGTCAGCATAAAGTCGAGCTATTGGTCTAATGTCAGCATAAAGTCGAGCTATTGGTCCAATGTCAGCATAAAGTCGAGCTATTGGTCTAATGTCAGCATAAAGTCGAGTTAATGTTATAATCTCAGCATAAAGTCGAGTTTATGGTCTAATCTCAGCATTAAGACTAGTTATTGAGCTAAAGTCCGCATGAAGTTTGTTTTGTTTTGCGTTTGCTTAATTTCTCTATTCCCCAAGGCGGATGAGCGGTGTTTATTTTCGCCTGTCGACCCAGTGCATCCGCCTTCGGCATGCATTTTATGTAAAGGTCTGCTTCCTCCTGCATTTTCTAAGGATTTGCTTTCCATTGTAACGGCCGGTTTTGTGATGGGGATCGAACCCAGCACCTTCGGGTTGTGAGCCGTGTCACTAAACCAATAGCCAACGTCGTCCCCCTTCCGCATGAAGTCAAGTTAATCTTTTAATGTCATCTTAAAGTCAAGTTAATGGTACAATAGCAACAGAAAGACGGGGTTAATGTTCTATTTGTCAAAATAAAGTCGAATGTATGATCCAATGACAACATCTAGATGATTGTCACATTTAACGTAGAGTTGTAGTATTGCCATTTTTGTTTATTTATGCATTGTCTATTTTCAGATAAAATATCAATACTTCTAACTTTATTAATACATGTATACTACGTATATTACTCACTCTCATCCTAGGTTGAAAAGAATAGAACCACTATTACCTTCCTTGTACATGGGGATAGAATCCTCATCAAGTAAAACTGTTGCGTTTTGAAACCACTCGTGTAAAGGGGCCAGTAGTAGTGGTGACTTTATGCTTCACTTGGAGCTAAGAGGAGAAGCAATGGTTTGCACATATTTCTTTGTTTGTATGCGTGTACGATTTTCTGTCTGTCTGGTTTAACTTTCACACTACTGGTCTTTCAGTTATGTATGTATCTTCCGTCTTCTGCCATTCAAATGTGACTATCATGTATACCCTGGTATATGTTTTAATAACCACTTCTCTTTTGTTGCGACCACATAAGTCTACATTTAGAAATATGTATATATTGTCCATTATATAATAATGACTTTTAATGTCGAATCGTTTTGTTATTTTCTTAAATCATTTCAGCTGTCAGTAATTTATGGACCCCACGAATCGGCTTTGAGGCACTTGATTTCTTCTTCATTTTCATCGTACGTTTTCATACATTAATATAAATGTATCTAAAGAAACTAATGGCCAACTGAAAATGATTGCCAACTTCCATATGGTTGTCCAGGTATGATACATGTAATGATCCTATGCGCTTCTTTGTTTCTCATTTCATCAGTACACGTTTGCGTTGTGGTTAAGTTGTCAGTGGCCACGGCTCAGAACTCGAGCATATTTGTCTTCGTACTCATGAAGCAGCAAGGTCGTTCCCTAGAAGGAAGTAGTCATTTATAAAAATACGCCAATTTGTTCCTTAAACAAATGTCCATATTTCTGATACCTGCATATAGTTCGCCGGAGACCACATTAAACACTGCCATCGAAATTGTCAGGACTCACCAGTGCAGCAGCTGAGGTGAAAATAGGATAGTGGGAATGAGGATAACACTTCCGTGACTGTGTTACGGTTATTGTATCAATTGATTAAGTTAATGAGAATAAAAACATCTGAAATACTTCAACTTTTCCAGCTGCGATTTAAGTAAAACTTAAATCCATGACTGGTAAAATAAATGCCAGTAATGAAGCTTGTTGACATAATGAAATGTACAGTTGGCCATTTCCCTTGGTGATTGTCAACTTCTTTGAAAAAGTTATCCTATGGTAATAGACAATTGGTTATTTCGCTTGGCGATTGTCAACATCTTGGAAAAAGTTATCCTATGGTAATAGACAATTGATTATTTCGCTTGGCGATTGTCAACCTCTTGGAAAAAGTTATCCTTTAGTAACAGACAATTGGTTATTTCGCTTGGCGATTGTCAACCTCTTGGAAAAAGTTATACTATAGTAATAGACAATTGGTTATTTCGCTTGGTGATTGTCAACCTCTTTGCCCGTTTCCAGGAAATCGTGCTCAGAAAAGATGATGCTTGTCGAGTCACGTTCCACTAAATTCAGTCAAGCTGGTATAAGATCGAAAAACACTACTGTATCTTATTTTCCCGGAAGTAAAAATACTGTTGGCAATTGGCGAAAAACTTTCATACGTCTTGGTTGACTGGGGAAACCTTATAAAATTACTGTATATACATGAAAGATCTATTGACTTCTACATTATTGCATGTTCCTGGAACAGTTGCTCTTAAACAATACATTCACATCGGAAATGGAAGATGGAATAATAAAGAAAGTAAATTACTCGAGGCGAGTTATTTGACATTAAAATTAGCTGGCAATTACTGAGTCTAATTTGACATTCGATGGCCGTATGGAACAAGATGTCGCAACTAACAGCAGTGCTGAAAATAGTGACGAATTCATATCTGGTATCAACTTACTTGTACGGGATGATCCTGTTTTTGAAAAGCTAATGAGCAAGCCTAAAGAAACTGTGACGTACCTCAGTCAAACCCTACAAAATGAAGTGATTTGTATGGTGTGATAGCATGAGTCAAGGACAACACACTTAACTATATCAACACTGCACCCTTCTTCTAAAATGTTGTAGAGATCACACACGATTTCAGGAAAACTTATCAACTCAATGAAATTATGTTTTTATGCCAGAGTAGAAGCAGACGATGCGGGAAAGCATGAGTGTTAAAAATGTACGAGCTATTTATTAGTTTTCTGGTAGTTGATCTTCTAGTGGTCTCTGTGACAATGTTATAATTATTGGAAACCATGGCTACATACTCATAAACTTATACGATCAAGGCTGCCATTGAACAGTCTCTGTGAGTGATATTTATTCAGAAGATGCGGATTGTTGCAAAGTGTTGAGCAACAGCCAACATATGTCCATGTGCACTGAGCGGCTGGAAATTAAAATCAGGTTTTTAAATGAAGTAATTTCAGACGTTATCGACTTCAAGAGTTTCTTCATCACAACGATCATTCTGGCCATCAACGAGAAGCATGAAACATCTATTACACTCGCTGTCAACAATATTTAGATTTTGTTTCCATTCTTGCAAAGATGACAACAATTGTGAGAGCAACTCGTGGTACTCCAAAACTACTACAACCTCCAGAATGCATCTTGAAAAACAAGGTAAATAATATGATCATGCCATCGCTTGAGAAATTACAGCACATGCCGAATGAGTACGATTCTATCCGTGATAGTGATGTTAGCCTGACAAAAGCTTGGAACATTAAAAATCACACCGAGAACCGGCTTTAAAAATTGTGGGAAACGACTATTTTATTAAATATATCATGACACATGGTTTGGCCGAATGACACGTCGAAAACCAGATGTCATCCCTCAGAAAACAGTGTGATACAGATACAATAGATACAACGCTGAAGGCCAAATGGATAGCTGAATTAACAGGAGCAGTAAAGCTTACAGTGTACGAAGCACATACTAGTGCCAGGTCAAGAAAACTCTTCATAACCTTACGCTAAAAGACACAAGAAGGACAAAAAGCGAAAAGAAGAAAGAAGAACGTCACGAAAAATTAAAAGCGTTTCAGAGTGAATGCGCTTCTGGCTTCGGCGGAAAGAGCGTGTAAACAGATTACACACTGATTTCTCAGTTTTAGTTTGTTGCCTGCAACGTCCAGGGTACTATTGTCTTCCGCACTTTATTTATTTTCGATGGCAACGTTTGCTTAGCTACTACTTTTACATTGCCCAGAGACGAAGCCTACCTCCAGTATAAGAATGTAAATTGAGACGGAGACCAGCTATCTGAGACCGAAATCTACCAGCAGTATAAGATCGAAGATTGATGCAGATACCAGATGTGACGTGGCAATCTGAGAACAAAACCTACCTTCTTTTTTAGAATGGAGATTGATGCAGAGACAAGCTCTAACGTGGCTATCTGAGACTGAAACGTACTTCCAGTATGAGAATGGAGATTGATGTACAGACCAGCTCTGTCGTGGCTATCTGAGACTGAAACCTACTTCCAGCATAAGAATGGAGATTGATGTACAGACCAGCTCTGTCGTGGCTATCTGAGACTGAAACCTACTTCCAGCATAAGAATGGAGATTGATGTACAGACCAGCTCTGTCGTGGCTATCTGAGACTGAAACCTACTTCCAGTATGAGAATGGAGATCTAAAACCGCTATATTTGCCATCGTCGTGTCGGACTGACCACCTTTACGTCCCCAAAGCTTAGTTTTGGGGAAGGGGGGGGGGGGTGAGAGGGGGAATTATGTGGATCCTCTTTTTTGTTCATGGTCGTACCAGGATTAACGACAACGAAAAAACATTGGATATGGACATGGGTCACGTTTTCAGATCAGTCATAGTCCACCTCATGGACCATTGACATTGCAGTGAACCGGCTTTTCATAGATTGAAAATTGTTTAATTCAAACGTAGTTCCAGAAAGGATGGGACGCATGTAAGAATGTAGCACGAGTGTATATAACCGTAGTGCTATGAGAACCATTGTTATCCAGACCCTTACTGATTTGCTGACAGAATGAGCATATAATAGCAAATTAGACCAGAACATGCATAAGTGTGTTTTTGTATTTCCTTAATAATAATTAGTCAGCTGTTTACAAATTTAGTCGCAATCCTAGCATAAAATATATGAGAACAGACTTGCCAGTATGTGTCTTCAAAAAGACGTCGGCCATAACTTGGCACTATCCAGTTCGCTAACCAAACAATTAACAGATGATCCAAGTTGTAAGTGATATATTCATGTGTACAGGAACTGCTCTTGAAAAATGTGACTTTTAATGATGTTTTCATTTCTGTACGAGTAAATTGACATTGCTTGGTTGGTCAGGCAACTTGTATGGTGATGGTACTGTCGTTAGCATATGTTAACAGACTTCACAGTTAAAGTAGCATATGTTAACAGACTTCACACTGTTAAAGTAGCAAATGTTAACAGACTTCACACTGTTAAAGTCGTTCACTCGGGAGTCCTTTGCACTGTTTGAATGAGTGAAAATAGTTGTCTCGGAAAAAGTCATATCGTTACAACCAATCGTCTTTTATTGGTTGCTCATGGAAATGTTTATTTTGTCTCCTGTCATACAAATTCGACTGCTTAAAGAACTGAATAGAGAAGTTATTTTAAAGGTGTGTATAAATATATACCTTGACTCACCTGCTGTATCGGAACATCGACCGTCTGAGAAACAGAGGGCTTCTCAAAAATAAAGGTACTGAGTTCAATCCCTACTACCAACTCACACCAGTAGACCTAGCTATGAACAGTAATCGGACTTATTTATGTCTGAGCTGACATGGCTGCAGCCCAGAGCCTCTTAATACGGAGGTGGGTTGCGAATTGGCTTATCTGGCCAAAAATGAAAGTATTGGACATTTGACAAATGTAGAAAGTTTTAATTTAACAAACTTGTTTAAATGAGTCTTTAAAAAAGAATAACATCACTGATAGACCTTCTCTGAAATAAACAATGTCATTATAACCAATCTCGCTGGTTATCTGAACGTAACAGAAGTTGCAGTTGTTATAACAATATTTCATTCTTAATACTTAGCAATATTTACAGATTTATTGATAACATCTTCATACCTGGTCCCAGCGCTGTTTCGTCAGTTATCTGAGTTAGTTAAGTAGAGAGACTGTTCATTATTATCATCATCATGTGTCATTTCTAGTGTTTATGACTAACTATTCACTCTTTTCACAATCATTTGTCAATTGAGTATTTCTGCATTTCATTCACCTTTTGTTTTTCCAGTCATCCCATTTTTCGTATATTATTTTTCAAAGTGAGAGCCCAATAAATTTTGCCAGTTAAATATTTTACATTACTTCCTTACTTTTCGTTTCTAAGCACAACATTATACAGTATGTATCCAGTATTCGGCTAATGACTGTCCAAATTTCACTGGGACACATACATAGTATTACAGTGATCAGCGCCTATGCCAAAAAAGTGACTAATCCCGATGATATCAAGGATACATTCTATCAGGAGCTGAACTCCTTCATCTTGTCGGTTCCAAAATACGATAAGTTTGTTATCTTTGGGGGTTTCAATGTCAGAGCAGGGGCCGACTATCAGTTCTCGGAAGGTGTACTTGGGGTACATGGCACGGACAAGTGCAACAGCAACGGGTTGCTACTGCTGGGCCTCTGTGCCACCTATGATCTCTCCATCATTTACTTAACTGGAGAAGACATAATAGGCCAATTGCCCTTCCATTCATGCCATGGAACCCGACTACACGAGGTTAGCAACATCATTGTGTAACATCCATTGCTTCAAAAACCACCACTGCTAAAGCACACACAGTGCTGTGACGCAGGTTTCCTTAAGCAGACCAAGTGTAGGGGTAGCCTTAATACTTCAGCGAAAAGGAATATGGACAAGAGAGAAACGGAAGAGAGAGAGAGAGAGAGAGAGAGAGATAGCAGTAGTAAGAGATAGAGAAGAGATAGATGAGAGAGAGAGATGAAGAAAGAGAGAGGAGAGAGCAGTAGTAAAAGAAAGAGAATTTAGAGGAGGAGAGGGAGTGGAAGAGAGCGGTAGCAAGAGAAAGAAAAGAGAGAGAGAGAACGGGATAGAGAGCGATGCTAAGAGAACGGTAGTAAGAGAAAGAAAAGAGCGAGAAAGGGACAGAGAGCGATACTGAGAGAGCGGTAGTAAGAGAAAAAAAGGAGAGAGAAAGGGACAGAGAGCGATGCTGAGAGAGCGGTAGTAAGGGAAAGAAAAGAGAGAGAAATGGACAGAGAGCGATGCTAAGAGAGTGGTAGTAAGAGAAAGAAAAGAGAGAGAAAGGTGCAGAGAGCGATGCTGAGAGAGCGGTAGCAAGAGAAAGAAAAGAGAGAGAAAGTTGCAGAGAGCGATGCTGAGAGAGCGGTAGTAAGAGAAAGAAAAGAGAGAGAAAGGGACAGAGAGCGATACTGAGAGAGCGATAGTAAGAGAAAGAAAAGAGAGAGTGAAAGGGACAGAGAGCGATGCTGAGAGAGCGGTAGTAAGAGAAAAAGAAGTGACGACATTTTTGCTGAGTTCACGTTTTAGACACATTCAGTGAAATTGACCAAATATGAGTAGTGGCTATTCTTTGTTTTAGTTCGATCTTGATGTTCTTTGTTTTAGTTCGATCGTGATGTTCTTTGTTTTAGTTCGATCTTGATGTTCTTTGTTTTAGTTCGATCTTGATGTTCTTTGTTTTAGTTCGATCTTGATGTTCTTTGAGGCAAGCAATTTCTGCTGTTCTTTGAGGCAAGCAATTTCTGCTGTTCTTTGAGGCAAGCAATTTCTGCTGTTCTTTGAGGCAAGCAATTTCTGCTGTTCTTTGAGGCAAGCAATTTCTGCTGTTCTTTGAGGCAAGCAATTTCTGCTGTTCTTTGAGGCAAGCAATTTCTGCTGTTCTTTGAGGCAAGCAATTTCTGCTGTTCTTTGAGGCAAGCAATTTCTGCTGTTCTTTGAGGCAAGCAATTTCTGCTGTTCTTTGAGGCAAGCAATTTCTGCTGTTCTTTGAGGCAAGCAATTTCTGCTGTTCTTTGAGGCAAGCAATTTCTGCTGTTCTTTGAGGCAAGCAATTTCTGCTGTTCTTTGAGGCAAGCAATTTCTGCTGTTCTTTGAGGCAAGCAATTTCTGCTGTTCTTTGAGGCAAGCAATTTCTGCTGTTCTTTGAGGCAAGCAATTTCTGCTGTTCTTTGAGGCAAGCAATTTCTGCTGTTCTTTGAGGCAAGCAATTTCTGCTGTTCTTTAAGGCAAGCAATTTCTGCTGTTCTTTGAGGCAAGCAATTTCTGCTGTTCTTTGAGGCAAGCAAATTCTGCTGTTCTTTGAGGCAAGCAATTTCTGCTGTTCTTTGAGGCAAGCAATTTCTGCTGTTCTTTGAGGCAAGCAATTTCTGCTGTTCTTTAAAGGCCCGTTTTACTATTGCAATCCTCAACCTAATTTCCGTCACATTGCTTGCATTATCCTAACATATTTGAACTTCTGTACTTGATTGATTACGTATATATGTGTCTATGTAGCTTGGCTATGTACATTGCATTTCTTTCCAATATGTTTATTTGCATGCCAAAAGCTTTGATGTTCTGTAAATTTTTTCGAGTGTCATTTATAACGATGCTACTATAGCATTTACTTTCATACAATTGACTTTGACACCACCGTTACAACTCTCAGCAAATTGTTTCTATATATCTTAGAATGTACGTTTTAGTGTTAGTGAAAGCAAGCAACCCTGTTTCTCATTCCTATCACTAATAATCAGTGATTATATGTCCTTATTTGTTAACTAAAATAATGCTTTACTTCAATTTTCATGAATAGCTTTGTCAATCATTTCTCTCGTGCCATCTTATATTCTCGATCTAATTCAGTATTGATAATCCTATTTTTAGTAATGCCTGTTATTGTTCTTTTATTCGCTTCTTTTCTCTATTTTTATTATCATTTCAGTTGTTATCCATGGTTTCTTGTGTTCTGCTTAATTCATTGCACATGTTATCTTTGCTGTATCTTGACTGAACTCTTTTATATTATGCAACTGTGAGCCATACCTTATTATTTAGATGTGAATAACTTAATATAGTAGATAGTATGCAATAATCACAAATAGAATGCATATAGAGAAGCTCAAACATCAAGAAATGAATACAAAATCAAATAAATAAATAAATACGAAGTACAGCAAGCGAGTTGACATTTTATAATTACAAAATAATTGCTTTTACTTCTAATTTCTGCACTCAACGATTTTGTTCTAAACGATAACATGGATTTTGAAAAAACTCTACTAAGTTCTTTTCTTCTACAATCTTGAGTGTGACAGTACACACTTGCGGCTGATTAGCCTTGTAATAGAGCACTCGCTTTAGACAGCTCTAGTATGGGGTTCAACTCCCGTTACCGGCACGCGCATTTGCCAAAGCCGTAAATGGCTACCGGGCTAACTTAAAGAAGGGAAAGCAGCGAGGGTGGAATAGGCAAGCCCACCTCAAAAATAAGATGTGGTCTGGTACAATGAAGTCTTTAACACTTTATCCCCGACATCATTGTCTTACATCGATTACTTTTACAATGCGTGATGCATTATTGCGCTCAAACATTTAGTTCGGCTGCGGTTGATGTCGTTTTTCACGCTCTTCTTTTTTCCAAGCAGTTCACCTTTGCCACAAAGGGACGCACTCACATACTATATAATACTACCAAACTCTTAACATTCCTGTGCAACACAACCATAAAATACTACCGAACTCTTGACATTCCTGCGCAACACAACCATAGAATACTACCGAACTCTTGACATTACTGCGCAACACAACCATATAATACTACCGAACTCTTGACATTCCTGCGCAACACAACCATAGAATACTACCGAACTCTTGACATTCCTGCGCAACACAACCATAGAATACTACCGAACTCTTGACATTCCTGCACAACACAACCATAGAATACTACTGAACTCTTGACATTCCTGTGCAACACAACCATAGAATACTACCGAACTCTTGACATTCCTGCACAACACAACCATAGAATACTACCGAACTCTTGACATTCCTGCGCAACACAACCATAGAATACTACCGAACTCTTGACATTCCTGCGCAACACAACCATAGAATACTACCGAACTCTTGACATTCCTGCACAACACAACCATAGTATACTACCGAACTCTTGACATTCCTGCACAACACAACCATAGAATACTACCGAACTCTTGACATTCCTGCGCAACACAACCATAGAATACTACCGAACTCTTGACATTCCTGCGCAACACAACCATAGAATACTACCGAACTCTTGACATTCCTGCGCAACACAACCATAGAATACTACCGAACTCTTGACATTACTGCGCAACACAACCATATAATACTACCGAACTCTTGACATTCCTGCGCAACACAACCATAGAATACTACCGAACTCTTGACATTCCTGCGCAACACAACCATAGAATACTACCGAACTCTTGACATTCCTGCGCAACACAACCATAGAATACTACCGAACTCTTGACATTCCTGCGCAACACAACCATAGAATACTACCGAACTCTTGACATTCCTGCACAACACAACCATAGAATACTACCGAACTCTTGACATTCCTGCACAACACAACCATAGAATACTACCGAACTCTTGACATTCCTGCGCAACACAACCATAGAATACTACCGAACTCTTGACATTCCTGCGCAACACAACCATAGAATACTACCGAACTCTTGACATTCCTGCACAACACAACCATAGAATACTACCGAACTCTTGACATTCCTGCACAACACAACAATAGAATACTACCGAACTCTTGATATTCCTGCACAACACAACCATAGAATACTACCGAACTCTTGACATTCCTGCACAACACAACCATAGAATACTACCGAACTCCTGACATTCCTGCACAACACAACCACTATTAGAAAAAGCAAGCATAACGATCATAGAGGCATCCATTTTATCTTTTGGAAAATCACCGAATAGCAGAAATTAAAGCGAAGTAACAACCGCACGGGGACCACACCCCATTCCCATAATTGACAAAGACGTCTCCCTACAATAAATATAGGAATACCTTTGACTAAGATTACTAATAGATCACTCGTATTATCACGAATACAAAATAAGCGGCTTCCTGTCTCCTCTATCACAATCATTTTATGTCAAATTGTCTGTTAAAGGGGATCCATCCTTAACAGCATGTTTCTCCATTATCACAGTCTGTGTCCGCTACCCATCAATTATCGTACGTGCTCTGGGAATCGTGTTCTCTTCTATTGTAGACATTATGGACTGTTCGCTGTTTCGCATGGAGGGAAATAGTCTTTAGCTTTTCAAGAGTTTGTCTCGAACATTTTCTTCTAGTCTTATATTCATTGGATGATTTGGGATCTGTAATCTCTTCGGTCAGTCTTGGGTTACAACATTGCTATTTTCCTAATTGATTTGATCGGTGTTGACTTCATAGGTCTTGTAATAATTCCTTCTCTCTGTTTTGAATTTTGGCATGTTTTTTAAGTTGTATTTCTAAGATTTTGCTCAGTTTGACATTTCCTATTCAGACTCTGGTCTAACATTTCCTGTGTACAGCAGTTTCAGTACTTCAATATATCCACATATACACATATGGATTAACATTTGGATCTATGAAAAATAGAGGAGGCGTTTACACAAAATTAAATAATGGTCAGTAAAGTTAAATCTCAATGGCCATTGCAAAATTTTCAAATAACTTCAGAACTGAGGATACGTCTTTAAGAACAGCTGCAGTAGTCATGGTGGAAAACAAAGAACATGCCAGATGCAAGACCGATTAAGTCATAATGACACCCAGAAACTATTAAAACAACAAACTGGACAGCTTGTTGTAGGCACTCAAGAATATCAAATACAATTTTAAAACAGTAAAACAACAGCGGGATCATGTACACTGTAATATACAGAGAGGTAAGGAGGCAAATAGACTAGCCAAAGAAGAAGGGAGCAAGACAAACTTCAACGATAGATAGCACAGAGAACACACATAAGTGAGTCTGATTAGAGCATCACATGAAGAGATGAGCTGACATTGTTCACACCAAAAAAAAATACAAGTGAGTCTGATATAAAGGGACCTAATGGTTATAATAGATCATACAGATAAGGTGAGTGAGCAAGTTCAGGTAGCAGTGAAAAAGGCAAATGCAATGTTAGGTATGATAAAAAGAAATATTAAACATAAGAGCAAGGAAGTGATGGTCAAACTGTATAAAGCATTAGTTAGACCAAGATTGCAGTACTGTGTATAGGTGTTGAGTCCTTATCATAGAGGGGATATAAACATGCTGGAACGGATACAAAAAAGAGCGACAAAGTTTATAGTTGGATTCCAGAATTAAAGTTATGAGGAAAGACTCAGAAAACCCGGCTTACGGTGTCTAGAAAAAAGAAGAAAAGAGATGAATTAATACAGGTTTATAAGATATTCAAAGGGACATATAAATTAACCTATAACAAGTTTTTTTTTCAAAATACAACCACATACAAGAACAAGAGGGCATAGCTACAAATTAACTAAAGAAAGGTCCAGATTGGATATTAGGACATATTTTTTTTAGTCAGAGCGTGGTGAATGCTTGGAATGCATTGCCACAGAATGTAATGGAGGCAGGGACAGTTAATGCATTTAAGAAACAAATGTATACGCATAGCTTTTAGAACAAGGTAATGTAAATGAAACTAGTTACATACAGACTCTGCAGAGTCTTCTAAATCGGTATACAGACTTTAAGTTAAGATAAGTTTAGTTATAGCAGAAAAACACTAGTCCCTAACATGAAGAGACCAACTGATGTTGTTTAGACCAAGAACGCGCACAAGTGAGTCTGGAGGTGGGACCAGAGTGCCTGCATCCCGAATTACCTCCAATCGTCTTGACTTATGTCTTTCCACTGGCCCAATGTAGTTCGAGACCAGAGAGTGAGGTTGACAACCAGCACAGCCTCTCCCTCAATGTAAGCCAAATACAGCACAAATTACATCCTCCAGACAAAACCGCCATTCAACGCTTGCGATGGGCAACTAACTGATACAATAGAAGAACACTAGTGCCTAACATGAAGAGATCAACTGATGTTCTTCAAACCAATAACGTACCAATACAAATTAAACATTAGTCACACAGACATGTGTTTATGTGGGGAGAGTTGTCGAACGTGTTTGCCATGTCTGACGAATCTACAAGAGGAGCAGAGTGACAACATGGCCCTCTCCACTCTAAATAAGGAATAAGGTATGGTGGCGAGTGAAGTCTGAGACAGCTCGCGATATTTAAGAGAGAAATAAATGCGATTATTTAAGTAAAAGATGTTCCAGGTATTGAAATTCGTTCTGATGTGTTTTACGATACGTCCTTTGCTTGATACAATACAAAACTACAAACAATTACATTGTCCAACCCTCTTTTCCCTGTATGTCTTTCTCGCTTTCTCTCTCTCTTTCTCTCTCTCTTTCTCTCTCTCTTTCTCTCTCTCTCCACCTTCTTGTCTCACGCTTTCTTTGTCTCCCCCCCTCTCTCTCTCATTTTCTTAACTACCCTCTCCTCTCTCACGCTCCCATTTTTTCTGCTTTAACTAAATAATTATTCTTTATCTCAAAAGACACATGTTCCCTGCTGGTTATTTATTTTAAATGAAATGTATGACTAATAAATATAAACTTTACCGGCAAACATAAACACCAGAGCTGACTTGGTTGTGTTACAAAGTCAAACATTTGGAGAAGTTAGTAAGGTAGGATAACGATGGTCTAAGTGTGTACGCTACAGATAGTCTGCGCGTGATAAATCGCACGTGTCTTGAACAGCCAGGAGGGTTATATCTAGTCTGTCCATGTTGTTATGATGTACTGGGAAAATGAGCCTCTGATCTTAGTTTGGGAGACACCTTTATCATACCAAGTTAATTAGTTGTATCTCGAGTACAGAACTGCATAGGAAAAAATAACATGAAACAATAAAGCAATGCAAAACGTGAGATTACATTTATATGCACTTCATGATATTAAATACGTTTTTTATTATATAAACCGAGCCAGTTTCTGTGGCACATGACATGATAAGTGTTTTATCGTTTGGATAAGGATAATAGTAGTTTGGGTAAGAATATAGGACATTATGCACATTTTCCAAAACACAAACATGGTCTGACTAGAGAGAACCTATCCATTACATATGAGTTTACGTGCTCTAAATGACGACTGATCGTAACACAATTTTTAAAATAAAATCCTTAACAGAAAGTGTTAATGATGCCGGACAAATATGAAAAAACAGGAGAAGTAAATTTAGAATCTGACTGTCCAACTGGTAATAAAGTCGGCGTGTTACTGTCTCGCTCTGAGATCTTCAGCCAATTTCAACTCACACACTCACGGTCTAAATGGCATGTATTGTTTCATCTCTGCTTTTATTTGCCGGATTGTCTTATAACAAATTCCTCTCAAACTAAATAACGCTGTATTATTGCCGGAAGACGGTCACTCTATATTGTTTTCTCCGTAAGATTGCCAGAATCCGAGAGAGCAGTAAAAACAGTAACACCACACTTATCAGACATGTCGTGAAAAGAGGCCAAGGCCAGCTATCTCATGCTCAAGACACTTTTAGCCTCAACAACTACAATATATAGGGGCGGAGAGGGGAAGGTTTATAAGAACTTGATGACTTGACGTGCATGTGTTGACGACTTATGCTCCACGGCAGCTAAAAAGGGTTTGATGATGATTGTGATACATTTGTTCCACTCTTTTCCGTTTTCTCATGTTATTTATTACTATATTAATTGTTTCGTGTCGGTAATGGAGACATACATTATAGAAGGGTTGCAATTGTTCCTTCTTTTTGTTCCTGTCACTCCAAATTGTGGAGTATACGTCCAACATTACATTTAGTTTACCATAACTAGTCACTCCAAATTGTGGAGTATACGTCCAACATTACATTTAGTTTACCATAACTAGTCACTCCAAATTGTGGAGTATACGTCCAACATTACATTTAGTTTACCATAACTAGTCACTCCAAATTGTGGAGTATACGTCCAACATTACATTTAGTTTACCATAACTATTCACTCCAAATTGTGGAGTATACGTCCAACATTACATTTAGTTTACCATAACTAGTCACTCCAAATTGTGGAGTATACGTCCAACATTACATTTAGTTTACCATAACCAGTCACTCCAGATGGTGGAGTATAGGTCCAACATTACATTTAGTTTACCATAACCAGTCACTCCAGATGGTGGAGTATAGGTCCAACATTACATTTAGTTTACCATAACCAGTCACTCCAGATGGTGGAGTATAGGTCCAACATTACATTTAGTTTACCATAACTAGTCACTCCAGATGGTGGAGTATAGGTCCAACATTACATTTAGTTTACCATAACCAGTCACTTCAGATGGTGGAGTATAGGTCCAACATTACATTTAGTTTACCATAACTAGTCACTCCAGATGGTGGAGTATAGGTCCAACATTACATTTAGTTTACCATAACCAGTCACTCCAGATGGTGGAGTATAGGTCCAACATTACATTTAGTTTACCATAACCAGTCACTCCAGATGGTGGAGTATAGGTCCAACATTACATTTAGTTTACCATAACTAGTCACTCCAGATGGTGAAGTATAGGTCCAACATTACATTCGGTTCACCATAACCAGTCACTGGTGGTGGTAGGTTATGTGTCGAACATTATATTTGAATTACTCTAACTAGTTTTTAAGGAAGCAAAAATCAAATTATTTGCACAAGCAAAGGTTTCTACATGGTGAGATTGCCAGCCCCATGGATTACTCACCTTAGTTCATGCTTGTAAGAAAACAGTTCCGCTTCTGTTCGCTCCGAGAACTAACTGTTAATTCTTTTTTCTCTTAATATAATTTGTAAACATAAATTATGACTGCAGAAGTAATGATCAGTATTTTTCAATTGACTACTCTAAAGGGACGCTATTTCAAAACCCCAAATGATCTTGTAAGATATAATAGCGAACAAGCAAATTACAAAGCTTTACTTGGGTTAAACTACAGTAAAAAAAAAAATTGACTTCAGGGCATTCTCGTACTAGCTAGAGTTTTAGAGACCTCATATAATGTAAACGTTTCTTCTCTTATTTCTTTTACGTAACATCGTTACACGCTAAAGAACTTGACCTTTTCCAGGAAACTAGATAATATTAAATAGCATTCTACGCTTAGAATCGTTTTACAATAGTTTGTCATCTTCTGCAAGGCATTGATGTCCAATCTGTTACGATACCGATCTGTCAACCAAGGGGGCATGGGTTCAAAACTTATGTAAGGTGTAGATGTTTTTCCTATCAGGGGGATAACGTGTTAAGCTTGCACACTACATTGCGATCGCATGGGCAGGTGGCCTTTATTATTCTGCCATGTAACACCCATTGGGGGCCCTGGAAATGACAATACACGCCGAAATGCTATTTCAAAGAAATTAAAATTATTGATCCAAATGGGAAATAACTTCTGAAATTAGTAAAAGGCATATTAATGGTTACATCGCTTTGCTTAATGCAATGGTCCCGGGGAAAGCAGTTATTTGTTACAATTAACGTGCTGAGACTTACAGTTGACGTCAAACAATAAGGAATACAAGCCGTTTATAAGCCAAATTTAACCTTAATCTTCTGTGTATTCCTCCCAATAAGGACAATGTGTCGGAGCTTACAACAAGTTTACAGCGCCTTTCCGTCCGACACATCCGACTTCAGCACGGCATTGTTGAGACTGGGTTTGCATTCCCTCTTCGATCCCTATTCTTATAGCCACACTACAAGAGTACAGCTTCTTTTTGTGGCCGCCAGATAGAGGCCTGGTCAGTTATAGGTCGCTGGCTGCTGTCAGCTCATTTACTGCAAGCGGCTATGGTGCCTTTATCTTGTATGATGAGATGATACAACATGCAACGGGTCGTTCATTGCTTTATGTGGGGACATGATACAACAATACACAGGCCGTTCATTGCTTTTTCTGGAGATACGATACAGCACGACACAGGTCATTCATTGCTTTATGTGGGGATATGATACAACATGATGCAGGTCGTTAATTGCTTTATGTGGGGATATTATACAACATGACACAGTCGTTCATTGCTTTATGTGAGGATATGATGTGTCGTTCATTGCTTTATGTGGGGATATGATACAGCAAAATGCAGGTGGTACCTAGCTTTCAGTGAGGGATGTCAAACAACATTAAACATGCCACATCCATCGTTCGTTTGTTAAATAATACAACATTACACCGGCTGCAATCATCATTCACGTGAGAAAGCATGCAGTATTAAGCATATCGTACTTACCTTTCATCGTACTTACCTTTCACTTACCTTTCATGAGGAAGAGGTTACAGCACGAGGCATATCACACTTGTCATGTATGGACGAGAGTGTCCGACCAGTTACCGGCCGTACTTTGCTTGTACGGGGATATAAAACAACATGAAACCCGCAACACTTTTCTCTTTGCTGTGACAGGATAGAATATAATACACGTTGCATATGTCTTTAACGAAAAGAAGATACAGCTTGATATACCACTGTCAAACATGGATACGCATTTGATAACGGTCTCTTTGTAGAGACGTGGTTATTCCTTTAATGTTTATATGTAAATCTGCAAATTATATGGTTATCGTTCACAGTTGTATTTTACCTCTGATTTCATTGGAGTTACCTCATTTGTCATGACTGTTTGGAAAATATCTGGATTTATGCCATTAATTATTATTATCTCCCATCTCATTACGTTATACCACTCAAATCGCGGGTCAATAATTAACTTGATTTGCCCAAGTAACCGGTGATTGACTTGGATAATTCTGTTATCAATTCATTTGGTCACTTTTGTCCTGTTTCGTGTCATATATGGTTGTCCTCTGAAATTCACTAAAAGAAAGCACAGGAAAGCATTATGGATAGTCAGTCTAGTTTTCATTTTCCTTAACATTTTAAGAAACATCACTATTGTATTTTAGTAGTTCTCCGCTAAATTATGTCCCATGATATAAACAGGGAGTTTAAATTACATGATTACAAAGAACTTCAGAGTTACTTGCAAGACGCAGCTGCCGACAAATAATACGTGATACATCAGTCCGACAAGCTGTGATGTTGTAGATCTAAGGTCACTGAAATAAACATATATTACATATTTTAATACGAATTTGACAACTAGAGGAGACTGTGAAAAATGAAGGGAAGTCAGGCGAAGCGTATTGTTCAAGATCTCACATCAACTCCTTATTTGTGCTCCTGAAAACAGGCTGTACCACAGGAGTCTGGCCAACACTGCCATTCCAATAGTGGTGAACTTACTGAGGAGCTTCGCAGTGCAGTACAGCCACGAGGACCACATTCTCAAGTGGACCACGTTCTCAAGTGGACCACATTCTCAAGTGGACCACATTCTCAAGTGGACCACGTTCTCAAGGGGACCACATTCTCAAGTGGACCACATTCTCAAGTGAACCACGTTCTCAAGTGAACCACGTTCTCAAGTGGACCACGTTCTCAAGTGGACCACATCTCCGGAAGTAAGACTAGCCATTATGACCAGCTTCTATAAAATTCGTCATCACGAGTTACCTCGGTGCGAGTAGTATCGATCAACAACAACAACTGGTCGACTGAGCTTCTAACAACAGTCAGTGGAGTATCATAGGAGAAGGAGACAATGAAAATAGATGGATTGAGTAGGCTACAGAAACACTACAGGAGTATGGTTTGAAAATATAAACTGCCGTAGAGTTGGTACTTGATAAAAGATTTCACCTTACCACAATATGTTACAATTGGACAGAAGTGATGAGAAGAGATGAGAAGGAATGAAATGATGAATTTGGAACGAAATATAGTATACATTTTAAAAGCTGTTTACAAATTCAACATTCGAATGCGCATTGCAAACATATCCAATTAATCCTGCTTCATGTTTGAAATAACCTGCAAAGCGTGTGCAACAATTTGTTTGTACCTGTCAGCTGTCGATACTTTGGTTCTCGCATTGATTTGGATGCTTCCTGTAAAGCACCTTAATAGAACTGAACGGTTTTTTTAAAAATGGATTGCTATTTACGGATTGAACACTATTTTTTACACGGACACTATCAGATAAATATGTAGTATACACAAAAAGATTTGTGTGTGTTATATTGACTTCAAAAGACGCTTGACAGGGCCAAACAGTTGAAACTAATGTCTGACAAAATAAAAGGTATGGATGGATGCGACACAAGACTATCGGGTAACCTATAGTAGTATAGAAAGAGGGTGGGGGGGGGGGGGTGGGGGGGGGGGGGAATTCAATCCAAAAAAAATAATGCGAATGCCCCTGTCCAGATTCCAGCTCTGGATGTAGCCGGATGTGAGCTGGAAGTGGCCGGGGGAGGATTTCCTGGTAAACCGGCTAGGCTTGAGCAGCTTATTACTCCGCAGTTGAGGGTGGTTTGCCGAGTAATGAAAATTTCGCGTTGTAATTGCGACTTATGTTTGCCCGAAAAACACCACCATTGCACACTATTTGACAGAAGAAAAATATGTATTACTGTATTTTGTACACGAAATGAAAATCTATATAGTGATAATAATAATAACAACAATAAGCAAATAAATATTGATTTATCGGTAATGGAATGTATCGTAGCAGATACTACGAGAAGCGGATTTAGGCACACAGTGTGTTAAAGTATGTTCAAAAATAATTGCTCGATATATTGTACCGGTATATAGAACTTATAATTTATAACAATGCATCAATACTTAGTTGTGTTCTGAAGAACAAGTTATTTAGTGACATACTAAATACCGATTCATCTGATAATTTTATTCTGGTGCAGAATATTTCTCCGGGAGTCTAGCCTTGCAAGTCGGTAGAAGTGCAAATTACGTGAAGAAATATTATAATCCGAGTGCCTAACAACTGTGGCGAGATGCACCTGATGAGCGGAATTATGCTAGTAACTGCGACAGGGGTCCTGAATTGTTAACCACAACAACAAAATATCCCGGTATTTGTCGTACCCTGAGAACTATCATGTGTTATGTATACTCATCATTACTGTAAAGTTTAGAACGGGGGCAATGAAAAACAGTTGGAGAATTGAATGCATGTCTTTGAACTTCGCACTGGCCACAACAGACTGAGGTACCACCTATTCAACAAATTGAAGATAGGGTGTACCGACGAATGCCCGTGCGGTACTGGTAAAATGACCACTGAACATCTGCTGCAGAACTGCCCGACATACGAGGATCAGAGAGAGCAGATGTGGCCATTACCAGTGGAACTGCAAGACAAGCTCTATGGCAGTGGCGAGAGCCTCAGGATGACCGCCGCTTTTTTCGAAAAAATAATGGTTACTGTCTGACTGTGTACGCAGAAGAAGAAGAAGAAGAAGAAGAAGAAGAAGAAAAATGCATGTCTTTGAAACGGGGTTATATAGAAGAATGGGATCTCAAGTCCATACAGGTCTTTGAGAAATGTGAGGTGCAGAGAGAACTGATGATCGAAATGTAAGTCATATAGTTAAAATTATTTCATCCCATCCAAAGAATTACCGCCTTGCTGAAAATAAAAATGGCGGGAAAGGAGAAGGACACACTGTCTATAACTCAAACGTAGAAAGGGGATGAGTCCTGACGCGATCATGGGTAAGTGAGAGGAAGTGCAGAGGACATAGTTGTGGGTTCTTGTAGGTTTCTTGTTGGCAGTGGTGGAAAGGCCGTAGGGACCGATAGAAACAGTGATGTCAAGAATTTTACGGATGTAAGGAAAATTTTTGATGTGAAATGGATAAAGGTGTGAAAGTTATTGATATGACCATGGAGCTGAAGAGGTCAGTCCCATGCATGTCGGTCATACCGAAACAGTTATCGATGCTTCTGTAGTTACTCGGTGAAAAGGGGCACTGATACTGACGCCAAATCTGGTATTCGAGTTGCCCATAAAGATACACGCGTAGCTAAGGTCCACTGTAGTGTTCATCGTCACACCTCTGCGAATGTTAGTAAACAACATCTGACAGAAATCTATCATTTCATGTAGATGCTATAGCTAATCTTACTGAACTCAACGATAAGTTAGAAAGCCCAGGAAAGATGGTTCTTCAATTTTAAATTGTTTCAGAATAAACTTTCACTCCTGGAAACTCAACTAGAGATAGGCAATACTTAACATTTTTCCACACTTGCGAACTGCAACAATGAGTTTGATTGCGATGATTTATTTGCAGGCTAGTTGAAGATTTTGAAAGAATAAATCTTACACTAGGTTCTGTGATTTTCGAGCACAAGAAACAAATGTAACAATCAACTCTTCTACATTTGATGTTAACGTGAAACCAGCTCTACTTTCTTTGCAAATTGAACCAATAGAATTGAAAGAGAATTCATATTTGAAGACAAGAGGCAAGGACGCTTCACTAATTGGATTTTAAAGAAATATTTCCCAGAGGGAAAGTATCCGAAGCTCACAGTTTTTTGTTTGGAACAGATTAAAGCTATTTCGAAGCACCTCTAACTGCTAGCATTTTTTATTTAGAAAATGAAGTTCATTTAATGTAAAATGAAAATGAGAAAAGTGAGATCTATTAAACATTTTAAATGATGCAACATAATTCTTTCTACGTACAATGACCGCTTGGTGAGAGATAACATGTCCCGAATAGCCCATTGAATGCATCTAATATATCTTAATCTTGACATGATTCTATTCATAATGCAACCATTAAGAAATCATTAATTAAAAAAAATTATTAATAATTAAACATTTCAATAAAGCTCTCATGAAATGTACGTGTTGCTGTTAATCTACTCCTAAATTGCTATTACTAAAGGCAAAATAATTATTATTTTATTTAGTTCACATGAACTTTATATTTTTTGAAAAATAAATACCAACATCTTTTTAATTTTAAAATTACATTTTATGGTAAAGCCCGGAAGACACATTTACAACTCGCTGTTCGGCAAGTTCTCTAAATGAAACCACGCACCTCTGTTTTAGTTTCATATCAATCTACACAGAAGATTAAACCCAAAATTCCGGAAATGCAATTTTAATACAACAATAATTGAGGTCTTTTTAAAATACAAATTTGATTTATTTCAATTGCATTCTGAAATACAAGAATAAATTATTAACAAGTGACAATTTCAATTCAAAAGCAATAATTGCAATGAATTACATGTGCTACAAAGTATGCGTTGTCTTCTCATATAGATATCGTTCTGACAGCCATAGAAAAGATATCATGTCTCACAACATCTTCCTGTCTGCATTGATGTTCGACTCTTCTACCGTTTGCATACTACTACGTTTATCTTGTGTGTCGAAGGAACAGACGAATGTGTAGTCAGTCAAAATATACTGATCAGACAAGATAGTAAGGGTCAGGCAAAATATATTGATCAGAAATGGTAGGCAGGGTCAGACAAATAAACTGATCAGGCATGTTAGTCAGGTTCACGTAAAACATACTGATCAGATATGTTAGTCAGGTGCATGTAAAACATACTGATTAGACATGTTAGTCAGGGTCAGGCAAAATGTACCGATCAGACATATTAGTCAGGGTAAGGCAAAATATACTGGCCAAGACCCCAACCACGACTTCTTCATAGTCCTTCCCGGAAATGGGCTGTTGTTCTTTGGTAACCTGGATAACAAGGTGGGGGATCGACGTGATCCTGGTAGTAATGAGCGATATGCAGATGAAGCATAGCCCAACATCCCGGAGGACTACGTCTGAAACAACAATGGATGAGTTGAGATAGGAGAAAGCGTCTCGCAGGTTGAGGGGATGTGCAGACTGAAGGGCGGGGTTGGGGGAGGGGCGATGTGGCGAGATGGGTGGGGAATCGAAGGAGATGTGTGGGCGGTTTGGAGGGGTAGAGATGGGCCGTTGAAGAGGTAGAAGTGGTGATGGGCAAGTTGTAGAGGGGGAAGAAAAGATGGTAGGTTGTATGAATGGCGGGAAAAGATTGCGATACGAATGTGAGACATGGGAGTGGTGCGGTAAGTTTTTACTTCCATAGTTATTCTGGACAGGTTCGGATGAAAGGCTCCGTTTAAGCACTAAATTGGCACACATCTCCTTAAGATGCGTACAGTACTATTTTTCGACGACATAACTGCATTTTACAACTCTATAAAGGGTACTCTTTGTTGTGGGTTACAGCAGCAAATTTGACAGATGATAGGCTGCGAGCATGCTAAAGCTAAACTTTAAATATCAGCACCTATTTGAGTTCTCGCATTGTGCCTTTGTTTTGGTTGCAATCGCATTTCGCTGTTTTGGTTTAAGTTGGCTTCAAGTTTAGGAAATTAATCGTTCAGTTAAAACTCTCTCAGCTCGCAGTGTAAAGAACATGTGCTACCCCCCCCCCCCCTCCTCAAGCACACCCCACTCAGGGCCAATTGTCCAAGCGCTTACGACATATGACCCTCTCTTTCCAAATTATACCTCTCTGTGGCATATATATTTCCGTCTTCCATAATGGCTCATGCCTTTGATAGTTCAGATAATAGACTGCACTGTAACGTATCCTCCAGTCTTCTTAACGCACGATGTAGCCAGAACCAAATGCTAGCTTGTACGTCTCTGTGTGAGAACGTATGATACTGTTACAGCCCTTCGATCTGCTCAGGAACTCATTTACTTACTTACTTAGTCGCTCCTCTTCTACCTTGAGGTGTAGAGGTTTGCCAAAGAGAACGCCACACTGCTCTATCCGCCGTCTTTTTCCTGGCTTCTTTCCAATCCAGCCCTCTATCACTTAGCGACTGTCGTATGTTGTCTTCCCAACGTACTTTGGACGTCCTCGTGGTCTGCGTCCTTGACTTTTGATCTCCTATGACCGCTTTGGTATCCGATCTTCTTCCATATTACAGACATGGCCAAACCACTGTAGTTGGGACTGCTCCAGTCGTGTCTGCAGGGGTTGAACTTCAAGATTGCTACGTATTGTCTGGTTACGGATCTTGTCCATTTTCGTCACCTGAACCGCCTTTCTTATGTACCTCATTTCTGAAGTTTGTAATTGCCTTTCTTGGGCTGTAGTCATTGCCCATGACTCACATCCATATGTCAGGACAGGCACATAGGTCGAGCGGTATACATCCATCTTTGTTTTCCTGCTTATTTCTCTTCTACTGAGGAAACCTCTGTTTATTGCATGGAACAGTCTACCTGCTGCTGCCCTTCGTGCAGTTAACTCCTCTTTGATTCCTCACCTGCTGTCTATTACCACTCCTAGATATTTAAAGTTGCTGACCTGCTCCAGTGCTCGTGTTCCCAGGGTTATCTGATGTCTCTTTTCATCTCTGGCGATCACCATGGTTTTTGTTTTGGAGTTGCTGATGTGCATTCCTCTCTTCTTCAACTCTTCTTCCCAGACCTGCAAGTTGATCTGGAGATGTGCTTCGGTTTTCGTGATCAGGGCCACATCGTCTGAAAATGCTAGTTCCGATATTAACTTGGTCTCATCTTCCAGTACCCTACTTCCTACTTTTTTGTCCGTTCCTTGCAGGCTTTGATGACTTCATCTATGAGGAGTATGAAAAGGTACGGTGATATAATGTCCCCCTGTCTTACTCCGCTAGTGGTCTTGAACTCTCCTGACTTTTGATTTGATGTCCGCACATAATTTCTGCATTTTTTATAGAAACTATGTATGGCAGAGATCAGGGGTCCTGTGATGTTCTTCCTTGTCAGGCACTCCCAGAGTTTGTCCCAAGGAACTTTATCAAATGCTTTCTCCAAATCCCAAAAGCAGAGATGCATCTCTTTATCATATTCAAGAGCCTTTTCACTTAGCTGTCTGAGTGTAAAGATAAGGTCTTGAGTACTTCTGTTTGCCCTAAACCCACATTGAATTTCATCCATGTTTGGATCTGCTAGACCTCTTAATGGCCGTTCTAGAATCCTAGAATAGACTTTCCCGGGGACACTGAGAAGGGAAATACCTCTGTGATTTTCACATTGTCGATTGTCGCCCTTTTTAAATATTGATATTATTATTGCAACCTCCCAGTCTCTTGGTATCTTCTTGTGGCGCCAAGCTGCCTTGAGAATCTTCATGAATAGCATCTCTCCTGCCGCTCCCATGGATTTAACCATTTCTGGTGTTATACCATCATGTCCTGCTGCTTTACCAATCTTAATTTTCTCCAATGCTGCCTTTAGTTCTTCCATTGTGATATTATCGTTTCCCTCCATGGCTCCCTCTTCTTGAATTGGGACTGTTACTTCCAGAGCTTGGTTTTCCTCCACTCCAAAGAGATCTGAGAAATATTCTGTCCATCTGTTCATTACCTCTTCTGGAGTGGTCAACAGCGCACCTTGTTTATCTTTAACAAATTTAAGGGGGCATTCCTTTTCCTTCCGCATGTTCTTTAAAGTCCTGTAGAACAGTTTCTGGTTTTCTCCAGCATTATTTACCAGTTTCTCTCCAAATTCTTCCCAGGATTTCTGTTTGGTCTTGAGCACAGTCTTCTTTGCTTCTGTTCTAAAATTACATATTCTTTATATTTCTTTGTTTGTTCTTCTGTATTCCTAGCCTCTAGGTATTGCTTTCATGCCTTTTTCTTTTCTCGTATTATTGTTCTCACTTCTTCTGTCCACCATGGTGTACTCTTTCTCTTCCACCCTTCTTTGGTTTGACCCCATGCCTCTGCTGCAGACTCTTTGAGGATGTCTTTGAATTTTACCCAGAGCATTTCCAAATCTTCTTCAGATTCCTCTATCCTTTCTATTGCTGTTGTTATGAGCCCTTGGTATCTCTTCTTAACATCTGGTTCTCATAGTTTGTAAGCCTTCATTTTATGTTCTCCTCGTGAATTATGTTTCATGCTTACTGATGGGTGTTGCCTGGCTGAATAGTGTTTTTCAATTTCTCTCTTTATTTTAACTAGGTAGTGGTCGCTTCCTATCTCTGGTCCTCTGAACACTCTAGCATCCTTTACATGCTTGAAATCAGTTTTTCTCACTATCGCATAGTCAATTATAGATCTTTCATTTCTTGCCGGCTCGCATCTTGTGTAGGGATGGATACGCTTGTGTGGAAACCTTCTTTTTGAAATGTCAAGGTTTTGTTCTCTGCAGAATCTCAGCAGTCGTTTTCCATTGTCATTTAAGACATCTTCTTCATACCTACGGATCACTCCATCCCATCTAGAATAGTCGTTTCCAACTCTTGCGTTGAAGTCTCCAAGGAGAAGTATTTCATTATGACAATCGTCAATGGTCCTTTGAAGAAGCTCATAAAATTCATCTTTTATGTCAGTGCTCTCATCTTCGTTTGGTGTATACACAGTGACGATATCCATTTGACTATCCTCCTCTTGTAGACTTAGAACCATCAGTCGTTCTGAAATGAATTTCCATCCTTTAATGTTTGCTTTGTTGCTACTATTCACTATACATCCAACCCCTGCTCTGGCTCGTTCACTCATGGGAACTCCGCTGTAGTATAGCATGTTGCCGTCATGGTCCAGAACGCCCAGTCCCTTTTTCTTTGTTTCTGTAAGTTCCAGGACTGTCAATTTTGCTCTCTTCATCTCCTTTATTAGTTCATGTTCTTTTCCGTTTATACTTCGTACATTCCATGTTCCGTAAATCGTGGTCCTTTTTTCTCGCCTGTTCGTCGCCGTTGAGGTCAGTCCGGTTTTCTCTAAGTTTTGACTTGTAATCGTTTTTTTTAAGACAAACAGGTGATTAGCCTGTTGTGTCTTTGCATGGTGGAGGGGCTGCCTCCTTACAGCCTCTAAGCCTGCCGGCCCGTTTTTGTCCACGGCTGCTTATTTATTCGCAACTAACCTCCAAATTAGGAGGCCTTTCAGCAATCCGCAACTCTGCTGACGCGCCTGGTAGGAGGTAGGTTCCTCCCCCAGGAGGAACTCATTTACAAACGCAAATATATTGTTCACACTCCTCTATGTCATACACCAAGACTCCAGATCATATAACAGAAAAATGTGTAAATTATCTCCCCCATTCAATCCGTCTATCTCACATCATCTTGTGCCCTGCCGGTTAGCGTTGGCTATCAAGGATCTTCACCACTTTTCACATGTCGTTTATCAATTACGCCGTTGATTGTTTCCCATTCCGTTCTTTCGAGCTTTTCAATATCATCGTTGTCTCAATTTCTCCCCTTTTCTCTCTCTCTCTCTCTCTCTCTCTCTCTCTCTCTCTCTCTCTCTGGTTGACTCCTTCATTCCCTCTTCTTTGTGAATATGTCCATTGCCAACGTGTATTTCAACCTGCCGCTTCTCATGACATGCCGCAATAGGGATGACTGTCTTGTCATGATTTTTTGACAAAGCTGTCTTTGTTTCCGTGCCAATTCAGGCACCAAGTCCTTAATTCGCTTTGCTGTTCAAGAAATACTCAACATATGACCCATCTCTACCATACTTTAACCGCTCAACCCTTCACCAACGGAAAATGTTTTCATTAAAAAAAACTGCATGAATTTCATCCGATCTCAAAAATATTTTCTTTTCCGTGAAATAACTTACTATTTGACCACAAAAATTCGGTAGCAAATTCAAATGACCGTGTCAATTATTTGTTAAATTGTACGACATGAGATTTCTTCCACTTCCCTCCTTGCCAGGAGACAGTCATTGAATCCATTCAGTCATTCGCTTGTATTTAAATTGTGTCAGTAAACCGGCAATAGCGTTGTCCGTAATTTAAAGGCCACATGGATCAAACATGTCAATCAAATCAGGTAATGATTTGTTTTTTGCCGATAAACAATATACACTAATGGTTTGCTAATAACGCGTTAAATCAATAAGATAGCATCGTAAAATAAGTTGGACTGATCTAAATGTCGTTCAAAGAATGTTCAGCGAAAATTTCAGCTCGATGTATCTTACCGTTTGCGAGTTATGGCGTCTTCATCTTCAGATCTGCATACAAATGTATCTTGTATCTTCTCGTTTTACACGTGAAGTGCAGTTCTCTAAATAAAGAGTGCTGAAGCGGGAATCCTTCAAGGTTTCCAAACAGCTTTGTGTGGAGATTCGACTCTGTGGGCCAGTGCTCAGTACGCTATTGGCTAAGGATATAACAGTCTTGCATATGTTCGGCTGTCTGCGCTGCTTGTCCTTGCCCACACATTGGTTGTTTCGCCATTTGCAGTCTGTGTAAGTAGACATTCATTCTGTTATGTCCAGTTTTCATGCGGGGCAGGATCACTTGCTCTGCTTGATTTGTCACCTGTTTAGTCGTTTGGTAGACTTTCCTGAAGGATTGGAAACGATCTTCCTTTATTGAAACGGGATTGTTTATGCTTTTGCTCCCTTCTTTACCAACCGTGCTGCTATCTCTTTTCATGGTATACCACAGTAAAATACATCCTGCATGCATTGTCTTGTTGTGTTACTAATAATGTATGTAGCAATAACTAGTGCCTGTACTTGAGCTGAGTAGTATCAACTGAATTTTTTAGAGGACTAACTAGTGGTTTCATGGTATTTATTTGAGTAGATGACATAGACTCCTGTTACTCCATTCTTCACTGTTCTCGTTGATGATCCATCAGTAAATAACTGGATTCATGCTTTGTGGAGTATAGTTCTTCGATCATGTTGCCTGCTGTTGTTTTCTTTTTGAGAGACTTTTTTTTCTTTCTCATCGGACAGGTGAAGTTATGAATATTTTAATTTTGAGAGTTGGGACGGTGAGGCTAACTTCTGGTCAGGCAAAACACACTGGTCAGACAATGTAAGCCAGGGACAGGAGAAACATACTGGCCAAGACCCTCACCTGACGGGACGATGAGGCTAACTTCTAGTCAGGCAAAACACACTGGTCAGAAATATTAGCCAGGGTCAGGAGAAACATACAGGCCAAGACTCTCACCTGACCCCCTCGTTGGTCGTCCTGGAAACGGGCTCTTGTCGAGAACAACAGTCTGGCTAACAAGGTGAGGTTGGACGTGATCCACGTAGTAGTGAGCGACACGCAGATGAAGCCAAGCATAGCACAACCGCCTGGATTACCCCGGTCCACCTTCATCAGCACGCTCGGGATGGGAGGAAAGCTACTGTAACCCGCCACTTAACGTATTTTTAGGACGCACATAAGAATAACCTACTAATTGTGGGCATTCACAAACAACAGCAACAATGCTGAGAGTTTGGTGTTGTTCCCATGAGGTTGGAAGGGTTATTGGATTGACCTCCGTAGTGGTGTCTGGTAATTTATCATTGTCTGTTCTAAATAATTATTTGCATTGATGTGCACAGCAACTTCACTTCGGTCTTCCACTGGCTAGATCTAAAAAATCCGATCTTTCTTGGATATGCTGTCATAGGATTGTACTATATGACGTAAACAGTCCTCACTTTTCTTGCACATACTGTGGAAAATGCTTATCTACTGGATAGGTCTTACGAGTCCCATACGTTATCGTCAAGTATTGTAGTCGCATCCTTTTTCTGTCTAAAACAACATAATATTGTTGTCGTATTTTAGGAAAGAATCAATGATATATTTATATATATATATATATATATATATATATATATATATATAAATAAACACATTTTGTAGGTGCACCGGACATCCCAGCACAATCTGTCAGAAGATACGTTTATTCTAATAGTTTTCTCTCCGTGTATACGCAATCTCATTTGTTTTGATTTATCATCTAGTTTGTTCCTTTTATATTGAAACCGACTGTCGTCACTTGACAACAGAGCTGAATCATCAGCAAAATCCAGTCCATCCATCTACCATTTTCTTTGGTTCCTTGACAGTCTTCTCTTAAATCCGTGTTATTTCCTGCTTTCTCTAAGCCCAACCATACCTCTCGTGAAATATGTGTCCTTAGAATGGGTAATGTCTAGAGTGCTTGGATGTTACTAGGGTTAGTGGCATTGGGAAACTCATTCTCTGTGCTAACTAGAATGAACAAATTAGTGTGTTTGTTGTGTGTGATGATGATGATAGCAAAGTAGTGTGTTCGCTTTGTGTGATGATGATGATAACAAAAGTAGTGTGTTCTCTGTCTATGAGGATAATGATAGCAAAGTAGTGTATTCGTTTTGTGTGATGATGATAGGAAAGTATTGTATTCGCTTTGTGTGATGATGATGATAGTAAAGTAGTGTGTTTGTCGTGTGTGTTGAAGATGATAGCAAAGTGGTAGTTTCGTTCTGTAAAACAGCGATATCACACAGTGATGTAACATCCATATCATATTCAACATCTCCGCTCAATAATCACCTGTCAAATACACAACCAGGTGAATACAAGCAAGTGTTGACTAAAACGTTACAAATGGATAATGACAAAATAACGTTGGTGCTCAAATGAAAACCCAAATAACGGCCAGAAAAACGTTATGGACAAGAAACATTGTAGAAACAATGATAGTCCAATAAGTCACTGGAGAATGAAAACACTATAGACGTTCATGCATATTATATCGTGGATGATACCGGTTCACTCACTATGCGGATTTGTATTCGGCTTATAGTTAAAGATCGATATTAGTATTTGGCCAAATAGTAAAAAACACTAATGGGTGCACCTTTAATCTGTCTCTTTTCTAGTCCGTCTCTACACATTTACACTAGTAGCCACGATGTGTTCCAATTCACCCTATCTCATAACATGTTCATAAACAGTCGACAACTTCTTTCTAAGGTGTGAAATGATTTATCTGGTGCGGTGCGCTTTGGTCCTTCTTTCTTGCTCTTTATATGATCATTTGTTCCCTCTCAAACTACAACCTCTAAGCTTAAATTTAGAATACTTGTTCTATGCAGCAGTGAAGATTTAGTTCCATGTGACAGGGATCAAGATGCTGAACAGCCCATGAGCTGCAGTGGTCAACGATCCATAGCTGACTGCTAGCGTCAGGGCTAGCGAATCATAGCTACCAAGACCCTTCTACACCTCCACGCGGTGATCCTGGATAACAGGCTGCAGCAGGGCAGACTGGCTAAGGAGAAGGGATCGAAGAGGGAATGCTAACCATGTACTCAAAAAATGCTTGCTGAAGTCGGATGTGTTGGACCGAAAGGTGCACATATCGCAGCCAAGCTGTAAACTACGACACAACGCATTCCGTTCTCTGGACTACATTCTGCTACTTACCCTTTCGAGGTTTGGTAGTGGGAGCTTGAGAACGAACGAAGAAGAAGAAGAAGTTCCATGTGACAGAATTATCACTACATTGCAATGAATAATTCTTTTCATTTGCATTGATAAAGATTTGATGCATATGATTATTTTCAATTTTGGAATGCTAATTCTGTTGGGGGTCTAGACTGTACCTTATTTCTGAGTGCCATGTTCCATCTAACAAGCAGCATTTATCATTACATATTTTTATTTTTTAATAAAGAGATACAAAATTAGCATAACACACAAGCCGGGAGGACCCAAGTCCACTTTCATCAGCACGTTTTGGATGTGAGGGAAGCTACTGGAAGTCGCTAATTAACGTCGTTTTTAAGTCGCACGACAAGGTCAATTCACTCATTGTGGGCATTCAAGTCTACAGCAACGAGGCCATATCTGCTCTTTTCTGTTCAACACATTTGTTTTGAGCTAGCTTTTATGGTATTATAATATTAAAAGGACATGAAAGTACAATAGAAAGATGAACATAACACAAATGGTGATATCTACTGATAATCGATTAGAAGTGTTTATTTTAGAAAACTATGACAGACCACAATTACGTGACGAAAGAGGTCGTGCAGAGGTGTGGCCTACTTTGTTTCATATGTTTTTTGGTAGCTGACAATCCGCTAGTGACTTGTCATATCAATCCCAGTATCTGTTGCAAAAATAATGGTTGGTAGCACCTGGAATATACGATTGCCTATTTCTGGGACTGGTAGTGGTGGTGGTGGAAGCGTAAATTAGAGCAAGGTAGCTGTCAGGCGCCGTCTACGCCATCCCGCTAACCAAATAATCAAGACCTAATATGATAGCCATACAGACCCCGTTTCGCGAGATATTCTCTGATGGGAGAGAATTCCTAGTATAACTTGAATTTTTCTCGAGTAGTTAAGCCTGCTCTTTTCGAATTACAAACGCCAAGACATATTTCACGTGCTGGCCATTGAACACGAGTGTCTGATCTCACTAATCAGATATCAGGTGACACTTTTAAAAGATGATCCAAGTGAAGAAAATCCCTGTTTCCATCGTGATTTGAAACCGCGATCTCCAACACCGGAGGTGAACACTTTACCTGAAGACCACTGCCCCCCCCCTCCCCCAATGATATTCTAAAGCTCAAAGTCCAAACCTGATAATGGTCGGAGTCATGAAACAGAAAGGTCGTTCGCCTGGATCAGTTGTGGCACAGTTCACAACCCAAACCTGCTCGTTATCGGAGTCGTGAAACAGAAAGGTCGTCTCCTAGATCAATTTTGGCACAGCTCACAACCCAAGCCTGCTAATGATTGGAGTCATGAAACAGAAAGGTCGTCTCTTAAATCAATTTTGAAACAGCTCACAACCCAAGCCTGCAAATGATCGGAGTCATCAAACAGAAAGGTCGTTCGTCTACGAGAAGTAAAATCCAGTTAAACAATTCGTGCTAAAATCGTATGTATTAAAACATTAAAACTTACAAGGCACAGTTCATTAGGAAACAAGACGGACGAGGAAAAGGCATTATCGAAAGCAGGAAAATAATTTATGATGTAATAAAACTGAAGCAACAAACAAAAAAGAAGCCTTGATTACACAATAAATAATTGATATGTGCAATAAGAGAAGGAAATTAAAGAGCTCAAAGTACACTCCAGAAGAGTCCACTAGGTACAGGTTAATAAATGGGAAAAGTTCAAGATAAAAGAAAAAAAAGAGGAGTGGATCGCTGAACCGATATGGAGCACAAACTGGGCTGAAATCATGCCATAGAAGCAAACATGTAGTAAAGCCTATACAATATTGCAGTATGACAATACAGGTTAAGACTGGAGAATGTCTTACAGAAGATCAAGAAATCATGACACGTTGGACGGAGTATTTCTCAGATATATATAGTCACGAGTGGCGAAGGGAGAGGGGGGTGGGGGGAGGAAAGATGGGTGCCAGAAAATTAATCGATAACTAAAAAAGAGGTGGATGTAGCGGTGAAGATACTGAAGAAGGGGAAAGCTGCTGGAGTGGATAATATCCTGACATAGCTCAAACAGGGGGGTGGTGATGCAATAATTAACAACCTGACATCCATCTGCAATAGAAAATGTCGGACTGAAAAATTGCCGGCAGCCTGTTCAAAATCGATGGTCCTGCCGATACCTGTCAGAAAACTTAGAGCTTTCTTAAAGCTATAGAACAATCAGCCTCATTAGCCACCCTAACAAAGTCTTACTCAGAGTAATTCTCCACAGACTGAAACATCAAGCTGAAGAACAGGCGCGTTTTCAAAGCGGAAGAAACACCACCGAGCAGATCTTCAATGTACGAATACTAAACGAGAAGTATTTGAAACACCAACAACACCTATGCCATGTTTGTTTACCTGAAAACGGCGTTTGATAGAGTCTGGAGTGATACTCTAAAATGGGTGAATGGTTTCGAACATCCGTCGCACTACTGTACGAAAACCTACCTGGAGGCAGGATATATTTCCAGAGGTGGTAGAAAATATACCAGGTATTGCAAACAAAAACTGCCAGACTTAAAAAGAAAGGAGAGATACTACCCTAAGCTTCATAACGACAAGCTATCCAAGCATGGACTGGACCCATGCATACACCGACGGTTCTGTAACAAACACAACACAGAACGGAGGGGCAGGAGCATTCCTGAACCTACCAAATGGCAGACAAATAACACTGTCATTCGCTACTGGTAAGTACACAAGCAATTTCAGAGCGGAGGCAGAGGCACTGAGGGCGGCAGTGGAAGAAATGGTGACACACAGTGAAAATGAAAGCCATATAGTCCTGCTCACAGATGCTCTCGCCGTAGTCACAGCGCTAAAAAGCCAGAAAAACACTGAGCTTAATGACTTAAGAGCAGCACTCTGCAAACTGTGCCAGCAGTCCGCACCAAAAAGGGTAGTGGTACAGTGGGTTCCGTCACACTGCAACATCCAAGGCAACGAGGAGTCAGACAGACTGGCAAACGAAGGTGCAAGACTACCACAAACAGATACCAGTATGACGTACGAAGAGTCAAAACGGCTTATCAAGGCCAGAAACATACCAAATGGGAAACCGAACATACTGGTTACACCAAAAACGATGCCTATTACCTGTTGAACCGAAGAGAGCAGGTCGTTGTCTTCAGACTTCGCACTGGCCACAACAGACTGAGGTACCACCTATTCAACAAATTGAAGATAGGGTGTACCGACGAATGCCCGTGCGGTACTGGTAAAATGACCGCTGAACATCTGCTGCAGAACTGCCCGACATACGAGGATCAGAGAGAGCAGATGTGGCCATTACCAGTGGAACTGCAAGACACGCTCTATGGCAGTGGCGACAGCCTCAGGATGACCGCCGCTTTTTTCGAAAAAATAATGGTTACTGTCTGACTGCGTACGCAGAAGAAGAAGAAGAAGAACATCCGTCGGCGTAAGACAAAGATGCATACACTCCCCGACACTCTTCAATATATTCCTAAAGAATTATGAGTGAAGTCCTTTAAGATCATGGTGGTAGGGTAAGGAAGGGTATAGAACAATTACCAACTTACGCTTTCCGGATGGCATTGACGGCTGGCGGGGACGGCGACATAAATTCGAGAATTCATCTGAAAGCTGAATGTAACAGCACAGGGTTATGGCATGGAGATAAAAGCAGAAAAGACAAAGTTGATGATCAATAACACTGAAAGAATTAAAGCTAAGATCAAACAAATGGACAGGAGTTTGAAACAGTTAACCATTTATATTATCTGGCCTCAACAAATAGTGATGAGGGATCAAAATCAGAGATCCTGGCCAGAATATCACAACAACAGCAGCACTTGTACGATTGAAACATGTATGAAAAGATAAACGACTCTCCTTCGCCATAAATGTCAGACTAATTAGCTCACTGATTCTTTCGATATTCCTCTACGCCTGAGAAACATGGGACTATTACAGAAGACCTCTAGAGAAGAATCCAGGCCATAGAGATGAGAGGATTTAGAAGACTCTTAAATATCGCATACAAAGACCGTATCACAAATGATGAAGTACGACGTAGAATACAGAATGCAAGTAGACTGTACGACGACCTCTTTACAACAATCAAAAAGCAAAAGCTCATTTAGTATGGTTAGGTCTGAAGGTCAAATGGACTTGTAACGTTGTTCCTTATATGTTTGCCTCACTAGTTTCTAATGGCGGAGGCGCGCCCATTCCACCCCAGACCGTAGTCCATTGGGCGATATCAGGACGCATAAGCCAGTGCTTAACTACAGGGCACATTACAGAGAAAGCAAAAGCAAGGACATTCGATAAAAAGATAGGAAGACAACATCCATGATTGGACCAACGTAAACGCTACCACCCCCCCCCCCCCCCCCCAAGGGTACGGGATAAACTGAACTGAAAACGTCATGATTACAAGACGTCTGATAATAAAATGTCTCGACTACAAAAGGCCTGGTAATAAAACGTTCTGACTATGCACGAAAATCAGATTAATGCGTACACTGGTCCTGTCAATATTCCTCTATGCTTGTGAGACATGGACAGTTACAGCTAACCTTCAACGAAGAATACAAGCCTTGGAGATGAGATGTTTCCGAACACTTTTAAACGTCATGTGCAAAGATCGAGTTACAAATGAAGAAATACAAGATAGAATTACAACAGCAATAGGGCCTTTTGAGGACCTCTTGGCAACTGTCAAAAGAAGGAAACTCGCTTCATACGGTCACATATCGAGATCAAATGGTCTTGCAAATACAATCCTCCCCGGAAAGGTGCATGGCAGACGACGAAGAGGCCGTCCCAAAAATCGATGGGAGGACAACATAAAAGAATGGATCAATCTCCGACCAGAAGAGTCACAGGCAGCGGCCGCTGACGGAGAAGGGTGGCGTGGCATTGTGAGGATATCTTCATATGTGCCCCAACGACCTCATCGGTTACGAGATGACCTTACCTGGCCTGACCTGACAGCAGGATGCGAACGGCACATGGTATGTCAATTCGTCTGCTATAGGACCGACACATGTTATGTCAATTCGTCTGCTATAGGACCGGCACATGTTACGTCAATTAGTCTGCTATAGGACCGGCACATGTTACGTCAATTCGTCTGCTATAGGACCGGCACATGTTACGTCAATTAGTCTGCTATAGGACCGGCACATGTTACGTCAATTCGTCTGCTATAGGACCGGCACATGTTACGTCAATTAGTCTGCTATAGGACCGGCACATGTTACGTCAATTCGTCTGCTATAGGACAGGCACATATTACGTCAATTAGTCTGCTATAGGACCGGCACATGTTACGTCAATTCGTCTGCTATAGGACCGGCAATTGTTATGTCAATTCGTCTGCTATAAGACCATGTTAACCTGCATCCATCAGCTATATGAACTTGAACAAAATAGAACAACTAAAGAAGGTACAACAACAGGTGAACATATCATAATAAATAACTTATATCAGCTGGCGATGATGTCTGATTGGATGGAGGTTGAAAACGGGCTACAGGAAATGGTACACATTGTAATACTTTAAATTGCAAATGAAGAGTTCAACCTAAACAGAAAGATGTTGGAGCTAACTTACAGTCTACAATGATCATAAAATCATGTCACGTTAGAAAGAAGGGAAGACTAGCGGCAGGGGTAGGTAACACAAACGGATCTAGAACCTACCTCACGTCAGATGAAACATACGTCTCAAGATCTCACCTCACGTCAGGCAACACTCCTATCCACCCTCCCTCTCGCGTTAGGTAAAACATGCATTAAGATCGCCACCTCACATCATTTAGTAGTTCCTGGAAATAGACTGTGTCACAGCAGTCTGGCCGACAAGGTTGATAACGAGGCTGTAACTACTATTGTAGTGAGCTTACTGAGGACCAGCACATTTCTCTACAGCCAGGATGGCCTCCGGTTCACCTCTTACAGAACACCTCGGAATGTAAGACGAGGAATTGCAGCCTGACACAAAATAAACGTTGCAAAGAGTTAAATTAACTCAGTTCATGAGTGATGCACATAACAACAACAACAGGCGTCAAGTTGGTAGTTAAATACAACACATTAATGAGCAATCCATCTCGAGGTTAACTGGTGCCAAACGCTTTAAACATAATTGTCGCGCTCTGCACGAACAACAGAATCAATCTTACACAAGGCTAAGTTCAGGTTGTTCGGTGTCACAAATTAATAAACGTCACACGTTCTTAGTTGAACTAAAACTGCTTGAATCAATGGATTAACATGTTCCTTGTCGGAAAGAAAAAAACATGAAAGAAAAATCACAACCGGGGAAACTATAATTATTAATGGGCAAACAGCAATACTACTTGACGAATACGTAGCTGCATTGATTTTCACGCAAGCTACTGTTCCATGAACCTTGGCAATGTCAATATATACGAGAAAAACAGAAAAAAACTACGTGTGGTAGTGATAAAATTAGTAGACATAATATTATGAAAGACACATCAAAACATTTATATAAATAGATCACCATGTTCAGCTAGAGTTGACTGTGTTCAGTCGGAATATGAGTAAATAATAAATTGAACATTTCGCAAAAACAAAACAACATCTAACAAAGGAAATTATCCACCAAGGTGAATCCAGTGATAAATACCGGCATTGTTAATTATTAATCATGCCCTGGGTCGATACCTTCAAGTATCTTGGCATGTCAAGACGGTTTGTGTTCATTGTCTAGACGGGAAAGTGTATCAAATATTGACATTCAGTAAAGTAGCTGTAGTGCAAAATGAAAGTAATCACTTTTGTTGTATACTGCTCGCTGTTATATAGTATAGAGTTATATATACTGGTCGTTTTTGTACAGCATAGAGTCGTTGACAGTGTACAAGAAGCTGCACGAGAGAGCTGGTCAACAAAATGGGAATTTATATAGAAATGGGTAAACGTGACTAAGGAAGACAAGACCATAAGTTGGAAGATATCATCAAGACATTGGCAAGGTAGAGTATGTCATATTTTTTTCCATCAAGAGATGGACAAGGCAGAGTATGTCTTATTGTTCCATCAAGATTAGGACAAGGTAGAGTATGTCATATTTTTCCATCAATACAAGAGATAGAGGACATGGAAGATACGTTGCAGCTGACTTTCATTGCGGGTAAGATGAATAAGATGTGAAATGCGCTCGTATTGTCAACGCCTTCTGGGAAAGAAATACGACGAAACCAAAACACACAGAGCTGCGACGTGTAAATGATGTCTACAGCACAGCATGGAACATCACACACATTGACGTCTCCACAGTTCAGCTGGCTGATTTCGATTATTTCCTTTCAGACATCTTGACCGCGATCTCTGACATATCAGTTCCTCTACATGTACGGATATTTTGGTTTTCTTTGAACGACAAATTATTCCCTTAAACGTGTTAATTATGATTTTCGAAAAAACGTGGCGATGCTTAAATAAATGTTTAAAAAATAAAACCACTACAACAAAAAGAAACCACACATAAATTTAAATACATTTATGTAATTTATATTATAGGTTTGCGTATCTCAATCAAGTGTTTGTACACACTGGAACCAGCAGCTACAATCACACCAATATAAATTGATTCGTGGCCTCATTTTCATTTTGTGGTTTGTTGTTCACCTGCTCAGGTGAGTTTTTATGCAAAAAGTAACTGCAACAACAATGTTATCGTTTTCATAAGTTTAATATTGAATTCGGTCACAAGTAATGCACTCACTATTTTTCTTTTGCATGTAAATAAACCAAATAATTCACACACGCATCGTCGTTCCCCCTCAAACAAACCAAATAATACATTCATATTACTTCGTTCGCCCTCAAGCAAACCAAATGATACTCTCACTTTTCTTATCTCAATTAAACGAATACATTCCCCCCCCCCCCCCCCCCCGAAACGTGGTAGTCTCCTTTGCTGTCATACCGCATCTCCACTACCTGGGCTCTGGGTTGAGACAAATTTGAAGATGATCTTGTTCTTTTTCTTTCCTGAACTCATGCGAATGTTTCTGTAAGACATATGTTTGGACTCTCTAAAACTAATAATTGCAGTTATTACGAACTTAAATAAACGAGAAATTAATCTTTTAAATAAATGTTGACTATATGTACACGATGTTGTGAACATTATTGTTATCTTACATAGGTCTGTTTACCTTGCATAAGTCACCTGTTTATTAAATGCAAGTTATCTCTTTATATCCCCTAAGTCTTCTGTTTATATTGCATAGGTCAAATTTGTACTTTACACAAGCCCCATGTTTCTATACATGCATATATTGATGTTTACAATGTGGGAATGTTTATATTGCATTATTCACGTGCTACTGTGCACACTCACGAATATATTGTTATAGTCACGTGTATATACTGTAAACCTCGTCTGCATGTATTGCACAAGCCAATTGTCCTTATTTGGACATGCATCTGTGTCAATTGTACAAGTCAATTGTCTTTACTGGCCATGCATCTGTGTAAATTGTACAAGTCAATTGTCTTTACTGGCCATGCATCTGTGTAAATTGTAAAAGCCAATTCTTCATTAGGCATGCATCTGCGTAAACTCAGGTCATCCCGTAACCGGTGAGGTCGTTGGGACCCACATGAAGATATCCTCACAACTCCACGCCACCTTCTCTGTCAGCGGCCGTTGCCTGTGCCTCTTCTGGTCGGAGATTGCTCCATTCATTTATGTTGTCCTCCCACCTTTTTTAGGGTTGCTTCTTCATCGTCTGTCTTTTACCTTTCCGCAGAGGATCGTATTTGCAAGACCATTTGATCTTGATATGTGACCGTACCAAGCGAGTTTCCTTTTTTTGACATTTGCCAAGAGGTATTCAAAAGGCCCTATTGCTGTTGTAATTCTATCTCGTTATTTCCTCATTTGTAACTCGATCTTTGTACGTGGCGTTTAAACGCCTTCGGAAACATCTCATCTCCAAGGCAGGTATCCTTCGCTGAAGGTCAGCTGTAACTGTCCAGGTCTCACAAACATAGAGGAATATTGACAGGACCAGTGTACGCATTAATCTGATTTTCGGGCATAGTGCTAACAGTTTCTCTTGCCAGATTTTGTTACGCCGTGCCAGCGCCGCTATTGTCTGTGCTATTCTGGCAAACACCTCACATTTTGATCCTTCATCACTGACAATCGATCTCAGATATTTAAAACGGTCAACCACTTCGAGTTCCTGACCATTAGCTTTTATCCTACTGTTGAAGCCATCGGCGTTGTTGGTTATTAATTTTGTCTTTCCACCGTTAATCTCCATACCATAGTCAAGAGCTGTTTCATCGAGCCTTCTGACCCTTCTTCTTCTTCTTCTTCTTCGTACGCAGTCAGACAGTAACCATTATTTTTTCGAAAAAGCGGTGGTCATCCTGAGGCTGTTGCCGCTGCCATAGAGCTTGTCTTGCAGTTCAACTGGTGATGGCCACATCTGCTCTCTCTGATCCTCGTATGTCGGGCAGTTCTGCATAAAATGTTCAGCGGTCATTTTACCGGTACTGCACGGGCATTCGTCGGTACCACCTATTTTCAATTTGTTGAATAGGTGGTACCTCAGTCTATTGTGGCCAGTGCGAAGTCTGAAGACAACGACCTGCTCTCTTCGGTTCAACTGGTTAAAGGCATCGTTTTTGGTGTAACCAGTATGTTCGGTTTCCCATTTGGTCATGTATCTGGCTTTGATGAGCCCTTTTGACTCTTCGTACGTCATACTAGTATCTTTTTGTGGTAGTCTTGCACCTTCTTTTGCCAGCCTGTCTGCCTCCTCGTTGCCTTGGATGTTGCAGTGTGATGGGACCCACTGTACCACTACCCTTTTTGGTGCGGACTGCTGGCACAGTTTGCAGAGTGCTGCTCTTAAGTCATTAAGCTCAGTGTTTTTTCTGGCTTTTTAGCGCTGTGACTACGGCGAGAGCATCTGTAAGCAGGACTATTTGGCTTTCATTTTTTTTGTGTGACACCCTTTCTTCCACTGCCGCCCTCAGTGCCTCTGCCTCCGCTCTGAAATTGCTTGTGTACTTACCAGTAGCGAATGACAGTGTTATTTGTCTGCCATTTGGTAGGTTCAGGAATGCTCCTGCCCCTCCGTTCTGTGTAGTGTTTGTTACAGAACCGTCGGTGTATGCATGGGTCCAGTCCATGCTTGGGTAGCTTTTCGATATAAAGCTTAGTGTAGTATCTCTCCTTTTTTTTCAGTCTGGCAGTTTTTGTTTCCAATACCTGGTAAATTTTCTACCACCTCTGGAAATATATCCTGCCTCCAGGTAGGTTTTCGTACAGTAGTGATGGGTTTTGGTGTTGTTAGTGCGTTTATGGGATCTTCGTGCATCTTTGCTTTGAGCCTTCTGACCAATTCCTGGAGTTCTTCTTCTGAACCCGCCTACCCGTCGATATCATCTGCAAAACAAAGGTTAGTAATCGTTCTGCCCTTTATCTTGACAGTACCAACGTGACCTATAAGTGCCTATACCATAATTCCCTCAAGGAATATATTGAAAAGAGTTGGAGAAAGTGTAGAACCCTGTCTCACACCAACTGATGTGCGAAACCAGTCCCGTCGCCTCCATTCACTAGAACTGAGCTGGACGCCTTGCTATGCATGTATTGGGCATGTATATGTGTAAATTGTACAAGCCAATTGTTGTTATTGGGCATATTTATGTGTAAATTGTACAAGCCATCTTTATGCACTGTATGCACTGTACTAACCAACTCATATTGTGTACAGACCACCTTTATATATTGTACACTTCCCCTGTGTCTATTGTGTATGCATTTGTGTATATCGTACAAGCTAGAGGAAGGGCAGATCACAGAAGAAGGCGCTGGTTATACTTTCTTCTGGAGCGGCCGCAGCAAAGAAGAACGCCGTGAAGCTGGAGTTGGCTTTGCCATCAAGACCAACATTGTCAACAAGCTCACAAGCATGCCCAGAGGAATTAATGACCCCCTGATTACACTGCGTCTCCCCCTAATAGGAGGGCGACATGCAACATTTATCAGTGCATACGCACTCACAATGACAAATCCTCAGGAAACAAAAGATAAGTTTTATGAGGACAATGAGGCGCTCATCGCTGCAGTCCCCAAATCTGACAAACTGGTCATCCTCGGTGATTTTAACGCTAGGGTTGGCACACACCATACAGCCTGGGAGGGGGCCATTGGCAGACATGGTATCGGAAAATGCAATATTAACGGACTGCTCCTTCTGAGGACATTTGCCGCAAATGAACTACTCATTACAAACACAGCTGTCCGACTTCCTGTCCGAAATAGAACCACATGGATGCACCCAAGGTCCCGCCACTTGTACCTCATTGACTACATTATCATCAGACGTAGGGATCGAGCGGATGCTATGGTAACGAAGAGCATGTGTAGTGCAGAATGTTGGACCGACCATCGACTAGTCATTGCCAAGCTAAACTTCAAGATCTAGCCCAAAATGCGCCCCCAGGGAAAGAAACCACTGAGGAGGCTAAATGTCTCTCAGTTGAAATACGAACCCACGAGAGGAGGCTTCCAGGAAGAGCTTGAGTGCAGACTATCTGAGCTTCGTTTTGAAAAGAACGACATCGAAGAGAACTGGGCATCATTGAGAAACACACTCCACGAAACAGCTGTTAAACACATTGGCCCACTCACGCGCAAGCATAAGGACTGGTTTGATGAGAACGATCTAGAAATAAAGGCCCTTCTCGATGCAAAACATGAAGCGCACAGGAAATACCAGAGGAACACATCTTCTCCGGCAGCAAAAGCTGCCTTCAATACTGCTCGCAAAGCTGTCCAGACCAGGTTTAGAGAGATCCAAGACTCCTGGCTCAGGAAAAGAGCTGACGAAATTGAGATGTTCGCCGATCGTCATGACACCAAACGGTTTTACGAGACACTGAAAGCTCTCTACGGCCCGCAGCCCTCTAGTAATACTCCAGTTCGCAGTGCGGATGGGGTACTGCTAACAGATAAGGTTCAGATTCTAGACAGATGGGCAGACCACCTCTGCAAAATATTAAACCACCCATCGTCCACAAATGAAGAGGCCATCCGGCGAATGCCGCAGGTGGAACTGAACCTGGCGTTGGATGAAGTCATCACTGAGGAGGAAGTCGACAGGGCAATCAGTTCACTATCTATAGGAAAAGCTCCTGGAGCTGATGCAATACCAGCAGAGGTATATAAGACAGCTGGTCCATACCTCACCAGAAGGATCACTGAACTCTTCTGTCACATGTGGGCTGAAGGAAAAATTCCGCAGGAGCTAAAGGGCGCCTTAATCGTTCACCTGTACAAAAGAAAAGGCAACCGTCAGGAATGCGATAATCATCGTGGAATATCGCTACTCTCCGTAGCAGGCAAGATCCTAGCGCGCTTACTGCTAAACAGGCTCAACAAACACCTTGAACAAAGCAACCACCTCCCAGAAAGCTAATGTGGATTCAGAGCCGGAAGAGGAACAGTGGACATGATTTTTGCCGCTCGCCAAGTACAAGAGAAGTGTTGAGAACAAAATCAGGCTTTGTACACCACATTTATTGATTTGACAAAGGCATTTGATACAGTAAACAGAGGAGGGCTGTGGATGATAATGTCTAAGTTTGGTTGCCCCAACAAGTTCATAACAATGGTGAAACAGCTACACAAAGGCATGTGTGCTCGTGTACTGGACAGCGGTGCAATCTCTAAAACTTTTCTAGTATCAAACGGAGTAAAACAAGGATGTGTACTCGCCCCGACTTTGTTCAGCATGATTTTCGCGGCCACAATGACAGACGCCTTCAGATCACTGGAGCTTGGAATACCCATAAAGTACCGCACAGATGGCAAATTACTCAATCCCAGAAGAATGAAAGCCAAAACCAAAGTGGCTGGCGACATAATCAGGGAACTTGTATTTGCTGACGACTGCGCTCTAATGAGCAACTCAGAACTGAACATGCAGGTTGGAATGGACCAGTTCTCTGCCGCATGCAAAAATTTTGGCCTGACCATAAATGCAAAAAAAAACAGAGGTCATGTACCAACCAGCACCAGGCATGCCGTACACAAAACCATAGACTACAGTCAGCGGGCAAGCGTTGAATGCCGTAGACAAATTCACATATCTAGGCAGTTCGCTGTCGAGATCTGCCAGCCTAGACGATGAGGTGGCAAGCAGAATAGCAAAGGCCAGCACAGCCTTTCGTAGAATGCGCTCGATGGTCTGGGCAAGTCGTGGCATCAGCGTCAAGACCAAACTCAAAGTCTACCGTGCAACCATCATTCCAACCCTACTATACGCTTGCGAAAGCTGGACTGTAAACTCTGGACATGCAAGGAGGTTAAACCACATCCACACAGGTTGCCTGAGGCGAATATTCCACATCCGATGGCAAGATCGTGTCACTGACATCGAGGTTCTCCCGAGGGCTAACATGCCCAGCATCCATGCACTGCTAGAGAAAGCACGACTAGGATGGGCCGGACACCTCGTCTGTATGTCAGACGAGCGGCTCCCAAAGAAGCTTCTCTACGGCGAGCTGAGAGAGGGATGGCGCGAGAGAGGGCGCCCAAAGAAACGTTTTACAGACGGTCTGAAGGACTCACTAAAAAGTTACCAGATAGACATCAACACCTGGGAATGTCTTGCGCAAAACAGATCTGACTGGAGAAGCGCAGTCAAATCGGGTGTAGCTGCCGGTGAAGACGACCGTGTTGTGAAAGCCCAGAGCAGACGCGAGACGCGGAAATCCCAAGCAGCGGGAACACCATCCCCTTCTACAAACTTCGTGTGCCCGATATGTAGCAGATGTTTTCGTGCCCACATTGGCCTGTTCAGGCACATGCGCACCCACACCCAACAGGGAAATCTGTGACAAGGATGATGTCGGCGGTCCTCATCGACAACGACGGACAACTATTATTACAAGCTAGATTTACTTATTGTAAACTCAACCTTTACATATTGTACACGGCACCTTTATATACTGTACAATTCCACCATTATGTGTTGCACAAACCATATGTATATATTTTATTAGAACCAATAAATAATGTACAAGCCACCTTTATATTTTGCACAAGCCACTTTTGTTTAATGAACATGCATCTGTTTACACTGTACAAGCCAGTTTTATATATTTTACTTGCCACCTTTGCATATTGTACAAACCAGATGTCTATATTGCACAAGATTCCATTATATCCTGCACAAGTCACGCTTGTTTATTGTAAATGCATCTGTTTATGTTGTATAAGTCAGTTTGATATAAAGCACTAGCTACAATTATGTTGTGTACAACGCACGATTATACATTATGCTCGTTAGCTTTACATAATGTACTCGCCTAAACACTTATTGTATAAATCATCACTAAATACTAACCAATTCACCTTGTTGTATCGTACAAACAAAATTGTTGTATTTGACACAACTCATCTATTTTGATTATACAATGCATATGTTTATTATATATTTATCTTTGTTCAAGTATTTATAATTATTGAGTTACTTCGATATTCTCTAGTATTCTGTGTCATTAATTTGAATACACTAACTAAACAAACAATTTAAAGTTTTTATTTTAGTGTTTAAGTTTTTTGTGGGTTTTTATAATCACGCAGCGGGTGCATTTCTGGTCATTCCATTGGTCTTTGTCAAATATTTTTGTCATCTAAAGAGGTCATGTATAGAAAGTAAATACATCAAGTTACGTACAGAAAGGGATTGATGTTACTGTTAGGAAACACATGGCAGAGAAAAAGAGAGGGAACATACACTTACACATACACAACACACATAACAAACACACACATCTCTTACGAAGATGGTGCATATACAAAGAAATGCATAACACTTCATCACTGACAGCAGTGTATGCTGTTGGACACCCCTCACCTTCAGCTTTAGATAGCATTTTTGTCAAATCAGTAAACAGAGGACACCGAGCACAATATTATTTGTCCAAATAGGATCAGTTTTGGACAGGCAAAGAGTGATTAACTATGGTTATAGTGGACGAAAATGAGTGCTTGCGGTTTTGTATGTGCGTGTATTGAGTAGGAAACATGTCTTCTGGTAAAAAAAAAACGTGCTGAAAAGCTTGGTTTGTCATATGATTTTTGTTTCTATCATGGGTAAAATATAAATATGACTGCACACTTTGCGTCGACTACTGGGACAGCCGGCCTGTTTTCCTTCAAGCCTGTAAATTTCCCATGTGGCCAAAGAAAACTCCGTAGTAACAGTTTGATAGAAGATTATTTTTGGAGAGAAGCGCAAATGGTGAATAAGGGAGGAAGAAGGTTGGAGGAGAAGACCAGGAGGGAGGGCGCTGCGATCACCAACGGTAAAATGATGATGAGAGGCGTCGGTGTTTTAATATGTGTGTGCCAAACATTAATGAAGAACAAAAGAGACACGACAACATCAATATGACACCAGAGGAGCACATGATGGCAAAACTAACAATGAATGAAATGGAAGAGGCCATGAGAACTCTAAAGAAAAAGAAATCGCCCGGAAAAGATGGCGTAACAAACGAAATGCTGATTGGGCTGGGCCAAACAGCAGCGAGAAAGTTACTAGCAGTCCTGAACCAAAGTTGGAAAAGGGGAATTGTACCTCAGGCATATAAAGATGCTGTAATTATACCAGTACCAAAGAAATAGAAAGATAGAGCAGATCCAAATGGATACAGGCCTATAATTCTGCTCAACTGTGTAGGAAAACTGATGCAGCGTATGATAAACACCAATCTGAATTGGCATCTGGAAGAAAAACACATACTAATTCCACAGCAAGCAGGATTTAGACAGCACAGATCCACTGAGGATCAGATCACTCTCATAGCACAGGAAATAGAGGATGCTTACCAGGAAAAAAAACACATAGCAGCGGTTTGGGTGGAATTACAAAAGGCATTTGACAAGGTCTGGAAAGAGGGACTTAAAGTCAAGTTACGAAAAAGTGAAGTTTGTGGGAAAATGTACAGATGGATCAGCCACTACCTCAAAAACAGAACAGCCAGTATTCAAGTACAATGGCATATGAGCAAAAATGTGTCAATTGAGCAGGGAGTACCCCAAGGAGGAGTACTGTCACCCACACTCTTCTTGGTGTATATAAATAACATCGCAGAGAATATAACAAGAAGAGTTCATAGCTGCATGTCTGCAGACGATCTGGCTATGTGGACGTCTGAAAAGAATCTCACCATATCAAGTAATCGGATGCAGCAGGCCCTAACATCGCTGGAGGAGTGGGCGAACTCATGGCTGATCAAAATAAATGAGGAAAAAACAACATGTACGATATTCTTGCTATCAAACAAACCCCAGAACAACAAAATAAGTCTTAACAGCAAATATCCCCGGCCAAACGACAAACCAAACTACCTGGGCGACACATTTGATCGGCGCATTACATGGAAAAGTCAGATCGAGAGAAACCGAATGAGAGCAAAAGAAAGAATGGCAATCACGAGGAAACTTGCTGGCACAAGCTGGGGAGCAGACGAAAGCATACTAAAGAAACTGTACACTGGAAGAGTGAGACCAGTTCTCAAGTATGGCATTGCGGCATGGACAACAGCAGCAAAGGCGAACTTTGACAAAATTAGCAAACTCCAAAACCAAGCCATGAGAGTTATATCAGGAGGCATGAAGTCAACGCCAATTTAGAACTGGAAAAGATTACAAATCTGCAATCCATGACCGACAGAAGAGACTGTAAAGCCCAGCAGCAAGCAGAGAAACTAAGAAGACTGACTGACCCTCCAATGCATAAGAGACTAAATAATTTTGTAAATGGGAAACTAAAGCGGAGAAACTTTGCAGAAATAGTTAAAGCATAGATGAACGAAGACCCTATGAACGCATTAACAACACCAAAGCCCATCCCTACTGGTCGCAAACCCACCTGGAGGCAGCATACATTTCTAGAGGTGGTAGAAAATTTACCAAGTATTGGAAAAAAGAACAGCCAGACTGAAAAAGAAAGAAGAGACATAACCCTGAGGTACGTAACGGAAAACTACCCAGGCATGGACTGGACTCATGCATACACCGACGGCTCTGTAACAAACACAACACAGAACGTAGGAGCAGGGATGTTCCTGAGTCTACCGAATGGTAGAAAACAACACTATCAGTGGCAACTGGAAAATACTCAAGCAATTTCAGAGCGGAGACAGAGGCACTGATGGCGGCAGTGGAAGAAATGGTGACATTCAAAAGAAATGAAAACCATTTAGTCCTGCTTACAGATGCCCTGCGGTTGTCACAGCACTAAAAAACCAGAAAAATACTGAACTAAATGATTTAAGAGCAGTACTCTGTCAACTATGCCAGCAGTCCGAACCAAAAAGAGTAGTTGTACAGTGGGTTCCATCCCACTGTAACATCTAAGGCAACGAGGAGGCAGACAGACTGGCAAAATAAGGTGCAAGACTACCACAACCAGATACTAGTGTGACATACGAAGAGTCAAAAAGGCTTATTACAGCTAGATGCATGACCAAATGTTTGTCTAAGATATGTGTTTGTTGTGTGTGCGTGCATGTGTGTGTTGTGTGTGTATTGTGTGTGTCTAATATATGTGTGCTTGATGTGTGTGTGTGCGTGCATGTGTGTGTTGTGTGTGTGTTGTGTGTGTCTAAGATATGTGTGTTTGTTGTGTGTGCGTGCATATGTTTGTTGTGTGTTTTGTGTGTGTGTTGTGTGTGTCTAAGATATGTGTGTTTGTTGTGTGTGCGTGCATATGTGTGTTGTGTGTGTTGTGTGTGTAAGATATGTGTGTTTGATGTATGTGTGTGTGCGTGCATGTGTGTGTTGTGTGTGCGTTGTGTGTGTCTAAGATATGTGTGTTTGACGTGTGTGTGTGCATGCGTGATGTGAGTGTGTGTTTGGTGTTTGTTGTGTGTGCGTGCATGTGTGTGTTGTATGTGTCTAAGATATGTGTGTGCGTGCGTGATGTGTGTGTGTTTGGTGTTTGTTGTGTGTGTGTGTTTGGTGTTTGTTGTGTGTGCGTGCATGTGTGTATTGTGTGTGTCTAAAATATGTGTGTTTGATGTGTGTGTGCGTGCGTGATGTGAGTGTGTTTGTTGTTTGTTGTGTGTGTTGTGTATGTGTAAGTGTTGTGTGTGTGTTGTGTGTATCTAAGATATGTGTGTTTGTTGTGTGTGTGCATGCATGATGTGTGTGTGTTTGTTGTTTTTTGTGTTTGTAAGAAATGTGTGTTTGTTGTGTGTATATAAGATGTGTGTGTTTCTTGTATGTGTTGTGTGTACGTGCGTGTTTGTATTGTTTGTGTGTGTTTTGTGTGTGTTATGTATGTGCTGTGTGTGTGTAAGATATATGTGAGTTTGGTGTGTGTGTTGTGTGTGTGTTGTGTTGTGTGTGTGAATTTGTATGTATATGTATTTGTGCGCGCATGTAATTAATTTTTGAATGATAGTAAACGTTTGTGTGTGAGAGAGAGAGCATGCATGTGTACTTGTACATATGCGTGCGTGTGTGAGCTTGATTGCTCTAGCTGTAAGCAAATATAAACCAACGGAACTTGAGGATTGTTGTTGTTCGCTGCATTCTGCTATGTTCATTACTTCCTGGTTTTTGTTGTGTGTGCGTGCATGTGTGTGTTGTATGTGTCTAAGATATGTGTGTGCGTGCGTGATGTGTGTGTGTTTGGTGTTTGTTGTGTGTGTGTGTTTGGTGTTTGTTGTGTGTGCGTGCATGTGTGTATTGTGTGTGTCTAAAATATGTGTGTTTGATGTGTGTGTGCGTTCGTGATGTGAGTGTGTTTGTTGTTTGTTGTGTGTGTTGTGTATGTGTAAGTGTTGTGTGTGTGTTGTGTGTATCTAAGATATGTGTGTTTGTTGTGTGTGTGCATGCATGATGTGTGTGTGTTTGTTGTTTTTTGTGTTTGTAAGAAATGTGTGTTTGTTGTGTGTATATAAGATGTGTGTGTTTCTTGTATGTGTTGTGTGTACGTGCGTGTTTGTATTGTTTGTGTGTGTTTTGTGTGTGTTATGTATGTGCTGTGTGTGTGTAAGATATATGTGAGTTTGGTGTGTGTGTTGTGTGTGTGTTGTGTTGTGTGTGTGAATTTGTATGTATATGTATTTGTGCGCGCATGTAATTAATTTTTGAATGATAGTAAACGTTTGTGTGTGAGAGAGAGAGCATGCATGTGTACTTGTACATATGCGTGCGTGTGTGAGCTTGATTGCTCTAGCTGTAAGCAAATATAAACCAACGGAACTTGAGGATTGTTGTTGTTCGCTGCATTCTGCTATGTTCATTACTTCCTGGTTTCAGATTTGATCATAGATTGGGAGATCGCTTTACTCTCCGTTCTTAGAAAATCGAGAAGTTAAAGTCTAAGGCAGTATTTCTCAAACAGTTTGTTTTCACTACACTTGAAAAGTGTCTTCATTACATACTTGAAAAATGGCTTCATTACATACTTGAAAAGTGTCTTCATTACACATTTGAAAGTGCCTTCATTACACACTAGAACAGATTTGAGCTTTGAGGAACACTAATCTGACCCAATGTCCAATAGAAAGTACATCTACATGCAATTTTTAAACAAAAATGAATACATTCATTTGTACCTACATTGATATTGTTGAAACAAGCCAATCTCAATTAAAGTGTTTACAAATGATAAACAAATAACAATTTACATTTCAATTAACACAAACATGTTAATTCATATTGGAAATGTCTCAATGGGGTAGCGACACAGGTCGATGATTTCCGCGACACGCTAATATACAGCAGCTCTCCTATGTTTTATTCCACAGTGACTATTACTCAACCTTCTTGTCTGTTATCTTAAGTATGTTTTTTGAGCGCCTAAACTATATTTGTCTTTGGGATCATTGCAGCCTCTTTAACAGCTCCAAGCACAAAGATATCATTGTCGCCTCTTTAACAGCTCTAAGCACAAAGATATCATTGTCGCCTCTTTAACAGCTCTAAGCACAAAGATGTCATTGTCGCCTCTTTAACAGCTCTAAGAACAAAGATGTTACTGCCTCCTCTTTGACAGCTCCAAGCACAAAAATGTCATTGTAGCCTCTTTAACAGCTCTAAGCACAAATATGTCACTATCGCCTCTTTAACAGCTCTAAGCACAAATATATCATTGTCGCCTCTTTAACACCTCTAAGCACAAAGATGTTATTGCTGCCTCTTTGGCACCTCTAAGCACAAAGATGTTGTTGCCGCCTCTTTGACAGCTCTAAACACAGAGATGTCGTTGTCGCCTCTGACAGCTCAAAGCACACACATTTCATTGTCGCCTCTTTGACACCTTTAAGCACAAAGATCTTATTGACGCCTCTTTGGCAGTTCTAAGTCAACATATGTGATTTTCGCGTTGTATACATCTTCGCAGAAAGTGTAAAGGTCCTTACCTGGACCTGTGTTCTACATGTGACAAAGAGGACGTCAGTGGCATCATTCGCACAATTACGTACATGCGAACCATCTGCACTACAAATAAATACGCCGAATGAGTTTCCATCAGAGCTGGCTGCACAGAAACGCCATGTAGTGCGTCCTTGTTGAACCTGCACCAAAGTAGACGCGAAGAAAAAAATATCGCCGAGGGCCAAAACGGAGATCCATTATGTCGTTAATCTAGCGGCAAACGATGTTCATTGTTTAACGTGCTGAGTGAGGAGAAATGTCAGAAAACATTGCATCAACTTTAACAATTGATTGGAAACAAGATATGTCACGATCGTTTGATTGGGATTGAAAAGCCAACAATAGAACTGATAAACACTACTAGGGGCAAATAGATGGGAATAGACGTGATCAGCTGAGACTAGTTAGCGTGACATCTTACTCGGTGGATGTGTCAGTTACACACTAACATTTACTGCCTTCGTTTTTTGAGTAATTAAGGGTCATGCAAAAGCATTGTCAATCATAGTCAAGGATAGAGTCATTTTGGACTGTATCAGTGTGGATAGCCGGAGAAGTGTCAATTATAGCTACTTCTCGTGTTATGTATAGATTGCGAGCAGTGAGACAAGAATAATAAATTGTTTAATAACTTCAGACGTTATATATTGCTACAAATTGGAGAATGAATGTCAAGTGTAGAGTTAGTTGTAATGTACATATTGCTACAAATTGGAGAATGAATGTCAAGTGTAGAGTTAGTTGTAATGTACATATTGCTACAAATTGGAGAATGAATGTCAAGTGTAGAGTTAGTTGTAATGTACATATTGCTACAAATTGGAGAATGAATGTCAAGTGTAGAGTTAGTTGTAATGTACATATTGCTACAAATTGGAGAATGAATGTCAAGTGTAGAGTTAGTTGTAATGTACATATTGTTACAAATTGGAGAATGCATGTCAAGTGTAGAGTTAGTTGTAATGTACATATTGCTACAAATTGGAGAATGAATGTCAAGTGTAGAGTTAGTTGTAATGTACATATTGCTACAAATTGGAGAATGAATGTCAAGTGTAGAGTTAGTTGTAATGTACATATTGCTACAAATTGGAGAATGAATGTCAAGTGTAGAGTTAGTTGTAATGTACATATTGCTACAAATTGGAGAATGAATGTCAAGTGTAGAGTTAGTTGTAATGTACATATTGCTACAAATTGGAGAATGAATGTCAAGTGTAGAGTTAGTTGTAATGTACATATTGCTACAAATTGGAGAATGAATGTCAAGTGTAGAGTTAGTTGTAATGTACATATTGCTACAAATTGGAGAATGAATGTCAAGTGTAGAGTTAGTTGTAATGTACATATTGCTACAAATTGGAGAATGAATGTCAAGTGTAGAGTTAGTTGTAATGTACATATTGCTACAAATTGGAGAATGAATGTCAAGTGTAGAGTTAGTTGTAATGTACATATTGCTACAAATTGGAGAATGAATGTCAAGTGTAGAGTTAGTTGTAATGTACATATTGCTATGGATGAGAGAAAACATGTCAATTATAGAGCGACTTATATAACAAACACTCAGAATTGGAATTCCACCCCATCTCCAGCAGATTTATAACCGTACGGTTAAAGGCCTTACATTTCAACATAACTGTGATACAGACATACGCGCTCACATCAGACTATGAGGAGGAACAGGTGAAACTATTCTACCACCAACTACAGAACTGTGTCAATAAAACCCCCAAGAAAGTCAACCTCATAGTACAAGACGACGGTAATTTTAAAGTTGGGTTTGATGCATATAAATTCTGGCCAGACGCATGTGGACCCCACAGCAACAGAACAGAGCTTCAAACGAGAAAGATTACAGATTACTAGAATTTGCTGAATACAATCATCTTGTGCTTGTAAACACGCTGGGAACCACAAGACTTCGAGAAGGACCACATGGCACTCTCCCAATGGGAAACACCATAACTAAAAAGACTACATGCCATTGCAGACTAGGTTCTTTTCCGGCATTAATAAAACACAAACGAGATGGCGGACATGGGTAGTTACCATGACCTGTTCGTGCTAACATTTCGCCTGACATTAAAGAAATGACAAGACCACAAAGATAAAGGACCAGATATGACGAGAGGTTAAAAGAAATTCAAGTTACGAAAGAGTTTCAGACTACCTTGTGGGGAAAATGTGTCCAATTACTTAGCACAGGTTCAGACACGGAGGTTACGAATGTTCAATCAATGACAGAATCCTTAGACACCATTCTCAGGGACACCGCTGAGACAGTGCCGGGGGAAAAAAACGGAGGTCTAAGCCCTAGGTTACTAAACATATATTGTCACTGTGCGATACCAGGAAGGTTCTCAAACAAGACAAAAATAACCCTTCTGGAGCTGACAAGTACACGACAATTAATAAGGCTGTACGGAAGGAAATGGCAGAAGGAAAGTAGGAGTGGATATCAGAGCAGTGTACACAAATTCAGGATTGCATTATGAGGAACAACAGTAAGAGAGCGTACCAGCTGGTTAATGACATAACAAGAATGAACATACCAAAATTGAGAACAATACAAGACGAGATATGGAGCACCTTGACTGCAGAATAAGATGTTACTCGGAGATGGACGGAATACTGCTCCCAGTTATATAACGTACAGACCAATGGGAACCCTAGGCTGATATTACTAGAAGACCCACAAGAAGAAGGCGATAACTTCACTAGCCTACGTGGAGACGTAGAGATGGCGGTCACGTCTCTCAAGAAGCACAATGCGGCTATCATAGCCAACATACCAGGTGAGCTACTAACACATAGAGGAACTGTGGTTATAGACATTCTCACAAAGATATGTAACACATTATGGCAGACGGGAGAATGGTCAACAAGTTGGATATAATCACTGATTATTGCCTTTCCTAAAAAGCGTAACCTTCAACAATGTCAAAATTACCGAACCATTAGTCTTATTAGCCACCCCAGCAAAGTGATGCTTAAGGTTATTTTGAACAGAATACAACCAAGGACAGAAAAGTTATTGCAGAAGAACAAACCGGTTTTCGGGCTGGTCGCAGCAAAATTTAACACATTTTTAATTTGTTTAACGAAAAACACCTTCAGCACAAACACAAGCTTTACCAAGTCTTTGTTTACTTTAAAAAAGCTTTTGACATGGTCTGACATGAGACCCTATGGGCAACTATGCAAAAATATAAGATGGCGTGTCGGCTTACCTGTTCCATTTAGAAACTCTACTCCCAAATCACCAGTGCAGTCTGTCTTAACAGGATAAATGGGGAATGCTTCCGCGCGTCAACCGGTGTATGACAAAGATGTATTATCTCACCGACCCTATTCAACGTTTTTCTTGAATGTATCATGTCCGAAGCTCTGGAGGTTCACGTGGGTACTGTCAGCATAAGTGGTCGAACACTCACCAATCTCATGTTTGCTGATAACATTACATGACATGACATGACATTATAGGGTTGGCTGGAACGGAGCTAGAACTTGCGAGTCTAATATCTAACCTTGACAATGCCGCTCAAAAGACTAGAAAATATTGCAGAGAAAAGTAAAATCATGGTCATCTTCCCAGAGTGCCTAACTATTCCGATCGCGATCAATTGTGAACCGTTGCAAATTGTTAAAATTGCTGAGAGCAGTGAAGGATACGGAAGGTTCCAGAAATGAGAACCAGACAAGAACAGCGATTACCATGGCTGCTCTAACCAAACTTAGGCTGTTATGTTATGGCGGGTCAAAAAGCATTAACCTTAAATCCAAGTTGAGTTTAATGTATGCACAAGTCACTATCGTGTACCTTTACGTGTGACAAACTTGGATTCTGACAGCGGTTCTAGAGCGAAGCATTTATACAACGGAGATGAGATGTCTGCTTTGCATCCTCATCATAACGTTTCTAGACCACATATAAATAAGGCAGTTCCGAACACCGTTAAAATAGAGGTCGGCAAATATAAAGACATATTGACTAAGGTAAAAGCGCGCAAGCTCACATGGTATGGACATTTTTCAAGATCATCTGGGTTGACCAAGACGGTCTTGCAATGCATTGTGATTGGGAGGCGTAAGAGATGGAGGCAGAACAAGAGATGGAAAGACAACATCAAAGAGTGGACGGGAAGGTCCACAGCTGAAAGAAATATATTGGCACAAAATCGAGTTGGGTGACGTTAACTGGTTCAACAATCTGCAGTATTGATGCTCCAGTAAACGTTCAGGTTATAAGACTGATGATAATGATGATGTTATCTGTACTTCAGAATGAGAGAAGGAGTGTCAGTTATTCATAATTCAAATGTTATTTATAACTCGGATTGATAGGAGGGACAGATATTGATAGCTGTAATGTTATCAATAGTTCTGAATTGATTTAGAGGAGTTTCAGATATTGATAGTTTTAATGTTATCAATAGTTCTGAATTGATTTAGAGGAGTTTCAGATATTGATAGTTTTAATGTTATCAATAGTTCTGAATTGATTTAGAGGAGTTTCAGATATTGATAGTTTTAATGTTATCAATAGTTCTGAATGGATTTAGAGGAGTTTCAGATATTGATAGTTTTAATGTTATCAATAGTTCTGAATTGATTTAGAGGAGTTTCAGATATTGATAGTTTTAATGTAATCAATAGTTCTGAATGAATTGAGAGGTGTCAGTTAAAGAATTACGTTTGGTGTTACTTTTAGTTCAAAATAATTGAAGATGATTTGTCAATAAAAATTTGTTTCTGACAGACGATATTGTTAGTTTCGAGAAATGGAAGAACTGTAAGGACACAGTCAACTAGACAATCGAGTGTTGTGACTCTGCGATCAATGTGAAGTACACGAGTGCTGTGACTGTGATCAATGCAAAGTACACGAGTGATGGGACTATGTGATCAATGTGTCGCACCGGCCACGCCTGCATTTGGCTTCTTGTGAAGCAAGTCCATTTCCAATCATTTCCAATCATTTGCAATCATTCACCTTATTGCTGCAGTATGACGTGTACGTTTAAACTGCAGCTGGTCGCTTTACAGAATACCTGTATTCGGGCTGTTGTAGTGAGTTATAATGCAAGGCGAGTATGCTTGGCTCAAAAACACCGATCTTCAGTTACCTTCCACGATCTGCTAGGAATATGACTCATGTTCTTGTCATCCGGGGAGTCTCATATAATATATACTTATTTGACTTTCCGTTTTAGCTGTAGCAGTACAGCGGTTAGATCAATGTGAAAGTATGTTGACCATTAGATGTCAAGCTCAGTACGCACGATCCTACTTTGATCTTCTCTTGTATGTCTTTATTTAATCTGTTTATGATACGTTTTTTTATTGTTCAATTAAAAAACTGTAGTAACACTAGTACTACTACTAGTAGTAGTAGTAGTAGTAGTAGTAGTAGTTTTAGTAGTAGTAGTAGTAGTAGTAGTAGTAGTAGTAGTAATAGTAACAGTTAGTAGAGAGTGAGTTGAATATTTTCATTTGCAATTGTGCCGTATGTGTGTTTATTTTCATCAGCAATTATGTTTTTAGGGAAAGGAAGGATGTACAACTCTCATAACTATCACTGGCCAGTCGGTGCAGATGTAAAAGCGGTGCCCGACTTACGGGTTAAGTAAGGATGGAAAAGGCAGCGAGGAAAGGAACTGACCATTCCATCTCAAACAAACTGTGGCTTAGTATACTGTAATTTCTAACACTTTATTTATGATCAATTATTGGCTGCTGAAGAATACACTTTACCTTCAGTAGTAGCAGTAGCAGCAGCAGTTGAGAGACCGAGAATGAGAAAGAGAGAAATGGAGATAAACAGAGGAAGAGAGAAAAACGAAGGTTTTGTGTATGTGAAAAGACAATTAACTACAATTAACGACAATTAACTGTTTGATCGTAGACAATTCGGGAGTAAATTAAACATAATTATCATCTACAATTATATTGCCGTTATTTTTATTTGCATCTACAATTATGCTGTACGTGTGTTTATTCATTATACTTCATTTGCGTTTTCTGGATGTACTTACTCATTTTCATTGTTCAATAACTTGTATTGTTTTCTTCTTTTTTTCCCATTAATAGAGTGAAAACTATATTAACTATTTATGTACGAAATGCTTGGGATAGAACTTCTGGTTTAGATAGTTCAAACGATATACAATCTGCAATCGTGGTATTTAACAAAGCAATATCAAAACTATCCCGAGTGGTCCGCCTAGGTTTTTGTGTATGACAAGGTCAAGAATAGCACCACTGCCCCGCAGAAAGTGTTTCGTAAAAGGCGACTAACAGTATCACCAAGCATAACATCAGTCATGGTTAAGTGGTTTGTTTATAGCAGGATAGATGGCGCCTAACAGGCTGCAGGTCTACTTCGCTCTAGTGTTTGACTCTATTAAGATGGTCTTGAACATCGGTTAATGAACCTCCGCGGCACTTATCCCAATGCAGCGGAGTAATAAGCTGCTCGAGCCTAGTCCACGAAGCAGGAAATCCTCCAGACTACATCCAGCTCAAAGCATAGCTGAGATCTGCACAATGACATTCGCACCTGTGAAAGTACAGATCGACCATGAACTAAGAACTAAGTTATCTAAACTATAATTCATAAAAACAAAAATGTTATATGCAAAATAACAGATAAACAACACTGGTTTATTTTATTATTAGAATGGAAGAGACGTTTCAATAATAGCAACAACGTTCGTGTTCCTCAGCTTAACACTTCAATTACAATTACGATATAGATTTCTCGTTAAATAGAAATTAGCCGACAACCCGATCCCATCAATAATTCTTCACGCTGTGGAGTATGTTCGCTTCGGGTATTGCTACCTTCACTTCGTCGTGTGCCATCTGTGCATCGCTTACTGCTATCTGCACTTCACCGGGTGCCATATGTGCATCGCTTACTTATATCTGCACTTCGCTGTGTGCCATATGTGCATCGCTTACTGCTATCTGCACTTCGCTGAGTGCCATATGTGCATCGCTTACTGCTATCTGCACTTCGCTGTGTGCCATATGTGCATCGCTTACTGCTATCTGCACTTCGCTGAGTGCCCTATGTGCATCGCTTACTGCGATCTGCACTTCGCTGAGTGCCATATGTGCATCGCTTACTGCTGTCTGCACTTCGTCGTGTGCTATCTGTGCATCGTTACTGCTGTCTGCACTTCACCGGGTGCCATATGTGCATCGCTTACTGCTATCAGCACTTCGCCAAGTGAAAGCTGTGTTTTCCTCGCTCATAACTGCGATTATAATAATGATTATCTTTGCCCGTTAATTCAGTTTCTCACAATTGATGGATACTTTTGTGTATGACAAGGACAAGAATAGCACTACTGCCCCGCTGAAAGTTTGTCGTAAAAGACAACTAACAGTATCACATAGCATAATACCAGTCATGGTTAAGTGGTTTGTAGATAGCAGCATAGATGGCGCCTAACAGGCTGTAAGTCTACTTCGATCTAGTGTTTGAGTCTGTGCATATATTTAATGTGAAATGTGGCTGCACTAGCTTAATAGTACACCGCAGTCATTAAGATTGGACTGACAACACAAAGTAAGGTCACAAGGTAGATTTAGCTTTAGATATGGATGAACCAACAGTTTGTTACTGTCCTCTAGTTTGTTTCTGGCATCTTTAACCTAGTTTCTTTCTCGTGGATAGTAGCATTAAACATGTATTAGGTTTTAGAGAAGGTACGAGATTTAGATGCAACTTACCTCACGACTGTCTCCCCCCCCCCTCGCTCTATCTCTCTCTCTGTCTATATCTCTCTCTCTCACACACACACACAAACACACACACACATTTGCTGTACCTTTGCCGTGAACAGTGAGTGCTCTTCACTACACTAATCAGACAATATATCGATTTTAAATTGTTAAAGTACAAACTATTGTACATTATACTGTTTCTGAAGGAAGTGATATATTGGTAATTGTAACAGAAACAAGACAGTTGTATAGACATCTTTGCACATATAAATGTGTATCTCAAAATAGTACATTCGTATGAAATTGCGAAGCTATCTTTAGCATTGCGTTACCTTTATGTTCTTACCAATGCTATGTAATGATAATAGTCTTAAAATATACTGAAGTTTGATAGTGTCCACGTTTTTTGAGTGATAATTGTACACAGAATTTAGATATAAATACTAGAGACAAATTCACTATGTTGATTGCCTGACTTGCCCTCTAGTCTCAGCAAATATGATTTCGTACGTCTCTAAGGACAACAAACATTAAACAGGTGAACAGGTTACTAATTGAAGATCTATGAACTTTTGTTTTTGAAAAGGTTAACCTTGCAAAGTGTTGTTCAGATTTGAATATAAATAAGCTTGCCATCTCAATTTGATATTTGTGGCTTGAATTATCTGCCTGGCCTCGTTCTGTTCATTCCAGTGTTATTTTTTTTTAAATTCAACGGGCTGCCGGACTTTATATTAAATGTAGCAGCGTGGCCTAAGGGTGAGACGTAAATTTCACAATCTCAACGCACCGAGTGTCCAAGTGCCATCGCTCATTAGCGTTCGAAAAAAAATGGCAACTTACCGTACTGCACACCTGCCAAGAAATTTATAACAACCAAATAGGTTGTCGGTTGTAAGAATCAACGTTCTGCAAATGGCTTGTTATCTACTTACTTATACATGAAGTGTGGGCAGACATGGGAGATCTCTTGGCATTTTAAATTAAACAATTAGAGAGACTTTTTGTCTGGCAACATTAATGTAAAAAACAATGCATGGAAAGGTTGAAACATCATACACTTTACCACAGAAGAAGTGACGTGTTTTCAATTATTCAAAAGCCATGTTCATTTTGGAAGAGAAACCCAACACGTCAAAAATTATCATCTTAAATCTCTTCCAGCAAATTTCACACTGAAATAAGGTGGGGGTCGGGAGGCGGGTGTTGGGGCAGGACAGTAGGGATGAATAGGCACTTTAGCATGTTTTGGAAGTGAGTTCTGAGGTTCAGTTTTTTCGGGAGATGGTTTGTTAGCTTCATATTGCAGTGTCAATGGAGAATCACTTTGACGCGCGTGTATCAAATGGTCTCGCTTCAACAGCATTAACTCAAGCTGTCTCCGACGTTCCATCTGTACTTTTTCGTCGTGGCCTTCCAAGTCATGTAATAGGTGGACGGTCTCCATTTCTTGGGCCTGTTTTGAAGAGAAAGGATATGATGATGTCTGACGTTTTGTAGAAGATGAAAAACAATGTGATGGGTCGATGCGATGTTGGAGAAGACGTCAACCAATGTGATCAGTGATGTGTTGTCGGAGAAGACGTCAAATAATGTGATAAGGGATGTGGTGTTGGAGAAGTTGTCAAATAATGTGATAAGTGATGTGATGTTGGAGAAGACGTCAAATAATGTGATAAGTGATGTGGTGTTGGAGAAGTTGTCAAATAATGTGATAAGTGATGTGATGTTGGAGAAGTTGTCAAATAATGTGATAAGTGATGTGATGTTGGAGAAGTTGTCAAATAATGTGATAAGTGATGTGATGTTGGAGAAGTTGTCAAATAATGTGATAAATGATGTGATGTTGGAGAAGTTGTCAAATAATGTGATTAGTGATGTGATGTTGGAGAAGTTGTCAAATAATGTGATAAGTGATGTGATGTTGGAGAAGACGTCAAATAATGTGATAAGTGATGTGATGTTGGAGAAGTTGTCAAATAATGTGATAAGTGATGTGATGTTGGAGAACACGTCAAATAATGTGATAAGTGATGTGATGTTGGAGAAGTTGTCAAATAATGTGATAAGTGATGTGATGTTGGAGAAGACGGTAAACAATGTGGCAATAGATAGTTGTTGGAGAACACGTTAAAGAGTGTGGCGAGGGGTGATATTAGAGAAATGGACAATGTGACGAGAGATGTGATATTTAGAAATCAGTATGAAGATGTTATCTTTAGTAGACAACATTTAACTTGTAATCTCCAAGAATCCATTGTAAAGATAATATTGGAGACGTGATATTGTTTAAAAAACTATAGCGATGTACAATTGCATATTTAATTAAGAGAATCTTTCAAAACCAAAATGTAACCAATGAGAAAATAATCAACTTAACGTATTAATCTTTCATTATTGCACCATAATATATGTAGTTGAGTATTTTTGTAGTTAGCTTCGTTCTTCAACTCATGTGTTCTTTTACAGCAAGTCGCATTCGTCAAGATGAGGTTCGCCAATACACATTTCTTAATATATACGATGTGATGGTCTCTACATTGACAATTAACTTTCTGAACACGTATACATATAGGTAAATGTAGTTACATAACAGCCGCACTGCTGTCGGGGATGAGGTGTTTCAGATTTCATTGTACTGGACATCAGCTTGTTATGAGATGGTGTGGCCAATTTATGTTTTCGTTGCCTCTCCTTCTCTAACAGATACAATGCACCCATCTGTAGCTGTATCAACTGAAGCGGGTTGATACCAAGCATCAAACTTAGCACCGTTGCTGCAACAAATGAAAGCTCTTCTACACTACTACTCAGACGCTCGACAGACACATAATACATGATAAATTACCTTCCTAGTGCTGTCGCACGTAGTCGGTGTGCCTGGTAATTCTAACTCTAATTCAGCCACGCTAGCAGACACGGTTTGTACATCTGTTGTCACAGTCACGCCTCGTCTAACTGAAGTTGCCATGGAAGGACGTTTCTCGGACAAAACAGAACAAACAGTTGATGAGGACTCCATTGGACGGAGCTTCCGATGGGAGCGATCCGACGGGGTATTGCATACTTCTAGACCAGAATCAATTGAAGGATTCTCATTTTTGTGTTGCATTACCTTCGTCGTGTTTAATGAATTAAAAGTTTTGCTCCTCTTCATATTCAACGTTAGTTTCTGAATAAATTCCTGTGCTTTTTGATTCCTCATGATTATTTTCTTTTGTAGTTCTTCTCGTTTAGGGGGAGGCAGCCTAACCCTGGACTGAGCATGCGAGTAGTACAGGGTGAAGTTGTTGACTACGATTGGGACTGTGAAAGCCACAGTTAAAACTCCACAGAGCACACACATTGAACCAATGAGATATCCTCCTTCAGACCTCGGAACTTTATCACCATAACCCACCGTTGTCATGGTTACCAATGCCCACCAAAAACCAATGGGGATATTGCTGAAAGTACTGTTCTCCATATAGAAAATAACACTTGCAAAAATCAGAACTCCGGTAAACAGAAATATAACCATCAGTAGCAGTTCCTTTGTGCTTACTTTGATTGTGTAGACGAGAATTTTGAACGCTGTGTAATGCTTCATCAGTTTGAAGATACGTAACACACGGATTATCCTTAAGGCAAGGACAACCTTTATTATCTGAGAACTTTTTTCCGTGGGGTCAATAGATTTAATGATAATCGATGCAATGTGAGGAATCAAGCAGAGGATATCAATGACATTGAGAGGTTGCTTGAGAAATTCTAGTTTCTTTGGAGCGAAATAGTAGCGTCCAACATATTCTAAGAGAAAAAAACCAAGACAGGTGTAATCGAGACAGGTCATTGCCTCGTGTGGCTCCGATTCGTCGTACTTCAAATCGTTATTGACATTGTGTCTACAGCAGCAGCCATCAAGAGACAGAGAGCAGGAAGTGGCGGCAACGGTTGCAGTGTGGTTCATTCCTGGCATGGGAACTCTAAACCAGGAATGTGTTTCCAGGACGAAGACGGCAATGGAAATGAGAACGAAGAACATGGAAGCGACGGCGTATATCTGGAGAAGAAATAGTTGAGGTTATATTTGTAATGCTAATATTATGTCAGCTTGTATAAAATAAACGATCCAGTACTTTAAAATATTAACATAAACGTATCTGTTATATTTAAAATATTAACATAATCTTATCTATGCTACATTTACAATATTAACATAATCTTATCCATGTTACATTACAAATATTAATATAATCTTATCAATGCTATATTTCTGACAGGTTCGACTGAAGGAAATTGAATATAATCTCTTACAATAGCTACTGGATCCTTTTATACATCATTTGATGACGTAATGAAAGTTACTAATATATCGTTTATGTTTGGTCGTTACACTAGTTTTCAGCTAGGGATACTTGAGTGGACAATTATAATTGTATATGTAAAGAGGGCTAATCATGTTTTTATTCAATCTGATATAAAGCAAATGTTGTCCCGAAGTAGTTATTTTACTATCGCGGAATGAAGTTGCTTGAGACTTTAACATACTAAACCATAGCTTGTATAAGGTAGTGAAGCCAGTTCCTTTCCTCGCGGCCTTTATTTTCCTAATCGTATTCCAGGTATCCATTTACAGATTGGTCGATTGTAGCGTACCAATAGCGGGATTTGTACCCTGAATCTTCGCTGTGAAAAGCAAGTGCTCTAGCACTACGCTAATCTGATATAAGAAGATGCAATTTTGATATCAAGAATATATACACAAGATACAAATATTTGTAACGATCTTACCAAAATTATGACAATAATTCAATTACGTATTCTCATATTCCCGAGTGCATTGCAGGCTATATGTGTGTGACAAGGACAAGAATAGCACCACTGCCAAACAGAGAGCATGTCGTAAGAGGCGACTAACTGTGTCACATAGCATAACACCGGTCATGGTTAGGTGGTTTGTTAAGAGCAGCATAGATGACACCTAACAGGCTGCGTGTCTACTTTGCTGTAGTGTTTGAGTCTATTAAGACGGACTCGCACGTCAGTTAACTACCCTCCATAGTGGAGTGATAGCTGCTCAAGCCTAGCCCGCTAAGCAAGGAATCTTCCCCTTTGCTACAGCCAGCTCACATCAGATATGAGACCTGCACAGGGACGTATGCTTCTGTAGAAGGACGGGTAGATTAAGACTAAGATTTTCATATTTAAAAATCAGCTTACCAAAATTCGGACCACACAAAATTATGTATTTTCTTATATTTCCAACTCTAGGGAAAACGAATTATTATTTATTTTGTTTCTATATCATTATGATGCTATTGCTGGAAGATAGTTACTGTGAGTTGAGCTAACTGTTGGTTATGTTTCTTTGAAGGCTAGTTAAAGTGGTTCTTCTTGAATACCAAGACGTACCTGAAGCAGGTATAATTGTGTCCTACTAGATGAAGTTCTATGCGAGGTTTCTCAGTAAGCTCACACCAATAGCGACCACAGTATCGATCGGCAAAGATGGTTGTGACACACGAGCACGAGCGAGGATGTGAGGTAGGTTCTTGATCAGTATGTTTCACCCGACCTTGATTATTCTTATCTTCATCCTGTATCATATACTGTTTTAAGAGTTGTCTTTTCAAGCTCAGTTGATAGTGTTTTTTAGAGATGTCTTTTCAAGCTCAGTTGATAGTTTTTTTAGAGATGTCTTTTCAAGCTCAGTTGATAGTTTTTTTAGAGATGTCTTTTCAAGCTCAGTTGATAGTGTTTTTAGAGATGTCTTTTCAAGCTCAGTTGATAGTTTTTTTTATAGATGTCTTTTCAAGCTCAGTTGATAGTTTTTTTTAGAGATGTCTTTTCAAGCTCAGTTGATAGTTTTTTTAGAGATATCTTTTCAAGCTCAGTTGATAGTTTTTTTAGAGATGTCTTTTCAAGCTCAGTTGATAGTTTTTTTAGAGATGTCTTTTCAAGCTCAGTTGATAGTTTTTTTTAGAGATGTCTTTTCAAGATCAGTTGATAGTTTTTTTTAGAGATGTCTTTTCAAGCAAGCTCAGTTGATAGTTTTTTTTATAGATGTCTTTTCAAGATCAGTTGATAGTTTTTTTTAGAGATGTCTTTTCAAGCTCAGTTGATAGTTTTTTAAGATATGTCTTTTCAAGATCAGTTGATAGTTTTTTTAGAGATGTCTTTTCAAGCTCAGTTGATAATCTTACACTTAACAAGCTTTTGGCTTGTGTAAATTGTGTGGAGCGCAAGGTCGGGAGGGGAAGAACTTCCTTTACCAAAAATCGAGGGATCGAGGGTAAGCCGATGATACAACAATGCTTGAGCTGCAATCAGTCAGTGACTCATAGTCGGCTGATTGCGTCAGATTGCTGATCCAGGTCCTATTTCATATATCCAATTGGCGTCTCTGGAAACAGACCGTTATCCTGTATTTTTGGATTAGAGATTGAATACAAAAGGCAAAGCCGGTTCCAAAATAGGCTGAAACTGAGTATATCGAGCCGAGAGGAGCAGATATCACGGGTCTCAATGTCAACAACGCACCAGCGTAATGTACGGTACGAACGCCAAGAAGAAAGATTAGATCGAAGAGCTATACCACACAGATAGCTGCCTTTACGACGTGATTTAAGTGTGGCAGGGGTTTTATTCATATCCATTTTGCACGCGTAGTCTTCTTGGAAACAACTCGGAAAGACAAAATCAGATAGGGAAAAAAATCGAAATCCGAATTTTCACAAAAATTAATGCCTTGCGTGATGCAAATACATACAAAATACTAGTCGATAACAGAAAACCGACATGCAGACGAACACAAAGAATTAATAACCATTGGATGAAACTATGCTGACGCATTAAGCTGTAGGTCCGGCAGGACATCACTTATAGTGCCAATCTCTTGTGTAGCACTTTCCGTTCATTTGAATATCTTTAACCAATGCAGTATCCAAGACGCCACTGAAGACGATTTCGCACATGATTTCTGTATTGGGAATTAGTAGAGATTATCAATGATCTTTATTTCATTGGTCTTAGACCCACTGGAAGTTTCCCTGCATCTGTTTGTGTAGGTCTTGTACCTGTAGCTATGTACTATGACTGTACTAACCTGCAGAGGGTATAAGCTGTTGTCGTATCTTGTCTGAACTGCTGAAGATTGGGTTTGGTGTGATTTAAGTTGAACCATTTACTGCTATCCTTCATGAAATCCCACGATTCACTTGATTCGTTGAACTCACTTTATCATTGGTCATACAACGTCATCAGAAAAACTTAGTTGGAAGAACATCTATCAGTCTATGTAGATGACTTTATCTTTCCATTTCCGTTTTCTAAAACCTTCCTCAAAAGCCGCTATGAAAAGCTTTGTGGAGATTGTAACGCCATTTTGCATTTGTATGTTGATTGGCGGGTAACAAAGCGCACAATCGATGATCCTGTCCTCAATTGATTTCTTATATTTGATGACCGTATATCTCTTCAATACCCTGACTTCTCAGGAAATTTCCAACCGCATTTATATTCAACGACAAACATGCATGTGAAGAGATAGTGTTAGGTTTAAAGTGTTAGACTTCATTCAGCGAGTTCTCAGATTAGCTAAAAAAAAAATTGGACTCTCTCTGTCGCTTGAAAAAAGGAAGGGACAATAACGGGAAAACAAACTCGAGCTCTATTGTGTTTATAAAACAATACGTGAATAAAAATGACGAGAGAATAAAACAAAACAACACATTATATCTTATATATCTCGGTAGTAGAGATCGGACGCTCGTGTGCAATGTCGCGCACGTTAATAATCCCTCGGCAGTTGGAAATCGAAAAGAGTAGGCTTAACGGCCGCTGCCTGGGCAAAATTCAAAATGATGTTAAAAATCTACCCATTTTGTTACGGGATTCTCGCTGGTGCTACGGTGTTCGTGCATTGTGCTGAGATTCTCTCAAATAAATGGGGAAGATCAGAGCACTTATGGATTAAACCATGTTCAATGACGTTGATTCTTCTACTAAACTAAACTGAACGATATCTTAGAAAATACTTACATCAATAATAATGGCAATGTAGAAACTCAAAAGGTTTCAATGCAAATTAATAAAAGAGCAATACAAGACGATGATCGAAGTTTCAACTAAGTAAGTCCGTTGTTATCTACATCTAACAATAATGTCACAATGACCGGATAAAAACCGACATCTAAACTACAATTCAAATAATGAAAATGACACAACAACAAATTGTTGAAGTAACTAAATATAATTATTAATATTAACAAAGACTGTTGTAAGCTATGATCAACATGAGTCTGAATCCAATTAGGTGCACTGCATTGCATTATAATAAGAAAGGCACATATCCATCTTCTTCAGTGCGCCTTGGGATAATATAAAAACTCTGCAACATGCCACCAGAGAAATATCACTAAGATTAAAGAACTCATCTCGAGCAACTTAGTACTGCAACAACCACTGCAGTGAAACTGGAGAATAAAGATAACTGAGAAAAACAATATTTCTAAAACTGGAAAACAAAGATAACTGAGAAAAACAATATTTCTAAAACTGGAAAACAAAGATAACTGAGAAAAACAATATTTCTAAAACTGGAAAACAAAGATAACTGAGAAACAAAATATTTCTAAACTGGAGACTACAGGTGACTGAGAAACAAACCATTTCTAAAACTGGACACTACAGGTGACTGAGAAACAAACCATTTCTAAAACTGGACACTAAAGGTGACTGAGAAACAACCCATTTCTAAAACTGGAGACTAAAAGGGATTGAGAAAAAAACCATTTCTAAAACTGGAGACTATAGGTTTCTAAGAAACAAACCATTTCTAAAACTGGAGACTAAAAGGGACTGAAAAATAAACCATTTCTAAAACTAGAGACTAAAGGTGACTGAGAAACAAACCATTTCTAAAAATGGAAACCAAAGGTGACTGGGACATAAACCATTTCTAAAACTGGAGACTGAAGGTAAGTGAGAAACAAACCTGAAATGCAGTTGCATAAATAAACACTAGCAGCGAAGATGCCGGTTTATATGCAAATTAGACGATAACTACGTTACATCACCTTTGCCTCTCTTGAAGAAGACGGGTCTACCAAGAATATCCATATTTTCTTTTTAAACTTCATGTATGGAGATGGCTTCTCCCCAAAAGCGTCTGTGTCCAGCTGAAATGTGAAACTGTCATCTATTGCTGCCAGCGTCTCCTTGTTTTCTTTGAAGCGGTTGTAGTGACCCCAACAACACGGCTCAATATCCAGCTCCGTCAGACCCCAGAATTCTAATTCCTGGAGTTGAGATGGATACAAAAATACATAGGCGTTTAAACAACACAATATTTGCAGAAACCTAAGTCAGCGTATCTTATATGTCCACTGTATGTGGTTACACGTCGTTTGGGAGGTAGTAGTGTGCTATCTGTGTGATCTTTATAAATTACGCAAGGGACGCTGAAACTGGTAATGAAATTATGATGGTAATGGTTAAATGGAATAGAAAAATCACGGCTAAAATAAGAAAGAACCAACCACTTTAACAGATCGTGTATTTTATGGAAATTTTGTTTTGCTTTTTCAAAGCTAAAATACAAAATGACAATGGGGACTGATATCGCAGTTAATGAGATGATAGCAGTCAACTACTTGTAGCTGACTTTTTGTGTTAGGGTAAACGAACTTAGAGCTGTCCAAGATTATATCCAGGTTCCGCCCCTGGAAACAGGTTGCATCGTTATGCCTGGCTAAGAACGGTCCCAAAGATGTACAATGATGATACTGACTATGTCGGACTGAAATACTCAGTTATTGCAGTCTCACTATAAACTAGAGCCCAACGTTATAAAACGGTCTTTTTAGGACGAACGAGAGGAAGGTAGAAGACAACACCATTGATCCGTTAGAAAACTAGATTGCAACAGGACAATGACACGATATTCGGAAGTGTTTGAAAATGGCTCGAAGAAGAATCAGATGGTACTATCATAGTTCTAGAAGATGGAAAATGATATAATCGCGACAGGCTATCGTCGCTCCGCGTACGACGTTCGTGATTTACATTGTAATATTTGCTTCCGTGACAGGTGAGTAGCTGATAATGATGGCGGTTCCATTCACCGATTTAAACGTTGCCGGTAGCAACACTGTCTGCCGATGGTGTTGATGTTGAACGTGTTGTGCTGACGACAATATTAATTGGACCGACACAGAGAAGACCGTTGTTGACAGACATAAATGACCATATTGGAAACGACCGCCAGGCGTGACGATGTGAGACTAGATAATACTTAGTAGGTACTGGTTCACTGAACTCCCAATGCAGGCACTTTCAAGTTACTTCAAACACAGTCTTACGCATTTTACAACACAGTAAATATGAAGAGAAAACTACACTGCGAAACAATTTGCAATCATTCAGCAATTAATTAAAAACATATATTTAAAGATACAAATCAAGCCGAGCAATCTGCATAGGCAACCAGAGTCCCAAACCCCTGACTGTCCATGACCACGGCTGATGGCAGAATCTCAGACAGCATTCAGAGCACATGGAGTGGAGGTAATCTGTCTCAGCAAGGTGTTGTGCAGGTGGACCATGGGACGACGCCATGAGAGATGCTATCTTGTTCCGTTCTGATTTTAATGATTGGTCGTAGAAGCTGACGGCCGAATCATTGAAGAAAGGCTCTCGAAGTGTGTCGTTCAGGTAATCTCAATGTTGGCGACCAGGTCATGCCAGCATACTTAACATTGTGCCATGGCTGTTCGTGTGGAAGACCTCAAGTTGCTTCTGATCGCTAAATAAGAACGTCTAGCTTAGATTGATATACCAATGGATTTGGATGACACAAAATTTATAGAGACAGCTTGGTCTCCAGTGCGAGCATCTATTCTATCCAGACAGTGCAGGGAGTAATTTCTGGGTTGCTACGTACTCAGAAATCTGTCTGCCGCCCAAGTAAATGAAGTCGTCAGTGTATTTGACGTTACCATCGGTAACAGTCATTCTCGCCACAGCGGACCACTGCCAAGACTAGGATTTTTAGTCACGGCCCATCAAATGTCAAGGTCAGGATAAAACGCTAACTGTTCTAATTACACCCCGCTGGTTTTTTAGGACCCGAGAAGGTGAACCGGGTATGAGGAAGTTGTCTACGTAATCGAGATTGGCCAAGCCCAAGTGTCCACCAGACATACCTGGGTTCTGTGTATCCATCTGTAGGAGTATCCAATCCATTACGCCACAGAACATCGATGGTGAGAGGACATATCCCAGTGGACGACATATGCTTTTGGAATCTGACAGTAAGATGCTGGCCCAAGTGAATTATTTCGCTGGTGCTCTAATGGGGCTAATTTGTAAATCCTATTAAGATTTCAGGTACTCGCATATATCCAAAGTAGATATATCCATCAATCACAGACTGCCTTAATGTCAACATAAGCAAAGTTTATGATGCGATTGAAGTCACAGTTTATTTTTCTAACATGTAAAAGTTATGACAAGGATGACATCTATGGTGGAGCGACAGGTGATGAAACTAGACTGTTGTATGTATTGATTTATAGAAAGGTGTCACCTGGGCTTTAGGCCATTAAGCTTCTCCGAACTGGAGGCAAGAAGAAGGTCCACTACAGGGTCAAGTTTGTGAATAAGTCAATTGGCTCTCAATGCACAACGCACGAAGAATTGGTGGCTAGATGGAGTGAGCACTACATGCTTGCTTTGAACCATCCACCAGCCACGGTCTGCCTAGTCCTGGGTGATGAATCTGTAGCACTTCTTCCCGATCAGCAGACTAGCACAAGCCCTCCAACTCTGGCAGAAGTCCAGGCAGCCATACGCAAGCTTATAGATAGACATGCCGCGGGCCCCGATCTCATCCCGCCGAAACTGCAGAAACATGCATTTGACCCCATCAGTTCTGCTCTACACCACCTCTTCCTTCAGATCTAGAGGATGGGAAGTGGTCTAGCCGATTGGCGGGATGGGATAGTGTAGCCCTTTACAAAGGAAAGGGTAGCCGCAGAGATTGCAACAATTATAGGCCAATAACGCTGCTTTCAGTTCTAGGCAAGGTATTTCCTCACGCGCTGTTGGCCCGACTGAAACCGGTGCTGGCCTCAAAACGTCGTCTACATCAGTAGAGTTTCACGCCAAGACAATCAACAGTAGATGCCATCCTCTAGCTCCATATCCTGGCAGAGATACACTTCATATTTACTTGCCCCCTTTGCGCTGCGTACGTGGGCGTAAAGGCGGCTTTCGACTCGGTGGACACATCGGCGCTGTGAAAAGCCATGCAAGGCATCCGAGCTCCTGCATCGCTTCTAGACTTGTTTAAAAGCGTTGTATTCGAACACCAGTGCCAGAAACCGTCCCGGTGGCTCTCTATCTGAAAGTGTCCCAACATCTACGGGGTCAGACAGGGCTGCGTCCTTGCACCCGATTTCTTCTGTCGACTGGCTCCTTCACCGCCTCAACTCTCAGCACCATGGATTCACTATTGACCAAACGTGCATCTCTGACCTCGTTTACGCGGATGACATAGTCCTGCTAAGCCCGGATTGCACAGCGCTGCAACAATCTTTTGAGTATATGGATAGTACATCTCAAAATATGGAACTATCATTCTCATGGGCGAAGACCAAAATTCAGTATCTATAGATCTGATTCAAGGTCCTAGAACATAGTAGTTCTCGGTCACACAGCGGAGAGCGTACATGAAAATTCTTATTTCGGAAGCACAGTGTAATCTGACACAAGCAGTAGCCCAGATATGTCTAGACGTATTGGATTCGCTGCTTCGGTGATGAAAGACCTTCGCCGCGTGTACATTAGTAGATTATCCCTGAGTTCTAACCTTCCCATTTAAATCCGTGTGTTATTTCATTGCTAATGTATAGAGCTGAAACCTGGACTCTGCTGAAAAAGGACATTTCAAGACGCGAGTCCTTTCATTGGTCCAATCAGTGGCGTATTCTTGGAATCTTTTGGTACGATCTCGTACCTATGTCGAGGTCTCTATTATGACTAACCTCTAAACTGTATCATAGTCCTGAACCATCGTTGCCTTTCCCTGTTTCGACTTGTTGTCCGACTGGATCAGGAAGCTCCAGCTAACCAGATCGTTCTTAAGGTAGTTCAAAGTGCTAAGAGTATCCAAGCGGCTGGCTGGAAGCCCAGGATAGGTCGTCCCCAAAACACGTGGCCTCAACAGATAGCAACTCCCCCCCCCCCTCCCATTAAGAGCGCCGTTTTGACTGGTCATGGTCACGCTCGACCGACGCAACGGGCGTCAGATGCCTAGGTGAACATTAAATCTTTCAGCTGTTGTAGACCAGCCCTGACCAGCCACGATTGGGACATCATAGTACAGCTGCGATAGTGTCACGGAGTTTCCCGGAGAGGTAAGGCAGGTGAGTTATTGAAGGCATCGTTGAAATACTCGATGTTCGATACTTCTTTTGTTAAGTTTCAAGTCGTGTAATCTTGTTTATTTATCTCTTGGGGGTTGCTGGTAAATTGGTACGTGAGGTCGGATCATAGAGACTTGGTTGCACGATGGTGACCTAGTCTGTGTGCATCGGGCCTTCTACAACGATATTAGCGATATTATTATAATGTTGTTGTCAGTCCTTCTTGGCATGCCCTCGGACTTTATTCTGGAGTCGTTTTCGTTAAGTAAAGTGGTTTCTTGCCCTGATGGTCATCTTAGCTTCGATGATGGATATGGTTAACCGCTCATGCTACCAAGAACCATATATTATCCTTTATAAATGATTATCAAGTGCTGTGGCGATAAGATGAACAGATCTATCAGTCTACGGCTGAGGAGAAATTAGCAGTTCTGAAAATAAAAGTGTACTCTGCCACTAGAGATCGTAGACCATACAACACGCAAAAATGATGAAGGCATCAAGACCTTGTACGGTGAAAAACAGCAGACGTAATGTTCCCAGAGAAAAGTGCTCTCCTCAATATCAAAAGGCCAGCTTAACTATACGAATAACAGATCAAAACCAGCTTACAAAAATGCAAGACGTCTGAGTCAGCAACAAAACCGATATGTTCTAAAAATATGCAAAAACGAATGAGTCGAAGCGATACTATGATCCACTGAAGGTAGTTTACGGCCCCCGATCGAATCACCAATTATCTGTTTCCAATTTGTTGTTGTTCGTCCATCGTTATGAGGACCACTTTGTCAACATTCACTGTTCTCATGAGTTGGAAGATGGCTAAATAAGCCAATCGTAGCCCTGAATAGTACAATGAAATAGGACTCCCACTTTCAATGGGGTTGTCAAAGGGTTGTTATGATTTGACTTCGGGAGCTATCGTCTCTGTAAAGCCTTATTTATTATGGAGGTCAACAGCAGCATCGAGAAGGCAAGCTCTGCGATCTGAAGATTACATTGAAACGTTTGGAACGATACGGCCTCAGTGTCCATGCCAAGGTAGTAATTCTGCTGCATGTCTGCGAAACATGGACTGTGTATATCAGCTATGCTAGACAGCTAAATCGTTTTCATGTGAGCTGTTTTCACTGGCTGGTCAGATTTCGGTGGCAAAACAAAGTATATTGTTATGAAATTCTTACCAAGTACAACTTGTAGATCATCTTTAGGATTCTGCAAAAAGTTCAGATGAGATGGACTGAGCATGATGTTCGTATGTCCTTCTTCTTCTTCTTCTGCGTACACAGTCAGACAGTAACCATTATTTTCTCGAAAAAAGCGGCGGTCATCCTGAGACTCTCGCCACTACCATAGAGCTTGTCTTGCAGTTCCACTGGCAATGGCCACATCTGCTCTCTCTGATCCTCGTATGTCGGGCAGTTCTGCAGCAGATGTTCAGTGGTCATTTTACCAGTACCGCACGGGCATTCGTCGGTACACCCTATCTTCAATTTGTTGAATAGGTGGTACCTCAGTCTGTTGTGGCCAGTGCGAAGTCTGAAGACGACGACCTGCTCTCTTCGGTTCAACTGGTAATAGGCATCGTTTTTGGTGTAACCAGTATGTTCGGTTTCCCATTTGGACATGTATCTGGCTTTGATAAGCCGTTTTGACTCTTCGTACGTCATACTGGTATCTGTTTGTGGTAGCCTTGCACCTTCTTTTGCCAGTCTGTCTGCCTCCTCGTTGCCTTGGATGTTGCAGTGTGACGGAACCCACTGTACCACTACCCTTTTTGGTGCGGACTGCTGGCACAGTTTGCAGAGTGCTGCTCTTAAGTCATTAAGCTCAGTGTTTTTCTGGCTTTTTAGCGCTGTGACTACTTCGAGAGCATCTGTCAGCAGGACTATATGGCTCTCATTTTCACTGTGTGTTACCATTTCTTCCACTGCCGCCCTCAGTGCCTCTGCCTCTGCTCTGAAATTGCTTGTGTACTTACCAGTAGCGAATGACAGTGTTATTTTTCTGCCATTTGGTAGGTTCAGGAATGCTCCTGCCCCTCCGTTCTGTGTAGTGTTTGTTACAGAACCGTCGGTGTATGCATGGGTCCAGTCCATGCTTGGGTAGCTTTTCGTTATGAAGCTTAGAGTAGTGTCTCTCCTTTCTTTTTCACTCTGGCAGTTTTTGTTTGCAATACCTGGTATATTTTCTACCACCTCTGGAAATATATCCTGCCTCCAAGTAGGTTTTCGTACAGTAGTGATGGGTTTTGGTGTTGTTAGTGCGTTTATGGGATCTTCGTGCATCTTTGCTTTGGCTATTTCTGCAAAGTTTCTCCGCTTTAGTTTCCCATTTCCCAAATTGTTTAGTCTCTGGTACATTGGATGGTCCGTCAGTCTTCTGAGTTTCTCTGACTGCAGCTGGGCTCTGCAGTCTCTTCTATCGGTCATGGATTGCAGTTTTGTAATCTTTTCAAGTTCTACAATTGGCGTTGACTTCATGCCACCTGTTATAATTCTCATGGCTTGGTTTTGAAGTTTGTTAACTTTATCGAAGTTCGCCTTCGCTGCGGTTGTCCATGCCGCAATGCCATACTCGAGAACTGGTCTCACTCTTCCAGTGTACAGTTTCTTTAGTATGCCTTCGTCTGCTCCCCAGCTTGTGCCAGCAAGTTTCCTCATGATCGCCATTCTTTCTCTGGCTTTCATTCGGTTTCTCTCAATCTGACTTTTCCATGTCATGCGCCGATCAAATGTGACTCCCAGATAGGTTGGTTTGTCGTTTGGCTGCAGGATTTTGCCATTCAGACATAATTTGGTACTATGGGGTTTTAATGAGAGCGAGAATATTGTGCACGTGGTTTTCTCCTCGTTTATTTTGACCAGCCATGAGTTCGCCCACTCTTCCAGCGATGTTAGGGCCGTCTGCATCCGATTTCTTGCTATTGTGAGATTCTTTTCAGAGGTCCACATAGCCAGATCGTCTGCAAACATTGAGCTATGGACTCTTCTTGGTATATTCTCTGTAATATCGTTTATATATACCAGGAAGAGTGTGGGTGACAATACTCCCCCTTGGGGTACTCCCTGCTCGAGTGTCACCTTTTTGCTCATCTGCCCTTGTACTTGGACTCTGGCCGTTCTTTGTTTGAGGTAGTGGTTGATCCACTTGTACATTTTCCCACAGACATCACTTCTTCTTAGCTTGACTCTAAGTCCATCCTTCCAGACTTTGTCAAATGCCTTTTCCAGATCCACCCAAACAGCTACTGTGTGTTTCTGTGCCTGGTAGGCATCTTCTATCTCCTGGGCTATGAGGATGACCTGATCCTCAGTGGATCTGTGCTGTCTAAAGCCGGCTTGCTGTGGAATTAGTATTCGTTTTTCTTCCAGATGCCACATCAGTCTGGTGTTTATCATCCGTTCCATCAGCTTGCCAACACAGCTCAGTAGGCTTATGGGCCTGTATCCATTTGGATCTGTTTTGTCCTTCCCTGTTTTTGGTACTGGTACCAGTATTGCATCTTTCCATGCCTGGGGTACAATACCCCTTTTCCAGCTTTGGTTCAGGACTGATAGTAGTTTCTTCTTCGCTGTTTGGCCCAGCCCCATCAGCATTTCGTTTGTTATCCCGTCTTTTCCGGGAGATTTCCTTTTCTTTAGTGTACTCATAGCCTCTTCCATTTCGCGCATTGTTAGTTTGGCCATCATGTGCTCTTCAGGAGCCGTATTTATGTTTTCGTGTCCCTTTAGCTCTTCGCTAATGTCTGTATGCTTATCTGCAGGGACCTCGATGTGGTTTGCTCTGGCATAGTGATCGACAAAGGCGTTTGCGGCTTTCTTACCTGTGATCAAGTTCTCGCCCTGCTTGATAGTAATTTGTTTATTTGACGGGGTTTTGTCGTTCATGGCTCTGACTAGCTTCCATAGCTTGTTCCCGTCTTTGTCCAGGTTCAGACTTTCCGTTTTATTTTTCCAACTTTCTCTTGCTGTTTGCTTGAGAGTGTGTTTGTACTTCGCCGCGGCGGCTTTGAGGGCGATGTTTGCCTCCATGGATTTTTCTCGTTCTGCCATGTTCCTAGCATTTGTTACTGCATCTTCCACTTTCTGTAACTCATCATTCCAGTAGGGCTTATAGTTTTTCCTAGCTCCTCTTGGGATGGTTTCAGTGGCGGCTTGCATTATTGCCTTGCTTAGGCTCTCCACCATGGGCTTCATTTTGGTGTTTCGTGTGTTGATGGTTTCACACAGCCCATCTGTCAGGATTGCAAATCTGTCCCAGTCGGCTCGTTTGTAATTCCAACGTGGGAGCGGTTTTGTTTCCTGTGGGCTTACTTCCATGTCAATGGTTAGCCTGATCGGCCTGTGGTCGCTACCTGCCAGTTGGTTCAGCACCTGGCGGTCTATTTTATAGTGTATGTCCTGTGTGGAGAAGGCCAAATCTGGAGTCGAGGTGGTATGCCATGTTCTTGAATAGAAGCTAGGGCTATCCTCCGGCCTATTGATTAGGGAGAGATTTGCATCTATCTCCCAATCTTCCACTTCGTCACCTCTACTGTCTGTGTCAGAGTATCCCCATCTCTCCGAGTGGCTGTTGAAATCTCCAACTACTATGCAGGTTCGTATGTCCGATGAGCGTCTTCTCAATGAGCTGCTATAGTGTGAGCTAGGAAGGGGCAAACGTTCTTCGCATGGACAGAAGAAACGTTTCAGAGACTCTTAAAATACATCTGAAAGAGTCAATATTGTTGTCACCTCCTGGGAGATTCTTGCACAGAACCATTCCACTTTACGCGCTATCATCACACAAGGTGGTCAGATCTTCGAGTGATATATCATCGCTGAGGCTCAGAGAAAGCGAGCGGCTTGAAAGAACAAATCACACGACGACGCTACGGCCAACTCCTCATATGTGTGTCCCAAGTGAGACAAAATCTACCGTGCCATGATTTTACTTTACAGTCACATCTCGCTCCATAAATCTCACGCTGTCGTCATATTCGCGTCGGATGGGCAACTTTTGTTATTGTTTTTATCATTACTATTATTTTTGTTACTATTACTATTATTATTTCATTATGAAGACGACCATAACGTCGGAAATTGTAATACTATGATACTATTATTTATATTAGCAGCGGTATTCGCTATTAAGATGATGATGAGTGTGACAAATATAGCAATGAAAATGACGGTTGTGTTTATAAATGAAATTATTAAAAATGTTTGCTGTTGTCAACTATAGTCAAATATTTTGTTTTATATTATTTAGATTATTTTTAATTAATTCTTAGAATGTTCTCTACTTTTGTTTCCCCATAATTGTGCGAATTATTTTGTACATACATTTTCGTACAGCTCAATAATGACAACGATTTAACTGGCAGTGGTCACGTGTCAATTAATTTCTATATATCACACATACTTAAATCTCTTAAAACATAATCGAGTTCTGTGTCCACATGTACAATAAATCGATAGGACATATCTTTTCATTACCGTAAATGAAAAGGCGTGTTCGAGTTAGAGAATGGACTTGCAACGTTCAATTGCATGGATTCAAATAACAATCCAGTCAGACATGTCGGGCGCTCTTTATAAATGTCAATCATTTAAATTGCAAATTCCGTCCATTTGAGCTTCGAATTTTATAACGTGTGTTCAAATAAAACCAGACCAAACTTAAACGAGTGAGCATACGTACGATGCGCATGACGTTTCATCATACCAACGGTCAATTTTGCAAAATTTCATTATCCTCCAACTCATAGTTTCCTCACCAGACCGTTAAAACATGGCGGATGTGATACGGAATTCGTACAGAGTTGATCAGCGAGCAGTGGTTCGGTTTCTAACAGCTGACGGATGTCGACCAGTTGGCATACATCGCAGATTGCCGGCAGTGTATGGTGACAAAAGTGTGTCGAAGACAATAGTGAGGAACTGGACAACGACATTTAAAGAAGGACGTGAGTTCACGAAAGATCTTCCGAGACCAGGCCAGGCGCATATTGTTGCGTTAACTCACGTCCGAGACCAGGTCAGGCGCACGATGTTGCGTTAACTCACATCCTTCTTTAAACAACGTTGTCCAGTTTTTCACTGTTGTCCACTTTGGTCCGGTTTTATTTGAACACTCCTCGTATCAATGCTAGTATTAGATAAGCGCAATAATAGCATTAAATGTGACGATAATCGTGTAAGAGACGCTACTATCAGGAATGATGTGTAAGAGATTACATTGTACTAGGTCTCAGATGGGGAAATCATGTCTTATCCACCATTAACTGTAAGTCGGGTACACGTTTAGTGCTGATTAGTTCGATACCTCTAATCAAATCTGGTTGCTATAGCACAATTATATACATTACCGTTTAAAATACGGAGCTTATTTATTTAATCACCAAAACCAAGTAACGCAGAAACTTCACTTTATTACATACACGTACCAATATTGTAAAATCTAGTTATTTGTCACAAGACAAACTAGCCCCTGTCAAGTTCTTTCAATAGTTTATATCACGCTCAATTGACTGCTCGGCCCCCCCCCCCCCCCCCATTTGTGTCATTGCTGGTATAACTGAGTATAATAGTTACTTATAAATATTTATTTGTATATTAATATATATATATATATATATATATATATATATATTGTAACAGTTCCCGCCGGAGCAAGGGGAGTTTAGGATGCCTGAACATGTTAAAGCTTAAAGCTACCTGAATGCATGTCAAGGTCACTCACCGTCTCAGCAAAGGAGAACAGAGTTGGGTTAAGGAATGTGGACAGACAGAAACTGATCACTGGCCTTCCGATTTTGGTAGGGGGAGATTGATTGACAGACGAAATTGGCAGCGGGGCTTGCTGCGAGAGAATGGAGTGACAGGTGTGCAAAGTGTTTCGGTCCAATTGGGATTGAAGATGACCATACCTGAGATCGATTGGTCAAGCTCTGGCCTTGCTTGAGGATATATAACTCGAGACAAAGTTTAGCTGGGGAGGCTGGAAGAGAGATGGAGAGTGAGGGAGAGAGAGAGGCTGTATGGAGGAAAGTGAGAGAGAGACTGAATGTATATAGTGTGTTTAACTCACCGACTTTAGATAGAGGAGCGATTGATAGACGGTTGGACGAATGTTTAGTCATAGAACAGGATCGCTCAAACAGGTGTGTGAGTTTTGCATTAATGGATAATCTGAAAGTGTGTTTGTAAGCAAGGACACATTGTGAGCGAGCTATGTCGAGATCGCCCGCCTGAGGGGATTTCAGTGAGGAAGAGTATTTGATAAGGCGTGTTGAAGACGCAGTTAAGGCGATGTGTGTGTGATGCAATTGCAAGGCAATAGAACTGGGTTTTTTAGATAGTTGGGAATTCCATCAATAGCTAATGCTTACAATTCCCGTTTTAGTAAAATGTTTAGTTAAGATATGTATTATATTGTGTTTGTAATTTCTCTACTCATTCTATGATATGAGTATGATTTAATAAATATGCCACCTGATGTGTGATATGTCATTTACTGAGTATGGTCATGATGATGTGGATGAGTGTGAGAATGGTCTAAGTTAGATCACGGCCAGGGCAAAGAAATAGAGGATCTGCTACAATATATATGTATATATATATATATATATATATGTATCTGTGTGTCTGTTCGTGGTGTGTGTGTGTGGATGTGTCTGGGTCTGTGTGTTTGAGAATATAGCTATTACGAATATCTGCACCACCGCTGCCAAATCAAAAACCAGCAGCAGGAAACCGCATGAGTGTAAGCACACATCAACTTCTTGCAACTAGAAAAGTGTTCAAGATCAGAATTAGGCTAGATAGGATCGTCCTGTGGGAAATAAACAAGAAGAATCAGACACACGCTCAGAGAGGATTATTAGCAGTATAGAGTACAACGTCTGACAAAGGCCGATAAGACAAGACGTAGTATCATCAAATTGTAGAAAGACACTGCAAGAAAAGAACAGCCTCATGACAGCTGTGAAGAAGGAAGAGGTACAACATTAAAAGATAGAGAGCAAATCAAGGATGAATGCAGCATGTTCTACATGGGTCTCTTCGCATCAAAAACAGTAGTGACCAACAAACTTCTAAATATAGATTCAGAGTCGCTACCCGAAATAGGTAACGAGGTTCTGCACGAGACCGAATACCTAAAGTCAGGCAAATCGCCTGGTCTGGGTGGAATCACTGTAAAATTACTCCAGGCTGACGGACATGCACTTTTCTGCCCACCGGACATACTTTTCAACATCTGCCTTCATACAAGACAAATTCCAGACAAGTGGAAGTGCTCCAAAACAATCCTGATCCACAAACAAGAAGAAAGAGAAATTATGGCGAACTACTGCTGAATCTACTTGCTATCAACTATTTATAAACTGTTCACAAAAGTCAATACCTGCAGATTAGGAATGCTGCAACTCGACGACAACCAACCGAGATAACTGGTAGGTTTCAGGAAGGGTAACTCTACAAACAATAACCAACTCCACACAATCAACTAGTTTGTAGAGAGAGAGAGAGAGAGCGCGGGCAGACCGTATTTTCCTATTCATCGTGTTTATCGACTTCGAAAAAGCCTTTGATTGTGTAAACATAATTGCAATACTAAATGCCTTGAGGAAACAAAGTATTCATGAAAAGTAGGCTAAAGTTATAGAGAAGATAAACGAGGGCTGCTCAACTGCGACCATCCTTTTAAACAAGCAAATGTTCATATCTACACAGCGAGGAGTACGTAAATGGGATACCATCTCCTCAAAACTGCTGATAGCTGTCATTGAAGACGTTTTAAGGTCTCCGAACTGGCAGGATCGAGGTGTAACCATAGATGGCGAGATGTTCTCACACCTGGCAGGATCGAGGTGTAACCATAGAGGGCGAGATGCACAAATACCTGGCAGGATCGAGGTGTAACCATAGATGGCGAGATGCTCTCATAATTGGCAGGATCGAGGTGTAACCATAGATGGCGAGATGCTCTCACACCTGGAAGGATCGAGGTGTACCCATAGATGGCGAGATGTTCTCACACCTGGCAGGATCGAGGTGTAACCATAGATGAAGAGATGCTCTCATACTTGGCAGGATCGAGGTGTAACCATAGATGGCGAGATGCTCTCATACCTACGTTTTGCGAACGACATTGTGATCTTCAGCCACATCATTGCAGAAGCCCAACAAAGCCTAAACGAGCTGAATAAAGCAGGTAAGACCTAAACATGAATAGAGAGAAGACTTTCTTCTGAACCGTTTATGTCCTACGGGGGAACTGCGATTGGAAAAGGGACCCATTGAAAATGGCAATGCCTATGTCTACCTAGGCCATGAAATCAACAACAGCCACAACATTGATAAAGAGATACATATAAAAGAGCGGCAGGTTGGCTCTACATTACCGCATAAAACCAATACCCAACAGATGACGGCTGTCAAGGTCAAGGCTAACACTTTCAATTGCATGTGTAACAGGTTCGTCATTTCTTATTTTACACACAATAACGACATAATAACATCAACATATAAAAACACTAAAACAAGATAATTGATTTACTACAAATTAATGTTTTACAATATGGTTAACACTAAACTAACTAACTATAACTAACACTTTATATCTCAGGGAATGTTAGCATGAGCTTGAATAGAATCCCTGGAACTATAAACCCAGTCATGTAGTCTAACCTAATGTCTTTAACAGTCTATACAAATCGTGTTCTACTCTGATTGACTATCTACTTTGTAGTCGCGTGTGCTCTCTGGCAGTTGGCGATAAAGATGATCTCTGGCGGTCGTCGATCCTTCGCTTTGCAAAAATAGCTTCTTCCTAAGCTTTAGAGGGTGATCCCTGAGGATTCAGGGGACAACTCACTTTCGTTCAAGGGATATGGCCCATCCCTCTGACCATTTTGATTCCGATAACGTTTTCCTGTGTAAATTGACATGCGCAGTGAACGAACCAATCTGCGGGACTGCTGTTTTAGGTATTCCCAGGTATTCTTTTTCGAAAGTACAGACACGAGGCGTTTTTCTCTCTCTGTCAGCAGATCATCAGAACAGATGTCTGTGAAAACTACCGATACGTTTTCCAGAATTGAACCGTGTATACGATCAGTTATGGTCACTTGTGTGATCATGTCATCCACATCGGCCAGTTAATACATTTATGTATATTTCCCCACCACTCTATGATAAGTATCTTCAACTCGAAGTCTTCTCCTTATTCATCAATCAACTGATGCTGTGCTTCTAGTCCGGTTCACGAATGAGACTGTGCGTTTCAGGTCTTCGCCGGTCCCCCACAGCTTTTCGAATATGGTCGGTCCTCCAAGTCAGAGTGTTTCTCTTTAGTCTGCATAGGCCGGACCGTCCTGCAGAATATGTTCTCGTGTTTGCTTGGGTGCTCCATAATCGAACGGGGCGGTATCTCTGAGACCCATTCTGTGGAGGTGGGCCTTGTGTCTGCAATGTCTCGTTCTGAATGAAGATCTTTGTCTGCTCATCTCTGCCAACATTGTCTAAGCTGTCATTTTTGTCTTGTATTCTTTGAGCTGGTCTCGAAGATTCTTCTTCGAGCCCCTTTCAAACACTACTCAATATCGTGAGATTGTGATGTTGCAATCTAGTTTTCTAACGACAAAATGGTTTTGTTGTCTTCTACCTTCCTCTCGTTCGTCCTAAAAAGACCGTTTTATAACGTTGTGCTCTAGTTTATAGTGAGACTGCAATAAGCGGTCATTTTCTGGCTTGTATTCTTTGAGCTGGTCTCTTCATTCTGTTCTCATGGATCGTTTCATGAGTGTCTTTGCTTTTTTATAGCTCAATGGATGTGGAGTCTGCATGCCGCCACCTCCGTCTTTTGCGAGCTCATGTACTTTTTTTGTTTCCAGAGATCCCATAGTGGGTCGGAATCCACCGTGGTACTACATCTATTTTTTGAGACAACAATCCGCTGTTGTATTTTATTTCACGTGAGAGTCTATTTTATTTGGGGTTTGAGATGGAGTACAGTCCTGGAATCTTTTAGTATGATCGTTATCCCTGTAGCTATGCTTTTGCTGATAAGCTTTCAGCTATAAAATTAGTACAAGTCTCTACTACTGGTATGGAATGACTTTCAATGTCGCCATTGAAGTGTGCGATGTAGATTTCACTGCAGCCCCTTTTATTGCCGACCGATCGGTGTACACGAATGTGCAGGAGTTGCTATGGTACAGTCTCTTGAGCTCCTCCAGAATGTGGTTTGTTTGTTCTGTTAAAGACTGCTCATTTTTTATCGCTAACCATGAAACCTCTAAGATTGTTCTAAATCTGTCCTGGCTCCGTGTCCAAGGTACTGGAATGAGTGCTTCGCAGTTTTTGGTTTCAGCTTCAAGGATGTCCAACTCAAAGTAAACTTTTTCTTTTCTTCTTCTTCTTCTTCGTACACAGTCAGACGGTAACCATTATTTTTTCGAAAAAAGCGGCGGTCATCCTGAGGCTGTCGACACTGCCATAGAGCTTGCCTTGTGGTTCCACTGGTGATGGCCACATCTGCTCTCTCTGATTCTCGTACGTCGGGCAGTTCTGCAGCAGATGCTCAGCGGTCATTTTCTTGGTACCACACGGGCATTCGTCTGGCTTTAATAAGCCGTTTTAACTCTTCGTACGACATACTAGTATCTGTTTGTGGTAGTCTTGCACCTGTTTTTGCCAGTCTGTCTGCCTCCTCGTTGCCTTGGATATTGCAGTGTGATGGGGCCCACTGTACCACTACCCTTTTTGGTGCGGACTGCTGGCATAGTTGACAGAGTGCTGGTCTTAAGTCATTAAGCTCAGTGTTTTTCTGGCTTTTTAGCGCCGTGACTACGACCAGAGCATCTGTAAGCAGGACTATATGGCTTTCATTTTCTTTATGTGTCACCGTTTCTTCCACTGCTGCCCTCAGTGACTCTGCCTCCGCTCTGAAATTGCTTGTGTACTTACCAGTAGCGAATAACAGTGTTATTTTTCTGCCATTTGGTAGGTTCAGGAATGCTCCTGCCCCTCCGTTCTGTATAGTGGTTGTTACAGAACCGTCGGTGTATGCATGGGTCCAGTCCATGCTTGGGTAGTTTTTCGATATAAAGCTTAGGGTAGTATCTCTCCTTTTTTTCAGTCTGGCAGTTTTTGTTTCCAATACCTGGTATATTTTCTACCACCTCTGGAAATATATCCTGCCTCCAGGTTGGTTTTCGTACAGTAGTGATGGGCTTTGGTGTTGTTAGTGCGTGTATGGGATCTTCGTGCATCTTTGCTTTGGCTATTTCTACAAAGTTTCTCCGCTTTAGTTTCCCATTTCCCAAATTGTTTAGTCTCTTGTGCATTGGATGGTCAGTCAGTCTTCGGAGTTTCTCTGACTGCAGATGGGCTCTGCAGTCTCTTCTATCGGTCATGAATTGCAGTTTTGTAATCTTTTCAAGTTCTACAATTGGCGTTGACTTCATGCCTCCTGTTATAACTCTCATGGCTTGGTTTTGAAGTAAACACTAACTGTCTTTTTCTTGCGCTGCCAATCCAAACCCAGCTCTGATAATGGCCCCCACGTCGTGATGTTACCCTTGTCTGAGGTGAGGTACTCAGTTGAGATTTCCAAACACCTTTCTCAGCCAAGTTTGGCTTTTCGAGAATAAGTCTCCAGTTCCAATCTTTTCTGCCGTACAGTGATCTGTTACACATGGTTATCCCAACAAAAGTTTATGGGTGTGAGATTTAGAATCTACGCAAATCAATTGCAGAGAAGCTCTGATTTATCGAAATAGTCCTAAATGTCTCCATAAGAGACCACATCCAAGCTACCGACAACCGACCAAAAATATCCGATATGTCGTCGACTCTGCGTCAAAACGGTACATCTGGGCCCACAATGTGATCCACACGGCTGACGATATATGAACAAAAAGGGCCTCTGTCTTTTGGCAAATCTACTACAACCGCCCGCGTGGCTGCCCACTAACGAGAGGAAGAGATTACCTGCATCCTGCCTCTGGATCACCATGGTACTCAAAGGCGAAGGACAGGCACCATTTACAGCAGCTTTTGGTGACCTTACAGCAGGTGACCTTGCCTGATTGAATACCAGGATTCAAGTATTCAAGTATATATATATATATATACATATATATATATATATATATATATATATATATATATATATATATATATATATATATATATATATACACACATCTACTAAGGATTGTCATTAATTTTTAAGTTACGGCAATTTTTTAATAAATGGCTTTATAGCGATACCCCATGTTGGGTTTGTAACGATTGAGTAATATGGGTATGCACAACATAGCCTACATCATGGCTGTCTCACTTTCGACTTGCACAATGGAAGAACAACGAGGAATTGATGCGCCATTGTGTAGAAGATTGCAAGCGTGACAACTGACACAGTGGCACAGCAAATGGACCAGCTAGCCTGTAGTAACAGACGACCCACTATTGTAAAAATGGTATTAATAAAATTGATGTTACTTAATGACTGTCCCTGGTGTGTGTGTGTGTGTGTATGTTTGTGTGTGAAAGTATATGTGTGTGTGTATCTATATGTCTTCAGTCCACATGTCGCTAGACGTCGTGCGGAGGTGTGACATCCTTTGCTTCATATTCTTTAGCAGACGAGTATCAGCTGGTGACTTGTCAGGTCAATCCCAGTATAGGTTACCAACCTTTAGGCCTTCTTTGGTACCGGTGGTGATGGAACTGTAAATTACAGCAAGGTAGACTCGCAGTCTATCAGGATCCATCTATGCCGCTCTGCTAACCACATAACCAAGATTTGGTGTTATTGTCGCTTAGTCCACTTTTTGAGATATATTCTCTGTAAGACGAGAATCCCTAAAATAATTTTAATAGATTTTTCAATTGCATTTAACCCGAGCATCGGCGGTTAAGCCTACTTTTTTCAAGTTCCATCTGCCTAGCGATTTTTAGCGAGTGCGTCACTGAACACGGGTGTCTGCACTCACTTCTCAGAGATCAAGGACAATTTTTACCAAATGATACACGCGAAAAAAGTCCCGGCCTCCACCGTGATTTGAACCAGCGACCTCCAGCACCCGAAGCGAACACTTTTTCTCAAGACCACTGGGTCCCATATATACAGGGCGTGTTCAAATGGAACCGGACCTAACTGCAACAAGTGAACATACGTACGATGCGCATTATGACGTCACTTTTGATGTATACATCACATACCAACTGTCAAGTTCCCAAAATGTCATTACCCTCCGACTCATAGTTTCCTCAGCAGACCGTTGAAAAGATGGCAGGTGTGATACGGAATCCGTATAGAGTTGATCAGCGAGCGTTGATTCGGTTTCTAACAGCTGAAGGATGTCGACCGGTTGACATTCATCGCAGAATGCCGAAACTGTATGGTGGCAAAGGTGTGTCGAAAACAACGGTCAAGAACTGGACAACGATGTTTAACGTGAGTTAACGAAAGAGCTTCCGAGACCAGGTCATGCGCATATTGTTGCGTGAAACGATTCCATCGCCAAAATTGATGCAACAATTCGGGTTGGCAGCCATCTGAGCTTTCGTTCGCTATCAGAGGAATTCGCTGTGTCACTAGGGACAGTTCAAATGGTTGTTAGCAAGAAACTGAAGTATCGGAAGATGTGTTCACAATGGAAACTTCGGTTGTTGACCAATCACCATAAGAAGAACGCATGGGATGGAGTTTGAACCACTAGCTGCGATACGAAGAGAATGTGATTCGTTTCTTTTGCGCATAGTGGCAGATGAAGAATTGTGGTGCCACCACTGAGTCGAGCAGTAAAACTGCTAGTAAGCAATGGAAACTTCCCGGATTACGGAAACGAAAAATATTCACTCATTTTCGCCGGTAAGGTTATGCTGACTGCTTTTTTTTACCATGAGGTATTTTTGTTGGTAGACTTCAAATAGCCTAACGTCAACATCAATGCCGTCCGCTACAATGACGCACTATGCACGTTATATACAGCAATCAAATATAAACGATCCAGCATGCTTTCGAGTAGGGTGAATCTGCTGCACGACATATGTCCATATGCCGCGAAATTCTTCTGAAAGCGTTAGAACAGAAAAGGTTTGAAGTACTGCCACACAATCATATAGCTCCAATATGTCCCCTTGTGACTTCCATTTGTTCGGACCCTTAAATAAATTTCTGATGAGACAAAGATTCGGCGCCGATGCAGACGTCATGGCCTCAGTAACAAAGTGGTTCAAAGAGCAGCCATAGCAATTTTTTTCGGACGGCATCCGCCGTCTGCCCAATCTGTGGGATGCATGTCTGAATGCCTTTAACGACTTTTTCTAACTAACCCTGTGCATCTTTGCTTCATAACAATTGCTATATTTAAGTTTGTCACACCAGATGATGTAACCTTCATATGTTTTAATAAAGCCACTTGGTCCGTTTTCATTTGAACACATATCACAAAAATATATCGACCCAGCTGTAAAAGGGGGCCTGACTGACGACTATGGAAGAAACAAGGCAGTGAAGAACGGAACTGACAATAATACCTCACAAAGCTGTGGCTTAGTACAATGAATTCTATAACACTGCATCACCGACGGTAGTGTCTGCTATGGCTCTACCTCCACCTTAATTTTTGTTATAGGTTTACATGCCTTCACTCATAACTTCATGACGTTGAGTTTGATGAGATGTGCGGGTTCTCTGCTGCTCTTCTTACTTCATGACGTTGAGTTTGATGAGATGTGCGGTTTCTCTGCTGCTCTTCACTACTATCAAGATCTGCTGCTCGCTTTCACCAGATTGAAGTTAAGTCAAATTGCAGTCAGTCGATCTATCTGTGTGTTTCACGTGTGTGAGCACGCATATGCACGCACACACACACATACACACACGCACACATACACACACACACAGACATTATATATATATATTTAGAAAGAGAGAAGGAAACAGAGAGGAGAGAAAAGAGAGAGGAGCGGCAGACCGAGTTAGAACTGGAGATCATTCAGATCAGAGAAATGCACGCCTTATATAAATCAAAGAATACATGAAGGAAAGAAGGATTGAATACGAATGGCGCTAATTGTTCTGGCAAGTATGATGAATACTATATTTGTTATCCACAATATGCCAGAATTTGGCTATCTCCGGTCTCATTATCGTTGCCCGCAACCAGTCGTCGTGGGAGGGATAAGAGGGACACAACTCAGCTAAATCCGAAGCGATTGCCGCAGTTGTATTTTGCAACATATTTTGTCAATTTATTAGTGTCAGTCTATTTGCAATAACACTATTCATAGTTATATTGAATATACATATGTGACTGACACAAACTTTAAAAGTGTTCAGTTGTTAGACAATTGCTAGGGCAGCGTCCTGTTAACGATATATTTGATGCCACTGCGGAGTAATAAAAGTGATCGAATAGCCATAAACAATCAACACATCATAAGAGAGGTCAGAAGAATACGAAAGTAAAGCTGTTCACTATTTGCATTTACTTCAATGCCTTTGTCATCTTCTTCTTCCAGTCTCTAAGAAAACAAGTTATCCATTTGTATATCCGTATCTCACAATTGAATTTGTTTAACAATATATATATAGAGTTTTTGTTTTAAGTCAAGAAGGCTAACTCCACACTCAGCTGGCTTTTGTGAATGGCCATATCTGCCATGCCATGATTTAGTTATCTACCCCAGGGGAGTTAAACTGCTCTGTCAGTTGTTACTAACGAGTTGCTCTTGGTGTGGTAGTTGGCCGTATCCTTGTATCTATCACAAGCAAAGCCATCCTAGAAATGATTCAGTTCAATGTATACACAAATATATCAACACATTGCCATATTTGCTTATCGCTATTACTTTTATTACATAATATGCTAGCAAATCTGACTGATATAAGAGATGCCTTAATACAAATTTGGGAAGTTGAGCGAGTAACAGATTGGTTAAGATACCGTAGAGACACTGTGACAGACTGAGATCATACCGTTTATCGCACGCCTGTACGTCCCAACTCATTTTTTCTTTAAATGTTGAAAACTTCGAATTTTTTTTGGTCTTTCTATTTGTTGTAATTACCCCAGCAACGGGTCTAATGCTCTCCAATGGATGTTCTGGAAGATAGTCAGAGGTATATGAACCCATTTTAGCAATAGTGTAGGGAACTAAGACGGTAGTCCGATCAGGTGCATCATACTGACCAGGACGTCGCGCCAGAGCCAGGCACAATATATTGACCAAGACCATTATCTATCTTCCATGTAGCAAGACAGTTTTCAGGGTAGTCTGGCTGACGAGATATAGATTGACGTGATCTTAGTAGTATTGAGCGTCACGCAGATGAAGCAAGCATAGCACAACCGCCTCGAGGACCGCGGTACACCTTCGTCAGCACTTTCTGGGTGAAGGAAAGCTACTACAATCCGACACTTAACTCTATTGTCAGTGCGCACAAAAGAGTCAACTTTCTCATTGTGTGAATTAAACAACAACATAGTAAAAACGAGTAGTGTAGGACGTATAGGGGAAGGGAACAATAATTTATAGGTATACATAATTTGAGATACATTGTTGTGTATAGTATAGTTACAGCCTAAGACAGAGGTAGGTGGTAAAGGTCATATACTACTTTTTTAACTACAGAAGCAAGGAACTTTCAAGTCAAACAAAGGTTTCGGATTTTTGAGATAATTGCTTCACATTGACATATTAGATACTCAAGGGTACATTGTCCAAAGAGAGAGATTCGGGGCGAATGGGAGAGCAAATGGCATTTGCATGTTTCGTCTGGCTTGAAAATGCAAGTTGTTCAGTCGAAAAGATGAGAATGGAACTTGTTTGACAGATGTATTTCTTATCGGTTGAGTCATGGGAAAGAATGTTCAACCAACGAGTAATCAGGGATGGGCCAGTGTAGTTTCGGTGAGAAGATATAAAACGTGCCTGCGGATGTAGAATCTAGAAAGGCAAATCTTTAATCAAACAAACATCAAGAGACTGATTGAGGAACACCAAAAGATGTCAGACGAATAGGAATAAAACCTCGGAAAAGTATCTGCTGGAAAGACAGAAACTGACTAGAGATGAGAATCACTAGAGAGCGGAAGAGCAGGGAATGAAAGAGAGCTCATAGAGCTGAGAACTAGAGAAGAACTGATAGAGGACAAGGATTAACAGAAAGGGTTAGAACTGATAACAGGCGGATGAAAACAGTAAAATAAACCGACAAGAACACGCGCTTTGAGATAACCAGAAATAATCTAGGATTGAAAGAAGCATACTTTGGTGTGAGACTAGAAAAAGAAGAACTATTAGACTGAAGCAGAGAAACACAGAGGGGAGTAAGACGCTCAGACTAAGTGGACAGAAAGCGTGAGATACGAGAATCCGATAACGTAGAGTCTTACAGTAGAGAACAGCTATCAGACATATAACGATATCAAGACTGTAGAAACCAGATATCTATACCATATAGAGAGAAGCAGGGACCAGATACCTAGACCAGATAGACGAGATGAGGAGACCAGAAACCTAGACTAGATAGACAGAGAAGAAGAGACCAAATAGCTAGACGAGATAGATAGATAGATAGATAGATAGATAGATATATCAAAAGATAGATAGATAGATAGATAGATAGATAGATAGATAGATAGATAGATAGATAGATAGATAGATAGATAGATAGATAGATAGATAGATAGATAGATAGATAGATAGATAGATAGATAAGGATCTGACAAGAACAGTCCGAGAACAGGTGTTTAGAGCAAATCGAAACTCGTTAGATACGGATTTACCAAGATCCTGTTGTATTAGACAAGATGATCCAACCAGGGTAAACATAGTTTCACAGAATAACATTTGTGTGCGTTCACGAAACATCATTTATGATTAGTCGTAAAGAAAACTATTTACCTTTATAGTATATTTTGGGGTTAACTGACACGTCAGTTTTTTTAAATTAACTATACATATATATATATATATATATATATATATATATATATATATATATATATATATATATATATATATATATATATATATATATATCCTAGTATATGTATACTACTGCATGTATTAAAAAAAAAAAAAAACTAATCATTGTGTGGGGTGAATTTGGGAACGTATGTTGAACTTGGTGTTTAAGTATCTTTCATCCAACAGAACAGTTTCAATATTTGTGAGTCGCTGTTAATGCAGGTGTGTCACAAATGTTTTATATTTGAGATTAACTAGCAATCATTGTACAAAAAAATATCTAGAAAAAAACTGTGTCGGCAACAATAACAGTAGGATCCATTGGCTTGTGTGTGAGTTCGCGAGATCGATACAGCGAGAAAGAGAGGGAGAGAGAGAGGGAGAGAGAGAGAAAGATGGATACCCAGTGGTAGAGAGGAGAGGGGGAGAAGAGCCTATATGTTCAGTGCACTACATCCGCTCCTAAAGTTCATGTCAAAACGCCCCCCTAAACAATAAATGCCCTTTAGCCTTCGCTCTGGTAGCTGTTCCGTTCGCTTATTACCAACACCCAACGAAGGAAAAACATTTGCAGGGGCGTAACCTGAGTTGGCTGATATCATCCCTACTTTTCTTGGCAGATCGATAAAGTAACGAACGACACATATCGCTGCAAAAGTTGTGATATTTTGAGAGCTAGGAATGCATATTCACCAAAAGGAAAAAAAAAGAATTTAACATAATAGGCACTCGATAATCGATACCTGGTCGTCCAGGTAACGAATATTCCTCGCCCTAAGACTATTCTGATGACTTAATCCCCTAGCTGGTCTTGTGTCTGTTTTGTGTGTCTGCATTAGGTGTCTGTTTTGTTTGTTTGTTCTGTGTATATGTTCCATGTGTTTGTTTTGTGTGTCAGTGTTGTGTATCTGTTCTGTGAGTGTGTTCTGTGTGTCTGTTTTTGTGTGTCTGTTCTGCGTTTGGTCTGTGCGTCTGTTTTGTATGTCTGTTATGTGTGTCTGTTTTGTGTGTCTGTTCTGCGTTTGTTCTGTGCGTCTGTTTTGTATGTCTGTTTTGTGTGTATGTTTTTTGTGTTAGTTATGTGTGTCTGTTTTGTGTCTGTTCTGCGTGTTTGTTCTGTGCGTCTGTTTTGTGTGTTTGTTTTGTGTTTGTGTATGTGTTTTTTGAAGGTATGTTTTGGTGTATTTTTCTGTGTGTTTGTTCTGCTTGTCTGTTCCGTGTGCCTGTTTTGTGTGTCTATTTTGTGTGTCTGTTCTACTTTTGTTCTGTGTGTCTATTGTGTGTGTCTGCAATAGTTGTCTGTTCTGTTTGACTTCTGTGTGTCTGTTTTGTGTGTCTGTTCTGCGTGTTTGTTCTGTACGTCTGTTTTGTGTGCCTGTTTTGTGTGACTGTTTAGTTTGCCTGTTCTGCGTTAGGTCGGTGTATCTGTTCCGTGTGTCTGTTTTGTTTGTCTATTCTGCGTGTCTGTTCTGCGTGTTTGTTCTGTATGCCCGTTCTGTATGCCCGTTTTGTGTGTCTGTTCTGTGTGTCTGTGTTGTGTGTCTGTTTTGTGTGTCTGTTTTGTGTATCTGTTCTGCATGTTTGTTCTGTATGTCTGTTTTGTGTGACTGTTTTGTTTGTCTGTTCTGCGTTTGGTCGGTGCATCTGTTCCGTGTGTCTGTTTTGTTTGTCTATTCTGCGTGTCTGTTCTGCGTGTTTGTTCTGTATGCCCGTTCTGTATGCCCGTTTTGTGTGTCTGTTCTGTGTGTCTGTGTTGTGTGTCTGTTTTGTGGGTCTGTTTTGTGTATCTGTTCTGCATGTTTGTTCTGTATGTCTGTTTTGTGTGACTGTTTTGTTTGTCTGTTCTGCGTTTGGTCGGTGCATCTGTTTTGTGTGTCTGTTTTGTTTGTCTATTCTGCGTGTCTGTTTTGTGTCTCTTCTGCGTGTTTGTTCTATGCGTCAGATTTGTGTGTCTGTTTTGTGTGTCTGTTTTGTTTGTCTGTTCTGCGTATTTATTCTGTATGTCTGTTTTGTGTGCCTGTTTTGTGTGACTGTTTTGTTTGTCTGTTTTGTGTCTGTTCTGCGTTTTTGCTCTGTTCGTCAGATTTGTGTCTATTTTGTGTGTCTGTTTTGTGTCAGTTGTGTGTATCCGTTCTGCGTTTTGTCTGTGCGTCTGTTTTGTATGTGTTTTGTTTGTCTATTCTGCGTGTTTGTTTTGTGTCTGTTCTGCGTGTTTGTTCTGTGCTTCAGATTTGTGTGTCTGTTCTGCGTTTAGTCTGCGCGTGTGTTTTGTATGTTTGTTCTGTGTGTCTTTTCTATGCGTCTGTTCTGTGTGTCTATTTTGTGTGTTTGTTCTGCGTTTGGTCTGTGCGTCTGTTTTGTATATCTGTTTTGTGTGTCTGTTCAGCGTGTTTGTTTGTTCTGTGCGTCAGTTGTGTGTGTCTGGTCTGTGGTTGTTTTGTGTGTCCTATGTGTGTGTGTGTATTGTGTGTGTCTATTCTAGGTTTTTGTTTTGTGTGCCTGTTTTATATTTGTTTATGTCTATTTTGTGTGTCTGTTTTGTGTGTCTGTTCTGCGTTTGTTCTGTGCCTCTGTTGTATGTGTCTGTTCTGTGTTTGTTTTGTGTGTCTGTTTTGAATGTTTGTTTTGTGTTCATTTGTTTTTCAAATGCATAAAACAGACTTGTCTTGCGATCGTTGATTCTACTTTGTTGTTTGTGATTTCTCCTAGCTTAATTTTTCTTTGTTTCTGTACCTAATAGACGAGCATATAATAGTAATGTCACTAGCCACAGATTGCAATGGCACTTGGCTTGTTTTGGCTATCGTCCATAATCCATGCCCGTGTAAATTCTAACGTGGACATGTTTGCTTACACTACATTATTGTTTCCTGAGTGTAGAACCTATCCATTTATAATTTCCATTCCAACCTATAGCTGTAACGGCCATCCTCAGCAAACCTGATTAATTTAACCTCTGACCATTTGTCACGAATTCAGTTCAGTTCAAGGGCCATTTGCAGAGCAAAGATCTGCTGCAATGTATCCCCAATGTCCTTTGCACTTTACAATGGTGGTTCAATCTTTTAAACTTTCCCCTGTCCATCTCTTGATGTTATATCGTTTGTCTCGGGCACGTTGACCTTTCACTGTTCTTTTCAGTTTTGTTAACCATTGTACCATCTGTATGTCTATTCGCATTTTCTTTTTGCAAGGTAAAAAATAAATAAATACGAACTACATCTTAGTTCTTAGTCGATCTATATTTCTACAGGGCCATCTGCCCCTGTGCATGTCCAACTCTGCTAGGAGCTGGATGTAGTCAGGAGGAGAAGTTCCTGCTTAGTGGGCTAGACTCGAGCAGCTTATTACTCCGCTGCGTTGGGACAACTGCCGTAGAGGGTGGTTAACCATTTGCGAATCCATCAAACACTGGAGAAAATTAGACCCGCAGCCTGTAAGGCGCATCTATGCTGCTCGTAACAAACCACTTCCCATGGCCGTGTAATGCCATGTCACACTGTGAGTTGTCTGTCACGACATGCCCACTGTGGGGCTGTGGTGCTATTCTTGTATTGCCATACACAAAGACGAATTACTTAAACAATAATATGATTCTGTTGTTCTTAACTCTCTTACTCTGTCGCTCCGGCTATCGGAAATGTCCTCCACAAAAATTAACAGCCATTGTTCTGAAAATGTCATATTATCAGTTCTCCGGAAGCATAATTCGTCGTGTTAACCAAAACAATAGACGGAAGGATGGATTGGAAACAATGGACGTATTCTTTAACACTTTAACCAAATATTTTTTTATTTTCTTGAATCTTACCAAGCGGCTTAAAAATCTATGAACAAAAAACACTTGTTGCTGCTGACTGGCTGTCATCGTTTCTTCTTTAACCTTTCATTCTCTTATGATTGCAAACTGAGTACGTTGTTCTGAAAGGTTCGTAACCTCTCTATTGATTCCTATGTTTTTAAAAGTCGCGTATGTTTTTCATTTGCATGATACCCACTCCGTACTTTAGGTTCTTCCACAAGTGTATGCTATTAATATACACATAATTAAGTTCAATTTGGCGTTTGTTTATTTATTAAACTGTTCCTAACTTGCAGGATCGATTAAACTACAAATATATAATGTATCAGTGACTGCACGAGGATAGAAATAGACGATACCTACGTTGTGGCAATAAGGCCTTTGTTGGGGACAAAAAACGAACGAAAACAACTAACAAATCACAACACAAGCGATACATGATGTAAAATAAATGGTTTAAGTTTGCAGACGCTCAAGGATGTGCCAGAGAAGTGTGAGACATAGTATGCTGGCTATGAAATAGAGTGGACCAAACAAGAAATGGTCAATATAATTGCACACAGATAAAAAAAACTTGCATAAGAGGTGTCAATTGTAAAATATGGAAACAAAATAACAAAGATTATCAAAATCAATACATTTTCTAGATACAAATACAGCAATTCACATACACTATACTTCTGTTTATAGTTCTCAATTATAAAAGGTCATTGGGCTTTCGATGGTAATGGTAACAAAACAAAATTTAATTTACGTTGCTGTATATGTAATAATATGTGTAATAATAACTTATTTTAATTTTAAACCCATCTTCATTTGAACGACTACTAAGATTTAATATGTACTTTGAAGCTTTGCCAACTTGACAGCTCTATTAAGTTGATCTAAAATGACAAAATACAATAGTTACTTCTGTTTGTTTCTTTCTTGTGTTTCTGAGTTAGAAAAAGATGGTGAGTGAGAGGGAGGACATGAAAGAGAAATGGCAAAAAATGGGTGGGGGAGAATATCGAGAAAGAGAGCAAGAGTGTAGTATGTTTGACATCCATTATCTCCACAATTCAACAAATGACTGCATATTATTTGTATGTCTTCGATTTCGTGTGAGACGCACGATTTGAACTGTTAACATTTAAACTAATAACCTATGTTGTAAGCATATTTAACAATTCCGTGGCGAAGTGGTTATACCGTAGGCCTCGTGATCAGGTGGTGTGGGTTCGACTTCGGACTCCTCCATCTTTATCAAGGATGCCTGATGCGAAGTCCCCTGTGTCTCGTAGTCGCCCCCTAGTCGTCTTTGTCCTTGACTTGCCACTGGGGTAGGGTGGCTTGAGTCGAGAGAGTGAGGATAAAAGTACCGCAGTTAATCTTTACTAAAAATGGCGCTAGCAAATAAATTATGCCATCATCGTCTACGATGAACGGCGGCCTTTGCCATATATATATATATATATAAACGTCTCGTATAATATTACATGATGATCAGGTACGTATCTTCATGCTTTGTAAAATACAATTATAGTAATCAGCGCCACGTTCAGCTGCGAACGGATTCATCCGTCTGTATATGTGAGACATTCATTAAAGCGATGTATCTGTGGTTTGTTTCAAAATTGAAATGTTTACTAAATAAAAGTGTCCGTCAAGATGGCGGAATACAAACAGCTTTCTTGTATTTGCTGACCGGTTTAATATCTGTCATATTGCATTGAAAGAGGGTATTTAGAATTCCAGAACTATAGAAACTCCAAACAATATAACAGTGAGGCGATAGGGGCTTTACTTCTTATGGCGTCTCACTTTCCACCGGGCTTAAGCACAGAGTCGTCTCACTTCTACCGGGTTGTAGCACAGAGTCGTCTCACTTTCTACCGGGTTGTAGCATAGAGTCCTCTCACTATTTACCAAGTTGTAGCACTGTCTTCTCTCTTTCTACCGGGTTGTAGCACACATTTTTCTCACTTCTACCAGGTTGTAGAACAGAGTCTTTTCACTACTACCAGGTTGTAGAACAGAGTCGTCTCACTATCTACCAGATTGTAGAACAGAGTCGTCTCACTATCTACCAGATTGTAGAACAGAGTCGTCTCACTATCTACCAGGTTGTAGCACAGAGTCGTCTCGAACGATGAAACTGATTATCACGGTGAGAGCGTAGGACACAGACATTGATATGATGTATAACGTGGCTACTTTAAATGTGAGTGGCATAGGACTGAGGGCCACAGAGACGAGATCTTCATGGAAGATCACGGCATAATACACATCATAGGACTGACCGACTGTAGAAACAACAATTCGATAACGCAACACACAATAATTATGTATTGATAATTTATGATCCCACCTGATTCGATCAAGCGCTGTAAGGATACACTCTTGCAATCCCTGTATATGATGTTATATCATCGCTGGAAAGAAGTCTTTATACCTCAAGATATGAGCGATGAACAAATTGTTTTAAATTATACTCAATCAATGGTGGTAGAAGTGACTGTACTAACTACCGAGGTGTCTTTCTACTCAGTGTTGTAGGCAAATAATTTGGCAGAGTTAACCTTGCTACGGCTACACAAATTGGCTGAGCGTGTGTATCCGGAGTTACATTATGGATTCAGGTCTGGAAGATCAACTATCGACATGATTTTCTCTCTTCGGTAACTTCAACCTTGCAATGCTCAAAATAAAAACGTAGATCAGCATCAGGGAATTGTACTTAGCTGATGATGCTGCGATTGTGACTCATAGTCAGCAGGAACTTCATAGGTTGGTAGATAGCTTCTCCCAGACTTGCAAAAGATTTTGGTCTCACAATAAATCTCAACAAAACAATTGTGTTCGGACGGGCATCGAAAACTATGAACTGTGCACCAATTCACATACCTGAAATCCCTTAAATACAAAACCTCTCTAGACCCAGAATTAAATATTTGCTTTAACAAAGCTGCTGCTACATTTGCTCGTCTCACAACGAGTGGTGTCAAATGCTCGAGTTATCAGCACACTCATATATGATAGCCAGACTTTGGCAATCTATGCCAAACAAGAGCACAGGCTTAACACCTTTCATCTTCGGTGCATGTGATTCTATTTTGTAGTTAATTGGAGAGACACAGGGACAGACGCAGAGGTACACCCCCGCACTGATCTTCCAATGATGCTCACTTTCCTCAGGGAGCAAAGACTACGATGGTTTGGCCATGTTCGTTGCATGGAAGATGGTCACATCCCCAAAGATAACCTCATTGGACAGTTTACAGATGGCAAGAGAACAGTCGATCGACCACAGTTGAGGTTCAAATATATGCGCAAGTGTGATATGAAGACCCTATAAATGAGTGTGACATTCTTGGAAAACGAAGCTGCAGACCGATTCAAGTGGAGATATGCCCTGAAGGGCGACTTCACGATTGGTGAAGAGAAGCTCTTGCAATACAAAGATCTGAAAAGACCTTGTCGCAAAGATAAATAAAACAAGAAAAACTAAATATGTAATCTTTGTTCACCCTCTCCGAGTCAAATGATCCTGCATCCAGTCGCAAAGAGAAATAAAACAAGAAAAACTAAATATGTCATCTTTGTTCACCCTCTCCGAGTCAAATGATCCTGTATCCAGTCGCAAAGAGAAATAAAACAAGAAAAACTAAATATGTAATCTTTGTTCACCCTCTCCGAGTCAAATAATCCTGTATCCAGTCATGACCGAAAGGGGTTACTATACTAAATACTGATTGTATATGTGTTGATTACGGGCGGTGTACCAGTAGGAACACACAGAGTTGAGTTTTAAGATGCATCAACTGCTTGCAAAATCATTTGTTTTCACTAACTATGTGTCGGAAAAAAAACCAGTATTGATTCGAACACAAGACAGAACAAGAACTCTGACTATCGCACAGGTTAGAGAAGTCATATCCAATGTTAGGCCTGCGCTCCAACAAATGACTGGATTCAGGGATTTCTTAAACCTGGTTAGTTAAGCCATTTGCAGTGTTGGATAATGTTTCAAACAAATGGAGCAATTGAGGAAGTTGAATTAAGTGTTCTATGGCTTCACAAATGGTCTTCAAAAATCTATTAAATAATTGTATCTGTCATATTGTGGCTACCTTTAGAGAGCTGCGACGAATTGAATCCTATACAACTGTCTGGCAATTGTTATCTATTTTCTAACGTTTTGAATATACCTCGTGTTCTGATGACCTCGGACGGGGGAAAGTGCGATTCAGTGAGAGAAAGCATTATTCACGAGTTTAAAAACATAGACAATTAAGTCTCAGAAACCACGTAGAAACCAGAACGTGAACAAAACCTTCATTATTACAAAAGGGCTTTCATCGGGGGCAAGGGACAACACGCATGAAACAACAAATCATGAGTAATAGTGAACGCGAAGATACTTCGCTCCCTGTGTCGTCTTAAAGAAACATCCGTAAATGTTAAGGAAAAGGGAGATAGCCAGATTGGCCAGGGAATGTATGATAAAAAGAATTCATTTTTTAAATAGGAAGTGCTGAAGGGTTTGATAAGATGTTAGAGGTACACTGGGAAATGACTAGATGGTAATACGTATACATACAATCATGTTAGTACAAACGCACTCATATTCCAATTACACATAAAGGTAGTGCCATTGCAGGCACTGCAGTCGGGGATGATGTGTAAGAGGCTTCATTGTTCGAAGTCACAGGTTATTTGTATGTGGTCACACCGACCAGCTTCCTTCTCGCTGCCTTCCCTTCCCTAGCAATAAACATGGCAAACTAATGGAGATGGGAAGGGATAAGTAGAGAAGATCAGGTCACACAACATAATGATGTGCTTTGCTTGTTCCACCTGGTATCTGAGCCTTGCTTGTTCAGCTTTATACATTGTATTGTTATTTTCGGTACGGTTCTATGTCACTTTGGGGAAAAAGACAGCAGATGATGAAACCAAAACAACAGTCGGGCACAATGAAGTGCTCCAGCACCATGCTATATAAAACATAAATACTAATGATCAACCCATTGACACAGACACAAGAAAATTCATCGATGCTGGGGACATATCTGTTGCTGCACAGGGAAAAGTGTTTGAGGAGGTTGAAAGCAAACTGTCAAGATCTCTCAATGCCCTTACATAATACTACCACAAGAATCATCTTAAACCAAACCTCAGTAAAAACCCAGGTATGTGCCTACCACCTCAGAAACAGAGAGACAAAAATAAAACTTCAGATTAGGTGGCAAGGGCAGGAGCTTGAGCAATGCACGGCTCCCAAATATATAGGTGTAAAGTTAAACCCCACATTGTATTACATAACACTGCCAGGAAACAAAACGTAAGCTACACGCAAGAAATAATATCATCCGAAACTGACCTGCACAACATGAGGGGGGCACAGCCAATAGTTCTTCGGACATATGCACTTGCCTTGTGTTTTTCCGTAGCGGAATCGCTGTGCCATTCTGGAAAAACTCTACCCATGCCTAACTGGTTGATACTGGAATAGATTAGGCGAGTCGGATAGTATCAGGATGCCTTAAACCCACAGCCATTGATTAAATCTATCCCTTAATTGACAAAGCACCACTCGAGATTCGAAAAAGCGTCGCAGTAGAAATCGAACGAGAAAAACAAGAGCACGACACAAGGCACCCAATATAAGCACAGAGCACAAGACTCAAATTCAGAAATAGCTTCCTAAAATCAACACAGTCCATACAGACAAATAGCAGAATCGAGGGATGGCACGAATTGATGCAGGTCCCAGAGATGGAACTTCGGGAGGAACTGGTCCCCGGACATCATCCACCATACACAACATGGACGTCGCTGAACAGACTCCGAACTGGTGTATCACGGTGCAAGAGGAATATGAAACGATGGGGATACACAGATGATGAACATGTGACTGCCGCACAATACAGGACAGAGACCACCTGATGACCTATCCAAACCTCCAGGAACAATGCAATAGGTGCAACCTGCAGGAGATTAATGAGAAAGCAATCCATGTCGCTGAATACTGGATGCATACTGGATAAGGTGGTGCTTGGACACGGAAAGTAGGTAAGTAAGTACGGTAGCATCCTCGCTGAGTAACATTCTTTGATTAAAAGAAAGCTCTAGATCAGTGTTTCTCAACCCTGAGCTGGCGCCCCCTTTTCTAAAGAAAATTTCGAAAACGCCGGTTTTCATTTGAACACGCCTCGTAAAGGTTTGACTTGAGCTAGAAAAATGCAACATTGACTCGTCAATGAGAAAGCGAGATATCTGAATTAACACACGTCTTCAAGTTGTCTGCTGACATGTTGAGCACAAACTGAAATGAACCAAATTTAAGAAAACATTTTCTCACCATTACATGAGAACATTGCAGGTCTAACATGAGAAGAGTACTAGACATATTTGAACTGTACCAAACTATATATGAACTGTACCAGACCTACATAAGAACAGTACCATACCTACATTAGAACAGTATAAGACCTACATAAGAACATTACCAGACGTATATAAGAACATTACCAGACGTATATAAGAACATTACCAGACGTATATAAGAACATTACAGACTGATAAAAGAACATTACCAGAACTACATAAGAACATTACCATACTGACATAAGAGCATTACCAGACTGATATAAAAACAGTGTCAGACCTACATAAGAACATTATCAGACGTATATATGAACAGTACCAAACCTATCTCAGAACATTAACAGAGGTACATCTGCAAGCAGGACTACCTGCATAATGATATGTGCACAAAAACACCCTAAAATCCATATGTTACTGTTATCATGCTAAATTAGTTATCAATCCATCTGAAAATGAGTACTTGTCTTATTTTTATGGAGATCAAAACAGAGGAAAATAAATGATCATCACTGCTCACGTAAAGCGAAGACTTATTACAATGAAGTCTCTAACGACAACAACGACAGTTATGGACTACATTTACCTTTGTATGTCAGTTTTTATTGTCTTCAATTTGTAATTTTTGTAATTGTTAAATTTGTCATTGATATGTCTGAGGTATGGCTATTCAACATATTCAGAATGCCATTAAAAAAAACACGTAAAGCACTTCTCTTTATCCGAATATTACTTATCAAGAATTTCAATATCAACACATTTCTTTTTGCGAGAAATCGAGCCAATAATTATCAATTTCAAACGGGAAAGAGCAATGTCAGATTCTGTAAATAAACCGCATTTTTCACACTTAATTTCCTTTAATTGCAGGTTGGAAAGAAGATATCAATACATCAACCTATACTTATCAGTACCAGTGATGCTCAAGAAACAAAGTAAAATAATCGATAACCAAGTACACAGTTCAGGCATTTGGAAACAGCAGAATCAATTCAAGTACGTGCATCCAGTTATAGAAAACATTAATCATTTAACACAATTGATCAGCTCAACACTAGCTACAAAGATTTAGTAGGACACAACAGTAAAAGCATTGTGTGAGCGTTAAAGCTGTGACATTTAATGATCGTTGAAACTGTGACATTTAATGATCGTTGAAGCTGTGTCATTTAATGATCCTTGACATTGTAAGATTTCTTGTAAATCAGAACAAATATAGGTATGCCACAGTTACCACTGCAGCTTTGATTTATTTTTAACAAATCAGCAAACGAATTGAAATTACCAAAATGCGCAAGAAACCAGTGGTAGCGCACTACAGAAGTTGACTATATTCCATGTCTTGTCATTTAAAAACACATTAAATTGATGGTAATGTAGATAATAATAATTGTTGCCCATCGCAAACGAAAAAAGCGACAGCGTTAGATTTATGCTACAAAATATGATCTCATGTGACTGTAAAATCTCATTCTGGGACGGCAGGGCGCTGTGGGGTGGTGGTGTTTCCGGTTCTTTCGCGCGCCGCGCTTTCTCTGCGCTTCACCGATGAGGCCTTGATCTGCTATTTGAGCACCGTGTGCTATGTTATGTACCTTATGCTTTAAATATTCTGTACATGCATCTCCTAGGAGATGACATCAATGCTGAAGCTTTTCAGATAATGTTTAAGGAATCTCTTTAGCATTACTTCAGTCTGCATATTCTGAGCTCAACGTAAAACTGATGTTTGGATAGGTGTCCTTGGGGCATGCAAGCAACATGTCTCGTCCATCTGATCTGGACATTTTGCATAAACGTATTAATGCTCAACATGGTTCGCTTGTTAAGCATTTCAGAGTTAGGTACTTTGTCCTGCCACCTGATCCTATCTAAACGATTCAGTTGTCTGGAACGTCTGCTATGCATTGCCCATATTCCACAGGCAAACAGTAGAGTGGTCAGCACTGCATCATGATACACTTTCACCCTGGTGACGACACTCATGCCTTGTGAATTACAAACATTGACTTGTAGCCTACATAGCACAGAGTTTGACTTTGCAGACCTATTCTAGACCTCATATTCGATCTTCGCTTCTCTGATGAGGGTACTGCCTAGTTAGGTGAATCTGTCGACAGCCTAGAGACGTTAGTTTTGTATGTTAATGTTTGGTTCGCGGTACGGTTTCCTAGGATCAGGCCTAAAGAGTACCACATTTCATAGCGTTGATTGGGTACCAAAATTGCTGCACGCTGCCGACAATTCAGCTACAACGGACTGATATATTAATCTGGGCATGCGTTAAGGGTTCAGTGGTCATAAAACATGAGATCCAAGATGGTAGCCTTGTTTACTAGTGTAAGACTTCGGGTGTCTTAGACTGAATCGCTGCTCATGCGTCCACTCTGATATGCATGCCAGTAGCAATGCCATGTACATCATAAAATAGCATTGCTCCAAAGACCATGCTAAAGAGTGTCGGTGTCAGTACACATCCACGGTTGGTGACTGGTAAGGCTACATATAATTCTTCTTCGATGAGTATTCGAGCAAACATGCCATCGTAAAACTGGCGGAAAACTGTCATGAATATGTCAGGGCAACCAAATAAGATTACCTGCGTAACTTTCCTATTTACACATCAATTGTGCGCTGTTCTAGCTCATCACATGTTTGTGTATCCGTTCGCGGCGTAGATCATCTTCTTTGCTAGTTATCTTTCGATATATATTATATTGTAAAATGCTCTGTCCCATAGTCTACGGGGTTAAAATCCGGCCTATTTGGAAGAATCAAATTTGGTTCGATGAATTCAGGTGTTTCCTCATTTGGCATCGCACCTGTCTGCCTACTGCGCTGAGCAGGCGAGTTGTTTTGCGGAAAGAAGGATAACATCTCCCACTCGTCAAGAAGAAGGCGTCTCGTTAACTGTTCGTTTCGATAGTAATCAACATCTAATTTGATGTATGGGTGCACAGAATGAACTCCAGTGGTGCACAGAATGAACTCCAGTGATGCACATAATTATCTCAAGTGATGCACAGAATGAACTCCAGGGATGCACAGAATGACCTCAAGTGATGCACAGAATGACCTCCAGGGATGCACAGAATGACCTTCAGGGGTGCACAGAATGACCTCAAGTGATGCACAGAATGACCTCCAGTGATGCACAGAATGACCTCCAGTGATGCACAGAATGAACTCCAGTGATGTACAGAATGACCTCCAGTGATGCACAGAATGACCTCCAGTGATGCACAGAATGACCTCCAGTGATGCACAGAATGAACTCAGCGATGCACAGAATGACCTCCAGGGGTGCACAGAATGAATTCCAGTAATGCACAGAATGACCTCCAGTAATGCACAGAATGACCTCCAGAGGTGCACAATTGTTGCTTAGAAAAATAGCTGCTAATGGGAAGCTGTGAACAAAACCAAGGTCCGGAAAACCCCATATAAATCCAGGGTTGTTTCCAGTAGTGGTTCGTGTGTAAAATTGGTGAGTAGGTCACACGGAGTAAATGTCGTGAAAGGATTACTATTTTATAGTTACTGAACAAGTCAAGTCAAGTAATCCGCAAAGACAGCCAGGACCATTTGTGCTGATCAGCCATGACTTTGGTTGATGGCAGAGTCATAGGTAGCATGCATATCAGATGAAGTGGAGGCGATTGTCTCAGTCAAGTATTTCATGTGTGAGCCCGGGAACGAAGCCATGAGGGGCTGCAGATGCAGAAATTGTCTAGCCGGGAAGTACTGATAAAAGCGGGCACGCTGGTCGAAGACAGAAATCAGGCGACGTGCCAATAAGCGCTGAGGAAATGCGAGTTGCATCCATCTGGTGATCTCGATGTTAGCGAGTAGGTCTTGCCATTGAACTTCAAGAAATGACATTGATTGCGCAAGTGAAAGACCTCGAGTCACATCCAATCTTCATGTAAGACCGTTCATGTCCTACAAAAGAATTTAAAGACACAAGATCTATAAAGGCGCAGTTTGATTTTCAGGGAGAACATTTGCTGGAAACAGACTATGTGGAGAGAGCACCTGAATCATGTCGCAAGGCTGATCTTTCGAGTGGTTAGTGGGACACTTCGTACATCAGAATTCAGTCTAGTGTCCAGGTAGATAAGGTTCCAGGAGGAATTGGAGTGACTGCCATTGACAGTGATTCTCGTTGCAAGACTGCCATTGACAGTGATTCCCGTTGCAAGACTGCCATTGACAGTGATTCCCGTTGCAAGACTTTTAATCTTGGTCTTTTTTCCAAAAATGGGCGTCACACATGTGAAGCTGATTGTTCTAAATATTTCAGATAGCCTGTCAAGGCCTGAGAGTCTGAACGATACGATGATGGTCTGCGTAATCCATGTTGGTTAAAGGCAAGGGTCGACAGAGATTCCCGGGTTGTTCGTTTCCACACGAGTAAGGATTCAATTCATAGCACTTCAAAATACTAATGGTGAGAGGACACATCCCTAGCGAACGCCAGACGATGATGAGAATATGTCATTTAGATCCTGCCCGAGATGAACTCTTGCGTTGGTGCTGCAGTAGAACGCCTCTATGACCCCAATCAATTTGTTGAGAACACATCTCGAAGTCTTCCACAGAGCTGATCTGTCTACAGAATCAAAGGCAAAGTGGAAGTACAACGTACAAGGATGATGGCAGTGGTGGATTGACAGGTGATGAAACCTGACTGATGTGGGCGTCAGCAGAGATAGCAAGCTGGATAGAACTTCAGGGGGCAAAAACTTTTCTGGAGACAGGCAGCAATGTACTATGTCTGTAGTTACTGCATTTCGTTCGGGGTCCCCTCCCTTTATACGTGTCGCTCACAACAGTTAGAGAATGCTAGGTGGCCCAGACTTGAAATCATCTAGTGCATGTTTGTACACAAATTGTGCACCAATCTCCCAATTGTTGTACTAAGGGGAACTAACACAATTACACCCATTTCAACAATTGGGCAAACACTTAAGATGAAATGGGAGACGCACTTATCAAATTAATAACAGAATAATAACGGAAAAATCAGTCTATCAGAGTTTGAGGGGAATATTTGTGTAACTAAAACGCTATGACTGGAATTAAACAAGAGAGTTATTAAATGCTAGGTAGAGCCAGTACTGATATACGGCAGCGAGTCGTGGACAACCAGCAGGTAAGCACATGTATCATTAGAGGAAATCTGATTTCACAGAAGAAAGATGAGAAATACAATGACTGCAAAGAAAGCTAATAACGTCCTCGGAGAGGCGCAGACACAAAAGCAGCTTATGGTAATAGACAGGACAAGACAGTAATCCTTTTTAGGCATGCCATGAGAAGTGGTGTGTTGAAACACATGGTGACAATGGTTTAGGCATGCCATGAGAAGTGGTGGGTTGAAACACATGGTGACAATGGTTTAGGCATGCCATTAGAAGTGGTGGGTTGAAACACATGGTGACAATGGTTTAGGCATGCCATGAGAAGTGGTGGGTTGAAACACATGGTGACAATGGTTTAGGCATGCCATGAGAAGTGGTGGGTTGAAACACATGAAGATAATGGTTTAGCCATGCCATGAGAAGTGGTGGGTTAAAACACATGGTGATAATGGTTTAGGCATGCCATGAGAAGTGGTGGGTTGAAACACATGGTGACAATGGTTTAGGCATGCCATGAGAAGTGATGGGTTGAAACACATGGTGATAATGGTTTAGGCATGCCATAATAAGTGATGGGTTGAAACACATGGTGACAATGGCTTAGGCATGCCATGAGAAGTGGTGGGTTGAAACACATGGTGACAATGGCTTAGGCATGCCACGAAAAGTGGTGGGTTGAAACACATGGTGACAATGGTTTAGGCATGCCATAATAAGTGATGGGTTGAAACACATGGTGACAATGGTTAGAAATGAAGAGAGACAGAGGGAGGTAAAGAGAGAAAATATTAGACAGTTTGAAGGAATGGCCTGATACACGACACACGTGATAGGAGGAAGTGGCGATCCATGATCGCCAACGCCAACCGGTAGATCACTTGAAGATGATGATATACACTTTGGATCTAGCGTGTTTCAACAGTTCTGGAGGAATTTCATCATGTCAAGTAATCCTTTCGGCTACAGTTGGGACATCGGAAATTATGTCCTTGACAGGGACATCAAAGAAAGAGCCATGGAAGATGATTTAATGAGTCGATATGGAGCTCGATCCACCTGTCGGCTATGTCTTCTTTTGAGTTGCAAGCGATACCGTCAAGTTTACTTACCCGTTACTAAACCCTCCTTAATGATTATTGTTTCATACTTATTGAACCCCATCAGAGATAACTATTTTATTGTTATTTATTCTACTCAGGAATTCCTGTTCCGTAGAATTTTATCCCACTTAATGATTACCGCTTTATTATTCTGTAACGCAGTGTTGGATTATTATTTTAAAGCTATGAAAACTGTTGTGAGAGTTAATGATTCGTAGCTCTGGAACACATAAAGGAATTTTTGATTTTATGAACATCCACGAAAGACAGATATACAGTTTTATGATTTTATAAAGTGATTCATTCCTGTCAGCTGTTTTTGATAGCAGTGAACGAATATTAATTGACACACTTATAAAGTTTTACATAGAACTAGCAATGTTTTAAGGGGTAAAATTAATTTATTCAAAAAGTCTCCAATGCAAGATCATTGTACACGATTGTGTGCTGACCAGCGTTCAAGAAGGACGAGTATTTGGGTGATCTCATGCTTATTAATGGACGTCACAATTTGGTGGTGGATAAAGATTTGTGAGGGAAAGGCTATAGTAGGGCGCCCGTGTACAGAACGAGTCTCATTGTCAAAGTGGCTAGAGTTCGTGGTTGTTACCTGAATGGTACAGGAATCGCTCCGATCTGGCGAAACTCCATAGGCTATGCAGCTGCAAAAGCTACTTGACGCGATGTTAGGGATGGCGAGAGTATGAGGCATGTGATGGATCATCACACGTCCAACACAGCTGAAACAGTTTCTCCTCAACGGCAGTGTCTGCTGTGGAACTACATCTACCTGTGTTAAACTAGTTTCCTTGATGTCTTTGACAGCTCTGGCCAATGTTGTCAATAACTTCTTCACTTACCATTCACAAATATACCTACTTTCCCATTTGTATTCCCTCACCTATATTCACACACATATTTCTACACATACAAATGCACATATGCACACACACACACACACACATATTTAAATACCCATATCCCAACACATATTTACTTTTACACACATTCTTACATATACGCACACAAATTCATATTTACACGTGCATATACACAAATAAACGTACATATTATAAAACATTTATTTTGCACATATTTAAACATATTCATAAACACATATTTTTGCTAACACATTCACATATTCGCACATACAAAATATATATTCACAAGCGTTTATGTACAAACACACCCTTATACTCACACACAAGTTTTATACACATACATTTCTCGGTACATTTCACATGCACACACACACACACACACGCACACACACACACACGTTTATTTACCAACACATCATCATATTCACAAATACGTATATATATTCACACGAACATTCATCTTTACATATTGACACACATATTTATTTACTAACCCATCCATATATTCACACATGCGTATATATTTACACGGCATTTAACTTTAGATATTCACACACATACACACAAACATACACATACAAATGGCACTGGATATGACTTATTCTGTAACTTGATTTAAACCATATCAAGAAAGCTATCATTAGTGCACTGGATAATGATGTAAGAAGCATGTCCTTTGCAGAACGTGGCTTCTTACAACCGCCAACAAATTAGGCTGTTATAAGTTTCTTGGCAGCTAAATAACGTTATAATATCTGCCATCGACAAGGACATTCTGGGCTATTCCGTTTGATCAGCATCAGGTATCTTTAACTTCTGACGGAGTAGAAGTCCAGCACTGCACAAAGTTTAACCTAATCAGCTAATAGGGAATCCTTAACCCATTTGTTTTACAGTGTGGTTTCATGAGCAATGGTTTTTAGATGATGTGGTTCCTATTCAACAAATTGAAGATAGGTGGTACCGACGAATGCCCGTGCGGTACTGGTAAAATGACCGCTGAACATCTGCTGCAGAACTGCCCGACATACGAAGATCAGAGAGAGCAGATGTGGCCATCACCAGTGGAACTGCAAGACAAGCTCTATGGCAGTGGCGACAGCCTCAGGATGACCGCCGCTTTTTTCGAAAAAATAATGGTTACTGTCTGACTGTGTACGCAGAAGAAGAAGAAGATGATGTGGTTGCTAGCTGCATATACAACCTTCCTTTGTCGTCTGTCACAATATGTTTGAAAAGAAACAGTGTCTCTATCTTGTTTATCCCATGTGTCACACTTTTATCTAGTCAAGTCGGCTGTCAGCATAAGGAAATGCAGATATTCTGATTGTCTATGGGCCAACAAGTATCACAGTCTAGGTTGAGTCTCAACGGCGCTTATCGATCTTTTCATGATGAGGCATTTGCTACTACCATCAAGATCTGTACATGGATATTGAGGTTTTGAACACTGATTTTCAATTTCGATTTGCGAAAGTGATGTTGTTCGTCTGCTTTGTAAAGACATATCTTTTCATGCCGTCATTAATTAGAAGGCGATTACGTTAGGAGTCTTTGCTCGTCAGTATATAATTAGAAGACGGCACGTTTGGTTGCATTGATGGAGTTACAGTTACTCACTAATTAGATGACTAGCATTTGACAATCTTTAGAGAGACATACTTTCTCTCTCCGTTTACCTGTGTTTGGTTGAAAGCTTTTATTTGACATTCTCTGAGCTCTGGGTGAAAGCGACATTGCATAAACACTCCGTAATGACTGTCACAACTCTCAGGGCCAAACCTATATACGGCAAATAGTTAGAATAGTTTCTTTTACTTCTTCTACTTCTTCGTTTTTAATCTCCCGCTACCAAGTCTTAAAAAGAGCTTTGTAAGTAGCAGGATGTTGTCCGGAGAACGGAATGCGTTGTGCATAAGGGTCTTGGCAGCTCTGGATTGCTGGCCCTGACGCTAGCAGTCAGCAATGGATTGCTGCAGCTCATGCACTGCCCAGCATCTTGATCCCGCTTAGGACCAGGAGACATGTTCAAACCCCTCTACGGTCTAGGTTTTTCCTCAAAAGGGGTTAATTTAAATCTATCCGATACACTGCACTGCGATTGTTAGGGCCAGAGGCATTTCGTTTCTAACAAACTGTATGGCCATCTCTAACAGAAGCATGTGACATAGCACTGTCTTGATGTAATGATTTATGTAGATATTCGCTTTACACGGTGATGTTAATAGTCCCACACTCTACGTGCTTTAGTAGCCTATTACGACATACTTGGATAATATCTTGAATATTATCACACATGTTGTGTGTTGGACCTATTTAGCGTTCCTGTCGGATAGTATTCCCAAGTAGCCCCAGAATTAACCTCCACAATAAGAGCATTTCGTACAGAAGCGACTAAAAGTGCAGTCTAATTCTTCTATGTGTCACATCAATAAGGAATAACCCTTTCCATCTAATGGTCATTACATTCCCCACCACTCACAAAACAAACAACAACAAAAAGCCTACTACGTTTGAATGAAAAATGAAAGCTCTAGAAACAACACACTAAATAATACAAATTATCTTTTAATAAATAAGGAAGGACTCGTTTTCTAGGAAATCACAGCAGGAAAAGTATTTTAATAATTTTGATTTTAATGTTGTGATCATGAATGTGCCATATATGGACCCCCAAAACATACCCCTCAAACGAAACTGTTCATATGGTTATCAGGCACAAAAACATAACTCTCGAATGAAATTCTTTAAATGGTTACCTGGACCCCCAAAACATACCCCTCAAACGAAACTGTTCATATGGTTATCAGGCACAAAAACATAACTCTCGAATGAAATTCTTCAAATGGTTACCTGGATACCCAAAACATACCCCTCAAACAAAACTCCCCATAATGTTACACGGATACACAAAAATACCCCTCGGATGATATTCTTCAAACTGTTATCCGGAGAACCAAAACATCCCTTCAGATGATGTTCTTCAAATGGTTAGCTTGTAGCCAAAAACATAACCCTTAAATGATATGTTTTAACTGTTTACCTGAACTCCCAAAACAAAGTTCGCCGATGATATTCTTTATATGGTTACTTGGAAACTAAATATATACCCTTTGGATGATACACCTTATATAACAACATGCACACAAAAACATACCTCTCGAATGATATTCCTTGATACCAAAAACGTAACCCTCGGATGATATTCTTGAAATGTTACCTGGATACAAATAACATACCCACTCAAATGACACTCCTTATATAGTTACCTGGACATAAAAAACATACCCCTTGAACGACATTCCTTATATAGTTACATGGACATAAAAAACATACCCCTTGAACGACATTTCTTATATAGTTACCTGGACACAAAAAACCTAATCCTCGAATGATACTTCTTATATGGTTTCTGTGACACACAAAAACATACGCCTTGAATGATACTCTTCATATGGTTTCTGGGACACCATAAACTTACCCCTTTGATGATATTCCCACATATGTTGTGATCAGTGTGCAGTTCTTCGGTCCGGTAATAGTGCATGACGGTAGAGAAAATACCCGGATGCCGATCAAAAAAGTACTCTCCTCTTTCTGCATCGTAACTCTCATCCTTTTCGAGATTTCTCGCGAGACCTGCAAGACGTGTCCCTGGTCTCTTTAGGAGTGTATGTGTCCAGGTTTCGAACACTGCCCCTCCAACGTTCAGTCTGATTCGTTTATTCTTGTTAGCATTGGCCACAGCGGCTGCCGCTGCTCTGCGAATGATCTCCATGACTTACAGGGGCACAAGGGATGCCCTTTCGATTAGAAAGTTCGTCTAGTTGCTTACACATTATGGAGAAAACTGCGTGCAGCCTGTTTGTAACATGTCTGCCTCTGTAAAAGAAATAGTAAACAAGTAGAAAACGTGCGTACTAGCGCAAAAATTATATATAGACTGGAGGAGGGGTGGGGTTGGGGGAGGGAGGGGGTGGGATATCGGTCAAACACCCAGTTCCGGCTTATGTTAATGCACAGCTGGATTTTTTAAGATTTTCTCCTAGCGATAGAGTGTGCAGGACACCCTTGACATGGGATTGACTAGCTCATCGTACCTGAATCAGATCATTGTTAACGTAAAATAAAACTACGTGTGCCTCTAGGATGACATTGAGGGCGGCATTGCGCAGAACAACATGCCGTGCAATCTTCTAAAGACACAAAAACAGTTGTGTCATAAACAAGCGTTTGTACAAACATAGATTATGTGAAATATCGACTGGGCCACCTTTTGTGTTAGGTGTATTTTAATAATTGGCAGTAAGAAACATTTATATATAAACTTGTTTCTATTTCTCTCTCCCATGATAGATGGTGTTTATGGTTTTCATATTCAGCTATGTCCAGTGGAGATACTTGCTTCAATCTTCTATTTTGTTTTCATTATTCTAAATGTGTATGAACAGACTAAACCACCCATCGGCATACAGTGTTATGCGCCCAACACTTGATATACAGATGAGGACATCGAGTATTTCTATGAGCTGCTAGAAGATCAGCTACGCTAGTCAGCAAACGAAGTAGTTATTATTGGGGATTGTAATGGGAGAGTATGATGGAGACACACAGTCGAACGTTACATCGGCTCATTCTCAGGCGACATAAAAAATTAACCACACGAACTCATTAAATTCATCGGAAGGTCTCGTGAAGGATAGCAGCGTACTGGCTCAGTTTCAGCTGCATTGAACCCATATTGCGAAACCACATCGCTAGAGCGCACACTTTCAATTGCGTGGTTACTCCAGCCATGGTAATCGGATACAAGGTGTGGTACCTATGCAAAGCTGATGCGGTTAGACTATGCGTTGCCTAAGGAGCATTGGAAGCGAAGACCATTGAAGATTTACCTTCGAGATCAAATCCGCAAAGTAGAAATCGGAGGTCAAACTCCTTACACTGATATCATAGATGTCGAGCTGTGACGGAAATAAAGATAGGCCGGCCATGCGGTGTGCATTTCGGATAACAGATGAACACGCAGAATGACGTTCTGGTGGCGTTACATCTCCAGACGCCCACGCATACGACCGTGGTTGACGAGGAGAGATGGCCTGAAGAAGACCATGTGTCCAACATGGTACACCAAGACCAAACAGCGAAATAAGTTTACTCAGCCTTGGCTATGTGTCATTAGCCATCCGTGCCTGATTGAATACCAGGATTTAGAGATTTAGGTCTGTCGAAGACGGATGTGTCGGCCCGAAAGGTCCAAATATCGCAGTCAAAATGTAAACTAGCGACACAACGCAAATCCGTTCTCCGGACTACATCCTGCTACTTGCAAATTTGTACTCTATGTGTGTGGCCATTCTTCTGCCGTGTGTATCTCGCTGCTTGTTCAGTGTCAGTGCCATTTTCCTCGAAATATCCAAAGGTTCTATATTGGCCTCGATCTCGCAAGCGTCTGCGGATGTTGATCTCATCTTCCCACAAATAACCTGAGAAATTGATTTTATACCCTGTTAATAGATAAGATGTTAGTAGGCACAGTGGTCTGGATGAATAGGACGTGGTTCGTCACCTTTCGTGCGTATCGCATTCAAGATAAAGTGGCGAAGAGTGTGTTTATCCACTCAATAATTTGTGTTATCAAATCTTTTGATTATATTTAATCGCTTGCTTGCTTTATCCCTAAGATAACAGGTGTGTGTGTCCAATCTCAATTGTCTATCCAGTTATACTCTCAGATAATCTTGAGTCTCCTCTTTTGTCTAGTATTCCCCATTTATTTTTTATATTAATAGATCACTTTGCTTCTTTATAACTGCGGGATAAGTTATTGCATGGTTTTCTGTGTATTAATTTTTAGTTTACACAGTTCGCAGTGTACTGAAATTACGAATAGTGCTCTGTTAATATTTACCTTTGCTAAAAGGAAATATTTGTCTGTGTTCCAGATATCGAGATCGTCAACAAACAGCGCCTAATACACATTTAGATGTCATTTATATAAGTGAGAAAAAAAAGGCGCATCTCAGAGGGCAGCACTGTTGTATTTCTTCATCTAACATTCTTTCACTTGAAGCAACACCCGAAAAGTTTGTATATATGGTTGTAATGAGCAGGAAAGCCAGTATCCTTTTGATCATCTTACTTTCTATTCTCATTTTTCTCATTTTCAGCCAAAGGTCCTTCTTCACTACCCTGTCGTAGATCTGCTATAGATCAATGAAATTGGCTAGAATGCAATTACCTTCTTGGAATTCATCCCTTACATGCTGTTTAAAGGCAAAGACGGGGTCATATGTGCGATGCCCAAGTCTGGATCTTGCCTGATTTTTATCGAGAAGGTTCTTGCATTCTAGTCACTAATATATGTTATATATTTATATAAGTTTGTTGTTTCTCATTTTTTAAACCAGTATGCCTAATCATAGATAAGGAACACTGGCCTATAGCTTCCAGATGTTTTCGATTGTTCCCATTTCTTAAGAATAGTAGCAAATAGTCATATTGTTAGTATAAATAGATGTCCCTCGTTCTGCGTTCACTTGATAAATCATATATATACTTTTTTTGTATTTGACCCTAGTTAGTTGATCATCAGGATTTTAACTTGTCTGGTCGTGGTGTTTATTTTTTATTCATTGGTCAGTTTCTTCATCGCCATATCCAGTTCTTTCAGACAAATGATTTTTTAAGATAGATATGTTGGTTGAATTAATGTTAACGTGTCCTTTAAAAGTGTTTTATCTAGTAGTTTTCGTGGTTCTGCTATAATTGCTCTTGCAAAATATTGGATAAACATCTCTTTTTTTCTTTGTGTTTGATAACATTGCATCCCAAATTATCCGTTTAGGTGTGTTGGGTTAGACTTTCTCTTGCTTTCTCCAAGGTTGCGCTGCAGGCTCCACCCTGTATTCGCTTGTCCTATTAGTTCCAGCCTGCAACAATTTTCTTTCAAAGTTTCCCGCTTGCTTTCTTCAGTGCTGTATCTTAGTTTTGATGGCCATCTATTGTACTATTAAATGTAGGGTACCTTAGAACTATTCCAGTCCTCTTTTCTCTTTTTGACGGCTCCAACCATCTCTGGATTCTAATACGGTTCCTATTTCCTGTACGTGCGATGTGGGATGCATTTCTTTGCAACTGTTAAGATGGTGGCACATATATGTTTGAATGGGCTATTAATGGAATCGATTTGACTTATTTTAATAACTCCAGCATCAGTTCCAAAATTGGGTTGGGGAGAGCCATGTAGTCACTCTGCCTTTTTCGTGGAGCCGGCAGACCTGCAGAACATGTTCCACAGTTTGTTTGTTTCCACATAGACACTTGTCTGAGTGTGAAATTTGTAATTTATTGAACTTGATTTTTCAGGTGCAGTGACCTGTTTACAGTCTGAATATTGTCACGTGATCTGTTCTGGCAAAGAGTAGTATTCATCCACTATATGAGATACTGGGTGTCCTCTGTTCCATTTGTCCTTGAAGTTAAATTGTAATATTGTTTTAATTTCTTCATATGTAGCTCTTTCGTCAGTTTGGGGTTTGCCGCCTTTTTTTTTTTTGCCAGTCTATCTGCTTCCTCATTCCTCATTCGAGGTTCCTTAGATGACACGATCCTACTTGGATAACTGTGGCAATTCTAAAGCTAATACATGCTTACCAAGCTCCGACCCTCGCGGAAAGAGCGCTTTTATTAGTTCAAAACCAATCGTCGTTTGCCCTCGCGGGGTTGCGGCGTCCCCACTGGTGACTCTGGATAACTTTGTGCTGATCGCATGGCCTCATGTGCCGGCGACGCATCTTTCAAATGTCTGCCCTATCAAATGTCGATGGCCTCTATTGATACGTCCGGTCTAATATTGAACGGGTGCTGGAAATAGACCCTCGGAAGACAGGTCAGTTTTACCCTACTAATGACAGGGCGTTGCTACGGTAATCCTGCTCAACTCGAGAGGAGCCGCAGACATTTGGGTCACGTACTAGACTGATAAGCCAACGGCGCGAGGCTACAAGGTGAGGGATTACGGCCGAACGCCTCTAAGCCAAAACCCTGCCCAAAAGCTCAGCGCGATTACAAAGGGAGGCTTCGACATGGTGGGGACCCGGGGCTCCCGCTCCAGCCCCGCCCGGTCGAGCCGCAGAATGAGGTCTCAGCCGTCCGCCGATCAAAGCGGGCGGGAAGCTGCTCGATATTCACCCCATACGGCGATGAGGTATGAAACCATTTGTAGAAGACTTAGTTCTCGGTCGGGGTGCCCTAAGTAGTAGATCAGCTACCTCACTGCGAACTGCCGAGACTCAACCCTTGACCATGAGATATGTCCGCACCAGGCGAACAACATCTCCGTGCAATGACCAGGCTTGTCCCTTGGTCAAATGCACTATTTCGAGAGGAATCACAGGTCGCTGACATTTGGTCCACGTGCTTGGCTGATAAGCTACCATCAGAGGGACTACGGCCGAACGCCTCTAAGCCAGAATCCCGCCCTAAATCTCAGCACCGCTGTGATGGGAGGCTACGACATGGCTGGGGTTGCGTCTCAGCCCGGCCCGGTCGAGCCGCAGGAATGCACCTGGTAAAATGCACTCCTTCCTCGCTCTTTGCCTCTGTCTGCTATCAATCATTCCAATGGACGCAGAAGAGATGCAGTCCAGCGGACATTGCACCTCCTGCCCTATTGTGACAACCTCCCGAGTGGCGGGGAATGCTAGGCGTACCATCACTGCAGATGAGCCGAGAAAATAAAGGGAGCAAAAAGATACCTCACTCACATGCATATGCTACGTTTCTGGCAGGACATGACGATCCTGGGACAAAGTCACACTGGACTGCCTTTCTTCCGGGATAGTACAAACTAGTACATAGTCCATTATATCATTGCCAAACCCTATAGACACGAGTAGGGAAGACTCGATAGTCCTGCAAGACAACTTCCTAAGAAAGACAACTCTGACCAAAAACAACTGCAGCCTTGCAGTTAGGCTGGGGACAGCCAAAGGCTAAGGAGGGCAACCCTACAGAAACGCCTGTTGAAATCGGATGCACTGAGCCACAGGCTTAACAAATTAAAACAGTGCAACGTAAATATCGCTGTAAACAGCGAACGATGAAGAAGAAGAAGAAGATATTATGAGACTCGTAAAGAAATCTTACAACAATGCGTATGTTGTATGCTTGCAAAACCGAACGAGTGTGTCCTTCAATCAATTACTTGCACACTATACATACATCTTAATAATATGTCTGGCTAAGACTCCTTTTGTTACTTTTGTTTCTGCGTATCTATATTGAACAAATTTAATGCTTGTTTTCTTGTTATGTAGTTTCTGTTTTAGTCACATGTGTGTTGTAGAACGTAGTTCTTCTACTCCGCTTGCAGCTTACAATGTACACCAACTGGTTATTAACACTGGTTAAACCTGAATAAATGCGAACAGTTGACTAACATACTGAGCAGAGGAATTCACTAAACGAAGGAGTTATTATTTCTCGTTTGTTTTAATAAGGTAGCTTCGCTTTGATAACTCCGATGAAAGGCCGTGGTAGGACAGCAACTTCTGTTAACGCCTGTCATTGGATCGTTGGCAGCTATCCATTTTAATCACATTGCCATTAGTGAATCGAAGCACTCGGAGATTATGTGAGGACGAAAATCAGAGAAAAGAATTCTCGTTCAGGTTTTTGTTCTCTTGAATGTAAAAATACTTCCTGATGGTCATTGTGATGGGAACAGAAATGCTCTAATACGCGGGGAGATTTCATGGTTCAATTAAACATGATCGTGGTGTCATTAGCTGGTAGTTGATTCTAAAAATTGTTACTGAATGTCAGAACTTGCTGTCAAATGAACTAAATCTCAGACAGCGATATAATTTTTCCGATGTCCTAATTCTTAAAGTGCCCGATCAACAGACGTAGACTATCACCCTTCTCCACATTGTCCGACACAGGCTGTTTATCACAGGCTGTTTATCACAGGCTGTTTATCACAGGCTGTTTATCACAGGCTGTTTATCAGATCTTGTCAGCTGCCGTCTTTTTTCTGCTTAATAAAACATTTAACGAGCGATAACTCACGTGCAGCTGCTTTCGGAACTCTCAATTAACCGCATATGTTATTCTTCAGCAGTTTGTTCGTTCAATTACATTACAAGGAGAGACAGTCTTGATACAGAGATTAACTATTTAGAGCGTATACTATCTTTGAATAAGTCTTACGTAGTTATACACATAATCAATACTGTATTATCTGGAATTCGGTCCCTCTTAGACATTATTTACATGTTTGAAGTTTCTGTTTGTGCTACCTTACTGTTCTTGTCTGTAAACCTTTTTTTTTTGTTGGTGTCTTTGCTGCAGTACATTGACATGCTCCTTCATATCTTTGTGGCAGAGTCTTGGTTTAACTGAGTAGTTTACTTCTAAAGAGTTACAACATGTATCTACACCACGACATGATTTCACATAGTAAAATACAGTAAACACTATCCTGACCATAAAACAAAAACAATATTATTTATTAAAAGAATAATTGTTGCACAGCATCAACAAAAAGTAAAGTGCATCTAAACTAAAATATAAACTGAACTACAAAATGAGGTTTTAAGCACTAGCTTTTGATGTTTTCTCCACAATCTATCTACTCATGGTTCTTGCGGCTGTACTACCTTATCTGCACACTCAACACACAATCAGCAAACTCGTCCTCACGATTAGATTACATTGATCACTTCACATACTCAGACGAATCTGCACATTCATATATGAACAAATCACTTACAATAAGGCGATCTGTGCATTCCCAAATACTTAAGATCACTTCATGTGTTCACTCGAATCTGTACACTCGAATCTGTACACTCGTGTAACCATTCAGAACATACATCTTTCACAGGGTGTTCATCATAGCACCTACTGAGCGCGACTGGCGAAAACTCCTAGGTGTATGTAGGTAGAGTCACCCTGCAAACTCACTCACTCTCAAGCTCACTCTCAACCTTTCTGACAGCCTCTCGGCCTTCCTCCCAGCCAGTCTGGGAGTTTTATATCTGCAGAGTATTTCATAGTGTCAGTCAACAACATGGCTGTCCAATGGAATTCTGTTGACTGTCTGACCTAGCCATTACTCCAATTTTGAGCTACCCCCAATTAAATGTTATTGGTTGACTATCCACGAGCCACTGTCACTCTAAATATGGTAGCCGGTTCTGGCAGCATCAGACTGTCACTTACCCACATCTACATCAATTCTAAAGGACATAGTGGTCAGCTCCGAACACCGACCCCTGTACCAGACAAAGTCTTCCACCTAAACCTCTCGTTTCCTTCGCTGACCTAGAATCGAAACGGTAATTTACCCTGGAGTGACATGAGTTCGTCCAACGCATTCAAGGAACCTTTGTTTTCTTAGAGTCGTCAGCTCAATCTTCCCTGCCCTAAACGCCTATGCTCCAGCTGATACTGTTACATCTTTTTTACGATAATACAGTCGTAACATTCCTTTAGATTGTGCAAATGTAATTGTATCGATTTGTTATATTTATATGTTTGTATTTCTTTTGGAGAGTTGAATTCTTGATGTCATTAGTTTACTTATATTGATTGACATACCATTTTTGATAATTACTTTTGTATCAAATTTAGAAATGTAATTGTTGACGTTCATTCAACTAACGTACATTTCGAACCTTTAGTCATTCATGACAGAATAATTCAAAGATGCGATAGCAACCACACAATATTGAAATTCTATCGTGGAGCGTTCCATGTCAGATTGAGAGAATAACCACAAACGCTGTCAAATGGTCTTGAAAGATAATTGTTTTTCTACATTGCTGATAATTGAGCCCATTTCATGCTGACAAGTACGACGGACCTCAACCAGGCCCAGTCATAGTATGGGGAACAGTGGAACGACCTTCAGATATAGTGTCAGCTGCAGTGCAGTATAAGTCAAATTAAAACTAGACGAATCTTCATCTCTTTGTTGTCGTCGTTCGTCCTCGAATAATGGAATCAATTTCCCTCATAGATGTGGCGGCCTGTCTCAGCTGCTCTAGTCCACACAGTGTACCCTTCAACTTTGTTGTAGAGAACCGTGCTGTCATTCAGCTTTTCTCATGGAGCCGACAGGCTGTAACAACAGATACAGTTGTTCTTGCAAAAAGGGTATGTGTTACTTATTTTTAACATGTTGACAATAGGGTGTGTGAGTCTGCAATGGTTAGTTCGCAGCCTGAATATTGTCACTTGATCTGTTATTGGTAAGTAGTAGTGGACGTTCTCTGTGTCATGTATTTCTGATGCTGTTTTATAACACTGCGTTTACTTCGCCAAGAGTTGTCCTTTCTTAAATTTGGGGTTAGCGTCCTCTCTATTTGGCTAGTGTATTTGACTCGTCACTTATGTGTATCTTGCAGTTGACAGAAATCCACAGTAATTTCAAATTGTGGAAATTATAAACTGTTTTCAGTAAGTGCTTCTGACAGGCTGTTTAGTTCGTTGGTTTTGTGGTTTCTAAGGGACTATTACAACAGTTGGAGAATCTGTGGGGAACACTATCTCGTCTCTATCATGTCTGTGTTTTCCATTATGGCAATCGTAACTGTTCTTTACACTCCTGTCACGGCCCTAAAGTTGGATCATTTTATGGTTTGTATGCAGATTGTGTGCTTTCTGTCCCTCTTTTACTACTATGTAGGTGCCGGCAGCTCCATTTTTTGCAGTGTTAATTGCTGATCTGTCTGTGTATATGTGGTTCCATTTTGTAGTTGTGTATTTATTCTAATATATTCCAAGGCTAATGTTTCTCTCATCATTTGATTGCCTGCCTCTTTTCAAAACCTTTCGTATGGTTTATGTCCATCTAGGCTGTTGTCTCTTTGATAAACACTTCTCCATGTTTTGCTTGAATACATCTCCTGATAAGACAGCTTTCATGATAACTGATAAATGTTCTCTAATTTGACAGTGTACCAAGTCAGTACAATATCATCTAAAAGTCTTGGTAGTGTCTCAACCTTCTCTAGTATTTTCACCATTCCACCACCAAAGCCCTCCCAACCACTACCACTCTGAGACCTGATTTTACTGTATTATGTTTCTCGATTAACAGTAAAGAAAACGCCTTTGTTGCTCGGGAGATTCTGCGTCATTACTAAACTGCCCAGGCCAATTAATCTTTCTCAGTGAAGGATTAGCTCCCTTTTTGTCCGTTGATGTCAATCTGCTTGGAGGTCCAACTGAGCCAGAGTTATTTTGTTTGTTGTATGGGCTCAGCGGTCATTTAACCTTCGCCTGATATCTTTAATTTCTTTGATGAATTTGTTGTCACTGTATTGTTGCGCAACAGTGATCTAATATTGCTTTTAAAAAATGGATACCAGGAGTAAAGAAAAGTGGAGTGGAGAATTCGGTAAAGATTGTAGATTATACACAAATCAGGCGAAATATGCAAGAATGAATCTGAAACATTAAACAATCAATTATGAAACTAGAAAAAGGAAAGTAAAAATGATAGTTATTTTCCATTCGTAGGCATAGTCAAATCATATTATCCGTCTGCTCTTAAGTAATTGGTTAATGCAGGGAAAATGTATTTATTGCATAATTTGTCAAATCGATTATAGTGTTTTCAGAAATACATTTTTTGGGCATTATCCGATTTCGCCATAATTATGACCTTTCCGGGTTCTTATTGTGTTATCAAAAAAATAAACTGATGTCCTTACATGTTAGTTTTACGCATGTCTGTAGCCCTGCTCTATAAGCTCCACCTTCGTTGTTGGCATTCTAGTGTCTCGTTTTCGCTTGATATTTTATTTTTATTTTTCTTCTTCGTTCATCCACAGAACCAGTTTCTCTTACAAAGGTCGCCGTTTGTTTGTAAGGCAGTATTATCTTCATATAGTTGTTGTCTCATATCTGTCTCGCGAAGCCAGTATTGTTCTATCTCTTCCCGCGTGAGCATGTAGGATGTGTTTCATGGTCATGGTATGTTCCTCACATGAACACCAGGCATCTGTGCCAATATTCACTATGTTGTAAAGATAACCCTTGAGTTCAGTATGCCTAGTTTTCAGTCTGAAGATGACGATTTGCTCTTCTCTAGTTAAATCATAGTTGGTCTTCTTTTTGGAAGTCGGGGTGTTGATCAACCCATTTTCCCCAGAAGTTGGTTTTAATTATGGTCTTGGCCTGATTATACGTCACACCAATGTATGTTTGTGGGGAAGCACCTCCACGCTTTGCAAGTTTGTCTGCAGCTTCATTGCCTTCGATGTTGCAGTGAGAGAAGATCCGCTGAATGACCAACCTTGGGTATTCTGCTGAGAGCTATGTCATGGAGTACATACATTGCTCGAGATCTTCATCTTCATGTTTTGCTGACGCCGCTAATTCGGACGCATCATTCAGGAATACTATATTTTCTTGTTGAATATCTTCATCTTGAATTACAAATTCGGAAGCGGTCTTTAGTGCTTCTGCTTCTGCACGGAAGTTATTGAAGCATGTTCCTGCTGTTAGTACTATAGTTTTTTATTCTCCGTTCGTTAGTCTGTAATAGACCCTTCCATCTCCATTGGGCGTGGCTGTCTTAGCTGAACTCTCTGTATATATTTATATTAATGTTTCTGACGGATATACTCGCCTAAGATAATTTTTCCGTGATTAATTTCTTTTTTTTAAATCTGCCTGTTCCTTTCTTCTTTATTCCTTCTATGGTTTCGATAATGTCGGGGAATTTAAAGTGTAACAATTTCGTATTAAAAACAAAAGCTCTGGCAAGAACAGACCAAATCATTAGCCAGGCAGTGGCTAAAGATTTAGAACAAATATACAAAATTCTACCATGTGAAAAAGCAACATGCTATTTATCATTTGATATATTGGAGAATCTGGTATTCGTTTTAACTTGTTTCTCTGCTGTAGTGTTGTTGTTTTGTTCTTTGTATGTCCCTGCGTGCCTCCACTGTTCCGATTTTTGTAAGGTTTTCCATTGCATTTTTCAGTGTTGTTCTCATAGCTCCAGTGATAAGTTTACCTAGATTTTGCGTTGTACTAATTTCTTACAAGTTATTCTGTGTTGCTTTCTATTGATATGAAGCAATGTGCTAGCATCGCAACTAGCCCTCATATAGGAAAAATGTATCGAAACATTTACGTGTGTTCGTGTATTTGGAGTTACAGTATGAATTCACGTTACGTTATAAGGTCACGAACAATTGTCGTTTATGACAACGTGCTTCGAAGCTTACAGTAATTCCGTTCTTTCGTCCTAGCCATGTGATCGTTTTCATCCTTCACACTATAACCAAAAGCGAAAAGTAACACCAGGGTCACCTGAAACATATCTTGAGACTTGATGTATCACAGGAGTGTTGCAATATAGTAGTGAACTTATTACAGTATCTCACATTGCACTACAACCAGAAATACTGAGCTCTACATTCTCAATTACGCTTAAACATGAAATAAGTACTACTGCAACAGGTCACAACGGAAGCGTCGATTAAAAATTGAAATGATCTGAATGGGAGTGGCTTCAAACAACTGAAACACTTTTACTATAAAAATAGTCAGATGGTTTTCTCGAAATCTGTTTCATATTTTACTTAAAATTGGTTATTACTATTCTACCTCCAAAATGTCATTCTTAGTTCACTTACAACAAGATGTCTCCAATGTACTTTCAACATGTAATTCATTCCTAGTTCACTTAGAACAATGGTCTCAAATCTACCTCCAAATTGGCATTCATTGTTATTTCACTTAGAACAGAAGTCTCAAACATATCTCCAACATGTAATTCATTCTTAATTCCCTTAGATCCGAGGGCTCAATCCACGGCCCGCTAATTAAAGCAAATGCACAGAAAAAAAACACACATTAATAAACAAATCACCACCATGGACACTAATCCTGGGCACTGAGTAATTACCTTACAAACGCAGATGCAATTTCATGTTATACAGCTGGACGACTTGCACCAAAATCGACAGTTTTTAATCAAAATGTTGGCCTACCGTCCCTTAATTCTTGCTCGCCGTCTCCACTCCCCAATTATGACACAACCTTAACTATACTTACTTTCCGTTTCCGGCAAACTCACATAGTCTTCGCCGTCCCAGAAAGCCACTCTCAGTGCTTTCATTTGCCACCATCAGGTCCCCCACTGCACAGGATTCCTGCATCCTAGGACATATTTTCAGGTGTTCCGGGTCCTGGACGACCCCACACTTGCAATATTCATCGCCGGCAAATCGCCACTTTGTCAGGTTAGATCCACATCTGGACGCACCTGTTCTTAACCTGTTCAGAGATCTCCACGTAGTATATGATCGTAACCATGGGATACAAGTTTTACATTTTATTGTCGTTCGTTCGGTTCTTTGTAATGTCACAACTTCCCAGACTGCTTTATTTCGGAGAGAAGATCACATTTGTTCCCGCCGGATCTGGGGTAGTTGTCTCGCCGCAGCGACTCAATTTCATCCAGTGTTCGTAAAGCGATCTCAGTCCCGCCAGGCGGAGCGATAGCGCGGGCTTGCGGAAAACGCTCGCCTGCCTTTCCCCGTAGTGCGAATTGGGTGCGGTTTGTGGTAGTGGCTCCTCCACCGATGTGCGCTAGTCTGGTCCGTATCAGGAAACGTGGTCCGTCCCTGGTGATTTATCTAAGGCTTATAGCAGAGCTCGACAGTACGTCTCGCTGGTGGTCCGACTCTCGCAAAGAGCTTGTGACCGGCAAATGGAAAGCAGGAATCGTTGCCTCGAGGCCCTGCGTTCTCTCCCTACGGAGAAGGGCAGGCCAAATTGTGTCTCTAGTCCCAGTGAAATTCGTCGCCGAGGTCGTTGGGATCCGTTCTGCACAGAGCGCTGCCATCCCTCCTCGAGCGAGCCCGGTCGGTCGGTCGTCTGGTGCGTGTGGGAGGCCCCTGTCAGGCGGTCCTAGGTCGACGGAGTGAGGGACGGGTGGAACAACCGTCCGTCCGTCCCGTCAGTCGGTCCCTGCGGCCGTCCCAGTGAGGCTTTTTACACACCCTTCCTCCGCCGACCAGTGTGCGCAGTACGTACGTCTCCGACAGATATCTGGTTGATCCTGCCAGTAGTCATATGCTTGTCTCAAAGATTAAGCCATGCATGTCTAAGTTCACACTGTCTCACGGTGAAACCGCGAATGGCTCATTAAATCAGTCGAGGTTCCTTAGATGACACGATCCTACTTGGATAACTGTGGCAATTCTAGAGCTAATACATGCTTACCAAGCTCCGACCCTCGCGGAAAGAGCGCTTTTATTAGTTCAAAACCAATCGTCGTTTCCCCTCGCGGGGTTGCGGCGTCCCCACTGGTGACTCTGGATAACTTTGTGCTGATCGCATGGCCTCATGTGCCGGCGACGCATCTTTCAAATGTCTGCCCTATCAAATGTCGATGGTACGTGACATGCCTACCATGTTTGTAACGGGTAACGGGGAATCAGGTTTCGATTCCGGAGAGGGAGCATGAGAAACGGCTACCACATCCAAGGAAGGCAGCAGGCGCGCAACTTACCCACTCCCGGCACGGGGAGGTAGTGACGAAAAATAACAATACGGGACTCTTTCGAGGCCCCGTAATTGGAATGAGTACACTTTAAACCCTTTAACGAGGATCTATTGGAGGGCAAGTCTGGTGCCAGCAGCCGCGGTAATTCCAGCTCCAATAGCGTATATTAAAGTTGTTGCAGTTAAAAAGCTCGTAGTTGGATCTCAGGCGCAGGCGGGCGGTCCGGCTCGCGCCGGTTCACTGCCCGTTGTCTCCTGCCCTACCGTCTGCCGGCTCTCTCCCACGGGTGCTCTTCGCTGAGCGTCCTGGGTGGCCGGCGCGTTTACTTTGAAAAAATTAGAGTGTTCAAAGCAGGCCTCGGCTGCCTGAATAATGGTGCATGGAATAATGGAATAGGACCTCGGTTCTATTTTGTTGGTTTTCGGAACTGGAGGTAATGATTAACAGGGACAAACGGGGGCATTCGTATTGCGGCGTTAGAGGTGAAATTCTTGGATCGCCGCAAGACGAGCTACTGCGAAAGCATTTGTCAAGAATGTTTTCATTAATCAAGAACGAAAGTCAGAGGCGCGAAGACGATCAGATACCGTCGTAGTTCTGACCATAAACGATGCCGACTAACGATCGGCAGGAGTTGCTTCGATGACTCTGCGGGCAGCTTCCGGGAAACCAAAGTGTTTGGGTTCCGGGGGAAGTATGGTTGCAAAGCTGAAACTTAAAGGAATTGACGGAAGGGCACCACCAGGAGTGGAGCCTGCGGCTTAATTTGACTCAACACGGCCAACACTGAAATGATTGACATGCTGAGACCACTCTTCTGGAGTCTAATATGGAACTGGTGCTGGACTTAGACCCCCAGAAATCTGGGGTTATGTCCCCTGTGGCTCGGTATTGTCTGCATCCAGTGTTTGATAAAGGAATTGACGGAAGAGCACTATCAGGAGTGGAGCCTGAGACCTAAGTTAACTTACCACGCCAATACTGCAGAATGACTATCAAAAAGTACACCTTAGTGGGGTCTAATAGAGAACATGTGCTGGAATTAGACCCTCGAAAATCTTTGGGGCTACCCTTTAAGAAACTTGATTATCTCGCTAAGGGAATTGACGGAAGGGCACCACCAGGTGTGGAACCTGCGGCTTAATTTGACTGAACACGCCAATACTGTAGAACAACTGACAAATTGAGAGCACTGCCGTTTGGGTCTAATAATGAACGTACGCTGGTATTAGACTCACGGACGACAAGTCAGCTCAAATGAAAGAACGCTACGGAAATCGTGTTTAACTCCGCAGATTTCAAATACCTGGTCATTGACAAACAAAAGCCCTCAATAAATTCGTCTGACCAAATAGTGAACGGGTGCTGGAAATAGATCTGAAGACAGGTCAGTTTTACCCTACAAATGACAGGGCGTTGCTACGGAAAACCAGCTCAAATCGAGAGGAGCCGCAGACACTTTGGTTCACGTACCAGGCTGATAAGCCAAGGGCGCGAGGCTACCATGTGGGGGATTACGGCCGAACCCTTGAAAGCCGCAATCCCGCCCAAAATCTCAGCACCACTGCAATGGGAGGCTCTTACATGCTCGGGACCTGGGGCTTGCGCCCCAGCCCTATCAGGTAGAGCCACAGTAAGAGGTCCTTGCCGCCCGCAAATCAAAGCGGGCGGAAAACTGCTTGATACTCACCCTATACGGCGATGGGGTGCGAAAAACACCAACCAAAGACTTAGAACCTGGTCGGGGTGTCGAAAACAGTAGAGCAGCCACCACACTGTGAACTGTCAAGACTCAACCACTGACCATGAGAGTTGTCCGCACACCAGGCGATCAACATCTCTGTGACATTACCAGGCTTGTCCTCTGGCTAAATGCACTCCGGTTACGATATCTACCTCTGTACGTTATCAGCCATAACTATCATGCTGGACGCAGAAGAGATGCAGACCAGCGGACATTGCACACCTGCCCCACTGTGTCAACACCCCAGGTGGCGGGGAATGCTAGGCGTACCATCTCTGCATAGAAGCCAAGAAAATAAAGGGAAAAAGAGATACCCCACTCACATGCAAATGCTACGTTTCTGGCAGGACGTGACGATCCTGGGATACAGACACACTGGACTGCCTCTCTTCCGGGTAAACCAGTCCATCTCATATATCACATACCATCATTGCACCCTATAGACACGAGTAGGGAAGACTCGATAGTCTGGTAAGACAACTTCCATAGGAGAGAAAACTCTGATCGTAAACAACTGCTGCCTTGCAGATAGGCTGGGGACAGCCAAAGGCTAAGGAGGGCATCCCTACAGAAACGCCTGTTGAAATCGGATGCACGGGGCCGCAAGCCTAACAAAACAGTGCAACGTAAATCACAGTATGATGGCAGCACAACCTATTCGAAAAACGTATGGCGCTCATCCTGAGGAGACCCGCCAGGCAGCGATAGCGCCGGGCCCCACGCCTCGAAGGGGCCCACCCTTGGCTACTGGTGGTCACCCACCCATGTGTCGTGGAGTCAAGGCACATGGCTATGGGGAAACGACTATTGGCCAAAACTTCAAGACCCTCAGAATATTACAGTGGAATGCGGAGGGAGTCATTAACAAAAAACTTTCCCTAACACATCACCTGCATGAAGGTAAGATTGACGTGGCATGTATCCAGGAAACGCACCTCAACAATAACCATAAATTCTCAATCAGAGGATACCAGACTTTCCGTCTAGATAGAGAAGGCCACAAAGGAGGGGTCCTGATACTGACCAGAAACAGCATACCGAGTAGCGCGGTACCTGTCAATCACACCGGACAAGCAGAAATTGTAGGAGTTGACATAATGGCTCAAGAGACGAAGCTCCGCATTTTCAATCTGTACGGACCACCAAACAGAGACCTATCGCTCTCGAGTATGGAGGTCAGAGACTCCAACTGCATAGTGGTTGGAGATTTCAACAGCCACTCGGAGAGATGGGGATACTCTGACACAGACAGCAGAGGTGACGAAGTGGAAGATTGGGAGATAGATGCAAATCTCTCCCTAATCAATAGGCCGGAGGATAGCCCTAGCTTCTATTCAAGAACATGGCATACCACCTCGACTCCAGATTTGGCCTTCTCCACACAGGACATACACTATAAAATAGACCGCCAGGTGCTAAACCAACTGGCAGGTAGCGACCACAGGCCGATCAGGCTAACCATTGACATGGAAGCAGGCCCACAGGAAACAAAACCGCTCCCACGTTGGAATTACAAACGAGCCGACTGGGACAGATTTGCAATCCTGACAGATGGGCTGTGTGAAACCATCAACACACGAAACACCAAAATGAAGCCCATGGTAGAGAGCCTAAGCAAGGCAATAATGCAAGCCGCCACTGAAACCATCCCAAGAGGAGCTAGGAAAAACTATAAGCCCTACTGGAATGATGAGTTACAGAAAGTGGAAGATGCAGTAACAAATGCTAGAAACATGGCAGAACGAGAAAAATCCGTGGAGGCAAACATCGCCCTCAAAGCCGCCGCGGCGAAGTACAAACACACAGTTGGAAAAATAAAACGGAAAGTTTAAACCTGGACAAAGAAGGGAACAAGCTATGGAAGCTAGTCAGAGCCATGAACGACGAAACCCCGTCAAATAAACAAATTACTATCAAGCAAGGCGAGAACTTGATCACAGGTAAGAAAGCCGCAAACGCCTTTGTCGATCACTATGCCAGAGCAAACCACATCGATGTCCCTGCAGATAAGCATACAGACATTAGCGAAGAGCTAAAAGGGCACGAAAACAAAAATACGGCTCCTGAAGAGCACATGATGGCCAAACTAACAATGCGCGAAATGGAAGAGGCTATGAGAACACTAAAGAGAAGGAAATCTCCCGGAAAAGACGGGATAACAAACGAAATGCTGATGGGGCTGGGCCAAACAGCGAAGGAAAAACTACTGTCAGTCCTGAACCAAAGCTGGAAAAGGGGTATTGTACCCCAGGCATGGAAAGATGCAATACTGGTACCAGTACCAAAAACAGGAAAGGACAAAACAGATCCGAATGGATACAGGCCCATAAGCCTACTGAGCTGTGTCGGCAAGCTGATGGAACGGATGATAAACACCAGACTGATGTGGCATCTGGAAGAAAAACGAATACTAATTCCACAGCAAGCCGGCTTTAGACAGCACAGATCCACTGAGGACCAGGTCATCCTCATAGCCCAGGAGATAGAAGATGCCTACCAGGCACAGAAACACACAGTAGCTGTTTGGGTGGATCTGGAAAAGGCATTTGACAAAGTCTGGAAGGATGGACTTAGAGTCAAGCTAAGAAGAAGTGATGTTTGTGGGAAGATGTACAAGTGGATCAACCACTACCTCAAACAAAGAACGGCCAGAGTCCAAGTACAAGGGCAGATGAGCAAAAAGGTGACACTCGAGCAGGGAGTACCCCAAGGGGGAGTACTATCACCCACACTCTTCCTGGTATATATAAACGATATTACAGAGAATATACCAAGAAGAGTCCATAGCTCAATGTTTGCAGACGATCTGGCTATGTGGACCTCTGAAAAGAATCTCACCATAGCAAGAAATCGGATGCAAACGGCCCTAACATCGCTGGAAGAGTGGGCGAACTCATGGCTGGTCAAAATAAACGAGGAGAAAACCACGTGCACAATATTCTCGCTCTCATTAAAACCCCAAAGTACCAAACTAAGCCTAAATGGCAAAATCCTGCAGCCAAACGACAACCCAACCTATCTGGGAGTCACATTTGATCGGCGCATGACATGGAAAAGTCAGATTGAGAGAAACCGAATGAAAGCCAGAGAAAGAATGGCGATCATGAGGAAACTTGCTGGCACAAGCTGGGGAGCAGACGAAGGCATACTAAAGAAACTGTACACTGGAAGAGTGAGACCAGTTCTCGAGTATGGCATCGCGGCTTGGACAACAGCAGCGAAGGCGAACTTCGATAAAGTTAACAAACTTCAAAACCAAGCTATGAGAATCATAACTGGTGGCATGAAGTCAACGCCAATTGTAGAACTTGAAAAGATTACAAAACTGCAATCCATGACCGACAGAAGAGACTGCAGAGCCCAGCTGCAGTCAGAGAAACTCCGAAGACTGACGGACCATCCAATGTACCAGAGGCTAAACAATTTGGGAACTGGGAAACTAAAGCGGAGAAACTTTGCAGAAATAGCCAAAGCAAAGATGCACGAAGATCCCATAAACGCACTAACAACACCAAAACCCATCACTACTGTACGAAAACCTACTTGGAGGCAGGATATATTTCCAGAGGTGGTAGAAAATATACCAGGTATTGCAAACAAAAACTGCCAGACCGAAAAAGAAAGGAGAGATACTACCCTAAGCTTCATAACGAAAAGCTACCCAAGCATGGACTGGACCCATGCATACACCGACGGCTCTGTAACAAACACTACACAGAACGGAGGGGCAGGAGCATTCCTGAACCTACCAAATGGCAGAAAAATAACACTGTCATTCGCTACTGGTAAGTACACGAGCAATTTCAGAGCAGAGGCAGAGGCACTGAGGGCGGCAGTGGAAGAAATGGTAACACACAGTGAAAATGAGAGCCATATAGTCCTGCTGACAGATGCTCTCGAAGTAGTCACAGCGCTAAAAAGCCAGAAAAACACTGAGCTTAATGACTTAAGAGCAGCACTCTGCAAACTGTGCCAACAGTCCGCACCAAAAAGGGTAGTGGTACAGTGGGTTCCGTCACACTGCAACATCCAAGGCAACGAGGAGGCAGACAGACTGGCAAAAGAAGGTGCAAGGCTACCACAAATAGATACCAGTATGACGTACGAAGAGTCAAAACGGCTTATCAAAGCCAGGTACATGTCCAAATGGGAAACCGAACATACTGGTTACACCAAAAACGATGCCTATTACCAGTTGAACCGAAGAGAGCAGGTCGTTGTCTTCAGACTTCGCACTGGCCACAACAGACTGAGGTACCACCTCTTCAACAAATTGAAGATAGGGTGTACCGACGAATGCCCGTGCGGTACTGGTAAAATGACCACTGAACATCTGCTGCAGAACTGCCCGACATACGAGGATCAGAGAGAGCAGATGTGGCCATTGCCAGTGGAACTGCAAGACAAGCTCTATGGTAGTGGCGAGAGTCTCAGGATGACCGCCGCTTTTTTCGAGAAAATAATGGTTACTGTCTGACTGTGTACGCAGAAGAAGAAGAAGAAGAAGCTCTCGAGTATGGAGGTCAGAGACTCCAACTGCATAGTGGTTGGAGATTTCAACAGCCACTCGGAGAGATGGGGATACTCTGACACAGACAGCAGAGGTGACGAAGTGGAAGATTGGGAGATAGATGCAAATCTCTCCCTAATCAATAGGCCGGAGGATAGCCCTAGCTTCTATTCAAGAACATGGCATACCACCTCGACTCCAGATTTGGCCTTCTCCACACAGGACATACACTATAAAATAGACCGCCAGGTGCTAAACCAACTGGCAGGTAGCGACCACAGGCCGATCAGGCTAACCATTGACATGGAAGTAGGCCCACAGGAAACAAAACCGCTCCCACGTTGGAATTACAAACGAGCCGACTGGGACAGATTTGCAATCCTGACAGATGGGCTGTGTGAAACCATCAACACACGAAACACCAAAATGAAGCCCATGGTAGAGAGCCTAAGCAAGGCAATAATGCAAGCCGCCACTGAAACCATCCCAAGAGGAGCTAGGAAAAACTATAAGCCCTACTGGAATGATGAGTTACAGAAAGTGGAAGATGCAGTAACAAATGCTAGGAACATGGCAGAACGAGAAAAATCCGTGGAGGCAAACATCGCCCTCAAAGCCGCCGCGGCGAAGTACAAACACACTCTCAAGCAAACAGCAAGAGAAAGTTGGAAAAATAAAACGGAAAGTTTAAACCTGGACAAAGAAGGGAACAAGCTATGGAAGCTAGTCAGAGCCATGAACGACAAAACCCCGTCAAATAAACAAATTACTATCAAGCAAGGCGAGAACTTGATCACAGGTAAGAAAGCCGCAAACGCCTTTGTCGATCACTATGCCAGAGCAAACCACATCGAGGTCCCTGCAGATAAGCATACAGACATTAGCGAAGAGCTAAAGGGGCACGAAAACATAAATACGGCTCCTGAAGAGCACATGATGGCCAAACTAACAATGCGCGAAATGGAAGAGGCTATGAGAACACTAAAGAGAAGGAAATCTCCCGGAAAAGACGGGATAACAAACGAAATGCTGATGGGGCTGGGCCAAACAGCGAAGAAAAAACTACTATCAGTCCTGAACCAAAGCTGGAAAAGGGGTATTGTACCCCAGGCATGGAAAGATGCAATACTGGTACCAGTACCAAAAACAGGAAAGGACAAAACAGATCCGAATGGATACAGGCCCATAAGCCTACTGAGCTGTGTCGGCAAGCTGATGGAACGGATGATAAACACCAGACTGATGTGGCATCTGGAAGTAAAACGAATACTAATTCCACAGCAAGCCGGCTTTAGACAGCACAGATCCACTGAGGACCAGGTCATCCTCATAGCCCAGGAGATAGAAGATGCCTACCAGGCACAGAAACACACAGTAGCTGTTTGGGTGGATCTGGAAAAGGCATTTGACAAAGTCTGGAGGGATGGACTTAGAGTCAAGCTAAGAAGAAGTGATGTTTGTGGGAAGATGTACAAGTGGATCAACCACTACCTCAAACAAAGAACGGCCAGAGTCCAAGTACAAGGGCAGATGAGCAAAAAGGTGACACTCGAGCAGGGAGTACCCCAAGGGGGAGTACTGTCACCCACACTCTTCCTGGTATATATAAACGATATTACAGAGAATATACCAAGAAGAGTCCATAGCTCAATGTTTGCAGACGATCTGGCTATGTGGACCTCTGAAAAGAATCTCACCATAGCAAGAAATCGGATGCAAACGGCCCTAACATCGCTGGAAGAGTGGGCGAACTCATGGCTGGTCAAAATAAACGAGGAGAAAACAACGTGCACAATATTCTCGCTCTCATTAAAACCCCAAAGTACCAAATTAAGCCTAAATGGCAAAATCCTGCAGCCAAACGACAACCCAACCTATCTGGGAGTCACATTTGATCGGCGCATGACATGGAAAAGTCAGATTGAGAGAAACCGAATGAAAGCCAGAGAAAGAATGGCGATCATGAGGAAACTTGCTGGCACAAGCTGGGGAGCAGACGAAGGCATACTAAAGAAACTGTACACTGGAAGAGTGAGACCAGTTCTCGAGTATGGCATCGCGGCATGGACAACAGCAGCGAAGGCGAACTTCGATAAAGTTAACAAACTTCAAAACCAAGCCATGAGAATCATAACAGGTGGCATGAAGTCAACGCCAATTGTAGAACTTGAAAAGATTACAAAACTGCAATCCATGACCGACAGAAGAGACTGCAGAGCCCAGCTGCAGTCAGAGAAACTCCGAAGACTGACGGACCATCCAATGTACCAGAGGCTAAACAATTTGGGAACTGGGAAACTAAAGCGGAGAAACTTTGCAGAAATAGCCAAAGCAAAGATGCACGAAGATCCCATAAACGCACTAACAACACCAAAACCCATCACTACTGTACGAAAACCTACTTGGAGGCAGGATATATTTCCAGAGGTGGTAGAAAATATACCAGGTATTGCAAACAAAAACTGCCAGACCGAAAAAGAAAGGAGAGACACTACCCTAAGCTTCATAACGAAAAGCTACCCAAGCATGGACTGGACCCATGCATACACCGACGGTTCTGTAACAAACACTACACAGAACGGAGGGGCAGGAGCATTCCTGAACCTACCAAATGGCAGAAAAATAACACTGTCATTCGCTACTGGTAAGTACACGAGCAATTTCAGAGCAGAGGCAGAGGCACTGAGGGCGGCAGTGGAAGAAATGGTAACACACAGTGAAAATGAGAGCCATATAGTCCTGCTGACAGATGCTCTCGAAGTAGTCACAGCGCTAAAAAGCCAGAAAAACACTGAGCTTAATGACTTAAGAGCAGCACTCTGCAAACTGTGCCAACAGTCCGCACCAAAAAGGGTAGTGGTACAGTGGGTTCCGTCACACTGCAACATCCAAGGCAACGAGGAGGCAGACAGACTGGCAAAAGAAGGTGCAAGGCTACCACAAATATATACCAGTATGACGTACGAAGAGTCAAAACGGCTTATCAAAGCCAGGTACATGTCCAAATGGGAAACCGAACATACTGGTTACACCAAAAACGATGCCTATTACCAGTTGAACCGAAGAGAGCAGGTCGTTGTCTTCAGACTTCGCACTGGCCACAACAGACTGAGGTACCACCTCTTCAACAAATTGAAGATAGGGTGTACCGACGAATGCCCGTGCGGTACTGGTAAAATGACCACTGAACATCTGCTGCAGAACTGCCCGACATACGAGGATCAGAGAGAGCAGATGTGGCCATTGCCAGTGGAACTGCAAGACAAGCTCTATGGTAGTGGCGAGAGTCTCAGGATGACCGCCGCTTTTTTCGAGAAAATAATGGTTACTGTCTGACTGTGTACGCAGAAGAAGAAGAAGAAGAAGTTCCCGCCGGCACCAATCTTTCCTGCGCCATTTTACATTTATTGTAACTAGTGGATGATGAAACCGTCATTTCTAATCGTAACACAATTCATAGTCACGATCTGCAATGCTTTGTTTCCATGGTCTAGATTTTAAACACAGTATTGACCGGCAATTATAGTAAAGAATGAAACTCATTGAAAAGGGCTTAGACGAGTTTTCCTAGGTCAGAGAGAGAATGTGTATTTTCCAGAGTTAAATGCATTAAATGTCTTCAAACACTAGATATGCTTAAAAAGCAAATGTTCGTGGCCACTACCATAGCATGCATGGCCAGACTTGATGTCATGGCTGTAAATATTGAGAGAGGAAACAGTTCTGAAGCTAAACAAATCAAGGAACGAAATGGCTTTTCCAACAGTTACAAATCAAATGAAAATGGCGTAAAGCCACGTATTTTAATAAGTGACATGATTATTAAATATACTAAAACATTTACAGTAGGTCGTTTGGTTAAATTGTGCTTGTTCAAGCAAGTGAAACTACATGCCCGGATAAAGCGAACCTGTTTGAAGCACATTGTCCGGTAATTCTGTTACATGCAAAGTTACTGAGCTTGCAAGTAATGCGTAATGCGAGAGAATAGTTGCTTTTAAAACATAAACACTTTGAAAAGGTTCTTCAGTAGATCTTGATCACAGTAGAGATATACCGGGTATTGCGAAGTGTGCAGCTTCATACGAAGTGCTGATGTCAGTTTCATTGCACTTGAAGAAATATAGGACATCATGAAAATGAAAGACATGAAAGATTTCAAATGTTCATAAATTTAATCTGTATATGTCAAATCGTGTTTTAAGACACTTAATTGATCATATGGGTATCTTTAACTCGAAACTTCAATATAAATTAATGATGATAATAGCGCAAATATATTACTGTGCAAAGTTATCCTGAGACAAACTCACTTTTTTTGTAGTTTACAGAAATGTTGACCCATGTTTCTTCTCCAAAATCGTTTCATCCTCATGATCCCCAGTCCCGTTATACTGTGTTTTTAATTGTGTTATATTTTTTTCTAACGTATTATATATTTTTTTTCAATTGTGTTCTTTTTGTTTCTCTAATGCGTTATACTGTTTTTCTACTGTTTTCTTCTGCTATACTGTTTTTTCTACTTTGCTATATTGTTTTTTTTCTATTGTGTTGTACTATTTTGCTTTCACTGTCTTATATTATTTCTCCCACTGCGTTATACTGAAGTGAAGCTACCATTATTGAAAGCATGATGGATATTCTCAAATAATTGCATCCAATAGTCATTTAGACACTGTCTAGCTGTCCTTTGCAAGTGTTGAGGATAAGCATAATTGTTAAAGTCTTGACTCTCTAGTCAAAACTTAGTAAATTGTAAAGTTGATACGCGCTACTGTTCATCCAGCTGTATATATAACATAGCGTATTTAGTTAAAGAAAGTACGATAACTGTATACACGATGAGGCAAGTCGTTACGCTGTCTCCTGCTCTGGACTCGTGACGACAATAACTTATGTTTGTACTAACTAGTCAAGGTGAGAAAACTTTAACATGAATGTATAATGCCAAGCGCTCGAATAACGTTTCTGGTGGGATAACTTGGAATATCTTGTAGGATATCCAATAAGATAACTTTTCAGTTTTTCTATAGTTATACTGTTCTGCACACCATCGCCATCTTCCTCACCAACCACCTATATACATGTGAGGAATGTCATTACCCGCTTATAACAAAGTTGTATCTGATATTTGTCTTCAATTTTATGTCCTAGCTACATCAAACAATTTACGTCTGCCTCTGCTAGATATGAAAGAAAGCTTAAACTGATCATAGCCTTACTACTATGAAAATCAATATCCATCCTTTCAATCAAAACTCGTTAAAATTTAAAGCCAGCAATATTGATTGTTGATACACAGGTTTTCTCCAAATACACTAACATTGAATGTTGAGAACAGGTCATTCAGGACAGTACATAATTGTGCACATGCTTGGCCGTCAATAGACTTGAGTGTTGCTGAGTTTAGTGGTGGATCACTCGATTTTCATGGCAAAAATGGGGCTCAGGCCGACCCAGGTGTAAATGAGGATCTTGCTTCCGGTTAGGAAAGGAAAGGCAGCGAGGAAAATAACAGGTCATCCCACTTTATTCAAGCTGTGATACGTATAATTCTTCTTCATCTTCTACGTCCGTTCTCGATCTCCCGTTGCTAAGCCCTGATTAGGACTTTGCAAGTAGCAGGATGTAGTTCGGAGAACGGAATGCGTTGTGTCGCTATTTTACAGCTTAACTGCGATATTTGCACCTATCGGTCCGACATATCCGTCTTCGGCAGAGATATGTATAATGGTGTTCACTTCATTCCTGACCAGCGTATATGTCTGTTGTGGAACGGATTTTATGCCGTTGTATACAAGTAAGAAACTACATCCTGGACTCCTTAACCGTTTTCAGCACGGTATGAAAGGTATCAGTGGCGCACAAAACATTAGTTACTCCTTGGGTCAGATTCTAAAGAGTTAAGGATTAAGGGATATCGTGGATGACACACCCATATAGGACTATAACCAGTTATAAAGAATACGTCCATAATGTAGATAAAATGACGGACAACCACCGAGTTATCGTAGGCCTCAAAATGAAATTCATGATGGGATGTAACAGGAAAGCGGAGATCAAACATTTGATAAGTGATAATACTTGGGAGTTGTGAAAAGGCTGGCGACAACATTTACATAATAACAATTGCCGATAAAATTACGTCCACAAAATACGATTTCGGGATTCCCTATCAAGCTGGGTGGATACGGTAAATCCGAATGTAGCGTTAGACTTACACTGAATGTAGTGTTGGAGAACATGTACTCCACACACAAAACAAGTGTTGGACCTATACTTCACTGAATGTAGTGTTGAATCTATACTTCATTGAATGTAGTGTTGGAGGACCTGTACTCCACTGAATGTAGTGTTGGGGAACCTGTACTTCACTGAATGTAGTGTTGGGGAACTTGTACTCCACTGAATGTAGTGTTGGGGAACCTGTTCTCCACTGAATGTAGTGTTGGGGAACATGTACTCCACTGAATGTAGTGTTGGGGAACCTGTACTCCACTGAATGTAGTGTTGGGGAACCTGTACTCCACTGAATGTAGTGTTGTACCTAGGATCTGCTGAATAAAGTCAATCGATCAATCGATCCGTCAATCAAAGAACGTTGCTCCTCTCGGTGCACATGCCATGGACAACATCACGTCAGCATACACGATCCTGGGCTCCTCGGCTCTGCCTCTCTTCAGGTGTAATCATTTAATCTTAGTTCCTTCTCGCATTTTCGTCTACGTGCCTTTTTGGGTTTACCATTCTGTCTCTTACATTTCCATTTTAGAGCATGTCTGGTAATATTGGACGGTCCTTTCCGTAGTGTATGTTCTATCCAGGAATCAGCAGCAAAGATGGCGCGTAACGACTGCGAGTCTATCATTGCTCTAGTGCTTTAGTTCATTATGGACGCCGCAAAGTCATAGTTTTACTTGTTATTCACACTAGTCGACGTGTGTTCACGAATACGTGTTATTGTTTTCTATTTGAACTAGTTAATTTGTTCATTGTTTGGTGTTTTCTTCCCTCCGATGTTCCTGGCTTGGACATCGGCTATATTAATTAGTACTACTGTTAAACAGTTGTATTTTCACAGTCTAGTGCACACGACTGGACTTCACGAGATTGGCACCCTTCGTCATAGTTGCAGACACTGTGAAATTTAGACTCATTTGACTATAATGAACTAGAACACGTCTCCCAGAAGAGATGCCCAATACATCATTCACACGCTGAGTGATGTTCCTACGACCTCTTGTGGTTAAAGGAAAGGCAAGACACACAACAATAGATGGCTGGAGGAAGAGCAGTCGAAGGATGTGGATACCTTTACATATTTAGGCAGCACAATGGACACATCAGGAGGTACAGATGCAGATGTAAGGATCAGAATTGGAAAAGCACCGCGGGCATTCCTAACACTAAACAATATATAGAGATCCAGAGATATCAAGATTCACACCAAAATTATATTCAACGCATGGACCAAGTCGGTGTTGCTGTATGGAGCGGAGACATGGACAGCACAGACTCCAGTCCTTCCTTAACAGATGCTTACGAAGGATAATGGGCATAAAGTGGCAGGGCATGGTGAAGAATGAAGACTTGTGGGAAAGGAGCCATCAACAGCCATTGGAACAACAACAATAGGGCTGGATAGGACATACGCTTCGGAAGGCATATTCTAACATAGCCAGACAGGCTCTTACATGGAATCCTCAGGGGGAAAGAGAGAAAGGTAGACCCAAAAATACGCGGAGATGAGCATGTGAGAAGGAGCTAAAATTAAACAATTACACCTGGAGAGAGGCAGAAAAGCAGCCCAGCACAGTGTACGCTTGCGAGATCTTGTGGATGGCCTGTTCATCGAGATGTGCGACAGGCTTTGATTGATTGATTGATTGATTTACTGGTGTTGGTTTCTTTCCCGTATGACTTCGTAAGTGGTATTCTAAGGTCGTTGTCTCAGTTAGACAGTCTGAGATTGTGGTTTAGATGAACCAGTCAAAGTTTGTTGCCTTGAAAATAAAAAACCAATGATGTTGCCAAATGAGACACATCCGTCTTCGGCATTCTACAACTACTAAAATTACTGCTACTACAACTACTAAAACTACAGATGCTACTACAACTGCTAAAACTACTGCTACTACAACTGCTAAAACTACAGATGCTACTACAACTACTAAAACTACTAAAACTACTGCTACTACAAATACTAAAACTACTAAAACTACTGCTACTACAACTGCTAAAACTACAGATGCTACTACAACTACTAAAACTACTAAAACTACTACTACTACTACCGTTACTACAACTACTAAAACTACTGCTACTACTACTACTACTAAAACTACTGCTACTGTAACTACTAAAACTACTCTTTCAACTACTGCTTCTACAAATACTAAAACTTTTGCTACAACTACTGCTACTACAATTACTAAAACTACTGCTGCTACTACTGCTACTAAAACTACTAAAACTACTGCTACTACAAATACTGAAACTACTGCTACAACAACAACTAAAACTACTGCTGCTATTGCAACTACTAAAACTAATTTAAAAAACTACTGCTACTTCTACTGCTACTACAACTAATAAAACTACAGCTACTACTACTGCTACTACAACATCTAAATCTACTGTTACTACTACTGCTACTACAACTACCAAAACTACAGCTACTACTACTGTTACTACAATATCTAAAACTACTGCTACTACTACTGCCACTACAACTACTAAATCTACAGCTACTACTACTACTACTGCAACTACAACTACTAAAACTACTGCTACTGTTACTGCTATTACAATAACTAAAACTTCAGCTACTACTTCTGCTACTACTACTACTACTACTACTACTACTACTACTACTACTACTACTACTACTGCTGCTACTACAACAACTAAAATTACTGTTACTACATCTACTAAAACTACAGTTGCTACTTCTGTTACTACAACTACTAAAACTACTGCTACTACTACTGCTACTACAACTACTAAAACTTCTGTTACTACTACTAAAACTACTGCTTCTACTACTGCTACTACAATTAATAAAACTACTAAAACTGCTGTTACTACTACTGCTACCACTACTGTTAATACACATACAAAAACTACTGCTACTATTATAGCTACTTTACTCCTACTACTACTTCAACTGCAACTGCTGCTACAAGTACCAAAAAAAACTGCCACTATATTGCTATTATTACTTCTACTACTGAAATTACTACTACTAACACTACTAATATTACTACTGCTGCTGCTACAACTACCACTTGCTGCTAACACTACTACTATTTAAACTGCTTCTGCTAACCTACTGTTACTACTACCACCAAAACTACTTCTACTAACCTACTGTTACTACTACCACCAAAACTACTTCTACTAAACTGCTGTTACTACTACCACCAAAACTACTTCTACTAACCTACTGTTACTACTACCACCAAAACTACTTCTACTAACCTACTGTTACTACTACCACCAAAACTACTTCTACTAAACTGCTGTTACTACTACCACCAAAACTACTTCTACTAACCTACTGTTACTACTACCACCAAAACTACTTCTACTAACCTACTGTTACTACTACCACCAAAACTACTTCTACTAAACTGCTGTTACTACTACCACCACAACTACTGCTACCACTACTACAACTTTTACTACTACTTTTGCTGCTGTAACTACTTAACTGATGCTACTTCTACTACTCTAACATATAATTTTGTTCCGGTCCGTGCTACTACCACTGGCTTTTCTAAAAAACGTTATCTGATTTACTCATATGTGCAATATCCCTTTTGACAGGTAGCATTACCTTATTATAAATCCTGTATGATTCAGGAATATTGAAAACAAAGACCCATACATGTAGATTAAAATATGATTTTTCAGAATAAGTATTTGATAACAATACTACTGCCAGTAATGTGATTTTTTTTTAAGAAGCAATAGCAGAGATTGCTGTCAATGAATAAATTGGTAGATATATTACTGTACGATGTCTCAGCCTTTTTCGTGAAGTGCAATGATCACCCTTTGCTACCTTGTCCCCCAATCAGAGTCAGGTATCATTACAGCAAAGTATATTGGAGAGTGCCACAAGCGAAAAATGAACTCAGTCCCAGTGATATGAGAGATAAAATTGTTAACCTGTCTGCTACTTTGATGTGCTAAATTTAGTAGTTAATCATGTAAAGATACAGTTAATGGACACTAACACAAGACCAGTTTTTATCAATACAACACACAAATGTGCTTTTACCTTGACATATTAGCTGATGAATCCTCGTTTAGATTCAGAATACACAAAACAATACCACAAACCTGACGAAACTCTTCACGCTCAACTTCCGATCACTGCCGTTGTCGCTGCCACCAGAATGAGCGAGTGAGTGGTACCGAGAACACAAGGCTATCGCGTACTGCTCAACACGTCACAGTTCAACATAATATAATTGTTTCGTGTGTTACAACACCGTGCTTTTATAGAAACCCACTCAAACATTTATGAGAGAATTTCACTTACACATAAAACTATCTAGGACAGATAGTTTAATTAGTGTTATTATCAAGATATTGTAACATAATTAATTAACACACACCCACTCGCACCCACTCACACACACACACACACACACACACACACACACACACGACACACACACACACACACACACACACGACATAAAGGAATGCATATACCTAGATTTAATCAGACAGAAAATGATTACTGAGTTTATAAATTGAACGCACGAGAGAGGAAAACAGCATTTAAGAATTTTAAACATAGGAATGAAATTGAACACAGAGGAATGAAATTGAACACAGAGGAATGAAATTGAACATCCATGTTTAACTGTAAGTTAAAGAAAGAAATTGCAGTAGTGTTCTTTTAAGCTATATTTCTTGTACTAAAGTAAGTCTTTGGTAAAGAGTAAGTACAAAACGTATGCCAATTAGATTATATAATAATAATACGCGCCTTGCCCCAGTTGACGATGCATATGTCCAACAATACATTACCGTTAGTTTTATCTGTTTATATTTGCAACTGTTTTGAGATAATCAAAACAGCATTATCTGTTAATATTTGTGACTGGATGCATTGGGAGTGGGGGAGGGAAGGAGGGGGGATACAAAATAGCATTAAATATTTATTTTTGTGACTTGATATTTTGGGGTGATCAACACAAGCATTATCTATTTATATTTGTGGTAGGATGCTTTGGGGGGGGATCAAAACAAGCAACACATATGTTTATATTTGTAATTTGATGCTTTTGGGTGATCAAAACAAGCATTATATGTTTATATTTGTGATTGGATGCTTTGGCGTTATCAAAACAAGCATTATCTGTTTATATTTGTGATTAGATGCTTTGGGGTGATCAAAACAAGCAACAAATATGTTTATATTTGTGATTTGATGCTTTTGTGTGATCAAAACACGCATTATATGTTTATATTTGTGATTGGATGCTTTGGGGTGATTAAAACAAGCATTGTATGTTTATATTTGTGATTGGATGCTTTGGGGTGATCAAAACAAGATGATTCTTTTTTAAAATATGACTGGATGTTTCGGGGTAATGAACAAGCTCTATATCAGGAAATATAGTTTTAGCATTATTAAAACAAAAATGATGTGTAACTGAATGGTTTGATGTGATCAATACATAATTTACCTGCTTACATCTCCAGATGGATTGTCTGTAACTTTCACAATTTATATTGTGGACAGTGAAGCGTGTGGTCAAGTGATTGTGAACTTGGTTAATAAATTCAGCATACAAGGTTCAAATCAGGTAGGTCACGCTCGGTTTGACAAACTGGTCATGTGGTGGGTTATGTTGTGGTACGACTACTTCTCCTTGTTGACCAAGCTATAAATGGATACCTGACAAATATTCAAAATTATCGGAAAATTGCGGACCCGCCACGGAAGCTACAGAGTTCATTCTCTGTCCTCGGCACTTTCAGAAAATAAAAAGGACCACGCTCATTTGGAGGCCCTCGTGTTTTGATTCCACGAGTCATTTTGCATGTCAAGAAATGTGATGATGTAATCATGATATCCCTTTGTTAAGATCTCTGTCTGAATGGTAGTATACAATGAGGTAAGAGTATTTGTCTGTTTCAACAAAATGGCATGTATTCGTACCAAGTTTCTGCTGCAACCCACTCTACCTATTTTAAAACTAGCACCTTACTTACAGTAAAGGATGCTAAGGCAACACGGTAGGATACTGGTCATCCTACCTCACAAAAAGTACAGTCGTCTTACACTGAGGTTTCTAACACATTATTCCCTTGCGGAAGTGCCTGTTACAGATTATCGGTTACAGAAGATCGAGCTCCGCAGCAGGTGACTAAAAGCTTAAGGCGGACTATCACCAGTATAAGCGAAGAAGGTTTAAACATTAATCATGAGAAAACTTAAGGTAGGCCAGTTACACATTAACGCCATCTTGTTTGCGGTAACACAATCATTTGCTTACATAATTAACGTAGCTATTTTTATAAGCACCTAAAATACTCAGATCAAGAAAACTGGTGGTAAATCTTAGATCAAAATACAAAAGGCGACCGCATAACAAAGGAAACTGCAATATCATCACCAAAAAGGCACATTATATGGAATGTATATAAAAATCAATGAACGAATGAGTTCCTACTCTGCCACTGTCATGTAGTGTGTTTCTTCCGTGTCCCTTTTAGAGGAAGTACATCTCATCTAACAAACGAATTTAGGCCTGCGGGTGACTATTTTTGTTTTGCTTACACGCATTGTTTTGAATAAAACGATTATGTAGCTAATGAGAGTGCCATAAAAACAGCAATAACAGACAGAGCCACAATAATATACACAACAACAATAACAGACCCAACATTTATAACAAACACAACAATAACACAGGCAACAACAATAATAGACAAAACAACAATAACACACAACAAGAATAACACACACAACAACAATAATAGACACAACAACAATAATAGACACAACAACAATAACAGACACAACAACAATAACTTAAATAATAGACACAACAACAATAATAGATACAACAACAAGAATAGACACAACAACAATAACAGACACAACAACAATAACTTAAATAATAGACACAACAACAATAATAGATACAACAACAAGAATAGACACAACAACAATAACAGACACAACAACAATGACAGACACAACAACAATAACGTAAATAACAACAATAACAACCACAAAACAATAATATACACAAAAACAATGACAGACACAACATCAATAACGTAAATAACAACATTAACATACACAACAACAATAACAGACACAACAACAATAACAGACACAAAAACAATGACAGACACAACAACAATAACAGACACAACAACAATAACAGACACAAAAACAATGACAGACACAACAACAATAACAGACACAACAACAATAACAGACACAAAAACAATAACAGACACAACAACAATAACAGACACAACAACAATAACAGACACAAAAACAATGACAGACACAACACCAATAATAGACACAACAACAATAATAGACACAACAACAATAATGGACACAACAACAATAGCAGACCCAACAATAACAGACACAACAGCAATAACACACAACAACAATAACACACAATAACACACAACAACAATAAACACAACAACAAAAACACACACAACAACAATAACACACAACAATAACACCCAAATAACAATAACACACAACAACAATAACAAACACAACACTAATAATTTACACAACATTAATAACAGACACAACAATAATAACAGAAATAACAACAATAACACAAACGCCAGATACAGCTGCCCGATAACAACATACGCAAGTGTCAAAATTTAACAGACAATCAGAATAACAACAAATTAAATGGGAAAGGGTTATGAGACGAGGAAAGCGTTATGAGACGAGTAAAGCGTTATGAGACGACACATTGTGGCCTTGTATTCTGACAAGAACTTCAACCTACATGATCATGGATGCTGTCTAGAAATGTCACTGTCCTCATTATGTTTTATTGATGCGCACTTTAACCATATCAGGAAACGTGGTCATTTTGGGAAAATCGAATATTTTAATGGAACAAATCGATCAATAATGACGGACATGTATATTGGTAATAGTGCTTCTCGTATCAAGCGTGTGCTGTTTTGCATTATACAGTAAGTATGTTTTGACAGCACGTCAAATACGATCGTATGCACTAAGTGCCAATTTACACATAGACAAATAAATAATTTTGCATATTGAAGCCACCAATTCCTTTCTCTTATACCATGAACCTCCCTTCCTCCCCCACCCACCTCCATTGTTTTGTTTTCAGGTTTCCTTCCCACACCCCTCCACCCTCCCTTAATGCCCTGAGATTAAAATAAAAGCACAACCCTCCTTTCATTTCATCCAATCCTATTTTGCTTATCGCAATTGTATTTTCATATCATATTATATAGGTAATGTTCCCATAGCGTTTCTTGTATCGTTTTACATAGGAAATGCTTCTATGGCGTTTTTGTATCGTATTACATAGGTAATATTTCCATATAGTTTTTTTTGGTATCGTTTACATAGTTTTTTAAACTAGCTTTTATGGAGTTGTCTGCAATACAATGTCTTGGAGAGTCTACTATTCCAAATGGAATTAGACCACTCTATTGGCATTATTCTCTCAATGAGACATTTGAGGCTATTCTTGTACCTGTCACACAAAGCATTCCCATAAACCACCTTGTCACATGCGCACACCATTGTGCACGCTGTGAAAGTCGAATAAGAAGGGCTGAGGGTTAAAGAGGGGCTTGTGGGGGGGGGGGGGGAGCTGGTAAATAGCTGAAGGCACGGCCCAGAAACACACATTTACGCGTGCTCGGATTCATAATCGGCAAGGTGGTAATTAAATGTGAGACTTTTATATGTTAAATACATGATTAAACCTTCTGCCAAAAACGAGATATGCGCCTTGAAGAGTATCCAGTCGAAAACGTAAATTCGTATATCTACTTGGGCCAAGAGATCATAAACTCCCATTTCATAAATCTGCAGATCCCACTAAAGATAACAGGGGCTGGTTCAGCTTAAACTGTATTAAACTCATACTGTAACAGATGCAAAAAGACTGCTAAGGCTCACACCCTCAACAGTGTGGATATTCTAGCAATGGTGTATAGCTGTGAGGTGTGGAACTTACGGAAAGGTGATGCAGATGGACTAGCGAGCGATGGAGCGAAAATATTGAAGATTTCCATTCGAGACCAAATCCGTAACGCAGGGATCAGACGGCGAACTTCCTTCTCTGACATTATAGATGTCGCGCTGTTACGAAATTACAGATAGGCCGGACATTTGGTGCGCATGCCGGATAACAGATGGACACGTAGAGTGACGTCATGGTGGCCATACAACTTTAGCCACCCTCGCGGGCGACCGAGGATGAGGTGGGGAGATGGCATAATAGAGGTCCTGGGTACAACATGGTACACCAATAGCAAGAAAAGCGAAATGAATGTACTCAATATTTGGCTACCTGTCATCTCACACACGTGGCTGATTGAATACAAGGATTTTCAGATTTTCAGAATGATTAAGGTATTTGACAAGTATTTGACAAAAAAATTTGGTTTTTTATAGAAACTGTGTTTATACTGTTTCTAAGCCTGTTTACTTCTGTATTCTTTTTGAATTATGTGTTTATATGTAATAGTTCAATAGTTATCGATGTTCAAATTAGATGAGTGTGTAAAACAAATCGCTGACTTTTAGTCATAAAAATATTATTTTTCCCTAACCTTGATATTGAAAATACCAAATAATAAACACTCTCTCGAAAATATACTAATATTAACTCAGCGAAAAACAATTAATGCTCCCATTTTTTTTGTTTACAATATGGTCACGAAAAAAATATGTTGGCATGAAACGATTTAAATTAAGTTAATTCGAGGAAATAGTTGAATACTTTTGACAACTATGCCATCAGACAAAAAGTTCAGTAAAGGTATGTCAAAGAAACGTAAATCTCGTGGCAATCAACTTATAGCTGAACGAAAAAAAGGGAAAACAGTGCATCGACATTCGCTTTTCAGTGCAGAGTGCTACGCATTGATTGATAGTTTAACATCGGTACAGACTGAATGTTTAGAAATTAAAATGCAATAAAATGCCACGCCCCTTTCGCGATCAGAGCAGAAAATGCTGGGTATTAGCAATATAAAGCATGACTTTGATGACGATATGTTTAGGCAAAGATCTGGCATAGATTAAGTAGAAACTGATGTTAAAGGGTATCAAGGTAGATCTAATTATACTATTAATCATATTAGTTAACGATACTGACTTGCTTGAGATGCACATAATTGTTGACCTGAGGCTTCTTGTTCAGAACATTGCTGAAAGATTGGTGTGTACCTTTTGTCATGTGCTGTACAATTAGTTGAAGTGACAAGACAATGACTTGGGAGTGAATTTGTATTCCACTGTGGTAGTGCAAACTGTCATGAACAAAGACATTTCCTTTCAAATAGTCAGATCTCAGTAGGGAATGCAAAGATTCATCGTATCAATCAGCGAGCAGCTTTTATCATGCGCTGTATTGGCTGCAGTAATACTAACTTGAACACTTTCTGTGGTACAATGAATTGACACCCCGAGCTAGACACAGTAGTAATGCTATTATAGAGAAAGGAATAGAGGATGCTGGTTTTAGTGTGTAAATTATTAGTATGCAAAATGCTGCTGTTCAAGAGTATAGAAATACAGCAGAAGGTGGCAGCAAGCTCCGAGACATCGATGACCAGTGACCATTCATCTACAGTTGGTTCCATAACTGTCATCGGCTTGCACACTGGTGAGGTAACATATACTAAAGCAAAGTGTAAAAAGTGTATTTCTTGTCAGTACTGACCACAAGACAGATACATTTCAGAAATGGAAACTAAGTCATGATGAGGTTTGTACGATGACGCATGATGGATCCTCAGGATTAATGGAAGCAGCAGCTGCATGTAACATGTGTTCTTGCCCAACAGACAAGTATAATCTCAGGTACGCAAAGTTTAATGAGGATGGAGACACTAGCAGTTTCAAAAACTGTGTTTGAATCCAAATCTTGTGAAGAGGATTGTCTGATAGAAAAAAATGGAATGTGTGGGTTATGTTCAGAAAAGAATGGGTACTCGGCTGAGACATTTTAAGAGTTTCTGAAGGAAAGTCTTTAACTGATGGTAAATCCACAAGTGGTAAGGGTAGACTAACATATAGTATCATTGATTAGGAATACTATGGAAATAACATTTTAGCTAATATAAACACCGTTCACGAAATGCGAGAAGGGATTTGGGCAGTGTATTTCCACAAGGCTGCAACAGATGATAACCTTGTTCATACCTTTTGCAACATTTGGACTTATGTCCCTACAAACAGGCTGTCATAGATGGCACAGTGAATTACTTTAAACACAATGGAAACCTTCCAGTTGCTATCGTGGAGGCAATTAAGTCCATATTCAAAGACTTCTCCAAGACAAAATTACTGAGAAAGTGTCTGCAAGGTTACACTCAACATTCTAATGAATCATTGAACAGTTTAATATGGAAATAGTATCCTCAAATAAAAGTCACGGACTTTCAACTGAAAATACAGCAGTTGGAACTTTAGTGATGGAGCTAACAGCCTGACAACAATTCTTCAGGAATTGGACACTCAGTCGATACAATTTATGCATGCATTCTGTGGTGAAAAAGACATACAAAAATACAAAAAGGCAAACTTAAAACGCTTCTCTTGAATAAAAAAGAGCCAAGGCACGTAGGAGACGTGTCCTGAAGGAAGAGCAGACAGAAATAGAGTATCATCTGTGTCTTCCTGTGAGATACTGAACTCTTATCAGGTAAAAAAGTTTAAATATTTTCATCAATCTACTTTAACGAAAATCAGGCCTGTCATTCAGAGTTCCGGTGATAATTTCTACAATATTAGTGCTAGAGCTTTCAGATTTGGTACACTTATACGGAGCCGCGTAGCGCAGTGGTTAGTGCTCTGGCTTCGCATCTGATTGGTCCTGGGTTAATTTCCCAGTTGAGGCAGTAATGTTTTTTTCAGACCGCAATGGCTCCCGGGTCGACCCAGCCTTAAATAGGTACCGGTTCAGTCCGAGAAGTAAAAGCGGCGAGAGATGGCTACCGCCCTCTTTGAAATGTGAGATCGCTAACACCTCACACCCCTACGGCAGTAATGCTATGGTATACTTTACTTTACTTTACTTTTTATATACTACCGTATACTTAATGGCATGAAGATCCATTTCTTTCATATATGGTAAAGAAACAGAGATATTGCTAAACAAAGTTCTAAATTGTTGCTATTTAAAAGGGTTCAATTGCGAGAACCGTATCTACAAAGCCCATTGGGGTAGACATTTTTAGGTGGTTCATGCTATAGGTAGAGAGAGATGTTATGCTCATACATCTTCTGGTTTGGAATTCTTTGCATTTTTGGTGTCAGTGAAATTAGTTACTCGATGTACTGTGGGTTTTGCCTTACTTTCTTTTTCTTCATTTCATGTTAATTAATTATTTTCACACAAAACAGGGCAGTTCATAAAGTAAACTCTGTTTATCATACCAAATAATATATATGGAAACATGTGTCCAAATTTTGAGTCAATACGTTTGTTTGTTTTTTTTCTGTAATGTTTTTAAAAAAGATAACTCTTTTTTGGGTGTCTTCCCCCTTAAATCGAGCGCACAATGCAGTAAGGCACAAAACAATGCGACACAATCTGCCTTAGGAAAACAATGTAAACGAAATGAACATGGAATGAGTCCGCATGATCCTGATATTTTCAAAAGAACTTTGTATGTGAATGAAAGCTGCATACGTTTGTCGTATACTTTTGAAACAAATGGGATGGTACAGAAATCATTACTACAAGGACATCACTACTTTGGAGCAGGTTTCATGCTACCATGCAACCTACAATGTCGGTCCCATCATGTTTCTTGTTTCGATGGCTAAAAGGATAACGTCAGAAATATATTTCCTTAATTATTTATTTCTCTGTCTATCTTTCTTCGCGTGCATATGATTTCATCAACTCGTGAAGGAATGTCTCATCCCCGCCCTTTGATCTCTACAGTCACGTACACGTTTAGTGCCCTTTATGCGCTTGAAGGGGAGTACAATTATGACACGAAAATCTCTAACATCGTTTCAAAGATTGGAAAACATCATTTACATAATAGCTTTATAAATTTAAACATCATTTTATCACATTTGATGATGTTGTATCCTATCCAATCACATTTCATTCCATCTCACCATGTCTTACCCAATCGCATCCCACCACATCACATTCCATCACATCTCATCCAATCACATCTCATCTTATCAAATAATGTCTCAGCCCATTCCATCACATTTCATTATGTTGTATCCTATCCAATCACATTTCATGTCATCTCATCATGTCTTACCCATTCGCATCAGACCACATCTCATTCCACCACATCACGTTTCACCCCATCTTACCACATCTCATCCACCACATCATGTCTCACCCCATTTCATCACATCGTACCCCGTCATGTTTCATCCCGTCTATCCCATCCCATCATACCAGATCTCAACCCACCACATAACCTCTCACCCCATATCATCACATCTTATCCCATCATGTTTCATCCCATTCTATCCCATCCCATCATGTTTCACCCCATTCTATCCCATCCCATCATACCACATCTCATCCCACCATATTTCACCCCATCACATCCCGTCGCATCTCAGTTCCATCATATTTCATCGTATCACATCTTAACCCGTCACATTCCATACGATCACATCCCATCCCACCATATCCTATCCCAAACAATAGCATCCTATCTCATCGCATCTCATCTCACTTTTCCACTTATCTCGTGAGAAAATACAACCTTCTCGCATAAGCCACTATTTTTGCTGTTGTTATTTTCAATCCGTGTACGTGTTGTGCTTCATTGACACCGTCAATTCATCTGTTCTTGAACTTCCTCTTGCCCTAACCGGAAAACAACAGCGACACACACAGCAACAACAAAAACTTGGAAGAGGACTTCATCGCAAGCTTTTCAAGCCGAGAATTCTTAACACAAAGCATTGTTCTTATATTGTGTAATCACAGTCGAAGCTTGTGGTAGCGTGAATCTCTTGCGTGCATCTGTGTCCTTCTTGGTGATATAGATCGGAATGTCGGAAAGAAAATAGTCATTCTATATAATGTAAAACGTGTCGTAAGAGGCAATAAGAAACGTTCGGGCATTTGGCTACTCTGTCTTCTACAAACTTTAAGTCACACAAACTGGAATAGATATACAGCGATAACTACTTGGTGTGTAGTTGTTGGTGACATGTGCTCGAATGGGAGTAGAAAGATTTGTATTTATCAGATTGAGTGCTGTTGTGAATGGTAGATGTCTCTACTTCAAGCATGTCGTAAAAGAAAATTATAATTGATTGTGCATGGGGTTAGCAGCCTCATCATGTTAAACCACTACTATTGAAATCATCCCAAGTGATCAGATACATGCTTCATGTAAAGTGACCTGCGGTCGTGCTTTACCTGGAGCTAATAAGCAAATCCTCAGCACATTTAAAACGTTTAGCCCAACTATTGACACGCACATGAAATATTATCCTTTGGCTGAAGGGTATTCATGACTAAAACATGAGCTGGAAGTCGAACCATGTGTTTGTCCAGCCTCACAAACAAACGTTTTCATCACGAAACTAATATTAAGATTTGTGCTTGTGTTTGCAATTATTTGTGTACTATAATTGGTTGCCAACGGGGTAAGGCAATAAGGTACACAATATACAAATCAGTTGCACAATGGAAGAGGACACACTTAACACGACAATGGCGCCCGGTTTGATTCTTGTTATAGTAAATCTGCAATCAACCCATTTGTAAATGGGTACATGGCTCACTGTGAGGGAAGGAACGGCAGCGAGAAATGGAATCGGGGTACTTGCGTCTTAATTCACCCCAAACAGAATGCACTGATGACTGTAACGGGATATTCCATTTGAGGTTAAGAGGAGGACAGGTCGATATAATTTATGTTAAAAAAATTAACAATAATTTAGATGAAGATAGAAGTGTAGAAAAGATGCTATTTCTAGCCATATCCCTAATCCTAACCTAAGAAATGCATTGCTAAGGCGGCCGGAATAGGCAGAAGCTGAAGAAGAAATTCGCGTCTATTCTCGCAGAATGTTTCACACACCCAACATTTAAAAAATGGATTATATGACGTCACTACCTCAAATAATGTGCCAAAAATATAAATTTCTTTTGTTTAAGCTGAATTAAGACGCAAACACCGAATCGGTTACTCTACCTCATAAATATTTAGAACAATGACATATATTTCCAAAGAGGACATGGGTTCAAATCCACTGATATGCATAGATCTTTTTTTTTTTTATCAGTAACAAAATTAAAATTAAGTCTGTACATTTCGCGATAACTGCACGGTCAGCAACCTTTATTCTTGAACCCTGTAAATGACACAGACAGCAGAGGTGACGAAGTGGAACATTGGGAGATAGACACAAATCTCTCCCTAATAAATAGGCCGGAGGATAGCCCTAGTTTCTATTCTAGAACATGGCATACCACCTCGACTCCAGATTTGGCCTTCTCCACACAGGACATACACCATCAAATAGACCGCCAGGTGCTAAACCAACTGGCAGGTAGCGACCACAGGCCGATCAGGCTAACCATTGACAGGAAACAAAACCGCTCCCACGTTGGAATTACAAATGAGCCTACTGGGACAGATTTGCAACCCTGACAAATGGGCTGTGTGAAACCATCAACACACGAAACAACAAAATGAAGCCCATGGTGGAAAGCCTAAGCAAGGCAATAATGCAAGCCGCCACTGAAACCATCCCAAGAGGAGCTAGGAAAAACTATAAGCCCTACTGGAATGATGAGTTGCAGAAAGCGAAAGATGCAGTAACAAATGCTAGGAACATGGCAGAGCGAGAACAATCCATGGAGGCAAACATCGCCCTCAAAGCCGCCACGGCGAAATACAAACACACTCTCAAGCAAACAGCAAGAGAAAGCTGGAAAAATAAAATGGAAAGTCTAAACCTGGACAAAGACGGGAACAAGCTATGGAAGCTAGTCAGAGCCATGAACGACGAAACCCCGTCAAACAAACATATTACCATCAAGCAGGGCGAGAACTTGATCACAGGTTAGAAAGCCGCAAACGCTTTTGTCGATCACTATGCCAGAGCAAACCACATCGAGGTCCCTGCAGATAAGCATACAGACATTAGCGAAGAGCTAAAGGGGCACGACAACATGAATACGGCACCTGAATGACGGCCAAATTAACAATGCGCGAAATGGAAGAGGCTATGAGAACATTAAAGAAAAGGAAATCTCCCGGAAAAGACGGGATAACAAACGAAATGCTGATGGGGCTGGGCCAAACAGCGAAGAGGAAACTGCTATCGGTCCTGAACCAAAGCTGGAAAAGGGGAATTGTACCCCAGGCATGGAAAGACGCAATACTGGTACCAGTACCAAAAACAGGAAAGGACAAAACAGATCCAAATGGATACAGGCCCATCAGCCTACTGAGCTGTGTCGGCAAGCTGATGGAACGTATGATAAACACCAGACTGATGTGGCATCTGGAAGAAAAACGAATACTAATTCCTCAGCAAGCCGGCTTTAGACAGCACAGATCCACTGAGTACCAGGTCATCCTCATAGCCCAGGAAATAGAAGATCCCTATCAGGCACAGAAACACACAGTAGCTGTCTGGGTGGATCTGGAAAAGGCATTTGACAAAGTCTGGAAGGATGGACTTAGAGTCAAGCTAAGAAGAAGTGATGTTTGTGCGAAAATGTTCAAGTGGATCAACCACTACCTCAAACAAAGAACGGCCAGAGTCCAAGTACAAGGGCAGATGAGCAAAAAGGTGACACTCGAGCAGGGAGTACCCCAAGGGGGAGTACTGTCACCCACACTCTTCCTGGTATATATAAACGACAACACAGAGAATATACCAAGGAGAGTCCATAGCTCAATGTTTGCAGACGATCTGGCTATGTGGACCTCTGAAAAGAATCTCACCATAGCAAGAAATCGGATGCAGACGGCCCTAACATCGCTGGAAGAGTGGGCGAACTCATGGCTGGTCTAAATAAACGAGGAGAAAACCACATGCACAATATTCTCACTTTCATTAAAACCCCAAAATACCAAATTAAGTCTAAATGGCAAATTCCTGCAGCCAAACGACAACCCAACCTATCTGGGAGTCACATTTGATCGGCGCATGACATGGAAAAGTCAGATTGAGAGTAACCGAATGAGAGCCGGAGAAAGAATGGCATTCATGAGGAAACTTGCTGGCACAAGCTGGGGAGCAGACGAAGGCATACTAAAGAAACTGTACACTGGAAGAGTGAGACCAGTTCTCGAGTATGGCATTGCGGCATGGACAACAGCAGCAAAGGCGAACTTCGATAAAGTTAGCAAACTTCAAAACCAAGCCATCAGAATTATAACAGGAGGCATGAAGTCAACGCCAATTGTAGAACTTGAAAAGTTTACAAAACTGCAATCCATGACCGATAGAAGAGACTGCAGAGCCCAGCTGCAGTCAGAGAAACTCCAAAGACTGACTGACCATCCAATGCACCAGAGACTAAACAATTTGGGAAATGGGAAACTAAAGCGGAGAAACTTTGCAGAAATAGAAAAAGCAAAGATGCACGAAGATCCCATAAACGCACTAACAACACCAAAACCCATCACTACTGTACGAAAACCTACATGGAGGCAGGATATATTTCCAGAGGTGGTAGAAAATATACCAGGTATTGCAAATAAAAACTGCCAGACTGAAAAAGAAAGGAGAGATACTACCCTAAGCTTCATAACGAAAAGCTACCCAAGCATGGACTGGACCCATGCATACACCGACGGTTCTGTAACAAACACTACACAGAACGGAGGGGCAGGAGCATTCTTGAACCTACCAAATGGAAAACAAATAACACTGTAATTCGCTACTGGTAAGTACACAAGCAATTTCTGAGCAGAGGCAGAGGCACTGAGGGCGGCAGTGGAAGAAATGGTGAGACACAATGAAAATGAAAGCCATATAGTCCTGCTTACAGATGCTCTCTCCGTAGTCACAGCGCTAAAAAGCCATAAAAACACTGAGCTTAGTGACTAAAGAGCAGCACTCTGCAAACTGTGCCAGCAGTCCGCACCAAAAAGGGTAGTGGTACAGTGGGTCCCATCACACTGCAACATCCAAGGCAACGAGGAGGCAGACAGGCTGGCAAAAGAAGGTGCAAGACTACCACAAATAGATACTAGTATGACGTACGAAGAGTCAAAACGGCTTATCAAAGCCAGATACATGACCAAATGGGAAACCGAACATATTGGTTACACCAAAAACGATGCCTATTACCAGTTGAACCGAAGAGAGCAGGTCGTTGTCTTCAGACTTCGCACTGGCCACAATAGACTGAGGTACCACCTATTCAACAAATTGAAGATAGGTGGTACCGACGAATGCCCGTGCGGTACTGGTAAAATGATCGCTGAACATCTGCTGCAGAACTGCCCGACATACGACGATCAGAGAGAGCAGATGTGGCCATCACCAGTGGAACTGCAAGACAAGCTCTATGGCAGTGGCGACAGCCTCAGGATGACCGCCGCTTTTTTCGAAAAAATAATGGTTACTGTCTGACTGCGTACGAAGAAGAAGAAGAAGAAGAAGAAGAACCACAAGACAATCTCTATGGCAGTGTCGACAGCCTCAGGATGACCACCGCTTTTTTCGAAAAAATAATTGTTACTGTCTTACTACGATGAAGAAGAAAAAGAAGAAGAACCCTGTAAATCTCATGGCTATCACAAAAGTCAGAATAAACGTCGTAGCGAAAGTTTAAAAAAATACATTTACGACCAGCAGGAGCAACATTTTGTTGGATCCGGTGTCCAAAAAGCATGTCGTAATTTAAGAACTAAAGAGGGTTGTGCGTGTAACCTTGTCATTTGAAACAAATTGCTGTGATTAATCGCCTTAGTTTAGATTAGACAAAATGATAGCTGCTTTTATTGTGTTGTTTTCTAGTTGTTTCATCAAGTCAGCAACAGCATAAGCAGACAAGAACAGAAAAACCATTCATATATTTAACATGGATGTCTATAATTCAGAGCGAGTTAGATTAGTTTACCAAACTATGTAATAACGAACCTATTACTAGCAGCAAAGTTCTAGCGTATAGTGAGTGCACTACAGGAAGTGAGATAGCGAACTGCAATCTTAGATATAACACGTTAAGCAGACAACGTGCCATCAAATTTCAAAATGTTAAGTTCAAAACAAGAAAACAGTGTGATCAAATACATCACCGTCGTAATCCATACCCTGGGTCCTATTGGAGATACATGATTTGTGGGGAGACTATGATTTCTTTTATATTTTGAAACTGAGTCTACTCATAATGATAAATTATACTATCAATGTGGGTTCGTTGACTGCGTCAGATAAAAGACAAGACAAAAAAGATAAATGTTATAGATATAATGTGTAAAGCACGATCAGAGAGTTTGAGAGATTGGGAGAGAGAGAGAGAGAGAGAGAGAGAGAGAGAGAGAGAGAAGGGAGTATATCTTCTTTCTTCTTCTTCTTCTTCTTCTTCGTACGCTGATTACAGCGATATACGTTGCACTGCTTTGTTAAGCCTGTGGCCCAGTGCATCCGATTTCAACAGGCGTTTCTGTAGGGATGCCCTCCTTAGCCTTTGGCTGTCCCCAGCCTATCTGCAAGGCAGCAGTTGTTTGTGGTCAGAGTTGTCTCTCTTAGAGAAGTTGTCTTGCAGGACTATCGAGTCTTTCCCACTCGTGTCTATAGGGTGTGGGGATGAAATGATATGATGTGATGGACTGTATGTACTAGTTTTTCAAGTATCTCGGAAGAGAGGCAGTCCAGTGTGTATATGTCCCAGGATCGTCACGTCCTGCCAGAAACGTAGCATATGCATGTGAGTGAGGTATCCCCTTGCTCCATTTATTTTCTCGGCTCCTCTGCAGTGATGGTACGCCTAGCATTCCCCGCCACCCGGGAGGTTGTCACAAAAGGGCAGAGGTGCAATGTCCGCTGCCTTGTATTTCTTCTGCGTCCATTGGGATGATGATAGCAGACAGAGGTAAAGAACGAAGCAGGAGTGCATTTAACCAGGGGACAAGCCTGGTCATGGCACGGAGATGTTGTTCGCCTGGTGTGCGGACATATCTCATGATCAAGGGCTGAGTCTCAACAGTTCGCAGTGAGGTGGCTGCTCTACTGCTTTCGACACCCCGACCGAGAACTAAGTCTTCTACTAGTGGTTTCACACCTCAACGCCGCATGCGGTGAATATCGAGCAGCTCCCCGCCCGCTTTGATCGGCGGGACGGCAGAGACCTCTTTCTGCGGCTCGACCAGGTCGGGCTGAAACGCGAGCCCCAGGTTCCAACCATATCGTTGTCTTCCATCGCAGTGGTGCTGAGATTCAGGATGGGATTCCGGCTTAGAGGCGTTCGGCCGTAATCCCTCAGATGGTAGCCTCGCACCATTGGCTTATCAGCCAAACACGTGGACCAAGTGTCTGAGACCTGCGATTCCTCTCGGATTGAGCAGGATTACCGTAGCAACGCCCTGTCATTAATAGGGTAAAACTGACCTGTCTTCCGAGGGTCCAATACCAGCACCTGTTCCCTATTAGACCCAAAGAATCGAGAGAGCTTTTTGAATGACTAAGTGTCTGAAACCTGCGATTCCTCTCGGATTGAACAGGATTACCGTAGCAACGCCCTGTCATTAGCAGGGTAAAACTGACCTGTCTGATCCAGCACACGTTCCCTATTAGACCCAACCAAAGTGCCCTCAGCCTGTCAATCATTTCAGTGTTGGCGTGTTGAGTCAAATTAAGCCACAGGCTCCACTCCTGGTGGTGCTTTTCTGTCAATTACTTTAAGTTTCAGCTTTGCAGCCATATGACGTAATCAACGCGAGCTTATGACTCGCGCTTACTGGGAATTCCTCGTTCATGGGGAAGAATTACAAGCCCCAACCCCTAGCACGAAGGAGATTCAACGGGTTTCCAAACCCTTTCGGGCCAGGTAGGCATCCACGCTGAATCCTTCAGTGTAGCGCGCGTGCGGCCCCGGACATCTACGGGCATCACAGACCTGTTATTGCTCAATTTCTTGTGGCTAAACGCCACTCGTCCCTCTAAGAAGTTGCGCTGGCGCATCGAGGGACCGGAAAACTATTTAATAGGCTAGAGTATCGTTCGTTATCGGAATTAACCAGACAAATCGCTCAACCAACTAAGAACGGCCATGCACCACCACCCACCAAATCAAGAAAGAGCAATCAATCTATCAATACTTACAGTGTTCGGACCGGGTGAGTTTTCCCGTGTTGAGTCAAATTAAGCCGCAGGCTCCACTCTTGGTGGTGCCCTTCCGTCAATTCCTTTAAGTTTCAGCTTTGCAACTATACTTCCCCCGGAACCCAAACACTTTGGTTTCCCGGAAGCTGCCCGCAGAGTCATCGAAGCAACTCCTGCGGATCGCTAGTCGGCATAGTTTATGATCAGAACTACGACGGTATCTGATCGTCTTCGCGCCTCTGACTTTCGTTCTTGATTAATGAAAACATTCTTGACAAATGCTTTCGCAGTAGCTCGTCTTGCGGCGATCCAAGAATTTCACCTCTAACGCCGCAATACGAATGCCCCCGTTTGTCCCTGTTAATCATTACCTCCAGTCTGCATTACTCAATGTGGGCATTCAATAACAACAGCAACATAGGTATAACGTAAACAGTACCACCAGAAACAGGTGAGATGGAATGTCACTGATTGTAACATGTACACAGTATCATGAGAAAGAGGTGGTGATTTATTGGAATAGTCTAGATATAACGTACAGTACCATCAGAGAGAGGTGTGTGTGGGGGAATGGGAGGGGGGGGGGGGGGGTTGAATGTTCTAGATATAATGTGTGCAGTACTATCAGAGAAAGGTGGGGGTTCTGGAATGCTCTAGATATGGCGTGTATAGTACCATCAGAGAGAGGTAGGGATGAAGGCTGTATAATGTTCTAGATATAACGTGTACAGTACCTTCAGAAAAAGGTGAGCATGGGGGTTGTGGGATGTTTGAGATATGACGTGAACAGTACCATCAGAGAGATGTGGGAGCGGGGGTTGGAGAATGCTCTAGATATGACGTGAACCGTACCATCAGAGGGAGGTGGGAGCGGGAGTCGTGGAAGGTTCTAGATATGACGTGAACAGTACCATCAGAGAGAGATGCCCAGAAAAACTACAGGCTAAAAAAAAAGGACGATAACACAAAAGAGAGAAAGAGGGTTACAGAACCATTGGTTGGTAGAAAGAATGAGAAACAAGTCAATATTATTTTAAAAGATAGAAAGAAAAACCGAGATAAGAGAGAAAAAAGTAAAACATTCAGTTAATGAGATAGAGATACATAATGAGATAGGGATACATGAATGAGATAGAGATATATAAATGGGAAAGAGATACATAAATGAGATAGAGATACATAAATGTGATAGAGATACATACATGTGATAGAGAATACATAAATGTGATAGAGATACATGAATGAGATAGAGATACATAAATGTGATTGAGAATACATAAATATGATAGAGATACATAAATGTGATAGAGATACATAAATGTGATAGAGATACATAAATGTGATAGAGATACATAAATATGATAGAGATACATAAATGTGATAAAAATACATAAATGTGATAGAGATACATAAATTTGATAGGGATACATAAATGTGATAGAGATACATAAATGGGATAGAGATACATAAATGGGATAGAGATACATAAATGGGATAGAGATACATAAATGGGATAGAGATACATAAATGTGATATAGATACATAAATGAGAACTAGATACATAAATTTGATAGGGATACATAAATGGGATGGAGATACACAAATGAGAACGAGATACATAAATGTGATATAGATACATAAATGGGATAGAGATACATAAATGTGATAGAGATACATAAATGAGAACGAGATACATAAATGTGATAGAGATACATAAATGAGAACGAGATACATAAATATGATAGAGATACATAAATGTGAACGGGATAAAGAGATGAGACGCTTGTTCAGCCGCATAAAAAGCAAAGTCATCGCCAACGAAGTGTTATGTGTTTTCAGCTATAAATGTATTCACAACCTTTTTTTTTTTTTTTAGCTTTGTAAACTGTCTTTTTATATCTTATTTATAGAGATAATTTGTTTCAATATTTTCCAACTGTCTATACATTTGGTTGTTGGAAATGTTGGAACGGGTGCTGAACATTATGTACACGTGACACACACCTTGTAAGCGATCAATGTGAGAGTTAGACAAGTCTTTTTTTAAATTAAGACAAGAGAGAAATAATACCACAAGATTGAAGCAGACAAATATCAATATAATTAAAGAGAAAATTGAGACTGTTAGAAGATGAAGCACAAGAAAGTAAAGTTAGATATAGACAAAGAATCAACAACACCAATTCATAAATAGAAAAACTGAGTTAGAAATAACACAAATAGTGTAGAATAATAGTGTACCGAGAGTTTGACGCATATATGTTGGCTTCTTAAAAGGTAGCGTGGACAGGAAAAACATAACATGATTTGTTTTAGTTTAAAAAGTGAGCATGGCCATCGGAAATGAACCATTCTCCTTACAGTCTGTTTTAGAATTCCACCAACCAATACAGTTGAGCTAAGAAGAATTAACTAATTGGTCTGATTTTAAGAGTCTGGACTGCTAAACACTTAGGAAACAACTTGAATCAAGAACAATCAATAATAGTTCACAATGTGAAAACAGCCTCATAAACAATTCCAACGACATAACGATCAAGTGAAACCAGGAAATTTTATCTAACAGGTGAACACCATTGGTAGTTCTCCGTTTTGGTTTTGCACTTGAATTTCAACAAGTTACTGGATGTGTGAAAATTATTTATATATATTTGATGTGTGTGTGTGTGTGTGTGTGTGTGTGTGCGTGCGCGCGCGCGTGCGCGTGTGTGTGTGTATATATATATATATATATATATATATATATATATATATATATATATATATATATATAGGCCAAAAAAAGGCAACGGCCACCGTCCATCGTAGACGATGATGGCATAATTAATTTTGCTAGCGCTATTTTTAGTAAGGATTAACTGAGCTACTGTTTGTCCTCACTCTCTCGTTTCGTGCCGCCCGACCCAAGTGGCAAATCAAGTACAAGCGGACGACTACGAGATGCAGGAGACTCCGCATCAAGCATCCGTGAAAAAGACGGCGGAGTCCGGAGTCGGACCCACATCACTTGATCACGAGGCCGACGGCTTAACCACTTCACCATATATATATATATAAATATATATATATATATATATATATATATATATATATATATATATATATATATATATATATATACGATCTTCGGGATCGAGATGAATGAACTGTACCGGTTAACGACTCAAAGCTGACTGCTAGCGTCAGGTCCAATGAAACAGTGAGCTGCCGACAACATTCTCACAAAGCTGACTGCTAGTGTCAGGTCCAATGAACCAGTGAGCTGCAGAGACCCATCTCACAAAGCTGACTGCTAGCGTCAGGTCCAATGAACCAGTGAGCTGCCGACATTCTTCTCACAAAGCTGACTGCTAACATCAGGTCCAATGAACCAGTGAACTGCCACCTCTCCGCGGTGATCCTAGAAAACATACTTCAACAGAGAAGACTGGCTAAGGAGAAGGAATCGAAGAGGGAAGACTGACACGGTTCCCAAAAATGACGTGCTGAAGTGGGATGGATCTGACCGAGAGGCAAAAATATCGCAATCAAGCTGCAAATTACAACACAGCACATTCTGTTCTCCAGACTACATCCTGCTACTTGCAAAGTTCTTTTTATTGCTTGGTAGCGGGAGTTTGAGAATGTTCATTGCTTGGTAGCGGCAGTTTGAGAATGTCCAGGTCTTGGTAGCGAGAGTTTGAGAACTTTCAGGTCTTGGTAGCGGGACTTTGAGAATGTTCAGGGCTTGGTAGCGAGAGTTTGAAAACGTTCAGGTCTTGATAGCGGGAGTTTGAGAATGTTCAGGTCTTGGTAGCGGGTGTTTGAGAATGTCCAGGTCTTGGTAGCGGGAGTTTGAGAATGTCCAGGTCTTAGTAGCGGGAGTTTGAGAATGACGACGAAGAAGAAGAGTATTTACATAAACGCTTCCTGATTTAGATAAGATCACATTATTTGCCATGTGTATATCGATAGGCTACTTCATTGGCTCTTCAAAGTCCACTCAATTGTCTTGATGACAAATGTTCTTCATTCGTCTTCAGTGTATCTTTCAGCTTGGGTGTTATCGTTTTTAGAACGCTTGCCTGCTTCTTTTCATATGATTTTATTTAAATTGACACAACCGGTGTCCGTTTGCGTAAACTTTTTTCCTATTTTAACTACCTTTCACGTGTCCTACAGAGCTGACATTATGTGCATAGCCTCCACTGGTGCGACTTGTTACTCTATCGAATTTTGACGGATTCTGGAAAGGTTATTCAAACGATTTTACCGGAAAATATACTGTTTTCCTATATGTCCTTTTGCTTAGTCACGTGACCACATTTTGCTGAAATCCTGAGAAACTCCTAGCTATTTGCGTCCTGAGCTTATCTTTGAATTCTTTGTCGCAGCGTGAGAAACGACTGTCAACGGAACGGAAGAACAAGTATTGTCGTGCTTGTTAAAAGCAAGAACCGGAACATTGCGAAATATGGTGGGTGGACAGAATAATCAATCGATCAGTTCAACTCGTGACAGGCGGATCTCAGATCAGATCCAATGAAATTCTTAAAATTGTGATTGTTTAAATTGATGAAAAAGTACAAAAGGAAATTAGTAATTCATCGATAGGTGAAATAATGAAATTGTCCTTACAGATCGCTAGTGTACGCAAAAACACTAAAGAAAACAGAAATGCTAAAAGCACATATTTCTACTCTTTACATTATCTTCTCCTTTATTTAATATGATTATAAAATGCTAAAATTACTCTGTAGACCAACAAATGTTTCTATTCGCTCAAAATTACTTTATGTGCCCCAAATTTCTTATATATATTTAAAGTCCCCCCCCCCCCAAAAAACACTTCTTCAAATGCCTGTACACCAATTCACCAAAATTGTTGTTGTATGCCCACGATAAGTGTATTTACTCTTCTATGCAACCCCTTGAGATGCGAAGAGATGTGGCCGCTATGGAAACTTATGGGAGGAGTAAAAGAATGACCAAAGACTACTCCATACGACGTCTTGTTTTTAAAAAAAATGACAACTAACAGCATTGAATGAAACAAAACTCAATCCTCTACATGCCAGTGAGATTAAAGACTAGATATGATGTTCCAGACAAAAGATAAAAATCATAGAGAGTAACAAGACAGAACGATTTCACTTCTCTCTCAAGACATACAACTTAACAGTTCACACTTAACACACACAACTCAACAGTCACTTGAACAGAATCCAACCAGAACATATTCCAGAGTGTCGGCTATGCACACATCCCTACCAAACTGTTGAGCCTCTTCCTATAAGGCCAGACACCACTATATGACATTGGGCCAAAAAGCTGAAGCCCACCGGCCGTTGGATCAATAGATAGTCAACCAACACGTTGGTGCTTCCTGAACTGACAAGAGCGTTATATGGCGGACTGCAGTCACGTTCCTCACATCCCGAGCGTGTTGATGAAAGTGAAATAGGACTCTCCAGGTTGTTGTGTTGTGTTATGTTCAGCTTCAGCTGCGTGACGCTCACAGCTAATGGGATCACGTCGATTCTCATCTCGTTAGCCAGACCACTTAAAAAAACAGTCAATTTCTAGGAGATGCTAAATAGAAGCGAGGTATGGTCTTAGTCAGTATTATACGCCTGACTCAAACGCGATATCCTGGTCAGTATGTTGTGTCTGACCGGGCTATCGCCTCAGTTCCCTATTCCTTTTGTCCCCCCCCCCCCCACCAGCTCACCCACCCACCCAGAAAAAAATACGACTGAGTTTAAATAAATTATTGTACTGAAATTCGTCGTTTTTATATATTATCGAACTTGCTCTCTAGTAAAGTTCTCATCAAGTATCACCTCTTTTGATCTAGCCAACATATTTTAACTCCACGGGAGCCATTTTCTTTTAGATTTGCAGTATCGAGGACAGTCAAGACATGTTTTAGTTTACATTTCCTTTGTTGTCTTCTAATTTGTCAGATTGTAAATGTCTTACAATATGATCATTTTTGTTTCAAAGGTAAGTGTAGCGCTGTTACAGACACTGTTGTCGAGGAGGAAGTCTTAATGTTAATTGTTCTAGGCCACTATTTGTTTTTATGTTGGGAGACTCAGTTCGCTTCCTCTCTGTTTTTACTTTCGTGATACTATGCCAGATACCCATTTACATTTGGGTAGGTTGTTATTGCTGCTGTTGTTGTTATCCCATACCCAGATTACCCCAGTATTATTCTGAATAATTTGTTTTACTATGTGGTTGCAGTTGGGTCTATTCAATTGTTGTTTGACTGCTTCTGATTCTGCTAATCTGTCAGCCATTTTGGTAGGAGCGTACTGATACATGTAGTTGAACCTGTATCTTTAAAGTTAAAAGCTAGTGATCTAGCACTACGCTAATCAGACGCTAGATGAAGAATGGTTTAAAAAAAAAGAATGGTTGCCTCTCCCAAAAACTCGACAACTATAATCAATGATTTGTAGAAGCACCTCTGTCGAGATGCACCAGTTTCTGGCTGTTCAAGAAATTCCTATTAGGCATAAATTAATTTCAAGAGGATCGATATTTTTGTGGCAAAATTGGTTTGAATGTTTCTATTTCCCAGCAAAGCCATTAACGATATGTATCTGCCCATTCAGCAGTTTATAGCTTATCGGTTTTTCTGAAAAAGTTGAATGTTTATCAATGCGAGTTCCAGAAGTGTGGTGTGTTTATCTGTAAAATTCAAGGTAACATATTGAAATTTAAATAAAAGTCAAGAAAGTTTGTCATATCTTTTCGGTTACTCAATTGTGTTTAAATTGAATGCAAAGTTGTGTTCAACATATGATTTAATCATTGCCCAACACTCAATTTAATCTTTGCCCAACATTTGATTTCATTATTGCGAAACATTTTATTTAATTGCTGTCAAATGTTTAATTAATCTTTGTCCAACATATCACATGTCTAGCGTATAATTTAATTATTGTTAACATATAATTTAATCATTATTCAACAAATAATTCAATCATTTTTCAATACCGCTTTTAATTTGTGTCCAACATTTGATTTAATTTCTGTCCAACATTTTAATGTAATCTGTGTCCCACATTTGATTTAATTTCTGTCCAACATTTTAATGTAATCTGTGTCCCACATTTGATTTAATTTATGTCCAACATTTTAATGTAATCTGTGTCCCACATTTGATTTAATTTCTGTCCAACATTTTAATGTAATCTGTGTCCCACATTTGATTTAATCTTTGTCCAATTTTTAATGTAACATCTGTCTAACATTTAATTTAATCTTTGTCCAATATTGAATCGTTGCTATAATTTGATTTAATTTGTGTCCAACACATGATGTAAGCAATACCCAACAGCTAATTTTATCTTAGACAACATCTCATTGTACACTGACGTAATGGGCGATAGACCCAAACCGGGCGTCGTTATTGGGTAGTAAATTGTGGAATGACCTCCAAATTGGAATATGTTCAGCGAAATAAGTCAGCGTTCAACTTAAATTTGCAGATGTACGAAGAAAGACTTTCTCATCTTTAGCATTTTTTGACAATAGAAATCGCAGTACATTCCTTATGTTAGAGTATTTGATTGTACCAACAGTCATTGTAATGCCAATGTGAGCTTACAATATTAGCTATATCGATAATTAATGCAAATACGTGGCAGCCTCGATTCTGCATTCTGGATTGCCCATTGAAAAGCGTCCCCCATTATATAGTTAAGCTCATTTTGTTTTCCTCCCAAACAATGATCGCTACTTATCTAGGAATCCACGATACTTGCTTGGTTTTACTGATTTTATCTTTCCCATCTTCTTTACACGAGGCGTGTTCAAATGAAACCGGACCTAACTGCACAAAGTGAACATACATACGATGCGCATGATGACGTCAATTCTGCTGTAACCAGCACATACCAACTGTCAAGTTTCCTCAGCAGACCGTTGAAAACATGGCGGGTGTGATACGGAATCCATCCAGAGTTGATCAGAGAGCAGTGATTTGGTTTCTAACAGATGAAGGATGTCGACCAGTTTGATAATCATAGCATAATGTAGGCAGTGTATGGTGGCCCAAATAGCAGGATCAATTTTGGCGATGGCATTTTCTGACGCAACAATATTTGCACCTGACCTAGTCTCGGATGATCTTACGTTAACTCACGTCCTTCTTTAAATATCTTTGTCCAGATCTTCACTATTGTCTTCGACACACTTTTGTCACCATTCACTGCCTACATCATGTGATGAATGTCAACTGGTCGACATCCTTCAGCTGTTAAAAACCGAATAAACCCTCGCTGATCAACTGGATGGATTCCGTATCACACCAGTCATACTTTCAACGGTCTGCTGAGGAAACTTTAAGTTGAAGTAAAAAAAAGTATCCCATAGCATTACTGCCGAAGGGGTGTGAGGTGTTAGCGATCTCACATTTCAAAGGCTCGGCTATATGAGGGCGGTAGCCATCTCCTCTCCCTCGCCGCTTTTACTTCCCGCTATGCGGCTCCCTTAAGTTGAAGAATAATACAATTTTACAAACTTGACGATTGGTATGATTTGTTTACACCCGTATTGACGCCATCTTGCGCACTGTACGTATGTTCACTTGGTGCAGTTAGGTCCGGTTTCGTTTGAAAACGCCTCGTAACTTCAATAGTGTTTCCATTGTGCGATTCACTCCAATTCTCGTCAAACCAACAACATGACTATTGCTTCTCTGACACCAGTATCAGCTACTTTTAAACATAGTTAAAATAGGTAAAGGAGTCCTATAGCAGACACTGCCGTTGGTAGTGAAGTGTTAGAGCCTTTATTGTACAAGGTCACAGTTTTGTGAGGTGAGGTGGCCAGTTCCCTTCCTCGCTGTCTTTTTCCTTCCTTAGTTACAGCTGTGTATACTGGAGCTGCCGGTTGGGGGAGTTTAACATCGTACCTTTGCCACGAAAAACGAGTGCTCTACCACTGGGCTTGTCATCCTCTCTTAGTTAAAATAGAAAGCTTTAAATCAATATTTGTCAGGTATTTAATATAAATGTTATTATTTTGGTTTTCCCTGTTTCCTCTCCGAAGTGACTTAATTAGTCACTCATTTACAGCTGGGTCGACTGGAAAGTGACAGTCGTGAGAGTTGAGCCCCGCACCTTTGCCGTGAAAAGCGAATGCTCTACCACTACACAAATCATAGATACAATACTTCACATTGTGTACAGGATAATAATTAACGTAAACGAGAATCAGAAGTAGAAAAAGAAGAAGAAGAAGAAGAAGAAAAAGAACCTGCTAGTCATTCCCATCAAATGAACACAGTTTATAATTCGTCTTTTGAGTTTACCTTCACGAATGGTTGTCTAAGTTATCCCCGTTGTACAACCAGACGTTGCTAACTCAAATGTCATATTGTTGCTAAAATTCCGCTCACACTACACCAACATTTTTACGTTCTATATTGTCCTTAAAATTTGAAAATCGTTACTCGCTTTCAGTATTAAAGAAACTAAGACGGCCATTGTTTCACTGAAAATGTTCTTAATTGCTGAATAATTATTTTGTGTTCACGTGGTATGATCAGTCCTGACTTCTACAAGACCGTTATATTTGAAGTTCTTTTGCTGCACTAGTCAAAGGTCACAGGCTGAGCTGAAATTCTCCTGATCTTCATTATTGTCAATATGGCTTAGCTCAATTTTCTTTCCGGAAAGTTTTCTGTGCCTTGGTCGTCTTGAGTGGTCACTTCAATTTGATTTCCGTCAGATTATGCGTGCCAGCAGTCCTGGTTGAGATGATTTCTTTTGTTCCACTGGAAGCTGTCAAAAATATCACCCGTTTTTTTGTGTCCTTGATGTAGCTTAACCAGTACGTGCTCTGGTTCAGACTTGTTTCCCAATCTTGATACTGTGATATCAACCCAGCACCACCCCCATCTCCGCCATCACCACAATCGAGACAATTCGCTCTAGATCTTATTTGATACACATCGTCTAATTCTTCTTCTTCTTCTTCTTCTCTTCCTTTTCTTCTTCTTCTTCTTCCTCTTCTTCTACTTCTGATTCTCGTGGACGTTAATTATTATCCTGTACACAATTTGAAGTATTGTATCTATGATTTGTGTAGTGGTAGAGCATTCGCTTTTCACGGCAAAGGTGCGGGGCTCAACTCTCACGACTGTCACTTTCCAGTCGACCCAGTTGTAAATGCGTGACTAATTAAGTCACTTTAGAGAGGAAAGGAACCGGCCACACTACTTCACACAAGATGTGATTTAGTATACTGAAGTCTCTAACAACGTCATTCCCCGGCAGCAGTATAGCTATTATGGGACAAACCTTTTCTTTACCTATGATTTATTTCAAGACCTATTCCTACTTGAACACGGCAGGTTTCTGGTATGTGTGAATAGAGAAGTGACCAATCCAGGAGTTGGAGAGTGCTATACTCTAGAAGATTTACCAAATAAGCTTAGGCCAGAGGCCTCTAGCTCCATGATGAGGACCGCATGCTGCCGTTGAATCCATTTGTTTTGTTTGCAGACCCCCAGGTGATGGGTGTTACAATATGTGATAAACGATAATACATTTTGGATAAATAAAACTCCATAAAATAGATCATTTACATGTTTCAAAAATATAAATATGGTAAAACTAATGAGAAATATCAATAAAGTTGGAGCGCAAAATGAAGATGTAACAAGGGAAAGTCATAATTGAGGATGTGAAAAGATCAAGAACAGCAGTGATCAGCGACGAAGATGAAAGCAGCCTTCCGGATTAAAAAAAAAAATCATTTAAAAACATCACTTCAGTCTAGTTATACTATCATAGACAATAAATACATCAGAAATATACCAGAAATAAAAGTTGAAAGTTTCATCCTGCTCTAATGATCTTCGGCAGGCTTGAATTATCAACTATTCACCTTGACAAAAAAGTGCATTTAAAATGTTTTTAAAATGTTCTATTTAACTTCACTTTTTAGTTTGGGTTAAATCATTATTTGAAAATTTAAACACTTCACAATAAAACTAGAGAGCTTAAACTTTCAGGATAGATACAAACTCGATAACAAAACACTTTATTGATATTTTGATACAGTTTTGAGGACAATTTGTAATTACTAAAGCGCGATTATTTGTGTACGAAACTAAACGCGTTTCTGTCTGCCTGCGTAGTCAAAAGAAACCAACACTGCATACTTCCTTAGCGGAATTGTATTTTGAATCGACACTGTTGTCTAGGGGTGTTATCCTCGCCTAGAGTGTGTAACAGAGTTACAAGGGGCCAACGAGCCAACGCCAAGGAAACTCTGAAAATACCGATCGTGGTACCCACACATAACTTGAGAACACTGACTACGAGGTTCAGTTCATTGAACGGGTCACTATCCTTAATTCTCAAACAATGCAGTTTAAAACTGTCCAGCCAAAATGGTTCCCTTCCCACGATTCTACTGCGAATTCCACTACATATAGGTCATCCAGTAGTTTGAAAAACAAGGTAGCCTTTCTCTGGGACACGCCAGTTCAAATAAAGTTTGAGGGAAATGAACTTAAAAAAGTAGAGGTCATTGACCAAAGCGGGGAGCTTAGCATATAAGCTGGGGGAGACAGATCAGGGGAGAGATCAGAAGGAGCAGAGAAGGGAATTCTACTGTGCAGTTTAGTAGGTAGCATATTAAACGATAACTAGTAGCTTGATAAACTACAAGACTTAGCCAGTGAGTGACAAGAATATAGAGATAGAATTGGAAGCCACCGGAGCAGACCAACACAGAAAGGCAACGAGAGACCCCGCACGTGTAAAAATCTGTCAGTGTGTGATGTTCTGTTCGAGTCGTCGCTAACACCTGTCTCTCGTGACCCGACTTCATTCTCGTCAGAGGGAAACGTGTTGCTTCAACACTGAACAAAACGTCGTGACGACTCATGTGTGCATCGTCCTGACAACCACAGTAACAGAAGCACTGTCCTCTGTCATGGCCACGAGCACAGCTGCAGTCGCCGAGTTTCTGACGTTGAGACGAGACAAGAGGCTCAGTTGACATATGCTTTACGTTGAGACGAGACAAAACGCTCGGTTGACATCCACGTTGTATAAGCTGAGAGGTGGAACATAAGGCCTTCCAACGAGGCAGGACAGAGGGATTAGGACTGAGAACAAGTACCTAGATATAATATATCAACGCACAGAGTTAGACGGTGGAAAGAACAATTGCTAGATTCTGATCACGGGATTAGAACCCTGGGTAAAGTTTAGTGCAAGATAAACAACTGTGCTAATTGCACGAACCTCTACAAAGTAATTATATTCAGTTAGAGAAGTGTTGATAACAAACTTCTTGAGAAACATTAAAATTAGTTAATAATTGATGAACAATATAAAACGATTTACGAGCCTAGTTTATTGATATGATGTGTGTGATGTTTGTGAAATAAAATTTATATTTTTTGATTCTGTTAAAATAATTGTTAGTGGTTTAATTAAAGTGTGAGTTAAGGAGGAAGTGGTACGGAAGTATGATAGTAAATAAAGTGATACAATAATGTTAGGACCTGCTATATATATGTTTAAATGGTACCGTGACTTTGGATAGAAATAACTTTAACCCTGTTACAGGTGTTGGAGGTCCGTTGTTCAAATCCTATAATATGATTTTTGTTTGTGTATCTGTTTGTTGAGTTAATCTTATAACAATATTATATTATAATTTAATATAAGAACAATTTAGCATTTCCGTAAGACAAAAAGGTTAAGATATATAATTAAATACTATTGTTATTTCTAAGAGACCTAAAATGTACATTTAATTCAGTTATATTAACTTTGCGCGAACACGTGCATATATGTTTTCACAGCAGTAACAGGAGCCTCAAGCAAGTAAGGGAGTTCAAATACCTATGTAGCATGTTCACGAATGACGACAGAGTACACAGAGAGATCACACACAGAACTAAGAAGTCGAACAGTGTTCACGTCAAATTGCACTGATTTTGAAACAATATCGAGTGCTTTTATCAACTAAGAAAAGGCTGATAAATGCACTATTTATTCCTGCATTGTGTTACCAATGTCAATCTTGATTCTTACTAGAAACACCTAAGAGTAAGATCCGGATCTGAGAGATGCAATGTGTGAGAAGTGCAGCCGGAAAGACAATCCGTGACCAAATCCGCAACACCACGCTGAGACATACCGTGTGGAGAACCCTATTTAGTGGTTTGGTCATTTAGTCAGAATGCGTTATGATCAGCTTGCCTTAATAACATATCATATGTAGGTCAACGATCCACGAGCAGGGGGGAGACCTTGATTTTAGTGGATCGAGGGTATCTCTGACACACTCAGGAAGTTACACCTAACGACAGCACAATCTTCCCACCTGGCGATAACACGAAATGTATGCATCCGTCACTGCGACGTTTCATGGCAAGGACAGTAGGACAAAAGAAGAAGCAGAAGATTACCTTAGCTTTACTTAAGTTGTACACCAATCACTCATTATAAAAAATACTACATAATATTTATCAGCGCCCCGCGTTTTTATTACATATGTGTAATGAAACTTAATGACAGGTCAACGTTATGCGTAACGGTAAAGCTAAGTTAAAATAACTGAATTATTGCATACTTTTTAGTACATTCTGAAATAAAAGTTGTTTTTTTTTAAAATAATATTATTTTGTTTATTAATTCTTACAGATCACTTTTTTAAACCATACATTTTAAAGAGCATTACATTGTAACTACTAATTGTAACTTGTTTCTTCTCCTTATATAGTTTGTAAACATATATTTATGTGAAGAAGTGTTTATCCATATTTTTGAACTCATCAAAATTGTTTGGTCTAAAATGAGAATGCTGCTAGACGAGAAAACATTTCCTGTATAATTAAGAGAATTTGCATATTTGTACCTAGCTTAAGGTTGAAGTTCAGTGCTTAATAAAACAATAAATGTGCTAAAAAATTCACGTATAAAATTCATCTCCAAAACATAGTGAGACTTCTGATGCAACCGCTGGAAAAAATTGAAACAATTCAAAACAATTATTTTTTTAAACCGCAAAATATATTATGGGACATTAATAATTTGTAACGCAGTGAGATGTAATGCCCCAAATGACCTCCTAGGTTAAGAGGAAAAATGAGAAGAGCAATACAGACCAATCCGAGTTGCAGTTTTCGGATCATTACACTTGTTCTCATGCAGCCGTTCGGCTGGTATTAATTAGCAAGCTAAATGGCTTTTAATTCTTACAAATCACGGTCAATTTTGAAGGGGACATCATTCTTAATTACTGATTGTAACTTGTCCCCCCTCCCCCCCCCCCCCCCCCCTGACACAGCTTTCAACCAACTATATATGCTCTCGGGAAGAATTGACAATTGAAGTTCAGACACCATGAACCATATCATCTGAAAAGATAAACGGGGTGCAAACAGGGGCGGGGGTGGAAGGAGTGGGTAGCAGGGATGCCTTCTCTCATGCTTGATGTTCTTGTTGGCGTTAGACTGGACAATAAAGACATCAATCGATCTAAAGATAATTGGACATTGTGGTCATAATTGGGGGATCTGGTTTACGCAGATAATCTGGAGCTATTGTTACAGTCTTAGCCAAACGGCAGAGAAACTTGACACGGTAAGAGAACAATCAACCAAAATGAAATTGAAAGTCAACATGAAGAAAACTGAGCTCATCAAAACTAACTTGACCAACAAGGAGCCAATCATGCTGGAAGTAGGTCCGTTGTAAGAGATGGCTACGTTTACCTATTTGGGCAGCACATTTGACACATCAGGTAGAACATACAGATGTTCTTAGTCGACCTGTACTTCTACAGGGGCATCTGCCTCTGTGCAGGTCCCAGCTCTGGTATGAGCTGGATATAGCCAGGAGAATGATTTCCTGCTTAGCGGACTAGGCTTGAGCAGCTTAATACTCCGCTGCGTTAGGTGGTAACCGATGTGCGAGTTCATCTTAATAGACTTATACACTAAATCAAAGTAGACTCGCAGCCTGTTAGGCGCCATCTATGCTGCTCTAAACAAACCATCTAACCATGGCCGGTGTTAGGCCATGTGACACAGTTAGTCGCCTCTTACGACATGCTCTCTGTCAGGCAGTGGTGCTATTCTTGTCCTTGTCATACACAAGACCTCGGCAGACCACTCGGGTAAGACGTAGAGACCAAAATTGGATAGACAAAAATGGCATTCCTGGCACTAAACAACATATGGAGATCCAGAGAAATCAAGATTCACACCAAAATTAGATATTTAACGAGTGTCAAGTCGGTGCTGCTGTATGGAGTCGACATATGGAGAATAAATAAGGCGATATAACGAAGTCCCAGTCCTTCGTTAACTGATGGGAGACGAGCAAAGCCATAGTTAACAGATGGGAGACGAGGAAGACCATGGTTAACAGATGGGAGACGATGAAGGCCATGGTAAACAGATGGGAGACGAGGAAGGCCATGGTTAACAGGTGGGAGACGAGAAATGCCATGGTTAACAGGTGGGAGACGAGGAATGCCATGGTTAACAAGTGGGAGACGAGGAATGCCATGGTTAACAGATGGGAGACGAGAAATGCCATGGTTAACAGATAGAGTATGATCAAGGGCATCCAACAAAGACGCCAGTCCTTCGTTAACAGTTGCCTACTAAGGACAATGGACATAAAGAAGCAGAAGTGAAGACCTGTCAGATAGAAGCCAATAACAGCCACTGGGACAACATATTAAGATATACAAATGGGGCTGGTTAGCGCATTCGCAGACGAAGGCGTCCAATATAGCTAGGCAGACTCTCTCTCTCTTGAATCCTAAAGGAAAGAAAGAGAGGTAGACATACAAATACACTCATAAGAGAATGTAAGAGAAGCTATGGTTCGGTTGTTACACATGGAGAGAGGCAGAAAGAGCAGCTCCGAATCGTGTAGGACCTTGGTTACTCGGAACACGGAAAAGAGAAGAGTACAAGCGTGTCTGTTGTGCGGTCCGCGAGACGTTAAACTTGTTCATATACGGCGTCGGACTGGTTTGAGTTTGTTAACAGTGGTCTATAGACAAGATAAATTCAATATAGAGGTACAGTACACGGTGCAGTTGTTAAAACAAGTAAAACCCATCATAAAAGACGATGAGAACTTCATAGAAACAAATCGAAAACACAACTGTTGCATACGCCAGAAACAGACAACAACAAGAACATACATTTAGAAAATAATACTGCACCATGGACACCCATCCTGTGCCTCCAGAATGAACACACGCAAACCTTAAAGTTTTCATCTCATCCAATTAATAACTAATATTCACTTGGACCGGATTTCATGAAAGCATCCGCACCACTCTTTCACTTTTTGACGAAAAGATCCATCCGCGTCTGTTGTGTTTTGTTTTTTCTAAGGAGAGATTAGAGTATTCAAGTTGTGTACACCAGATTTCCTCTGCTGAGTTGTTTGGTAATATTTGTGGGAAATGAACAAACGTAGTAATGCTCAATTCTTTCAGGAAGTAAATCATTTTATATTTGTTTAACTGATACTAGTTGCGGTTCAGTTACTGTATTAATTGTCACCAGCGTGGTAACCGGTATGAAAGGAAAAAATACACTGCCATCTTCCAAACATGTCATCAAAAGTGAAGAAAGAGTGTTGTGCATAAGGCTGGTAACCTCATCAAGTAAAAATACAACATTGCTATTTTAATCATTCACTGCAAAATCTCAAATTCAGGCTTTCTGTAAAAAAAACAAATGCAGGTAAAACACATGCTTCAACGTTGAGGAAAAACGTGAATTACAAACACCTGGAAACAGGATTCCTTTAAAAGTATCAGCTGCTGTGATTGTGAATGCTTCACATTGCATAGAACAGGCGAATGATGATATTAATTGCTACAATTGACGTAAGAAAACATCGGTTTTTTAAGAATTCTTAATAGCTGTAACGTATTTTCCCTCGTGATAAAGCGTTAAAACTTTGATTTGATTTACTTTGAAGGATTATTAATCAGTATCTGTATACAATACTCGAAAAGTGATGTCTAATAGTGCCGTAGAAGGAATCAATATCTTCCTGGAGTAAGGATAGAATTGATTATTTGACAATGAGTTGAAGACTGAAGTTCATTACTGAATCTGTCATCAATAATAGCATTGCTAAATGAGTAAAATGTTTGTCTCTACTAGAATATGGTGCTATACCAGATTTAATGCGATCAATATAAAATGTCAGAGGAGACAGTTCTAAAGCTGAAACAAGCCATTTGTGAAACATTGAAATGCCCTAAGAGAATATTTACAATATATCTCGCTGTCTCTCTCTCTCTCTCTCTCTTTCCCATAGAGGATTCCATGTAGAAGCATGTCTGGCTATGCTGAACGGTGGCTTCCTAGCATTGTGTCATGTTGTTGTTGTTGATATCTAAAAGCTGCTGAGAAAGTCTGCTCTAGGCAACCCAATGTTATTATTATATAAATACTGGTCATCTTCAGTTATTTCACAGTGTGTTGACAATTGTCGGCTGTGCTTGTATGAAACTTCTCCTTATGTTAAAAAGTTCTTTGCGTGCAATGAGTAGGCGTCTGTTTCCTCAAACCGAGAGCAATGTCTGCACAATACCAGGTGCTGGGGATTAATGAGGTTTAATTGATTTTTTGACTGGTCTGTCCTGTTCGAAACTAGAAGAAGAGACTTTGGTCTCTTCTATTTAGTTTATGTATATGTTACTTTTTGGCTGGGACATTGCGCTAGATGTACTACATCGATTGTCCCCGGCGCCTACGTTCTCATCCAGATTACTATGGTATCATTCTTAATGATTCATTAAACTGTGTGTTTACTACAGGATCTTTTCAATTGATGATTGGACTCTAATGTTTTTCCTAATCTGTCAGTCACCTCGTTTCCTGAAAGCCGTCGTGTCCATGGATCCATTGCAAAGGGATGTTAACCACGTGGGCTGTGATTGTATTGTTGATCGCCCACCCAACCAAAGCAATATATTGTGTGTTGTATGTGGTGTGCTTTAGCACCTACAGAACTGACTTGGAGTCACTAAAAATCACAGTGTCTGTCGGCACCGACTCCCGTAGGTCAAACTGTTGGCGCAAAATCTCAACTGCTGTTTTCATAGTTTCGGGCTCCGCTTCATGATTTCAATAGTTTTCACTGCATGAGTCACACAACTCGTAAGATGACCCTTCCGGTGATTTCATTTAGACAATATACTCTGCAAACGAGGTAGATTTTAAAGCTGGTCCATCCTTTTCTATTAGGACTACCCATTCTGGGTAGTTACAGACTGTCATCACCTTTTTTTTTATTGAATATAATGACTGGCAGACAAACATTTTCAAAGAAATGTTTTCCATTTCTCTCTCCTCTGCTAGATGGTACACATGGCTTTCCAACTCTGCTATATCCAGTAGACAACAAAAGATAGCGGCGTAACTGGCTGCGGGTCTACATTGCTCTACTGTTTTGCTTCATTATGGATGCCGCCAGACTACAGATTTGCCTGGAATTTACACTAGTCGACAACTTACACTTCCATTCACGGAAACGTGGTGTTGTTTTCTGTTTGAACTGGTTAATTCGTTCGTGTTTTTGTTTTGTTTTTTTGTTATGTGTGATTTCTTCCGTCCGATTTTCCTGTTCTGGACATCGGTTATATAAAGGGCACTGCGCTTAAACTTGTGTCGTATTTCACGGACTAGTTCACATGGCTAAACTTCACGAAATTGGCGTGTGAGAAATGATGTGATGTCTCTACGACCTCGTGTGATTATGGAAAAGGCCCGACACACATCGTTAGGTGGCATCTCCCCTCCACTGCCTTGCGGTAAACATGTTTACAGGAAAGGCTTCAGGAGTATACATTGAGGAAAAATCTGCATCCTATGATATCTCCAGTCGTCTCGATAAATAGCTTGCCACTGGTTAAAGGTAGCTCAGGACCAGAGAGTGAGGTTGACAAAAGGCACAGTTTCTTCCTCACTTTAATCCAAATCAGCGCGCAGGTCAACCATTTCAGCGGATACAGCAAGAGAAACGATTGTCCACACGGCTGTACAAAGAGAGTGATCTTCATCACTTGGGATGGGCGAACATCATCGTATCCAGTGGAGTGAGTTGCTTCAGTCTTTTCTCTCTGTCTGAATATTTTGGACGATTTTTCCGTATTGTATGCTATAGCAAGTCCCGTTTTCGTGGCTTAATTTGTTCTTCCATTGTCTGTTATTCACTACTTTCCTATAGGTTTTCATTCCTCACCATGTCAGGCCACTTCATACCCATTATCATTCGTAGGTATGTGTTAACTTCTTCTTTTAAGTCGATCAACTGATGCTATGCTTCTAGTACTGTGAGGTTTACGAAAGAGACTGTGCAGGTCTTCGCCGGTTCCCCACAGCTTTTCGAGCATGGTCGCTCCTCCAGACCAGACTGCTTCTGTTTGGTCTGCAGATGTATGGCATTCTTGCAGAGCATGTGTTAACGAAGTACTGGAGTCTTTGTTGTACAGTATGTGTGGTTTTCCATGTCTCCACTCAATACAGCAGCATGAACTTGGTATTGAATACTCTAAATACGGTGTGACTGGATATCTCTGGATCTCCATATGTTGTTTAGTGTCCGGAATTCCCCTCTTGCTTGTCAATGTATGATCTTTACATTTGTACCTGTACCTTCGGATGTGTTAAACTCCACTTGCCATCTCACAGATCAGTCTCGAATTTTATCTAAATCCGACCTCAATAAATCCACTTCTGCTTTTGGTTTTGTGTCGTCCACCTATTTTGCAATCATCCTATATCAATGTTCATATCGATTATATATATCAAGAACAATATTGGTCCAAGAACCGAGCCCTTTGGCACTCTAATTTTTACTTCAAACCATTCAAAGTACTCATTATTTATGCCCACTCTCTGCCTTCTTCCCGTTAACCAACTTTCAATCCATTTAGCAACGTTCCCACCTATGCCATGTGATTTTAACTTTCTCAATAATCTTTGATGAGGTACTTTATCAAAAGCCTTTGCAAAATCTAGATAAATAACATCCACTGGTTCTCCCTTATCTATCATTTTAGTAACCTCCTCCATGAATTCAAATAAATTTCTTAAGCCTGATCTCCCACTAGTAAACCCATGCTGACTATTTCTGATTAGACCTGTTTCAATGTTTGTTTTTTTCATTATTGATTCTAACAATTTACAGACTATGCTCGTTCTACAATTTGCAACCACTGGTTGCACCCCGAAAGTCAGTTCTCCTTCATATATCACTCTACTAACTGTATCTTCGTTCATATTCTGTATGAGTGTACATCTCTCTCTGGTGTACTTCTCTCTCACAGTGTCTCAACAGTTACCATAGCGTACTTCGATTCACACTGTCAAAAGATTTGTCGTAGTCTATACAATTTGCGTATAGGGGTGATTTCCTTTCAATACTTTGTTCTACTATGATATGTGCATGATCTTCTCTGTTGAAATCATGCCTGTTCATTTTGAAGCTTTTTTCTACTATGCTTTTAATATTCCATGATGATTATGTTGAATATCTTGGCTGGCACTCACAGAAATGTAATCCACTATAACTGTTGCAATCTACCATGTCTGTATTCTTAGACAGTTTCATCAGATGTCCTTTTTCCATTTCCTCCTCTTTCCATATCGTCTTGAAAAATCTTCACAATGTACCGGTGCCTTATCTATATCTGCCATTATGGCTTCTCGTCCAGCCACTTTCCCTTTTTTGAGTTTCGATATGGCCCGTTGAATTTATATCTTACTTGGTGGGTTGCAGTCCAAGTTTAGGGTCTCTTCTGCTGGTTGAATGTTTAGTTCTTCATGTGGTAGTCTATTTAGACTTTCTTTGAAATATTCAATCCATCGTTTCTGTTGTTTCTCCTATCATGTAAAGAATCTTGACGTCTTTACCTTTGATTGGTTTGTCTGTCTGTATATTTCTTTATGTATATATCCATTTGGAATTTTCTTTGTTAATGAGTAGAGATCGCTCATATTTCCTCTGTCTCTTGACAATATAGTCCTTATTATTTTTACTTATACAGTGAATGAGCTGATACCTTGCTGCTTGCACCATGGTCATCGAATTACACCTCCAAATGGGGAAGGGGGTGAGGAGGAAAGGAGGGGGAGGGGGGCCTGAAAATAGACTGCACCTGGCTGAGAGACATACCCAGGCGCTCAGTCTTTCTCAGCAAATGGTGCAAGGTCTGGATGCTGATGTTTCTGTAGCTCGTTGGTTGTATACTCACCTGCTCTGTCCTCTCATGCGCCCCCACATCCGCTCGAACCTCGTTTGATATCGAAATGTTGCAGTCTGTAAATTGCTGATCCATCTATGTCGGTGCCCTCATCCAACAGACGGTTGTTGATTGATTTCAAAATGTCATTCCTATCCATCACTAACGTGCCCATAATGAGAGTATGTGAAGTCAAGATGTCAGCTCTTTGGTTGCCCTGAACCTCAACATGACCAGGACAGTAGATCCATTTGAACTCCTGGAGGTTGTAGGCCTCAACAGCTGCTATTCACTCGTACTTCAGCCATCCCTTCTGTACTCTCTGAAGTATGGCTTGCGCGTCAGTCACGATAATTGACCTTATTACGGTAGAAGACCACTCTGGGACCATACATTTGAAAATCTTGCATTCAGGTTCATTTTTAACCACATAGGTGGACTTTAGGGCGTTGACAATTATTACATGGAAATCAAGGACTCCATCTGCCTATTAGTTGGAGACTTCAACAGTCACTCGGAGAGATGGGGATGTTCAGACACAGACAGCAGAGGGGATGAAGTGGAAGACTGGGAGATAGACACAAATCTCTATCTTATCAATAGACCGGACGACAGCCCTAGCTTCTATTTCAGAACATGGCATACCACCTCCACTCCAGACTTGGCCTTCTCCACGAGGGATATTCACCACAAAATAGATCGTCAGGTGCTCGACAAATTGGCAGGTAGCGACCACAGGCCAATTAGCCTAGATATTGATATGGACGTAGGCCCCTCCAGGAAATAAAACCACTGCCACGTTGGAACTACAAGTAAACGCCAATTGTAGAACTTGAAAAGATTACAAATCTGCAATCCATGACCGATAGAAGAGACTGCAGAGCCCAGCAGCAAGCAGAGAAACTCAGAAGACTTACAGACCATTCAATGCATCAGAGACTAAAAAGATTTAGAAAAGGGAAACTAAAGCGGAGAAACTTTGCAGAAATAGCTAAAGCAAAGATCAGCGAAGACCCGATGAGCACCATAACAACACCAAAGTCCATCCCTACTGTACGCAAACCCATATAGAAGCAGCATATCATCCGGAGGTGGTAGAAAATATACCAGGTATTGGAAACAAAACAGCCAGACTGAAAAAGAAAGAAGAGACATAACCCTGAGGTACATAGCGGAAAACTACCCAAGCATGGACTGGACCCAAGCATACACTGACGGTTCTGTAACAAACACAACACAGAATGGAGGGGCAGGGATATTCCTGAGCCTAACAAATAGTAGAAAAATAACACTGTCAGTGTCAACTAAAAAATTCTCAAGCAATTTCAGAGCGGAGGCAGATGCACTGAATGCTGCAGTAGAAGCAATGCTAACAGGCGAAAGCAATGAAAGCCAGATAGTCCTGTTTACAGATGTCCTGGCCGTTGTTACAGCACTAAAAAAGCCAGAAAAATACTGAACTTAATGATTTAAGAGCAGTACTCTGTCAACTATGCCAGCCGTCCGCACCAAAAAGAATAGTGGTACAGTGGGTTCCATCCCACTGTAACATCCAAGGCATCCAGGAGGCAGACAGACTGGCAAAAGAAGGTGCAAGACTACCACAACCACATTCTAGTATGACCTACGAAAAGTCCAAAAGGTTTATTAGGGCCAGATACATGGCCAAATGGGAAACAGAACATGCTGGCTACACAATAAATTATGCCTACTACCAGTTGAACAGAAGAGAGCAGGTCGTGGTCTTCAGACTCCGTACAGGCCACAACAGACTGGGGTACCATCTATTCAGTAAACGGAAGATATGTGGCACTGACGAATGCACTTGTGGTACAGGGAAAATGATCGCTGAACATCTGCTGCTAAACTGCCTGACATACGAGGACCAGAGAAAGCACATGTGGCCATCACCAGCGCCAACACTAGACAAGCTCTATGGCAGCGTCGACAGCCTCAGGATGACAGCTACTTATTACTTGTGAAAAAAAATATTTCATTGTATGCAAATTAGGTTCCAGTAAGGCCGATACGATACTAAAAATAGCTTATATTTTGTAAACATCATGACTCATCAACCAATCCATTGTTAACGTTTATATCTGTAACACATGTTTATAATAGTGAGTTCTAAATCCTGCATTAGCCTAATTTTATAAGCTTAAAGTAACAACAAATAATAACGTTACCTTCATTGTACTGCATGCATTCCACTTCGTGGTCTGCATAATATGACTAGCAATGTTCATGCTAAATGTCATGCCAATTAAACAATAATTATTAGAGATATGGTGTTTTGAAGTTTGACAACATCATTAAACAGTTTCTGGAAAACGTGAAAAATGTTTGTTTCTCAATTTCACTAAATAAATAACTGCCAATGTCATCCAGTAGTGTCAATATCTCCTTCTCTGGCTTCTGTGCTATCTAAGAAACCTTTTCTGAGTCTTTGTATTCTCGTCTGTGTTGTTTTAGAGGCTTTTACCACTGATGACTGTATGCGGCTGTTGTCCTTTACTTGACATCTTCTCTCAGTGAAATATTCACCGAACACAGAAAAATGTTGACATAATATTAGTTTAGATGAAGCACCATCATTAAAATATGTCACAGCACTACCTCTTGAAATGTTTCTTTTTCAACATAATACTCCTTAGAGCAACGATCCAAAGTAAGCTTATTCAAGCATTCATTGTTGTTCTGCGTCTTACAAAGGCTGCATTTCTGCAGCAATTGTTCATTCACTAGGTCTTTAAAAAATTGGCTCACTGAATAGATTTACATCCATTAGGATAATTCTACTGTGATGACTCTTGCTCTGTTCGATAGAATGATAGTGCTTTTACGCTTTAATTTATTTTTGTTGGGCAGATGGGCAAGCGTTCTCGTTATCGAAAACTGGTTTTTTCCCTCATTTTATTTTTTAAACTCAGGTTCACCAGTATGTTTGTTTACACGAAATTTTCATTTTTATTGATTTACTTGACTTTTCTTGTTTCCCATGTTTACAATACATAAAAATTAACATGTTTTAAGCCTACCACTTGGTGATATAATACTTTTTTTATATATATAAATCACATAAACAAAAAGTTACACACATTGAGATTGAGAGAAAAATTTAAAAATTTTAACCAGGACTCAAATTTGCTGCTCAATATAATTCACATTATTAGAGTGATCTCCCCACATATAGTTTGTCTAACTTCCTGGAGTTTTAACATTATAATTATTTCGCAATTTTAGTAAAAATTAAAGAATGTAGTTAATTTAGGGTGTTAGTAATCAAGTTTAAACAATGGTTGCTAAGGAAAATTACTTGAGGGGTGGTGAAAATAAACATGCATATAAATAAAAAGGGATGTAATTTAAATGTTTAAAAAACAAGTTAGATTAGTAGCCTATTGGATGCAGTTTCCAAATATGCACTTTACTCAAGATGTCAAGTTTCATAATTATTCATCAATTTGAGGGGGTCTTCTATCTTACAGTGGTCTCAGATCGCCATCATGACGCTGAGGTCACTGCTTCCATCCCCATTCCCAAACTGGAGGTTTTTGACGTGTATGCCCCACTTTGTTCAGCATCGACCTGTTCTCACTCTAGCTGAGAAGTCTCAGCCTATACTCCACTGCGCTGCACCAATCTGATCCGATTCGATACATATCACTTTGATAGTTAAAAACCGAATTAAAATCCTAAATGACAAAGACAAGAATTAATGATGAACAAATTAGCCTTGAAAATACAGTGACTGCACTAGAAGAGCACGTGAAGGCTAATTAACCATGTGTGAAATCGTAACTGCATGGGAAAAAAACAGCAAAGAAACTGTCATTAGATGAAGAGAGAATTACACCTCAGGCATGGAAGGAAACCTTACTGATATTTATCCAATTTAACAGATGTAAATGCCTAGGGGTCTATTAGTTTACCCAGTTGTGTAGGAAAACTCTTACAACAAATTATTAATATCTGACACATGTGGCGCCTGGAAGAAACACATTTTACTTTCTCAGCAAGCAGCCTTCAGACAACAACGATCCACTATGACCTCCAGTAATCATGAAACTGAATATGTCTCTCGAGAACAAATACAAATACTGAAGGTGTGTGTAAAATATAGATAAAGTGATTAAAAGTAAAACTGCAAAATGATGTTAGGGAAAATGTGCAAAAGAATCAGTAACTATCTTGAGAACCTAACCACAAGAATTCAAGTTCTAAGACAGACTAGCAGAACTGTGACATTAAGAAAGTGAGTGACCCAGCGTGGAGTAATGTCATCTACATTATACCTCATTTATATAAGTGTCATGTCAGACAATATTCCACAACGGGCACACAGGTATGTTTGACAGACAGTTTCGTCTTGTGGGTCTCTGAAGAATACATTGCCACAGCACGCATGCTCTAAAGTTGGGAAAATTCATGGTTAGTGACGATACATTTAAAGAGGGAAAATACAACCGTCCTCTTCTCAAACAAAGAACAGATCCCTAAGTTTATGCTAAACAAAGACAAATCTGCAACTGATTGAAAGAATAAACTGTCTAGGTATTACATTTCTTTGAATTTGGCTGAGACAAACAGAATAGAGCCATCGCCTACTTCTTTGCATGTCGTTATGAGCACTAAAGAAAGTTATACATGGGGTTTGCAACATCACCAAGTAAAAAACCATTTTTATAAAATCGAACTGCAAATGACGGAAATCAGGATAGAGCTGACCAAATAGTGTTGAACAATTTCTTCAACAAATGACGCGACAGGAGAAATTCACATGAAAACCACAAATGCAGAGACACCGGATGGGTACGATGCGGTAATTCCCAAACAAGCTTTGTTAGCGATGAAAGAGTATTAAATAAGTTATACGTTGGAATCGTGAAACCATTTCTAGAATATACTAAAGGAGTATCGACAACAGCAGCTAAGTCAAACTTTTAGAAAAATAAATAGAGTCCACATTCTTCTTCTTCTTCTTCGTTTTCAATCTCCCACTACTAAACCCTGAAATGGCTTAAGTAGCAGAATGTAGTCAAGAGAACGGAATGCGTTGTGTCGTAGTTTACAGCTTGGCTGCGATATTTGCACCTAATGTCCAACACATCCGACTTCAGCAAGCATTTTTTTAGTACCGGGTTAGCATTCCCTCTTTGATCCCTTCTCCTTAGCCAGTCTGCCCTGTTGCAGCCTGTTATCCAGGATCACCACGTGGAGGTGTAGAAAGGTCTTGGCAGCTATGGTTCGCTGGCCCTGACGCTAGCAGTCAGCTATGGGTCGCTGACCCCTGCAGCTCATGCGCTGCTCAGCATCTTGATCCCGAGCAGACATTCAACAGCTGAGAATCATAACAGGGAAACATGAGGATAACACGAAAACAATGTAGGACATCAGGTTCTAAGGACAAGGAACAAATTCTGAAAGCTTATAGACCACTCGAAGAACCGTACCAAAGAATAAAGGGGCTTGATAGTGTAAGACTCCAATGGAGTAATGTTGTAGCATCAGGAAAAATAAACTGCAGTGCAGAACACGTACATTTAAATAAAGTAAAGTAAAAATCTCGTTCTACGACATGCAGCGTATATGAAAATGATGCGAGGCACAAATTATTTGATGGCCCACGGTACATAATGGGCGATGTGGCCAGTATCACCCCAGCCACATTTACATCCGAGATTGATCTGGTATCCAATTTCTGAAGCTGGGTCGACCACATAAGTCGGTTACGATCTGAAAAATATTCTGGGGATTAACAAAGCATAAATCAAATAAGTCCACACTACATACAAGCTCACAAGCTGGAAAAAAATAGTCCTTCCCAGAGATGACAGAAAACATTCTCTGCATTCACTTCAACTAGAAACATACCAAAAATAAAGATGAACCACAAGCAGAAAAACATAGAGAAACACGGCGAAACATTTGGACTCATGTGTGTACAGATAGATCAGCAATAAATTCAACAGACAATGAAGACAACCGAAGCTTTCTGATTGTACAAATGGGTACATGAAGAATGCTACTATAGTGTGTTCGTGTGTGGTCAGATACTAAAGGTTGGACAGGAATATAAGGTATTCTGTACCATAAAAAAGCTCAGCTATATTTTTGCAAAACAGAAAAACTGCTTAAATAAAGATAAAGTATCTACAAAACATGATTTTAAACATTATTTAAAACAATTTAAAGAAATAATAAAACAAGTAGATAACTTTCGTAACATTGTGAAATAAGCAAAAAATAAAATTGCACATAAGACTAAAAAAAATCATATTATAAGAAATAATACCACACAATGGTTGCGATTTCCTGGAACAGAAATAACAAAATAAGCGGGAAATTTAATTTTAAGTCTCATTCAGTCCGGCCGATTTTAACATTGGCGGGTTTTGGTGAACCTCAATCATCTGTGACCAATTCAAATCTCGTCACGTTTTTAACTTAACGTCTTTATACTCGTTTAGAAGACTCTGCATAGTCTGTTTACAACCAGTTTCATTTACATTTCCTTGCTCTAAAAGCTACGCGCATCATAGAACATTTTACAAGGAAATCTAAGTAATTGAGTTTTCATGTTTTCTTTTGCAGGGTTGATTGGTGAAAAAGTATTTAGCAGGAAGAAGAATACGTTATTTCTTTTTCCAAAGATACCGATCCTTCTTGTAGTAGTATGTTGACTGTTGCCAGTGATTAAAAAACAATACATTCTAATATGTGTGTGCTGCCGGGTTGACTGAGGACCTCAATGTACTCTTTTCAGTGAAGGAGTGGGAATCTCTCAACAACATGGATGGGATGATAAGCTGGATAGCAGCCGCCTTGATGAACGGAGAAGCTGCAACACATCCTACATTCAAAGAGTATGTTTAGGATATCAGATGGGTATTAACGTGTAGGTCTGCTCGGTCTCTACCCAAAACTGCGAGCTTTGCTTGTAGACAAACAATAGCAATAATAATTTATTTCTTCGGGGATCTCATCTCTAGAGCAGGACATGTCAATTCCCAGGTAAAGATCATCATGGGGCCTAGACATTTTTCTGTGGAGCCTACATTTCTGAACCAATGTCTACATGACCAAAATGGGAAACCGAACATACTGGCTACACCAAAAACGATGCCTATTACCAGTTGAACAGAAGAGAGCAGGTCGTGGTCTTCAGACTTCGCACTGGCCACAATAGACTGAGGTACCACATATTCAACAAATTGAAGATAGGTGGCACCGACGAATGCTCGTGTGGTACCGGAAAAATGACTGCTGAGCATTTGCTACAAAACTGCCCGACATACGAGGATCAGAGAGAGCAGATGTGGCGATCACCAGTGGCAACACTAGACAAGCTCTATGGCAGTGTCGACAGCCTCAGGATGACCGCTGCCTTTTTCGAAAAAATAATGGTTACTCTCTGACTGCGTACGATGAAGAAGAAGAAGATGAACCAATGTCACATTTTCTTGTAAAATGTTCCCTTTTGTGTATATAAACCACCCCCACCCCCCCACCCCATTTTCAACTGCGCAACTTGCCCCCACCCATCAGTCTAATGTAACACAATACAAAATATTCAAGCATTAGGGTACGATTGAGGTAGACCCCAAAACGAAAGGCCCAATAATTGGAGTGGATGTGACAGTTCCAGCTGGAGCAATGGCGGTTAGGGCAGGGGGATTGGGCTGGCGACTCTGGGAACAAACGTTGCCTGAATGCGTACCAAGGTCAACGACAGTCTCGACACTAAGTCGACAAATGGAACGAGGGGTTTAGGTGGAAGACATTCTCGTACAGGGTTGGGGAGGGGGGGGGGGGGTTGTTCGGAGCTGAGATAGGGTTTCGTAGCTGACCACTCTGGTGTTCCGAATTACAGTAGTTGGGGGGTTGATGGCAGTCAGATGCCGCCACGACTGGCTACGACATTTAGAGGGACAAGGATTCAGAGATAGTCATCCAATAACAATTAGTTGGAGGTAGTTCCAAATTAGAGTGATGGCGAAGTCAGACAACCAACAGAAGACATATATATGTATATAATGATTATTTAGTTTTGATGTCCTTTGTTTCTTTTTTGTTGATATGCCTATTAAACGATAATGTCATGTTTCCATTCAGGATATTATTTACTGCGTTTTCCTGTGTGTAGTCGTGTCGTGGTGTGGATATATGTTGTAACTTTTTGGATAAGTAAACTACGCAGCTAAATCTAGACTCATATGTTATGTTGGTCCGAGTGACTAGGATATCTTTGATAGGATAAGTACTACGCAACTACTAAACGCCCTACGCTGCCACGTGGATTTAATTAGTGCAACTCCAATGTTAGCTGTTGCCGTCTGGTGGTGACTGTCCACATTCAGTTTCCTGGGGGCTAGGTCGAACCCGAAGCTAAAATCATAAGGTTATAAAAGGGTCTTCCGTCTCGAAAGGTTATTGGGACATCAATTTAACCAGTTCTCGCCACTTAACTCGGTTTTCTGCCTTGATATTTGTTATAATATCCGTCCATCACTGATGTATTTTCATCTCTATTTTCTGCCTCCCTCTCTTAAGCTTTACTGCAACAGCACCTTGCATGATCGTCTTGGTCAACCCAGAAAATCTTGAAACATGTACATATCATGTGTGATCTTTACCATAGTAAATAGGCCTTTATATTGGACGGCCTCTCTTTTAACGATGTCATGAACTGCCTTATTCGTGGTGTGGTCTAGACACGTAATGCCGAGGATTCGACACAGACATTCGAGGATTCGACACAGACATTCGAGGATTCGACAAAGACATTCGAGGTTTCGACATAGACATTCGAGGATTCGACACAGATATTCGAGGATTCGACACAGACATTCGAGGATTCGACAAAGACATTCGAGGATTCGACACAGACATTCGAGGATTCGACACAGACATTCGAAGATTCGACACAGACATTCGAGGATTCGACACAGACATTCGAGGATTCGACACAGACATTCGAGGATTCGACACAGACATTCGAGGATTCGACACAGACATTCGAGGATTTGACACAGACATTCGAGGATTCGACACAGACATTCGAGGATTCAACACAGACATTCGAGGATTCGACACAGACATTCGAGGATTAGACACAGACATTCGAGGATTCGACACAGACATTCGAGGATTCGACACCGACATTCGAGGATTCGACACAGACATTCGAGGATTCGACACAGACATTCGAGGATTCGACACAGACATTCGAGGATTCGACACAAACATTCGAGGATACAACACAGACATTCGAGGATTAGACAAAGACATTCGAGGATTAGACACATACATTCGAGGATTCGACACAGACATTCGAGGACTCGACACAGACATTCGAGGATTCGACACAGACATTTGAGGATTCGACACAGACATTCGAGCATTCGACACAGACATTCGAGGATTTGACACAGACATTCGAGGATTCGACACAGACATTCGAGGATTCGACACAGACATTCGAGGATTCGACACAGACATTCGAGGAATCGACACAGACATTCGAGGAATCGACACAGACATTCGAGGATTCGACACAGACATTCGAGGATTAGACACAGACATTCGAGGATTCGACACAGACATTCGAGGATTCGACACCGACATTCGAGGATTCGACACAGACATTCGAGGTATCGACACAGACATTCGAGGATTCGACACAGACATTCGAGGATTCGACACAAACATTCGAGGATACAACACAGACATTCGAGGATTAGACAAAGACATTCGAGGATTAGACACAGACATTCGAGGATTCGACACAGACATTCGAGGACTCGACACAGACATTCGAGGATTCGACACAGACATTTGAGGATTCGACACAGACATTCGAGCATTCGACACAGACATTCGAGGATTTGACACAGACATTCGAGGATTCGACACAGACATTCGAGGATTCGACACAGACATTCGAGGATTCGACACAGACATTCGAGGAATCGACACAGACATTCGAGGAATCGACACAGACATTCGAGGATTCGACACAGACATTCAATCTCAATTACACAAATTATACTTTAAATCGGGCTACTAAATGTTTTTAAAACAGAAAACAATTTAAAAGTTCGTCGCAGTGTATTTATCGAAATGTCACAGCCAAAGAGTAACAATGACATAAATAAATTTCAAAGTAGAGATCAAAATCACATCTTTCAGTTCCGAACAGGACACACCAGAGTCAATGGCCACTTTAACAGCATCAATCCCCTGCATCTGGCCTTGTGTAGACATTGCTCTCACCCTGATGAAACAGAGACCTACTCATTGAGTGCAAGGCGCTTAAGCACATGAGGAAAAATATTCTTACAGGCACTGAGAACATTTACCAACACACTGTTCAGAGCAGTGAAACAACTGAAGAAGACCTGTATCTATATAAGAATGACACTGGGTTGCCAAGAGCAGGCTTGCATATCAGATATGGAATAACAACAACAACAACATGCGCTAAAGCGGGCTATTAAATTTTTTTAAATATACAATTTAAACAATCTATAGTGGTTTACTTACTGATTTAAAATAGTATTAAATATCACAAAGTTGAAACGCTTCAATAAAAACAGATAGTAGACAAAAATAGTTGAAACAAGAACGACTGATAAACATTTCTACACCGTTACAGGGACAAAATAAACACTCTTTTATTGACGGTGACCTCGAGGTGTGAATATGAATGAAGCATTAACATTGCCAAGCATAACTAGAGGGTAAGCAGCAGAAAATGTATTTTTTAGCGTACACTCTCGAAGGAAGAACATTTAATGAAGACGTGTGCCACGAAACGAACACACTTGATTCACATTCAATCAAAACACAGGGATAATAAATTCTAGGGTATTTGTCTCTTTTCCTGTACATCAGATAAGAATTCAAAGTTAGTGATTCTGCAGAACCTCTGAAACTAAAGATTTTCATGAAACAGGGTAAATCATTTCAACGCCAACAAAATATGATAGTAAATTACGCACGGTTGCCTCCTTGGCTATACGCATGAAGAAAACAGAAGTAAAAATGTTTGATACCTTGAAAACTTGAAAAGCACTTTCTAGTGCGGTATTTCTTTTAATATAGTCAAGAGTTCAAACCCATTATTTAGGAATCAAGGTGATTAGCAGTGCATGAGCTGTAGTGGTCAGCGACCCAAAGCTGACTGCTAACCTCAGGGCCAGTGGCACAGAGCGACCAAGACCCCTCTACACATCCACAAGGTGATCCTGGAACAGAGCAGACTGACTAAGGAGAAGGGATCGGAGAGGGGAGGCTAACATGGTACCCAAAAATGCCATGCAGAAGTCGGATGTGTCGGACCGAAAGTTGCAGCTTTCGCAGTCAAGCTGTAAACTACGACACTACGCATTCTGTTCTCCGGACTATATCCTGCTATTTGCCTTTTCAAGGCTTGGTAGCGGGAGTTTGTGACAGAACGACGAAGAAGATTTGTTAAAGAATGTTAAGTATGTGAGTTTTAATGTTAACTGGATCAGCTGACGAGGAAGATATTGAAGACCTAATTGTGTGTGAAATGTTCATTAAGGACAAGAGAGTGAGCATTTAAAATTCAAACATTCAATAACAACTCACGCGTACGAATACTTTCCGGCACGTCATGTTCCCAGCCCTCGCCCAACACTTTGCTTGGCTCCTACGTTTGTTGTCCTTTTTTTTTTAACCTGGCTCCTACAATTTGTATCTGTCTTCTTAACGAATGTGTTACCCCTGCTCTAGATACCTTTGGTAGAATGCGCTCGATGGTCTGGGCACGTCGTGGCATCAGCGTCAAGACCAAACTCAAAGTCTACTGTGCAACCATCATTCCAACCCTACTATACGCTTGCGAAAGCTGGACTGTATACTCTGGACATGCAAGGAGGTTAAACCACTTCCACACAGGTTGCCTGAGGCGAATATTCCACATCCGATGGCAAGATCGTGTCACTGACATCGAGGTTCTCTCGAGAGCTAACATGCCCAGCATCAATGCACTGCTAGAAAAAGCACGACTAGGATGGGCCGGACACCTCGTCCGTATGTCAGACGAGCGGCTCCCAAAGAAGCTTCTCTACGGCGAGCTGAGAGAGGGATGGCGCGAGAGAGGGCGCCCAAAGAAACGTTTTAAAGATGGTCTGAAGGACTCACTAAAAAGTTGATAGATAGACATCAACACCTGGGAATGTCTTGCGCAAAACAGATCTGACTGGAGAAGCGCGGTCAAATCGGGTGTAGCTGCCGGTGAAGATGACCGTGTAGTGAAAGCCAAAACAGACGCGAGACGCGGAAATCCCGAGCAGCGGGAACACCATCCCCTTCTACAAACCTCGTGTGCCCGATATGTAGCAGATGTTTTCGTGCTCGCATTGGCCTATTCAGCCACATGCGCACCCACACCCAACAGGGAAATCTGTGACAAGGATGATGTCGGCGGTCCTCATCGGACAACGATGGACAGCTATTACTATTATTATCACTTGATCACCACTGCTCTAGATACCTTTGCGGGGTACTGCTTGATCACCACTGCTCTAGATACCTTTGCGGGGTACTGCTTGAGAAATCCTGTACTAAACTATATTGAGGCCGTCATTTTGTCCCCAAATGAAGTATGTGTTTCCACGCGAAATTTGATGTAATCGACAAACAACACAACAGTGCACTTAAATCTGCCTCTTTTGGCTGCTGCTGGTCATTGAGAGCCAGTTTGTATGCTAACTGTTACGACGCTTTCAACGGTTGCACGTCGTAGCCAGTTTTTAAAATCCTAGAAAATTATTTGAAATAAATATAATATCGGGGACAAGTGTGACTCTGACACTGCGTCGAGACAAAAATATGAACTTAGGGCCCTACTTATTTTTTTTTAAATTGTCGGATTAAACGCATGAGCTTAATTATGTTCCGAATTGTCAGAATGAAAATATAAACTTGTGTTTGAAATTATGTGAACAAAAAAAATTGAACTTTTTTTTTAAATTGTCAAAGCAGAAAAATGAACTGATGTTTAAAGTGTTGGAACGAAAACATGAACTTATTTATGTTTTACAATATCTGAACAAAAACATGAACTTTATTATTTTTTTTAATTTTCGGAACAAAAATATGAACTTTCTAATGTTTTAAATTTGTCAGAACAAAAACATGAACTTACATAGGTTTAAAATTGCCGAAACAAAACATGAACTTACTTTTGTTTTAAATTGTCTGAACAGCACGCACTTTCCAGCTAACATCAGTGTATTTAGGAAAACAGCAATGTTTATATTTAACTTTTTTCCCCAAAAAATGTTAATAGCAGCAGGTGAATAATGTTGAATAGAGTCCTTCCTTGCCCATTGTTTCACCAAGAGAAACCAATAATGCTATCGGAGCAGTGGCACGTTATAGTCTCAGTGACCTTTGTACTCGAACCAGTGGAAAACATTTTATGATAATGACTACCATTTATGCTATAAAGGGCAGATCATTCAAGAATACAAGGAGTTTCATTGCGTTGTTGTGACCCTCCTCTGTTTACGATAAAAGGCTGGAATGTATTGATTTCTTCTTCGGAATCGATCACTTTATCGATTTTCTTCTGTCTGAAAAATGTACAGTAGTTTGCTGTGTCAGGGTGACAATTTGTATGAGTTGATAAATCAGCTTGCGTATTTTTACAGATATTTTAGATTTGTTTCTAGGAATCATCTTTCCCAGTCTATCATTTTCTTCTTCGTCTCAAACTCCCGCTACCAAGACCTGAAAAGCGCTATCCAAGTAGCAGGATGTATTCCGGAGAACGGAATGCATTGTGTCGTAGTTTACAGATTGACTGCGACATTTTGAACTTTCGGTCCAACACATCCGATTTCAACAGACATTTTTTGGGTACTGGGTTTATCCTTCTGTCATTTGATACCGCTATCATGTACGAAAAAAATGTATTATTTTATCTTCTTAATATAAAGGTTAAGCCATGTGCTTATAATTTCCATTCCTCTCCTAAAGACACAGCCAGATGCATATTGGGTTGCCGCCCAATATCTAGCCGTTTTATCACCTTACGGCTAAAGGCAGCACCGTTTAATATCACCATTATTCAGTCCATACGGAAATAAAGAAACCAATGACCGAGGCCTCAGACTCCTAGAATTTGCAAGATGCAACCAGCTGTTGGTGGCAAATACGTTTGGGCTAAACAAGTCGTCGAGACGCTGGACATGGCATAACCCAAGCAATGAAGTGCATAGCCAGATCGACTATATACTGGTCCAGAGGAGGTTCCGATCGAGCATCAACACCGACAAAACAAGAAGTTTCCCCGGAGCTGACATAGGAAGCGACCACGATCTGGTTATGATGACCATGCGTCTGCGATTGAAGGGAGTCGCAAAGAAGGAAGCGACCACGATCTGGTTATGATGACCATGCGTCTGCGATTGAAGGGAGTCGCAAAGAAGGAAGCGACCACGATCTGGTTATGATGACCATGCGTCTGCGATTGAAGGGAGTCGCAAAGAAGGAAGCGACCACGATCTGGTTATGATGACCATGCGTCTGCGATTGAAGGGAGTCGCAAAGAAGGATGTGACCAGGCTAAAGTTTGACCTGGACAAACTAATGGACCCAAAAATCACCGAAGTGTTCCAAGCAAGGGTAGGAGGGAGATTTGCGCCACTGTTGGCTCTCAGAGAGGAACTGGATACAGATACAGTTACAGAGTCTCTTAACGTAGCTCTCATAGATATTGCAACAGAGATTCTAGGATGCCACCAAACAAAAAAGAAGCCATGGGTGACCAAAGACTTTCTAGATCTGTGTGATAAAAGAAGGTCACTGAAAAAACACAATCACCCACCGGAGGAGGTCGGCAGTTATAAAGAGATCAAGAAAGCCATACAACAAAAAGATGAGAGAGGCGAAAGAAGCGTGGATATGTGAGCAATGCGCAAACATCGATCAGAGACTAAACAGAAATGATGCTAAAGGAGCATGCAAGGTGGTCAAAGAACTGGTAACACCAAGACTAAGCAGGAACCTTATGATTCAGGATAAAAACGGCAAGTGTCTCATTGAGGGAAATGATGTACTGGCAAGATGGACAGAGTACTGTTCCGAGCTATACAACTATGAAGGGCGAAACAAACCTGAGAAAACATTCCCCCTAACACCAACAAATTTAGAGGATAACCAACTGATAACGAAGGAAGAGGTAATTGCAGCGGTAAAGACATTGAGAAGAGGAAAGGCGGCCGGCGTGGACAATATACCATCAGAGCTCTTACAAGCAGGTGGAGAGGTAGTGGTGGAAGGCCTGACACACATCTGTAACAAAATATGGGCGACAGGAAACTGGCCGGACTTATGAACGAAATCTATAGTTATACCGCTACATAAGTCTGGAAACCTAAAGCTGTGCCAAAATTACAGAACAATAAGCCTCATTAGCCACCCTAGCAAGGTCATGCTTAAATTAATCCTCGACCGATTGAAACCCCCAGCAGAGAACATTATTGCCGAGGAGCAAGCAAGGTTCAGACAGGGAAGAAGCACTACAGAACAGATATTTAATTTAAGGCTGCTAAGCGAGAAATATCTAGAACAACAGCAAACACTGTATCATGTGTTTGTGGATTTTAAGAAGGCGTTTGATAGGGTATGGCATAAAGCGCTTTGGGCAACCATGAGGATGTATAATATCAACGGAAATATGATAACTGTCCTTGAACACCTGTATAAAAAGGCGTCTAGTGCAGTTCTTGTGAATGGGAGGCGAGGAGACTGGTTTCGCACGTCAGTTGGTGTGAGACAGGGGTGTACACTCTCTCCAACTCTTTTCAATATATTCCTTGAAGGAATTATGAGTGAGGCACTTGGAGGTCACGTTGGTACTGTCAAGATAGGGGGTCGAACGATTACTAACCTTCGTTTTGCAGATGATATCGACGAGTTGGCGGGTTCAGAAGCAGAACTCCAGGAATGGGTCAGAAGGCTCGATGAAACAGCTCTTGACTATGGTATGGAGATAAACGCTGGAAAGACAAAACTAATGACAAACAACGCTACGGGCTTCAACAGCAGGATAAAAGCAAACGGTCAAGAACTCGAAGTAGTTGACCGTTTTAAATATCTTGGGTCGATTGTCAGTGATGAAGGATCAAAATGTGAAGTATTGGCCAGAATAGCACAGACAATAGCGGCGCTTGCACGGCTTAACAAAATCTGGCAAGATAAACGGTTAGCACTACGCACGAAAATCAGATTAATGCGTACACTAGTCCTGTCAATATTTCTCTATGCGTGTGAGACATGGACAGTTACAGCTGACCTTCAACGAAGGATACAGGCCTTGGAGATGAGATGTTTCCGAAGACTTTTAAACGTCTCGTACAAAGATCGAGTTACAAACGAGGAAATCCGAAATATAATTACGACGGCAATGGGGCCTTTCGAAGATCTCTTGGCAACTGTCAAAAGAAGGAAACTCACTTGATACGGTCACATATCGAGATCAAATGGTCTTGCAAACACAATCCTCCACGGGAAGGTGCATAGCAGACGACGAAGAGGCCGGCCCAAAAAGAGATGGGAAGACAACATAAAAGAATGGACCAGTCTCTGACCAGAAGAGTCACAGGCAGCGGCTTCTGACAGAGAGGGATGGCGTGGAGTTGTGAGGATGTCTTCATGTGTGCCCCAACGACCTCACCGGTTACGGGATGACCTGACCCTGACCTGACCTCTCCTATTTTATGCGACTTTTGTGTTAAGTTTTTTGGTTGCCTGTTCTAGACATTTGTCAGTTATACCCCATCCTAAGGAGATATCTTTTAAAACACTCCAGCTGGTTTCGGTTCGCGCATGGTAAAAAAATACCCAAAAGCGTTAAATCGATTAATAATAATACAATCATGTGGAACCCTATCAACTCGTCTAGATAATTTATCAACATTCGAAGAAAGAAAGGATACAACACTTGGCAATTGTATAACATATAAATCAAAACGTGTATATAGAATACCCAAATAACACTATGGAAACAGTTGCAGCACCAACATGGAAATTCTACCATTAGTACGATGCAGAAATACACGCGATGAAATTGGCAACGAAAAAATTGCTGAACACCAACCTTGGCCCCTATCCTGTGGTATTTTTGACAAATGCAAAATCAGTACTCCAAGCACCATAATCTGGGAAACTGTCAGATCTACAAGTTTTATTGTTAACATTGAGCGACCAGCGCAAAATCAGACTGCAGTGGATACCGTCTCACTGCGGAATACCAGTAAATGAGAGAGCTGACACACTGGCAAGGGAAGGTGCTGCAGATGAGCAACCAGATGTACCAGTTACATACCATCAAAAGAAAACGATGATTAAATCAATGAGAGAGCTTCTAAAACAGATACAAGATGACTATCACAATATAAACAGACAAGAGCAGATTGTCATACTGCGTCTCGGAACAGGACACAACCGACTCCGTAGCCATATGTACACACACTTTAGGATTGGCAGCTCCAACATGTGTACACGTGGACAGGCACCCCAGACTGCAAAGCATATACTTCAGGACTGCCCAAAGTATGAGGTGGGCATACTGACCAGGAAAAACAACACTGGAAGGGAAACTATATGGGCCTATGTGTGAGCTGCAGAAGACAGTGAGGTTCATACATGAGACAATTTTGCAGATGTAGAAATACTTCAAGCGAACGAAAGAAGAAGAGGAAGATCAAAACCTTTCACGCTCCATACAGAGCATGGGTAATTTCTATGACTAGAGCCAATAGCTCCATGTTGTTCGCTATCATTTGTAGTACCTTCGTCTGTATGTGTTTCTTGGCCGTGCTCCGATTCTTTTACCAAAGGGATTTCAAAACATACACTGTCTATTAATGATATCAGCTGGTTTTTTTCAAAGTGTGAGCGATTCAACGCCAACATTTCTGTACATCTCGATCCACTGAATTAGGGCTTGTCCTCTAACGTAATTCTTCTTTACTGATTTGATCATACCATCGTAACCTTGTAATTCTGTGTAGGTATCCATTTATGAGAGTTTGGACTTTCCCTGCTGGTTATTTTGTTGCCCTCCGTGTCTCGAAGCCATTTAAAAGAACGGACCACATTTGTCTTGACTATTTTTATGTTTGTGTGTGTTATGTAATTTCCCAGGAATTCCAAAAAAGTCTCCATTACAATGAAATGTTAGCATTACAACAATTGTAAACCTTTCTTCTTCTTTGCGTTCGGTTTCGTATGCTCGTTTTATGCCACCAGATGGGCTGCATCCATTAAGTGACACGTCAATCGCAAATCCTTAATGGTTCCCCACAGTTTGTTTCTCTCCTCGGGCCAATTCTTCTCACTGGAGTCTTGGTGCAGTGGACATGTTTGCAGGATGTGTTCTGGAGTCTGGGGTCCTCTCTGACATGTGCATTGTGCAGTCTGTGCTGCTTTCATTTTATGCATATGTGCATTTAGTCTGCAATGACCCAACAATTGTTATAATTATTATTGCTGCTTTTATTATATTTTGTTGTTACACTTATCCAACTAGCCAAAGTAACGCAAAGTAATATATTATAAGGACTCTGAAATCATAACCTTCCAAACAAAACAAAAGTAAAATAATATACACTCTAGAATCGAACTCCACTCCAGGTACGAAAATAGACATGAATTACAGGAGTAACCCAGCTAGTCACTGTCAAAACGTAGTGTCACTGATCTACGAGGCATGTTCAAATGAAACCGGACCAAACTGCAACAAATGAACGTACGTGCGATGCGCATGATGAAGACAACAGTGAAGAACGACAACGATATTTAAAGAAGGACGTGAGTTAAAAAAGATGAGTGTTGAAAGATAATCCGAGAACAGGTCATGCGCATGTTGTTGAGTTAACTCACTTCCTTCTTTAAATATCGTTTTCCAGTTCTTCACTGTTGTCTTCGACACACTTCTGTCACCATACACTGCCTGCATTCTGCGATTAATGTCAACTGGTTGACATTTTTCAGCTGTTAGAAACCGAATCACTGTTGGCTGATCTTCCTCTTCTTCTTCTTCTTCTGCGTACACAGTCAGACAGTAACCATTATTTTTTCGAAAAAAGCGGCGGTCATCCTGAGACTCTCGCCACTACCATAGAGCTTGTCTTGCAGTTCCACTGGCAATGGCCACATCTGCTCTCTCTGATCCTCGTATGTCGGGCAGTTCTGCAGCAGATGTTCAGTGGTCATTTTACCAGTACCGCACGGGCATTCGTCGGTACACCCTATCTTCAATTTGTTGAATAGGTGGTACCTCAGTCTGTTGTGGCCAGTGCGAAGTCTGAAGACAACGACCTGCTCTCTTCGGTTCAACTGGTAATAGGCATCGTTTTTGGTGTAACCAGTATGTTCGGTTTCCCATTTGGTCATGTATCTGGCTTTGATAAGCCGTTTTGACTCTTCGTACGTCATACTGGTATCTGTTTGTGGTAGCCTTGCACCTTCTTTTGCCAGTCTGTCTGCCTCCTCGTTGCCTTGGATGTTGCAGTGTGACGGAACCCACTGTACCACTACCCTTTTTGGTGCGGACTGCTGGCACAGTTTGCAGAGTGCTGCTCTTAAGTCATTAAGCTCAGTGTTTTTCTGGCTTTTTAGCGCTGTGACTACGGCGAGAGCATCTGTCAGCAGGACTATATGGCTCTCATTTTCACTGTGTGTTACCATTTCTTCCACTGCCGCCCTCAGTGCCTCTGCCTCCGCTCTGAAATTGCTTGTGTACTTACCAGTAGCGAATGACAGTGTTATTTTTCTGCCATTTGGTAGGTTCAGGAATGCTCCTGCCCCTCCGTTCTGTGTAGTGTTTGTTACAGAACCGTCGGTGTATGCATGGGTCCAGTCCATGCTTCGGTAGCTTTTCGTTATGAAGCTTAGGGTAGTGTCTCTCCTTTCTTTTTCAGTCTGGCAGTTTTTGTTTGCAATACCTGGTATATTTTCTACCACCTCTGGAAATATATCCTGCCTCCAAGTAGGTTTTCGTACAGTAGTGATGGGTTTTGGTGTTGTTAGTGCGTTTATGGGATCTTCGTGCATCTTTGCTTTGGCTATTTCTGCAAAGTTTCTCCGCTTTAGTTTCCCATTTCCCAAATTGTTTAGTCTCTGGTACATTGGATGGTCCGTCAGTCTTCGGAGTTTCTCTGACTGCAGCTGGGCTCTGCAGTCTCTTCTATCGGTCATGGATTGCAGTTTTGTAATCTTTTCAAGTTCTACAATTGGCGTTGACTTCATGCCACCTGTTATAATTCTCATGGCTTGGTTTTGAAGTTTGTTAACTTTATCGAAGTTCGCCTTCGCTGCTGTTGTCCATGCGGCAATGTCATACTCGAGAACTGGTCTCACTCTTCCAGTGTACAGTTTTTTTAGTATGCCTTCGTCTGCTCCCCAGCTTGTGCCAGCAAGTTTCCTCATGATCGCCATTCTTTCTCTGGCTTTCATTCGGTTTCTCTCAATCTGACTTTTCCATGTCATGCGCCGATCAAATGTGACTCCCAGATAGGTTGGGTTGTCGTTTGGCTGCAGGATTTTGCCATTTAGACTTAATTTGGTACTTTGGGGTTTTAATGAGAGCGAGAATATTGTGCACGTGGTTTTCTCCTCGTTTATTTTGACCAGCCATGAGTTCGCCCACTCTTCCAGCGATGTTAGGGCCGTCTGCATCCGATTTCTTGCTATGGTGAGATTCTTTTCAGAGGTCCACATAGCCAGATCGTCTGCAAACATTGAGCTATGGACTCTTCTTGGTATATTCTCTGTAATATCGTTTATATATACCAGGAAGAGTGTGGGTGACAATACTCCCCCTTGGGGTACTCCCTGCTCGAGTGTCACCTTTTTGCTCATCTGCCCTTGTACTTGGACTCTGGCCGTTCTTTGTTTGAGGTAGTGGTTGATCCACTTGTATGTTGGCTGATCAACTCTGGACGGATTCCATATCACACCCACCATGTTTGTTTTCAACGGTCTACTGAGGAAACTATGAGTCGGAGGATAATGACATTTTGCAAACTTGACGGTTGGTATGTGCTGTTTACACGAGAAGTGACGTCATCATGCCCATCATACGTACGTTCACTTGTTGCAGTTTGGTTCGGTTTCATTTGAATACACCTAGTAGTATTTCCGACGTCCAGCTATTATAACAATCAAGTTTTTGAAGTTTGTTTTGGTTCATGCAAACCTTTGAGATCCCTGTAGAGTACAGGTCTTCAACAAATACACACCTAGTCTTCCTGTCCTGGTCCATTGTCTCCAGTGTTATCTGTGTCTTCCAATTTCTTTATGTTTATCTGAAGCTCTAGTCTCCAAGATCGTTTGGGTATTTCTATACTTTTCTTGTGTTGGGAATTCCAGAAGATAGATTGTCTTGTATCAGCTGATTTCTTTAAAGTGTGTCCTGTACAAGGCTAGCACATTCTCTTCACCCCATGTTCCACTGTATTTTGTTCGATCTTTCTAACAGCGGCACATTAGTGATTTCATCATTTCAACTTCTCTTTTTTTCCACAGGCACCGCTGTATTAAAGTCTTTACCTTTACGTTGATGTGTTTGTTGTACCTCATGTGTCAGAGCCATATTATTTGATGTAAGCTTAGGTTTTCCTAGCGATTAAGCTACAACTTGGCTTTTTTGTTTGTTAGTTAGTTAGTTTTCTTTCCACTTGTGCGTTGGGCGACGTGGGGAGCTTAAACCGTCTATCCTACGCCAAGTGCGTTGCGTCGGTCAATGTGAGCCCGTGTCTCTGCACAATCACTCTAATTTCATCTATCCAACTGCCTCGCGGCCGTCCCCTTGCCCTGTAGCCAGATCTACCAGCATTGTAAGCCATCAGTGGAAGTTGATGAGGGTGCATTCTCATGAGATGACCAAACCAACTTATTTTCTGCCTGGAAATGTATTCGGCACAAGACGTAGTACCGACCATACTTCGAATGTCGTCGTTCCGCATTCTGTCTCTTCTGGTAACACCGATGACCTTCCTCAAACACTTCCTTTCACATGTCGAAATTCTGCTCTCACGTGCCCTGGACAGAGGCCATGTTTGGCACTGGTAGTACGCAGTCGGCATAAATATATTGTTTATCAGCTGTTGTTGTTGCCAAACTAATGCTTGAGTGCCAAAGCAGTGGGTACAGCAAGCGCTTTCTGACACCAAATCTAAATTTCCCTGTCCATCCTACCGTCTGCCGCAAAAATACTCCCTAAATACGTATTCATTGCATTTTTGCAAAATTACTAACCTTACTTCTTAGATTAGTTTGCAAATAATTGTTATTTATCGAGATTCGCTACATACTTTTGTCCTTGGTTATGTGATAGATACATTTATGTGCGAAACAGGGTCAAAGTTTAATGTTGAGAGATTTTAACATATTTCCTTGCATTTCTTCTTTTTTTTTAACCTTGCATACAATTTTAAAAAAAATATTAAAACAAACAATAAACTAGTCGTTTGCGATAGTATATATGCGCCATGGGGATTAATATGGATGAGGACTAAAAGCGCTCCCTTCGACAGTAGCCGCTCAGTGTACACATGTTTTTAGTTTACCTTCGATAGGAGAAAAACAACACTAGTCGTTTAATGGCATAGTATGTATCCGCTGGGGAAGATTAACATGAATGAGAACTAACAGCGCTCCCTCTGACAGTAGCCGCGCAGTGTACAAGCTATGTTTTTAATTTGCCTGCGGTAGAAAAAAAAAAACCAAGCCTTATAGTGGTTCTTAAAAATAACATGTGGCTTACTTCTGAAGTCAAAGAAACCGTATCGGGAGTTTCCTGTCATTCTTTGTTAATCAATACTTTTATTTCTTCACCAAAATTGGTGTTTAAAAACGCGCTCTCTCTCTCTCTCTCTCTTCAGTTCCGCTCGTCGCTGTAGTGTATCCTGGATATCCCAGCAGGTAACAGAAGATGGGGGAATTGCATGTTTTAACAAGGCTGCACGAGAAATGGGTAATCACAAATTGAATGTGCAGATAACCATATCTGTTACGTTTGGTGATCGTGACAAAGCACAGCCGCTGACAATTTTTGGACACGATTGGTAGCGCGACAATTTTAGTTTTAAAAACAACGTTAACTATACATTACAAGTGCTGTACAACGGAACATGGCCGTAGAAGATGAGAAGTATATGTATGCACTTAAACACCAGCGGAGTGGGTGTGAAAGCAGGGAATATAACCACTTAGATAATCTTAACTTAACGTCTTTATACTGGTTTAGAAGAGTCTGTATACAACCAGTTACATTTACATCACCTTGCTCTAAAAGCTACGCACATCCGATTTATTCTTAAATGCATTAACTGTCCCTGCCTCCACTACCTCCCCTGGCAATGGATTCCAAGCAATCACCACTCTCTGACTAAAAAAATATTTCCTAATCTGGACCTCTGTTTAGTCAGCTTGTAGCTATGTCCTCTTGTTATTGTGGGTGGCTGTATTTACAGATACTAAGTTGGTTAAGGGCATATCTACAATAGTGGCGTATTGACATTCTACGTTCCATCTAGAATCTTCGTGGATATTGCATCATGGACACGCAGATTTTTCATAACGTGAATGTTAGTGACTTGAACTAACAAACGATCCTCTTCTACCTTGATTTTGTATATTTTATTTAATTATCCGTAACAAGCGTTGTTGATGGAGTCGACCGAGGAGAACTTATAGGATTGACAAATAAATACCGCTAAGCTTGACAGTCCCTGCACAGTGTGTGGCCTAGGTTTTTATTTCACTTCCCCCTCCCCTCGTGACGGGGAAAACTCGAGGTCTTATCTGGGTTCTAATCCATGTCTCCCATTCCAAGGCGTATCTACCAATAATGGCGCATTTGACAAACGCTGAAATTGTGCCCCTGTCTAAACATCTGATACTCATCTTTTTCAATAACTATCATAAAATCTGCTCAAAGTACATGTCAAACTAGATAATCTTTTCAGCACATTTATTATTTGACGACAAATTCAGCACTGAACTTCAACCGTAATCTATGTTTCTCCAAATTACACAAGAAATTGTTTCCTCGTCTAAAAGAGCATTCTCTCTAGACCATGGAATTTTGGTGGTGTTCAAAAATGCTGATAAATACTTGTTCAGATAAAATATCTGTTTGCCAACTATATCAGGAGAAGGAATAAGTTACAGTTCGAAACTAGTAATCTTATCACATTCATGATATATGCCTTCATTAGACACTAATAACAAATAACATGATCATAAACAATGTGATAACGAGTGATTGTCTTCCTGTTAAAATAGAATATAAATTAGTTTGAGAAGAGTTTATCTCCAAACAATCCGGAAAACGAAAGCAGAGATAAGAAAACAAATACTTTGATCTCTTCTTGATAAAGGTGTGTAGGTTAAGACTGGCCGACGATGAAAGAGCTTGATAAAAACCTGCCGGCGTTAGTATCTATTGATATTTAGGCTTTAAATATACTATGGACGTATTCTGTATGTTTATCCAGTGCCCTGGAAACTTTCTGTTATATGTATTTTAAAATAATACTTGTTTTACTATCTGTTTTACACAATTAGTAAACTCCAAATTAATCGACATCTTGTGTCTTTGTTAGACCATGTTTCTGTTCTGAAAAAAAAACCATATAGAGTACATCTAAAAAGGTACACAATACCCTATATTCTTGTCCAAGCTATACTATCCCTAATCACACGATAAAAGGGCAATCATGCTGACTCCCAGTTTAAGACCCAGGCTGTATATAAAGGCAGAGCACTCAATGCTTCCGACATCCCTCAGATTTACGACCAATCCGTAGCTTGTGTTTGAATAGCGGTACCAGACCTGAATGAGAGCGAACATGCCAGGGATTGAAAATTAGCTATAAGCACGTAATCACACACAGCTTCTTGTTTAACAATTCATATTGATTAAATTGTGAGCTATTCCCAATTATTGGGTATTTCAATGATTGTGTCAGACATTTGTTAGGGAGCAGGCATTTGGTATTCAGGTTTCAACAAATGACATTTTCTAGAATAATGCATATCTATTGGTGCATGCCACTTGGTATGTTGTTAAATAATCTTAACAAAACATTGAGAGAATGTATAAAAAAAGCAAATAAGTAGAAGAGAATGTATGAACAAGTAAATTAAGTAAAAAAGAATGAATGAACACACAAATTAAATAGATGCGAATGGTTGAACAAGAAAATTAAGTACAAGAGAAACAATGAACACGCAAATTAAATAGAAGAGAATGCACAAACAGTAAAAATAAGTAAACGAAAATGTTTGAACAGGCAATACCAGTAGGATAGAATGAATTGACAAGCAAATTAAGGCGAAGAGAATGTTTGAACAAAGAGATTAAGTAGTAATAAAAAATGTTTGAACAAGCAAATTAGGTATGAGAGAATGTTTGAACATGCAAATTTATGTGATTACGAGTGCAAGAAAACCAAAATAGTTCAAACAAAATGTGTGAACAAAATATATAAGAAGTGAATGTTTGTACATGCAAATTAAGTAGAAGTGAGTAGAAAAGACTGTGTGAATTAAATAGACGAGAAAAAAGTAAATTAAATGGAAGAAAATGTATAAACAAGCAAATTAAGAAAAAGTATGTATGAGAAAGTTTATTAAGTAACAGTAAATCTTTGAACAATCAGAAGACATTTATGAAAAACCAAAATAAGGCAAAGAGAATGCACAAAGAAGCAATGGGCAGAGAATGTTAAACAAACAAATTAAGTAGAAGAGAATGTATGAACAATCAAAATAAGCAAAAGAAAATGAATGAACAAGTAAAATAGAATAAATGAAAAAGGAAATTCAGTAGAAGAGAATGTTTGAATACGCAAATTAAGTAGAAAAGAGCGTATTAAAAACCAAAATAAGTTAAAGAGAATGTACGAACAATCAAATTAAGTAGAACAGAATGCTTGTACACAAGAATTAAGGAAAAAAAGACTGAATGCAAACAAGCAAATTAAGTTGAAGAGAATGAATGTATGAACACACAAATTAAATAGAAGAGAGTGTATTTACAAATAAATTACGTAATTGAGAATGTATGAACAAGTAAAGTAAGTAGAAGTGAAAGTATGAACAAGCAAATTGAGTAGAAGATAATGTTTGAACAAGAAAATTAAGTGCAAGAGAATGAATTAACACGCAAATTAATTAGAAGAGAATGGTTGAACAAGCAAATTAAGTAGGAGGGAATCTATGAGCAACAAAACAAGTAGTAAATAATGTATAAACAATTAAAATAAGTACTAGAAAATGTATGAAAAAGTAATAACAAAAGAATTAAATGTTTAAACAAACAAATTAAGTAGAAGAGAGTTTTTGAACAAGCAAATTATTTAGAAAAGAATGTCTCATCAAACAAAATGACTAGTAGAGCATGTATGAAGAAGAAAATTAAATAAAAGAGGGTGTATTAGCAAGCAAAACAAATAAGCAACAAGTGTATATACAACCAAAGCAAGTAGAATGTAGTAACAAGGAATACCAGTGTGAGAAATTTAATTACATATAAGAGAATGTATGAAAAAGCAAAGTAAGTAGAAGAAATTCTTTGAACAAGCAAATTAAATAGATAAGAATGTATGAACAAGTGTAACAAAGTTGCACTCAGCAACATCCTTGCTTTAGTTTTAAAGTTCAAAGCATCTTGAACAAAAATTTGGCTAAGTTTTCCCCATTTGAGGATAGTAATTAACTTAGCCAGCATCTGAGTGTAGCTGTCAACTTGATACTTGTGTTCTGAGTGAGAATGAACTTGTAAGTTACACAAACAGATAGCCTTGGTAGTAACAGTGAAGACCAAACTATTAACAGTCGGTTAATTGCTCCAGTTCGAGTACAAGATGGAAGTGCCAGAATTTTTTTACCACCAGATTACATTAAAACATAGAAAAATGAGGACCCAACTGTAGGCCAGAAGTTCAGTTTTGGACAGGTAATATCTTCAAACATGAAAGAGAAAGTAAAGATCCCGTTTACATGCTGTGTAACATATTGGTAATATGATTTTGGGTCCATATTTCCTGGACCAACTGAATCATAAGAGTCAACAAAACACCGGCTGCCGTCCTGCACATTTTCACTTCATCTTTATCCTTCTTGTCATTCATAAAACATCACCTGTTAAAATGATATTTTAGTGCACCAAACAGGTGGAAATCGCTAGAGGTTAAGTCGAGGTAGATGTTCAAGAAGCTGCTACACTAGTTGGTCAATTTTCTCCTGGAAAGATGTATGTAGTCTGGCATTATCCTGATGGAGCAGTATTCCTCTGGTCAGCAGGCCTGGACGTTTTCTTCAAATTGCATCATAATGCATCAACTGAACTTTACAGTACGATACAGCATTCACATGGTCATATTTCTTATGCAAATTGGTTAACAGCATTGTGCGAGAATACCAAAATACTGTAAGCATAACCTTCCCTGCTGTTGGCATAACCTTGAATTTTTTGGCTGAAGAGGGAAAAGTATGTTTCCATTGCATTGAAGCACGCTTTGATACGGGTTGGTAGTGCTGGACCAATTATTTGTCTCCAGTAACAATCATATCTTTTCCTTTATATGTATACTGACAGAAATAGGGAACTGAGATGCTAGTCCAGTCAAGCACAACATACTGACCAAGACGTTGCGTCAAGATCAGGCACAATACACTGACCAGGACCACAATATCTCTTCCACATTGCATGGAAACAGGCTGTTTCAAGGCAGCCTTGCTGACGAGATGTAGATCGATGTGATCCCCGTAGTGGTGAGCATCATGCAGAAAAAGCCAAGCATAGCACAACCACCTGGAGGACCTCGGTCTACCTTTATCAGCATGCTCAGAATGTGAGGAAAGCTACTACAACCCATCACTTAACGCTCTTTTCAGGGCGCTCAAAAGAGTAAACTTACTCATTGTGGTCATTAAACAACAACTGACAGAAATGCTCCAAGAACGGCCCATTCAGTTAATAGTGTGTTCATCAGTTAGTTGTGTGGGTACTCATTGTGTTTCACCTGTCAGCTAAAATCATCTCCATCACCCAAACAACTTGACCCACAGGGATGTCATTAGAATATATTCAAACTTTGACATATATACAAGTAAATTCAATTTAAATCTGTACAGTATGAATGAGAGCTTCCAGTTCACTTAAAGCCTTTCTTACTTTACCAAAAAGGTAAATTTACCCATTGTGGGGGGGGGGGCATTCCTTCAACAATACTTCACCCATATGATGCGAAATTGGTTTTACTCCATCACTTCTTGCAGACCATCTAGGTGTTTGTCGACATCCCATGCATTGAAACAGAAAGATTATCTTTTAAAACAGCGGTTCCCAAACTTTTTCAGTCCACAACACCCTAAGTGTACCATAATTTGTCTACGGCACCCAAGTCAGAAAATAAGCCTACTTAATAGCAGCAGTACGCGAATGATGTAGTTAGGTTAGTTCACTAAGAAACAAAAATTTATGAAACACGTTTTTCAAATTCATAAACAGTTTATGTAAAAAGTAAATAAGTACACACATTGATCGATCATATCATTGAATAATTGTAATTAGTGGGACGGGTGAGCCTGTTGTTCACTGCACTTCTCAAATCTTGGAATCTTCTTCTTCTTCTGCGTTCATTCTCAATTTCCCGCTACCAAACCCTAAAAGGGCTTAGGTAGCAGAATGTAGTCCAGAGAACTGAATGCGTTGTGTCATAGTTTACAGCTTGACTGCGATATTTGCACCTTTCGGTCCAACACATCTGACTTCAGCAAGCATTTTTATGAGTACCGGCTTATCATTCCCTCTTCGATCCCTTCTCCTTAGCCAGTCTACCCTGCTGCAGCCTGTTATCCAGGATCACCACGTGGAAGTGTAGAAGGGTCTTAGCAGCTCTGGTTCGCAGGCCCTGGCGCTAGCAGTCAGCTATGGGTCGCTGACCACTGCAGCTCATGCGCTGCTCAGCATCTTGATCCCAAATCTTGGAATCAAACTGACCACAGACACACTCATTCTCTGTTTGACATTGATTTTCGCACGATACTTACATTTTATCACAGTGACCGTCGAAAACCCAGTTTCGCACAAAAATGGCTTCGCAAATAGAATTCAGATTCGCAGCTTTACCACTTAGCAGCGAACAGACACAGAAAGTCTGACACAAACATTGATCTAACACATACTCCTCTTTGCCTCCATCCCAATACTCCAGAGTACTCGTCTCCACCAGGGTAGTCTGTAGGGATTTCGGGTGACACGCTACGCATGAACATAGCCTTGGCAGTTGGGCATGTAGTGGCCATTTGACGCAACGGGCCTTTGACGCCTAAGAAAACATTTTTATTATTAGCGAATATTTATCTTTTTCTGATATCCAAAAGCCAATTAGTTCCATGCTGCCTAATATTCTCTTCAGTGTACTGTCGCAGAACAGTTCAATAAGATTTTCTTCTTCAACAGAAGCAAATTCAGATGGAGCTTTGGCTCTGAATGGGTCTTAAATCTATGAAAACTTGTCGATATTTCCTTCCTGGAAGTATTTTTACAAACAGTTGATAAGCTGTGAGAGGTGCTCTTCGAAAACAGATTTTATGTTGCGAGACAAATCATCTTCATTGGAGACTACAAACTGCTGCAACAACGGGAAACAATCTTTGACACCATCTTCATGCATTTTTCTTCTTTATAGCTCTAATTTATTTCTATAATCGTCTCGACCAATATCAAAATGTGCATGTTGCTTCCCTCCAGGGATAGATTCAATGCATTTAATGTTCCAAAGATATCATACAAGTATTCTAGTTTTGGCAACAAATTATGTTTCTACAAAGTGTTTTGCATACTTGTGTTTTTCAAGAAAAATGTACATTTCCTGCCAAAATTTAAATGTATTGGTCAAAACATTTGCACGAGAGAGCCATCATGAGGGACAGTAATACAACAAAGACATGTATTCTGCTCCAATTTCCTTTGAAAAACCTAGCTCTCACTGGTCGAATTTATATAAAGTTGACCACATAATGTATGAACAGATTCAGCGGAGGGCTCAGATACTTTTATACGGCTGCTTCTCTGTGAATGATGAAATTGGTCCACAGTGAATCTGGAGATTTACTTCGAATAAGCGCATGCAACCCTCCATAACAACCGGACATTGAACGACCATCATTGGTACAGACACCAAAGCATGTTGTGCACTCCTCATTATGTTCAACCATAAATATGTCCAGAATCTAGAACAAATCTTGAGCCTTTATACTTGCAGTGATACTAGTACAAAAGAGGTCTTCCCCAATGTCATTACCATCTATGAACCATACATAACAAATCAAATGTGCATTCTTATAACTGTCCACATCAAACTGTAACTCAAATTCCTTCCCTTTAATTTTTTTAATTTATTGATCATTGAGATCCTCCACTATGAGCTGGATTCTGAGGTTGATAGTATTGTTAGACGAAGGCACATTTGACAGTAGTTTCCCCACAGACTCACAATCACAATGCTCACCAAATCTAACAGCAGCCGGTAGAATTTGTTGTTCTGTGATGGCGTGGGGCTATTTACACTTGGCGGTTCTATATACAACCTTGTATGATGCTAGCAAAGCATTTCTTGGTATTGACACCTTCTAAGAAAAAGTAGCTTTTCGCTGTTTTAATTCTTTTAACTTTGTGGTAAAATAGTTGCGAGGTTTACTAACCATGTTTCCATGACTGGTTTCTAAATCGCGTTTTAGTTGGCCCTCTGGTGCCAAAAGTTTCATGCACAGTACACACAATAACTGTTGTCGTATTTACGACATTTGCACTTCTTCACACCAACGCCACGAGTTTGTGGTGCGTCCACTTTATTTTTACGCATGCAACGCTTATTATTAATGTTTAATAAAAATCTTGTCCATTTTTAGGAAGGTAAAGAACAACAACTTTTAAAAGCTGACTTGATCATAATTCAGTTGGTTCCACCTTCAATACATGAGGATCGCAGAGATAGCTATTTATATACAAACACCAAGTACCGAGACAATTTGATATATAACTAGCTAGAATTAGAACAATCCAGTCACTATTCTCAAATTGATGCACTAAACTGTTTACCAACTTTCAACGCCGCCCTTAATAAAATGTACCAGCTGTTGCTCTCAAACCTTTTCTACATGCTCAAAGAGAAGTGCATCATATTTTCTAAGCTGTTCAATTATGCCTAAAAAGTTTTCACTGCTGTGGTCCACCTATGCAGTGACTAGAACTAGAGAACGCGAGTCCTCGCTTGAAATAAAAAAGACTAATATACATGATCCTCTCAAGAATATTCTCCCATATTTGTGAGATTAGTCAATAGTAAATGCTGTAGTTACTTAGCAGATGAAGCTACACTTCCATATCACAAAATTTTCTTTGTGGGATGTTGAACTCTCATGTGATGGTACTTTGTCCTTCAACTTCATCCAGCATCTGTTGATGCCCAAGCCTGCTTTATTGACCAGCAATGATGTATTTGTGGAACATTTATTGAAAATGACGCATGCCATAGAGTGCATAACATATTTTACTGCACTCCAATGTAACTAGCCTCTGATGAAAGTTTTACAGTTGATTTGAAATATTTTCAGCAGATGAGTAGGGAAAGCATGGTTTCCAAGATACCTGGAATCTTATTTGCCAATAATTCTGAGTCTGTAATCATAACCTAATTAAGAGATAATGTCAAAAGTGTAAATTTTAGGCCCCCCAAGAATGTGAGGCTCCCAAATACACCCCACACTGTCCCTGGTAGAGACTAATGAAACTTCAGAAAAGTTAAAAAAAATATATTTACACTCATATTCAGACAAATCAGATCACACATAACAATAACAAAGAAAATGGTTTTGTCAATTTATTATTTTTTTTTAAAAATGAAGCATGCTTGTAATCCTTCTTGCTAAAAAGATGAAAGAGATGAATTTCGACTAATGGAACTGTCAAAGACGTTCATCTAATCAACTTTGTGAATGCCTTTGGGCATGGATTCTGCTATGATGTTTACATGAATCACTGTGATCAATATGCATTTATTATAGATTCCGTTCCATTTTCTCTTCTTGCCCTCACACAGCCCAGTTTTACACCCCACCCCCCACCCCATTATGGGCTTATGTTGATAGTGATTTCTGTCAAACCCAGAAGGCTGTTTCATACTGAGCAGGCTATTGATGAGTGTGTTAGGAAGCGCAATGGTAAAGTGTACAACGGCAGGGTGTGATTGGTTAGATTGTGTGTGCATAGTTAGATTGTGTTTGTTGTGTAAGTAGAATACTGACAAGCACAGTTGTACTGAAACATACATCAATTCACTGGAATAAATGGGTTCACTCATGCTCTAAGTACAGACCATGAGGCCATCAGCAATACTGATATATCTCTCTATGGAAGAAGGTAAAAAGGAGGTCGACCTAAGACAACTTTGCAAAGAATCATAGAAGCCAACATGAACCTGAGCTGGGACACTATGAAGGATGATCATGGACCAGGTGAGGTAGAGGGAGTTTGTTGCTGCCCTTAAAGATGCCGCCCCTAGATGTGATGGTTCTGTCAATCATTGACCTAGGATCTAAAGCTTCCCCATGTGTCAGATGTGAATGACTTTACTAAGGAATACACTATCTGAACACTACCTAGTTATGGTTAACAGTAAACACTAATAATAGTTGCCCTTCGCAAGCAAAGATGGCGACATCATCAGACTATTGCTGTGAAATGTGTTCTCTGACAGCTGTAAAGATCAATCCTGGAACGGCACACCCTGCCACATACAGGGCGCCGGCTGTGGAATCGATGTGAGTATTGTTTTTTCTAGCAGCACACTTTCGCTGAGCCTCGATGATGGCTGCACTCTATACGATCTGAGCACCTTCGGTGATACTAGCTCGCCAGGTGATACAATCTTGTGTAAGCACCTCCCAGGAGGTGATGTCAATATTGTAGCATTTCAGAGACACTTTCAAAGAGTCTCTGTAGCATTTCTTCTGCCCTCCTGATGAGCATCTGCCTGTTTTGAGTTCACTGTATAACAGCTGTTTGGGAATGCGCTCATCTGACATGCGAACAACATGTCCCATTGTAGCTAAGCCAATTTCAGAAGTGAAGTGTATGGATGCTCAACATGTTAATAAAACTAAAAATGTCAGAGTTAGTCACTTTGTCCTGCCACCTGATTTTTTAAAAAAGTTTTGAAGGACAGCAACCATAACATATTCTTTAATGATCACTTCCAGTCAGTGATGGGCACTATTTGCATTTCTTAGGATACAGTATACACTAATCTGAAGACTGTTACTGTTTACACAAATTAGTTTATTTTTCATAATCACAACAATCATATTAAACACGTACAAGATGTGCATTATTAGTATAGCTTGTCTGATCATGGGGAAATCGTCCCATATCTAAATAGGCATAAGGATTGCATGAGTGGTGTCCCCAGAACAACACTGTGTGTGACAGGAAAATAGGACCACAGACAGAATGCCGTAAAAGGCAAATAACAGCATGATCAAACTTCCCTATGGCAGAAGACTCTCCAATACATGGTTTTGCACACTCTGCCCTAAAAACAATACCTTATTTATGATGCATGAATAAATGAAAGAATATCATCTTCCAAGGATTACAAAAAGAAGGTTGAATGATTATTTGTGGAAAGTTACCAAAAAATTAAAATTAATTGATTGTGGATTTAGTGTGTATAGTATTGTAATTCATAATGAACATTTCAAATTATTTCTGATCACAATTAAAACACAATTTGTTTTAGGTAAAAACAGTTGAAGCTAGATGCAGATACCAGCCTAAGTATCAGGCAGAGATAACAAGATTGTTGAGACATCAAAACAGGGTTGAGGACCCTACAATATTTTTTGTATAAAAAGTTTTTTAAAAAAAGACCAACTTTACTTCTAATCTACATGACCACATGAAGGCGAGTACTGATAGCACACACTAACAACAAAAAAGAATATTTAACACACACAAAATATTTAAAGTCTTCTCTACAAATGTAACTGAGATTCTGTGAGAGATGGTTTCACAGTTTCTAACGCTTGTACAAAATGTTGATTGGTGATAAAGAAACTGGAGCTGTCCATATTCTTTCTTTCAAGATTTTCTCTTAATGCACATAATCCAGCCTGTGGGGAAATAATAAGTTATTGTAAAACAATGTCTCTGATGTCAGTCAAGTATGTGATTAATTAAGCCCTGACATTTGTTTATTTACTTTCTGTGTATAAACTAAATAAAATGTTATGCAATGCAACAAAAGATGTAACATATAGGAAAATATTAAAGAGACACCATTGTGGTTAAAAATCTGACTGTATTTTATGACAATTCAACTGTCTGTGATCAAAACTGCTACTTTGCTTTAAATTGTGTATCAATGAATACTCTACAATCCAGGCCCTTTGCAATAAAAGTTATAGCAGCTATATCATTAAATAATCATACTATTGTCAAAAACATGTCTTTACAGTAATACAAGCATGGTAAAGAAATTATTTATTTCCTTCACTATATACACCCAGACTATAATAGTTTCAGAAAAATATTACATATATTTTACAGGGAAAAGAGAGACAAACAAGTGATGAAAGACCATCAAACTAAAAGATTACCTCAAAGCACAAATTTTTCAAATCAGCACCAGAAAAATAATTGGTCTTCTTGCTCAGCTCTTCTAAATCTATATCTGATGTTGACATTTTGGATGTCTGTACTTTCAATATTGCTTGACGGCTCTGGGGAAAAATTAAAAATATTACAGAAGCTATACAAAACATAATTTGTTCATAATTTAATCAAATTAATGACAATTCTTGCTCTCAGGATGTTGCAGTTACAGAAATCCTTCTTTGTCATTCACTCTCAAATAACCAAAAGGCAAAAGCAATGGCCGCCGTCCATCGTAGACGATGATGGCATTATTAATTTTGCTAGCGCTATTTTTAGTAAGGATTAACTGCGCTACTTTTTATCCTCACTCTCTCGTCTCACGCCGCCCGACCCAAGTGGCAAGTCAAGGACAAGACGACTAGGGGGTGATTACGAGATGCAGGGGACTCCGCATCAAGCACCCGCGAAAAAGACAGCGGAGTCCAGAGTCGAACCCACACCACCTGATCAGGAGGTTGATGGCTTAACCACTTCGCCACGAAATCCCCTCAAATAACCACACCTATATATATATATATATATATATATATATATATATATATATATATATATATATATATATATATATATATATATATATATATATATATATATATATATAACTGGAAGTTTGTCTCAGGCTTCATGGGTTGTTTTACAGTTTATCCTGTACATGGTTTTGGAGACAGCTATGTTCCCAATTTACTCCTGGCAGGCCTCAGACAAACATGTAATATAGGCCAACAGTTAGTTTGCTCTTTCATAACAAGCACATGATTCACATTTTAACTGTCAATTTGTTGAACAGATATTTGAGTCTATAGTGGCTGATTTGCAATCTGAGTTCTGTTATTTGACCAGTTCCTGGTCAGAAGTAGTATGCTTATGTCATGTAAAACTCCAGGTGTTCTCTATACCATTGGTTTTTTAAATCAGTTTTCATATCTTCAAATGTTGCCATGTCTTCAATTCAAATTTTCTCTTCTTCTTTTTTGGCTAATCTATCTGTCTCTTTATTTCCGTGTATCTTGAAGCGAGCAGGAATCCGTTTTTTTTGTCTCTGTTGAATTCATGACTATCATAGAGATCATGAATATTTTAAGCATATTATATACTGAAGTAGTCATTTCACTAATTATAGTCAGCCACCAAAAAAGACACATAAAGAATAATATCCCATCAAACAGTGAAAGCTCTCATAGACATAAACACATACTGAATAAGTATCCACACATAATGTTACCTTTAAGTCTGGTGGAGGCACATAGATTAGTTTGTCCATACGTCCTGGTCTGAGAATGGCAGAGTCTAGCATATCAGGTCTATTGGTGGCTCCAATGACTATGACATGCGACTTGTCAATGTCGGACACACTCTCAGTCTGAAATGTTAGGGTTATCATAACCAATGGAATAATAAATGCTAGATCGACCAACAATACGAAAGCAATGTTAAGCTTTATGGATGCCAGCATTATTTTATTATGTAGAATGGAAAAAACAAACATTAAATGTAACTATCAGTAAAAGTACCATAAAGTTGCACAGCTGATAATGCTTGTTAGGAATGAAGTTTTAGAGATTCCTTACATTAAGTTGGAGCTTTGTATTTATGTAACTTTTATTCAGTCAAGTGAGGTGATCAATTTCCTTCCTCACAGCCTTTTTTTCCCTCACAACAGTAAGTTAGACACTATGAGTACTGTTGATAAAAACACTTTCAACACAGATAACCCTACTAGACAATATTGTGTTGGTTGGTTATTATCCAGCGGCCTGTGGGCTCCTGCCATTTGGCCCAAGACAATACTGTGTAATTATGGCTACATCACTAATTATTCCCAAATATAAATGATTGTCAATTCATGATTTAGATGTTGACATCAAAGCTTAATTCTGTACAGTCCCATTCGGTAGGCATCAGTAGAATGTAAACATATATTATAATCCAATTCTATAAAAATAAATATCTAAAACTGGTGTTTAGCTGTTTAGAGTTTAGTTTTATAAATTTAGACTGACCTAAAGTAAGGTATAACAATCGGTGCATAAATTCGTTTAATGAAGTTTTCTTCTGTTAAAGTTATCACATTCTGCATAATGGAATTCAAAAGTCGAACAATGAAATTATATGATCAGGCCAATGATCAGGTATCTAGATGACATGTGGATATTCACTACATGTCCGATTCAGAATCCATCTTGGAACATACAACAGAAAAGGTGGTTATGCTTTAGAAGGGATAAAGCAACAATTCCAATATGTGTGGTGAGCAAAAACGATTTTAAAAATTATGTGGTACCCCCACTACACATTAAAGAAAATTAACTATTTGTACTAATATATATTTCTTTTTATAAATACTTTATGTCATTGATAGCTTAACCTTTAGCATGCTCTAGTAACACTCTAGCGGACTAACTCGGCCTACAAAAACGCTGTGTGTAAAAAAAAAATTTGGGAGGGAACGGAGCCACTCCCGACAGCCATTTTTTTAATGCTGAATACGCCACCATATTTACACGACATTTTGCCGGTTAAAGTATTGTATGTTAGATTACAAATGGCTTTTAAACAGTTCTAATTTTCTATACGCTGTTTGGAGCAAGTCGACTTTTTGCGAAAGGTGAAGTAGGTTGTTGGGAACGATCTTTATCGAGTAGATCTGTTTATTTTGTTTGTTTAGATGAAAGAACTACATTTAAATTGGAAACTAACAGTTGTGTTGAAATTGTAAACACAGTGTTGATACACTGTTGTGGTTTCCATGGGTTTCTATCGGAGCGACTAGGCCTAGTGGTCAAGTCCAAATTTTTTCATAAATTTTCGAATTCATCTTTTTGTATCTCAGAAACTAACAAAAACACAACTAAAACAATAACACCCACATGTTCGTTATTCAATTGTGTCTCTACACACAAGAAAATCATATTTATTGACAAACAAACAGAAAAATTACAAATTTTGAAAGTCGACTACCATAGTGAGAAATAAAGTAAATTAATTAGGTCAAATTTTCGCAATAAAAAAAAGGTGGCGTGCTAAAGGTTAATTATATGCCTAAAAATCTTTAGATCATAATTTTAGCTTAATTTGTTTATCATTAATTAATTTTATTATTAAAAAAAAAACAATTTAACATAAGGAGTGCTGCACTTGCCTGGGACTGTAAGACACAAATTGGTAAAACTATGCCAGACTGTAAAGAGTTAAGAACTCTGATTCCATTAAACATGAAAATATATTTTATGTGTTTTGTGTATAAAGTTAGCAATTTTATCATATCAAACAAATAAAACTACAAACAGATAAGAGGAGCCGGGTTTGACACTGCTAGAGTCAATGCACAATAAAAGAACTGATGCATTTGTTCTGATCATGTCATAAATTCAATCTTTCTTAATTTGATTTATTTATTACTTTCATCTAAATTATATTTTTTTAAATGATGTCAAACAAAATTACTAAGTGAATATTTACATTGTATGAGATTTTGTTTATGGAGAGACTTTCAGAAGTCCTATCTTCATCATCAACTCTCTGCCTTGCGATCGTAGCATCCATCTTTCTGTCTAATCTTATTCCCACACCATCCATTTCATTTAACATAGTTGACAAAATACGCTCTTGAACTCGGGACTGATGGCTGTCCGTTGATCTTGTGCCAACAAGGGATTCAATCTCGTCAAAAAACAAAATTGCAGGTGACAGAGCTCTGGCTTTTTGGAAGGCCTGTCAAAATAAATATATATAACGTGTATGTAAAAAGTCTTAATTTGACAAAAAAAGATTAATTTATCAATAAAGTTTCTCTCCAAATCTCCCCCTGTAGACATGAGCAATAGTAAAGATCAATTGTAATAAACAGTGTGAGAAGTTTCTATATTAAATAGTTCAAAACCATTGTTCCCTATTTGGTCAAATATGATCATGGGGATACCAGCAAGATTTCATCAAATTTGAAGACACGATTGGTCAGATTTCACTGTTACCTGTACAATAATGCGATACTGCAATAAAAATGTCCACAAACCGAGTAGAAGAGACTCATTAACATCGCAGGCAACTCTTCTAGGAGAAGGAAAACTCTGATGACAAACCACACATAAGAGTCATTGCGGGAGCTACGGTGATCGTGCTCTGATGTCAATGTCTCCAGCAAATGGCACCAAGGAAGGTGTATGCAGAAGGAGAGACAAGAGGAGAGAGAGAAAAGAGCAGGAAAAAGAAAATGTTGAAGAACATTGGTTTAAAAAATGTTTGTATAGGCTACTGGAACTGCCGCCGCGCCACCCAACGCAAAGTCATTCTCCAAAAATTGGTGTTCGATTTCGACATCTTCATGATCCAGGAGACCTGCTTGAAAGAGAATGTTGCCATCAAGTGTCCAGAATACAGGTGCTACTATAATACATGTGGGCCTGGTAAGCAGGGACTGTCGATGTATGTGAAGCAAGAACTTCACCATACATGGATAGATACTAGCACCTGTAAAATTGAGGATGTCAAGAATGGAGAATCTACAACGAAGACGCTCACGTAGATCACCTCTTCGATGACGTAAAGCAGGCATTTCTGTCAGACTTGTCCGAGTAGACAGGTCATCATTGCAGGTGACTTTAATGCTAGGTCAAAGAAGTGGGGAAATGAAAATAGGCAAGGGGTTGCCTTGAGCCAGGCATTAGTTCACACTAGATACCGGAAAGCCAAACAGGTGTTCAGATACACGTATGAACAGGATAATGTAGTGAACAAGCAGCGCCAGACGACTGGTCGCAGGACCACTAGATCCCCATTTTCCCAACCACCCTGGTAGAATGAAGTGGTTGATATGGCCTGGAGAGAAAGGGAGGCAGCAACGAAGGATTGGTGTAAAACCAGAAAGAGATTTGGTACTACTGTCAAAGCGTTGAATGAGAAGGAGGTGGTAAAACGCAAAGATACCAATTACTTTAAAGCGTTAGCTAGGGAGTCCAAAAGCCAGCGATAGGAGGAGTTCGTTAAAGGTGTGGGTAATGATAACAACATTTTTGGCTCACTGACCCTGATGTAAGCAGTCAGCTATGAGTCATTGACTGCTGTCATCTCATTCACTGTGCCTTCTGCCCTGGTAACTGAGTTGGAAAGAATAGCACTAATGTAACCTTTCCAGGATGCCACAAAAAGTGACTCAGGATGGTTGTGCATGTGACCGGCAATCTTATCATGTAAAACCACTGTTATTGAAACCCCTAATACAAATGCTCAGAAACAGGCTTCCTGTAAAGCAGCCAGCTGCAGTGGTGGCTCTATGTTTCACTTGGAGCAATAAGGTGAACTACACATTTAAGTACATTAAATAAATATATCTCCAGTTTAATGAAAGCATTCTCTGTACTCACCTCTGAAATGATTTTCTCAGATTCTCCAACCCAACATGAATACACCTGAGCTCCACTGAGGGTCAAGAATGACACATTACATGATGTTGCTGCAGCTCGAACCAGGGTTGTCTTACAGCAGCCTGGGGGTCCATACAATAGTACACCCTTTGTAGCTGACAAGTCCAGCCGGTGAAGTGCATCAGGGTATAACAGAGGCCATTCGATGGACTAGAAAAAGTGCAGTAGTACACAACAGTATAAGCAAAGACGAAGAGACTAAATATTTACATATGTTATTGTCAGAGACCTCTCAAATTTATAGTGGAGGTTAACAAGTTGGAGCAGATTTCCCCCATCCTTTGTTATGTTTGTGACCACAATGTAACAAAATCTATATCATGTTTCAACTGTTTACCAACTTGAAGAGTTTCTGGGGGTGCTATAAATATAGATTTCTCATTTGACTTAGTTGAGTTAGTCACACCTCATCTACCATGAAGTGTGGAGGTCTTTTCTTTCACTTGGTTAGTTTCTATAGGATGGTGGTAGCTAGTCCCATGCCAAACCCTCCTCAGTCACCTCTTATGGTGTGCCTGGCATGATACAATATAAATGTCCTTTACTTTCTTAACAAACCCTGGCAATGATTAGGTGACTTTTTATTTAAGAACAATAACATTGATGAGACAAATTTATAAATAGAACTTGGAGATTGGGTAGTCGATAACTGTATATATTTAATGTCAAATTTGATCTGTTCTTCTTCAGTGTTTGTCCTGACAAGGATGCTGTGTCATAGTTTACAGCGAGGCTGTGATATCTGTGTTTTTTGGTCCAACACATTCGGTTTCAGCTGGATAATATTGGTACTGCCTTTGCTTTCCCACGGCAATCCCTATTTTCTTAGCCTGACTGCACTAGTGCAGCCTGTTGTCAAGGCTGCCGCTTGGATGCGGAATAGTGTATAGTCAGCTCTGGTTCACTTACCCTGATGCTGTCAGCTCATTCAGTGTGCTGCATCTTCAACCTCATCTGACCTCTTAAAGAGTAGGTGATGTGGGTAGTTGATGTATCTTTATTTTGAGTTACCCCATTGTTTACACTAGGTCTGATCTTCTCACAAAAGGAAAGGTAACTGCAGTGCCAGTTTCTTGGTCTGTCATAACCTATCACACTGAGACTGTGCATAGTGAAGAACAGACATCCTTCTTACTGTGGACCTGCTTACTAGGGATGTCAACCTCTAGGTTGAACATGGTAGGACTAGAGGTGCAACCCTTAATAATAAGCCTAGAACACTAGCACTGATAGCTACAGACCTTGCCTGGGTAAAATTAAACGACATGTGCTGCTCCTCAATACTAGACCAATTGCAAAGGAAATTCTTTGATAATCATTTGATGTGAGCTTTTGATAATGTGCCCAGGAGACAATCAGTTGACAATTGGTGGTATGGAGTTAGGACAGTGAATTCTTATTGGCTGCACCATACATGCCCTTTCACATCTCCCACAAGTACAAGGTTAGTCCCCTTTTGATTCTGATTTCAACCCAAGGTGGACAGGAAATTTACAGAGAACTTTACAATGTCTTGAGGTAAACATGTTATTTGGTGAAGGGAAAAGTAAAAAATATATTGGTTGAGTCAAAAACAATAATAAATTTCTTTGGTACCGACTTAGAAAAGCAATTTTCCTCAACTGTCTTTTGAGAACTATTTTTTCAGCAATATTCAGTCATCTGATCTTAGATTCTATAGCATTCTGTTTTCTCTTACGTGCTAATCGTAAAATCGCTAACATGAAATATAATATTGGCAGATAAATGTGACGAGGCACCTAAAAATGTATATTTATCTCATACACAATCATGATATTATGTTCGATACTCTATACTGAAATAAGCAACTGCACGATCTAATGTCTTATATTTAAAATTATTGACGTCTACGCTTTTGGTTTATACATTTTTTGTTAAATAACCACTTGTTAAACATTTAGGTTCTGCCTTAAAGGACTCTCAGATCAAGTGTCCTCTCCATATAAAAAATCTGCTGTAATGGTGTCCTTTGTCTTCCACCTCTTGCACTGATGATGCAACATGATTTGTAATGTCCTGATGGATGTTCATCCTTTACCTTTATTTCACCTTGTGTTCCAGCGAGGTATTCTTTTTTTACATGGAAAAAATGGTAACATCCTGTTCCCATTCATCTTAATATTTACATTTCAAAGACCACAATTCTGTCTTCCACAGAACTTACTGAACATGAATATTCACCTGCCTGTCTAATCTCTGCTTTGATGTCCTCCAGACCACCTATCTCTTCCCATTTGACTGGCAGCAACTCGACAACACAATCTAAACCTTTCTTTAGAGATGGCCTGACAGTATGGAGAGCCTGCATAAAATGTGACATGTGCACTTCTGGTACCTAGTACAAAAAGAAAACACACAAAAGACAGAAAACAGTACAGAATAAAATCTGATGTGCCTCGTTACTTTAACATAAAGTATCATAAGCCGAGGTGATGCTATGTCTGCATGAAAAATTAAAACACTCAACTCAGTATTTTATATCAATGTTCATGTCTAAACCAGGTTGGCAAAATTTCTTGAGCCACAAAGGGCCACCCGAACCAACAATGTAAAGTGCACAAGACACTCTTGTTTAAATATATGGAGATAAATTACATTAGTGTGAAAAAAAACGTTATTTCCTGATGTTACTTCACCATTGTTCCATTCCAAGAATTTTATAACGAGCCATTTCTTAAATTTTTAATTGCTATGAATCTTCTCAAAAGAATTTTACATCTTGGAAGCTTATAACCACTGATGTATAAAATATAATTTCTATGACACATCAATCTGTAGCCAGTTATCACTAGTACTGTCAGAACCTCCATTACCTCACTCTCTTGAAATGAATCTGGGCTGTGTGCATGGTTAACTGCCTCTTCACACAAAGCCTGCAAATCAGCACCAACAAAACCCACGGTCCACGAAGCCACCTCTAAAAGTGACACATCTGAGGCTAGACTCAAATCTGCTGTGTGAACTTCCAAAATCTGCATCCTTTGTTGCTTTGAAGGAACACTGATTAGCACCTTTGAAAAAATACAATAAAACAACCATATTTAACGAATAACTAAAATACTGGTCTTAAAAGTGATAGATCTATATAAACATAAACAAAACAAAACTTATTAAAATCTGCATGCATACAAGCTATATGATTATTATTAGTGAATAAATCACCTGATGAGTATCCAGTAAGAAACATAAATAGTGCAACTGATACTGTTGAACAAGGTATCTAAAAAGAGTGGTACAAAAGCTAGTAAAATCATGTAAAACAAACTGCTATAGGAAGTGCATATATAAATGCTCTCAGTAAGGTTTCTTATAAAATGGCTCGCTGAATATGGAGTTTGCAAATAAGAAGTGAACAAGTAAGTAGTCAGTTTAAAAGCTAAACAACTATACATTTTTTATATAGTAACTAGTTGCTTTCCAAATTTGTAATTTATTATCAAAGTAATAGATACAAACAAATATTAAGAAAACTGGTTGTGAGGGTGGCAATACTGACCTCTTGATCAAAGCGGCCAGGTCTTCGCAATGCTGCACTGACATTAGATACATAATTTGTTGCTGCAATAACCAATAAACCAGACACACAGTTATTACGAAGACTTTCCATTTCAGCCACTAAGGCATTGGTAAGTTGTTTGCTACCAAGGCTAGCATGTTCATGTCCTGGGCAAAGCGTATCAATCTCATCTATAAATAGTATCACAGATCCCTCCTTTGACAATGTCACTGCCCGCTTGAAATAACTTTGTAAATTTGCAACACCAGCTCCAAAGTCTGACTTCAGAATGTTTGATCCTTCTAATTTGATAAACACAGAGCTGCAAGTATGAGCAAGATACTTTGCCAAAGAAGTCTTACCACAACCTGGTGGACCATGAAGTAGAACCCCTACTGGTCGAAGTGATGAAATGATACAAGACTTGCTGTAGTTCAGTAAAAGTGATAACTGCTTAACTTCATGGTTGAATCCTCCCAAAGTTATTGGTGTTAAGTTCATTTTTAAATTGTAAAAATCTTCACTTTGCACGTTCTCAATTTGAATACAAGTTCTCTGTGTAATTATTACATACTTTGTGCCATCCTCAACCACTGGTTCAAAATTTTTTATTATGATATAGCAGATGCCATAGGTTCTGGCAAGTTTAGAATCAAGTACATTTACAGTAGCGCCGGCGCTTACAACTTTATTGAGCAAAACATTTTTGCAGTACTGGTTTAGGTTTTGAGCCATAAGTCCTTTTAGTCTATGTTGGTTAAGGGTTTTCAGGATAGCACAAACATTTATAACTGCTGCTTCTTTCCCCTGTACCCATGTTGTAACATGTTCTTGTAAGAAATTCATCTTTGGTAATTAAATGTTTTCACCATCAAGGTTTATCAATGAAAGATGTTTTTCACCTGGGTAAATCTGCAAAACAAAATTATCATAATAATTCAACTCAGTTTCAAACAAATGTGAAAAATAATAACGATTTGTGTTTACTTCATCTGTATCAGACTTGTATATTTTCACACAAAAGTGGTCTTTGTGCATTTCATTATAAGATGGCTATTAAGTTGCCCTCTTCTTCTTCTTCTTCTGCGTTCATTCTCAATCTCCCGCTACCAAGTCCTGAACAGGGCTTTGCAAGTAGCTGGATGCAGTCCAGAGAACGGACTTGCGTTGTGCCGCTAGTTTACAGTTTGACTGTGATATTTGCACCTTTCGGTCCGACACATCCGTCTTCGGCAGGATTAAGTTGCCCCAACTAATTTCATATGTTCAATTGTAATATACATATTTGGAATCAAGATGCTGAGCAGCACATGAGCTGCTAGCGTCAGGGCCAGCGAACCAGAGTTGCCAAGACCCTTCTACACCTCCACGCGATGATCCTGGATATCAGGCTGCAGAGGAGCAGACTGGCCAAGGAGAACGGATCGAAGAGGGAATGCTAACCCGGTACTCAAAAAATGCTTGCTGAAGTCGGATGTGTTGGACCGAAAGGTGCAAATATCGCAGTGAAGCTGTTAACTACTACACAACGCATTCCGTTCTCTGGACTACATTCTGCTACTTAAGCCCTTTCAGGGTTTGGTAGCGGGAGATTGAGAACGAACAAAGCCAAGCCATATACATATTTTTTATTGTAGACCTATCTATGATCCTCCATGTACTTCATAGCCAATCTAGTTTCTATGGTCAACACCAGTACATTTCCTTAGATCTAAGAGAAATGCAATAAATTTTCATGTTGGCAAAGGGCTGTTTGCAATTAATTTTAGCTACACAACTTGTAATATATAATTTAAATAATGAAATATTCTGTTAACTACGCATTGATGTATTTTATACACAACTCATGCTCTTTAGTACTCTTGACTCTTTTTGCAAAAGTTAAAAAAGCGCACTTTTGTTGATCATTACATTTTTATAACTTGCTTGCTTCACAAAAAAACATTACATATGAAGGTACAGTATATATTATGAAAAATGCAACAATAAAATGTGATGTGGCAGTTGTGACGCTGATATATAACAAATTTATAACAAACTTTTAGGTTTTTTTTGTTCATTTGTTTCCTTACCATGAAATTGTCACACTGGATGTTGATTATCAATTTCAAAATTTGCAATCTGATACAAGTTTTGTAATCGGTTACTTCGTTGCGCTATCAACAATACAAAAAAAATAGTTTTAATTTTGTATTATTTGCAGGTGTGTCATTATACTAATAATATGACAATGCAATAAACAGGCATGTTCTGTCCTAACACAAATAATACTATACGAATATCAGTGTTTACTTGCAGTTACAGATATAAAAATGACCCTTGGAATCTTGGGTTACAACTTTTCAAATTGACTAATTAATATTTTCTTATAATACAGTAACATCTGACTTAAGAATTTTATGCAACTTAATTCACACATTTTTTTTCAATCGATGAATAAACATGATTGAGATGTTGACATTTAAATTAATGATTTATCAAAAGTTATATACTGTAAGACATTTAACAACATGTTCTTATCAATGTACCTGGTGACTGCATATAATATATAATATAATAAGTGTTTGTCAGCACCTGAGTATCTGTTTATAGTTTATCATTGTTGTGTTCTTTCCTGGTACCTTCCTAACTTACTATATTCTGAACTATCATCAAGTACTATTATGACTATCATGATGGCCGGCATTGACAATCAATTCCTTTTACAACCAGCTGTCCTTGGAGCATTTCCGCACAACACCCCCCCCCCCCCCCCCCCTATCTCAGACTGTTTTCTCGATTTGAAATCAAATTAATGTCGTGGCCTAACGTATCTTTCTTCTTTGTCTTCTTCTGCTTCTCTTGACTTCGATCTACCTTAATGAAATGTATGGTCAAATCACTAGATTGTCCAGGTCTTCCTGGCAGTAGTAACTAGTATCTAAGACTAGATATCTGATTCTGAGATGTCCAACGACAAAATTCACAATGAATGATTGAAAACTGTACTGACGACTGACGCCCGATTTACTGTTTTATTTTCCCCACGTTCCGTCAAGTTCAGTGACCAGTCTAACGTTGTTGTTGAGTTTTTGAATCTTAGTATTAACTAGGTAGGCCAGGCGTGTGATAAAATAACTGATATTTATTTAGATCTAGATCTATAATAATTTTTATATTATTATTTATTAATTATAATATATATAAATATATTATTTTTAAAATAATAAATTGTACAAAAATGAAAATCAACTAATACTTATAGCATGTTCTTTTGCTAACATCGATGTTCATGCTTTATTTAACCAATGTGGTTTCTAAAAGTGACGTTCTGACTTTTTGTAACATTTGGGACGGACAGTAACACACACCTTTTCGAGCTGTTGGACGGATCAATCATCAAGAACAAGGCATGGACAGCCATAGAGGCCAATTTCGCCAGCTTTTAGCAAACTGCAAGCTAGAAGTAATCGAACCGTTACGATAAACAAAGTCACATCCGGCAAGACTATGTCCTTGGTGACCCGTGCGGATGGAGTTAAGTGTCTTTGACTTTATAATCGATTTTTGGCTCGGGAGTTCTCAAAGACCTAAGTGAAATTCATTTTCTGAGAATACAAGGTAAGGACAGTTTCTTGTATGTGTGAACATAATGAAGAAAATGGACAACAGTTAATGGTGAGTGACCACTAAGTAAGTTGAGTAACTTCTTAAGTAACTAAGTAGTAAGTAAGTTAAATTACTAAGACTAGAGTAAGAGTTTGTTTTGTTTGGCAAGTTTAGTTCAAACTTCAAGTAATTTTTTTTTAATAGGCGAAGAAATTTACTAATTGCTAATTAAGAAGTTTACTTGAAAGTGGTAATTATAAAATTAATAAACAGTTGTCTAGATCTGAATAGTAATAATTCGATGGAAAAACAGTTTTTTGTTAACAGTTGTTATCTCACGGGTATAACTTCTACTCTAGACCTAGTATTCTAACTATTCTATTCTTAATTAGTTTAGGTTCAAACCGACAAAATCATACGCAACCTTCGCTTACAAACTCAGTTTAGTCAGGTATCAGTGCTTGCATGTTTTGAACAGTACCGCATAAAGTATGGAAATGTATCATATGGAGTTATTAAAAACACGCGAGCATCGACAACTGAGTTTGTTGTTACGCACTTTTGTAAAATGTTCATAATTAATAGCGTCTCACTGTCTAAACATTAGAATTCAGTTCAGTTCAGAACAGTTCATCCCGTAACCCTTCAGGTCTTTGGGGCACACACGAAGACACTCCCAAAATCCCACGCCATCCCTCTCTGTCTGTCGCCGCCTGACGTATCTCACCGGGACGAAGGCCTGACCACTCAGTGGTGTTGTCCACCCATCTCTTCCTTGGACGTCCTCGCCCTCTCTGTCTCGGTACGGAACCAAAGAGTATCGAGTTGGTAATTCCGTTGGACCTCGCGACGTGTCCGCACTAGGCCATCTTTCGTCTTTTGATAGCTGTGAACAGATCTTCAAAAGGACCAATAGCGTCTTCAACTCTCTGACGTAATACTACGTTCGTGACACGATCCTTATATGTAACATTTAGTAGTTTTCTATAGCACCTCATTTCCATTGCATGTATTCTGCCCTGGATATCTGCTGTAATGGTCCAGGTCTCGCAGGCATACAGAAATATTGATAGCACCAAAGAGCGCATTAGTCTGACTTTTATGCCGAGGGCGAGGCGCTTGTCTTGCCATAAAGGTTTCAGCCGAGTCAGCGCCGCTGTTGTTTGTGCTATTCTTGCAATTACCTCTGGCTTCGATCCCTCTTCGCCGATCAACGATCCCAGATATTTAAAACGTTTTACCACCTCAAGTTCCTGCCCATTTGCCTCTATTACAGATTTAAACCTTGTTATGTTATTGGTCATGAGCTTTATTTTATCTGCATTTATTTCCATACAAAAAACTCAGGGCCGCTCTATCCAATCTACCAATCAACTCCTGGAGTTGCCTTTCTGTGCCTTCCAATACATCAATATCATTAGCAAATCGGAAGTTTGTGATAAGCCTGTCACCTATTTTAACCGCGCCAACATGTCCGTTTAAGGTCGTCTCCATTATTATCTCCAAGAATATATTAGAATTAGAATTACCGTAGCTTAAAAGATGTAATTGTTTAATACAATTCTCTGCCACCGCATTCGTGTCTGTATCACAATCACAATGCATGTCAATTCTGAAAAAAGAAAAAATGTAGATTTTTAAGTGAATTAATTTTCCTATTATTTTTTTTTCTATAGTATTTTACATGTTTGCCTCACTAGTTTCTACTGGCGGAGGCGCGCATATTCCACCACAGACCGTAGTCAATTGGGTGATAAGACGCATAAACCAGTGCTTGGATGTATATGTGTATCTGTATGTACCTATGCTAGGTTTGTGCGCTCTCAGAAGCCAGCCCAACCAAAGTGCAATGGAAGTGTCTCACCCTAAGGGCGCGTGTGAAAGTTGTGCAAGAGTGTGATGTAAGGCCACTCAAATGAAACAGTGAGGTAAGAAGAGAGAAGAGGGGAGTCCAAGATAGAATAAACAATGTGCCAAATTGGCATTTTAGTCCAGGAAGTGCAGTGGAGACTGCACGTCCAGGAGCCAAAATGCAAATGTAGTTTAGGTAAATTCATAATTACGTTTTTGGTCACAGATACTGAAGTGACTGGTGATTCTATAAATATGGATTTATTTGGATTTATATGTATAGATTCTAAATTTATTAATAATAAATTTAATATTACTTATTAGCACTGGATCTTAAAGTGTTATTTGCAAAAAATTATGAAGAGGATTAACATTTAAGTGCAACATTTATAATACATTTTTATGTTTTAGTGGATATTTAGGAAAACTCTTCCTGCAAATATTAATTTATACTATTGTACATGCCACTATTAATTAACTTTTTCTGCTTGTTATAATTGTTTGAAATTATTTATCAATGTTTGAAAATTAAATGTAAAGTGTATCTCATCTTGTTTTTCCTGTAACCTAAGAGGGTCATCACATCTCATTACATTATTCACCATCTTTTGCCACCTCAAATTGTCTACTGCTGTTGTTTTTGTCACTTTCAAGAATTTGTCTGTCTATTTATGCACATCATCTGTCCAGCACATTTTAGGAGCCTCTCTTTCTTTTGCCAGGAACTGTGCTCATGAGTGTTATATTAGGTATTCACTTTAATATGACATGGCAGTACCATAGTTTGCTTATTTTTACAATTGACAGGAGGTTTCAGTATGGCTTGATAAACGATCAGATCGTACTGTACAGTGGGTCCATGGCAATCTTTTACTTACTTCTTTTGATTTTCTTGTATAGAAAACACAGTCATTTCTCCTACGCATACTGTTTGTTAATAATGAACTTCACTTGACAAGATCAGAACAGCTCACATTTAAAGTCAACATATATCCTCTTTTATATTCAAACTATCATTCACACAATCATGGGAATTTTTTGAAAGTTATGCATCACATAAAATACACATCTGCACTAGAATTTTGCCTGACACTTCACATAAATATTATGCGCATCTCTAAACTTTCTATTTTTGACATATGGAGCTATTTTGTGTTTACTATTGGACAAACCTGCAGTAGTTATATGTCTATGACATATGCCCTTGTTCTATGCATTCTACTGTAGACAGCCTTCTACATTTATATTAGATAATTCACTAGTGAAGTTGGCTTCTGTTGATATATATATATACATATTGTTTTATCAGTCACTCGATCTAGTACCGGCTTTGCCCGGGGAAACACCATATTTTTTAAAAAACGCACCTATCTGAAGTATTTTACCTGGCGGTTCCTGGAATTATTATGAAAATAGGTTAATTGTTTAAACATTACCCATCCATCATATCCGCATTAGACTCCCATCCCACGCGATTCCGTTGATCGTTATCCCACTCATCTCTCTTCCCGTTATCCCACTCATCTCTGCCCGTTATCCCACTCATCTCTGCCCGTTATCCCACTCATCTCTGCCCGTTATCCCACTCATCTCTGCCCGTTATCCCACTCATCTCTGCCCGTTATCTCACCCGTCTCTCTGTCCGTTATCCCACCTGTCTCTCTGCCCGCTATCCCACTCATCTCTGCCCGTTATCCCACTCATCTCTCTTCCCGTTATCCCACTCATCTCTGCCCGTTATCCCACTCATCTCTCTTCCCGTTATCCCACTCATCTCTGCCTGTTATCCTACCTGTCTCTCTTCCCGTTATCCCACTCATCTCTGTCCGTTATCTCACCCGTCTCTCTGCCCGTTATCCCACTCATCTCTGCCCGTTATCCCACTCATCTCTGCCCGTTATCCCACCTGTCTCTCTGCCCGTTATCCCACTCATCTCTGCCCGTTATCCCACTCATCTCTGCCTGTTATCCTACCTGTCTCTCTACCCGTTATCCCACCTGTCTCTCTGCCCGTTATTCTAACCGTCTCTCTGGACGTTATCCCACCCATCTCTCTGCCCGTTATCCCACCCATCTCTCTGCAGGTTATCCCACCCATCTCTCTGCCCGTTATCCCACCCATCTCTCTGCCCGTTATCCCACCCATCTCTCTGCCCGTTATCCCACCCATCTCTCTGCCCGTTATCCCACCCATCTCTCTGCCCGTTATCCCACCCATATCTTCCCGTTATCCCACCCATATCTGCCCGTTATCCCACTCATCTCTGCCAGTTATCCCACTCATCTCTGCCTGTTATCCCACCAATATCTGCCCGTTATCACACCCGTCTCTCTGCCCGTTATCACACCCGTCTCTCTGCCCGTTATTCCACCCGTCTCTCTGCCCGTTATCCCACCCATCTCTCTGCCCGTTATCCCACCCATCTCTCTGCCCGTTATCCCACCCATATCTTCCCGTTATCCCACCCATATCTTCCCTTTATCCCACCCATATCTGCCCGTTATCCCACTCATCTCTGCCCGTTATCCCACCAATATCTGCCCATATCCCACCCATCTCTCTGCCCGTTATCCCACCCATATCTCTGCCCGTTATCACACCCGTCTCTCTGCCCGTTATTCCACCCGTCTCTGCCCGTTATCCCACCCATCTCTGCCCGTTATCCTACCCACATCTGCCCGTTATCCCAACCATCACTCTGCCCGTTATGCCACCCATCTCTGCCCGTTATCCCACCCATATCTTTCCGTTATCCCACCCATCTCTGCCAGTTATCCCAATGATCTCTGCCAGTTATCCCAACCATATCTGCCAGTTATCCCACTGATCTCTGCCAGTTATCCCACTGATCTCTGCCAGTTATCCCACTCATCTCTCTGCTCGTTATCCCACTCATCTCTCTGCCCGTTATCCCACTCATATCTGCCAGTTATCCCACTCATCTCTGTCCGTTATCCCACTCATCTCTCTGCCCGTTATCCCACTCATATCTGCCAGTTATCCCACTCATCTCTGTCCGTTATCCCACTCATCTCTCTGCTCGTTATCCCACTCATCTCTCTGCCCGTTATCCCACCCATATCTGCCAGTTATCCCACTCATCTCTCTGCTCGTTATCCCACTGATCTCTGCCAGTTATCCCACTCATCTCTCTGCTCGTTATCCCATTCATCTCTGCCAGTTATCCCACTCATCTCTCTGCTCGTTATCCCACTCATATCTGCCCGATATCCCACCTGTCTCTCTGCCCATTTCTGTCCTTCTCAACCAAACAATATCTTTCCACTATACTGCAAATCTCTCACGTACCCCCAACTCATCAAACCGCACATCTCTTCCCATCAACTCACCATCTCTTTTAATACACTCTAGTCAGTGAACCGATAAACAATATTTTTTAACAGTGTTGCCCAGGGTAATTATGAAAGTATTTATAGTAATTGACAACCCATTCTTTTCCTGCACTCCTCACTAATCTATTGTACCCCAACCTATTTGCAAACCGTCTATGTCTCCCCACTCCTCAATCCGACCATCTCTACCACACCATAAACGTCAAATTCTAGCTATAGTTAAATTTGATGTACTTAACGGAACAATTTTTCCCTTTAGTTATTTGTTTGAACACTACCCATCCATCGTATCCCCATTGCACTCCCATTCTTCCCTCTAACACACCATCGCTAGACACCGCCCCTCTGCCCATTTCATCCTTGCTCAGTGTGTCGGCGAAGTCTTACAGCAAATCTCATACCCTATCCCCATCAAACTGCCTATCTAGTCCCCCTCAACTCACCAATCTCTTCCTTTCCCTCAATTTGCCAATCTCTTTCTCCGTCCCCTTAACCAGTCCATCTCTTTATGCACCTCCTCGCCTCCCCTCCCCACTCCACAGTCTACAATCTCTCTTCCCCACCCCGCAATCTACAATCCCACACCCCTCGCTTCCCCTACAGTCTACAATCTCTCTCCCCCACCCCACAATCTACAATTCCCCACTCCATAGTCTACAATCTCTCTCCCACAATCTACAATCCCCCACCCATCGCTTCCCCTACACCTCCAGTCTACAATCTCTCTTCCCCACCCCACAATCTACAATCCCCCACCCCTCGCCTCCCCTACACCTTCACAGTCTACAATATCTTTTCCCCACTCCACAATCTACAATCCCCCCACCCCTCGCCTCCCCTACACCTTCACAATCTACAATCTCTCTTCCTCAAACTCTACAATCTCCCCACCTCCCCTCCCCTCACCACTCCACAGTCTACAATCTCTCTCCGCCACCCCATAATCTGCAATTCTCCCCCCCCCCCTTCCCTCTCAATGTACTCGTTTCTGTCCTTCGATATTTAATGGTCCAACGTCGTTTGGGAAATAACATACTTCTTTTAATATGCACAATTTGGTAGTAAATACAAATGAAGCCCAAGATTTTGATAACAATTTTAAATTTTGCAATTTTCAAAATCGGTTATGGCGTCAGTTAAATATTAAACTGCCTACTACCGCGGAATCGATACATTGCCCACCTTGTCAGCAGGCAAGCATTGAAACCATTCGGCCACAGCTTCTCTCTGCATTCGTTTCAGCCAGCCGGTAAACAATATAATTGCATTGCCCAGGGCTTAAAAGGTCGTATGGTATTTCACGCATGCGCAATATGGCCAAGGAAATGTACAGTGAATATATATATATCCGAGTGGTCCGCCGGGGTCTTTGTTTATAACAAGGATGAGAATAGCACCACTGCCCCACAGAGAGCATGTCGTAAGAGGCGACTAACTCTGTGATATGGCATAATACCGGCCATGGTTAAGTGGTTTGTTTAGAGCAGCATAGATGGCGCCTAATAGGCTACGGGTCTACTTTACTCTAGTGTTTGAGTCTATTAAGATGGACTCGCACATCGGTTAACCACCCTCCGCGGCATTTGTCCCAACATAGTGGAGTAATAAGCTGCTCGAGCCTAACCAGCTAAGCTGGAAATGCTCATCCTCCTACAAATGAAATATATATATATATATATATATATATATATATATATATATATATATATATATATATATATATATATATATATTTCGTACAACCGCCAACCTGTTTAGCTGTTATGCGTTTATTGGCAAGTGTGCAGTACGGTAGGTTGTCATTACTTTCCGTACGTGGAGGAGTTGAAAAAGTCCATGTCGGCCAAACTGGACACAGCGTGATTCGAACCGGGTTTCGTTGGATTGGAATCTTTAGGCCAGACAGCCTCCTATATATATATATATATATAAGTGAACTTTGAGAAATGTAGTATAGATACCAAGCGTATTCTGTGCAATAAATTATCATTTCCAAGCATTGCTAAATCGGATTCATCAACATTGAAAGATCAGAAATAACTACATTTCAGTTGAAAGTGAGACTAAAACTTTTACAAAATAAGACATGAAACCCATTACAGGGCTGAAGCCAATGAAAGGTAGACGAGACAGCAGAATCTTACAGCAGGCCGACAAATTCAAATGACTCTTGGACCACCCTATGCACCAATGAAGAAATGGACTGGGGAGAGACAGACTAAAGCAAGGTAACTTTGCAACTCGGACAAAAGTGAAAATAATAAATAATGCTACTCTCGTAAATAAAACAGTAGAATCAATGACAGCGTGCTCTATCTGCCCACTCTGGTGAAGAAGACTTTTCCCCAAGCTTATATGCAACATTCCCAACATAGAAGACAACAATTTACATACAGAAGAGCAAATAAAACACATAATCAACAATAAATTTCCACCAAATTCCTGAACCTATGTAAGCGGATGGATAAGCAAAAGATGCAATACAAACAGGGAAGGGGTGTATCGTCATATAACTAAACAAAAATTTAGTCTACTCAACATCAATTGTCACCAGGAGATACTTAAATAACTTCAATGCCGAAACAACAGCCCTGAGGCAGACATCCGAACACATCATAACGTGCTAGGAGCGTGCAGAGAAGTAAGCGGTTGTTTTCACAGATGCCCTGTTAGTGTTAACAACCATCGAGAACCAGAACAAAAATCAACTCAGCGCCCTAGCAGCTCACTCGATGGCTTGGACTAGTGCTGCAATAGAAGTACAATCAAGTGGATACCAGTTCATTGCAATATCCCAGACAGCGGAGAAGCAGACATGTTTGTTTAAGAAAGAGGGGGGGGGGGGATACTGCAACACAGTGACACAACAGCAGCATATGGCGATACAAAAGCGATTATCAAGGCCAAGCACAGATCAATATGACAAAGAGTCCACCCTGGCTATATAGAAAATGACGCCTACCACCAACTATTTAGGCCAGATCAGGTGATCATCTTCCCGCTGCGCACAGGACACAACAGTCTGAGATGTTATCTTTATAATAAGTTCGAGGTTGTCACTACGGACCGTTGTACCCGTGGCGCAACTGCCGTGACAGCGGAACACCCATTGCAGTCCGTCCCAACATACACTACTGAAGGGCGTAAGTCGATGCAACAACCAGTCTCCTACCATGGAAAACTACGGAAGTGTACATAACCTTGAGTTGACGTGTGCCTTTGTTTAAGTCATTGAAACCGAAGTCTGAAGACGAACGAAGAAACAGACGTGGTTAACTATTTTATTTTTAAAAAACAACACATCTATTAATGCTAATAATATAACATTAAAAATATAAATAAAGAATGACCCCAATAAATTGTTTTCTGCACGGTGACAGTAATGTTATGCAGAAAACCCAACCGAGAGTACACGGCCTACAGACGTCATCGTAGAGGTGTCCTTGAAACTCACCAGGTAATATCTTTATTCGACGGTCCCTATTCGACAGCATATTATTCAAACAGCGAGACGCCGATTAAAAATGAACTTTGATACTGAATTTTGCATCATGAATATTTTTTTTTAAGTTCCCTTTATAGCATATCAAATTATTCTAATGGTATCACTGCATTTGTATATTTTATGGTTTAGGGAGGGAATCAAAGTCCGTCGTGTCTCAAAATTTAAAAAAAAGAAATTGTTAAAGCTCGCCATAGCAAACAAGTTAAATTATATAAAATGATTAAAATGCATGAGCACAGCAGGCTTTTTATATTTTCTAAATATCCGACTAGGTAGACCTATAACCACTTCCTTTCATTTAGCAAAAACCAGTTTTACAGCGGCAAGTAGAATATTACAGGGTAAGGTAAAGGGTGTCAGTCGGCAGACTTAACCGCCAGTGTGGAATGAAGTGTTAGAGACTTCAGTATACCAGGCCGTAATCAGTTCCCTTCCTGGCTATCTTTTCCCTCCCTAACCGTAAGACGGGTAACCATTTACAGCTAGATGTAGCCATATTGAAATAAATGAGTGTTAAAAATCTTCGTGGCGAAATTTCCTGTCAAAATAGAATAACCTTATCCTGTTTCGTTGGCTTTTCTTATATCGCATGCCTGATTCATGACGGTGGGAGGTTTACAGTAGCCATCAGCATGTATAATTGTTACTGTGATCCCAGGGGCAACGAATTATCACTAATTTATTCTTATGTGAGGGCTGAATAAACAAACATAGCCAGCACACGACGTGGCGACAGCAGTGGCGAAGCGGCCTGTAGTCCTCAGGCTTTAAAATCCTTCGACTACCCCAGCAATAGATAAAATGCCGTACGACAGTTTTATTCCTACTTGAAAATTAGTTATGTTACATTTTCTTGGATATTCATGTCAAACAACGAATACTCAACACACTGAGCTGCGCTAATTGCGCGTGCACTGTGCAATGCCATAAGTTAGTCTTCTAACCTAAAGTGTTTATACTCTACTGTGTTACGTCTTTTATGACATTTCTGTAACAGTGGCCCTATTTTTGTTTATTTCCCGCTCGGAAACTACCCGACTAAATCGCATATATGCCCTGCACCGTCCACTGAGAGATACATTTTGAGCATCTGCGGGCATGTCTACTAAATGTGGCAATCATTAACACTTTTCTGTATTTGTATTTTGGTCACATAGGCCATTTATTTATTACTATGTGACACAGTTACCGCCTTAAAGCTCGATCGTCTGCTCTTATTCTTACTTTACATGTTCTTCTAGGTTATAACAACAACTTCGACGCTTCTCAATGTACTCAACAAATTGACAGTTTTATTGAAAATATATGTGCGTCCGTAGCGGGTACGACGAAGATCAAGACAACGGGAGTTCGAAGCCTACTTGGGCGCTTCTCAGAAGACAAACGAAATTGTAGATGTCATCGCTTGATGATCTTTGTTGCGATGCACACGCTACACATCATGAAAATCTACTTACAAAAACCCACTGTGAAGCGATGACACTCACCAGACTGAGACAGTAAGGTTGAAATCGACAAGGTACTTAGTACCGACTTGACATTTGTTACCAACTTGGTGGGGCTGATATAAGCAGCGACCACAGATTGATTGGATCCACAATAAACCTGAACACCCCCCTCCCCCCTCTCAAACGGCGCCCACAGGAGCCTACAACACTAAATGCTGCAAAGTTTGCGGACCTTATTAAAAACCAGCATTGTCATTGTGTGGGATCTCCTGCCCGCCACATAGAACAACTGACGCAAGTTCTGAATAGCTACACCACCGCTATAAAAGTACCCAAACCAGCAGCAGGAGGCCACATCATTGTGGGCGCAAATCAATTTCTTGCAACTAAAAAAATGCTCAAGGTCAATAGTTGGGCTAGATAAGATCGCCCTTTGCGAACTACGCAAGAAGATCAGACACAAGCTCAAAGACGATTATGAGCAGTATAGTAAATACACTACAACAAAAGAAGAGCATCATGACAGCCCTAAAGAAGGAAGACGATATAACATTGACAGATAGAGAGCAAATTGAGGAAGAATGCACAAAGTTCTACACGGGTCTCTTCGCATCAAAATCAGTAGTGACTAACATCATGTAGCATGTTCTTTGTAGAACGTCGCTCCCATCACAGTCTGTCTGAAAGAAACTCGTTCCCTTACCAAAACACCAGCCTCCGCCACAGTCATACTCAGGCATTCCTGGATATCTTGGTGCCATCGTCGTCTTGGTCTACCCCTTCCTCTTTTGCCTGGCACCATACCTTCCATCACCGTTCTCTCAAGACCATTGTGTCTCTTGATGTGACCAAAGTACTTGCATTTTCTAGCCAAAATGGAATTGATAAACCAGTTCTCCTCTATGCTCAACTCTTGCCGAAGTTCTGCATTTGGTTTTTTTTCTTTGTCCAGGGTATTCTGAGGATCTTTCTGTAACATTTTGACTCGAAGGATTCGATTCTTTGTCTAGAAGTTTTGGTAATCGTCCATGATTCACAGCCATAAGCTGCCACAGAAAAAAACACAGGCTCTCAAGACTTTTACTTTTATCATTTTGTAGGTGCCCTGCCATAATTTCTTCAGGCTGTCCAGTCTCTGTATTGCCATAGCTAGTCTTCTTCTAATTTCTTTCGAACAGTCGCCATTTTTGTCAATTCTGGAGCCCAGATATTCAAAATGTGTGACCTGATCTATTTCCCCACCACCCACTGTACATTTATGTTGACATTGTGTTTTGTCGGTGGTCATTATCTTTGTTTTATTTATGTTTATGAACAGGTTTTGATCTTTACTATGTCCATTAACGACTGAAAGTAGCTGCTCTAGCACTTCTGCACTTCTTGATGGTATCACTGTGTCATCTGCGTATCGTAACTCTGGAATCTCGTACCCCCCAATCGTAAATGGGTCGAAACTTTCAATGTTCACATCTTCTCGAACATTTCTCATTATACATCCCGCATATATGTTGTACAGATAAAGTGAGAGGATACATCCCTGTCGGACTCCCTTTTGTACTGCAAACCAATCCGGTACTTGCCCAGATACTCGGACAGCGGCTTGTTGATCTTAGTATAATGTGTCAATGAGATGGACTATGTGCAAAGGAAACCCCATTTCCTTCATGATTCTCCACAGATTTTGATGTTTTACCATGTCGAAGGCCTTAGTTTAATCAATGAAACATGTGTACAGGTCTACATTAAACTTTTTACATTTTTCATAGATATTCCTTAAATTGAATATGTAGTCCCGGGTCCCTCTGTCTTTCCTTAAACCTGACTGGACTACACGAATTTCAGATCCAAACCTTTTCTCTATCCTTCTTAACAGGATTCGCAAGAGTATCTTGCAAGCGTGGCTGATCAGCGCGATAGTTCGGTAGTTCTTGCACAGCTTCAGGTTGCCTTATTTGGGGAGGGGAATATAAATTGATTTCTTCCATGCTTCTGGCCACTCTGCACTGTGCCATATCTGTTTACACAGCTTGTGATAGACTCGAGCACATTACCCCCCCCCCCCCCCCCCAATGTTGGTTCAGGTTCTTTCTCTTCCTTTGGTAGGATTGTAACTGAGCGCTTTGTGCTATCTCCATACATGGTTCTGCAAAACTCTCTCCATCTGTTCAGTATGTCTTTGGTTTCTGTTAATGTGTTATCCTCTTTGTCATTTATGACACGTGGAACCGGGCGGAACTCCATTGTCAGTGTTCTTATTGCTTTAAATGCATCTCACCCCCTGCCTTGTTACTGTAGGTTTTCTATATCCTTACACGTTTCTAGTATGTATCCAACAAACCACATAATTTAGATAGGTAGTGACGAGGTTCTGCACGCGACCCAACACCTGATATGATGTTCGTCTATCACCTGTGATGAAGACCACTCTCTTTGTTCAGCCGTCTGGACATCCTTTCTCCTTGATTTGCCCACTGAAATGGGTGACTTGCGTGGTGATGTGGGTTAAAGTGATGAAGAAACTGCTCCTTTAGTCACCTTCACTCTCTGGTCCTGAGCTACCTTTGACAAGTGTCAAGATTGTATGGAGACGACTTTAAACAGCACATGATGCAGATTTTTCCTCCGGGTTTACTCCCGAAGCCTTTCCCTTAAACAGGTATCCCGCAAGGCAGCGGATGGGTTGACATCTATTGTTGTATGTCTTGCTATTTCCATAACCGTAAGAGGTCGTAGGGGCATCTCCCCTGGGCCGTATTCTAGTCCATTATAATCGTGTCTAAATTTCGGTCTCTCCAAAACCGACTCTGCAGCTAGGGCGAAGTGGGCCAATCTTGTGAAGTTCCGCCGTGTGAACTAGACCGTGACAATATGACACAGGTTTAAGCGTAGTGCTAATTCATATAGTCGATGTCCAGGTCAGGATAATTGGAAGGAAGAAAGCACAATCAACAAACGAATTAACCAGTCCAGATGGAAAACATCGACACGTTTCGGTGAACACAAGTGTAAGTCGTCGACTAGTGTGAATTCCATGTAAATCCGTGGCCTGACGGTATGCATAATGAACTAAAACACCAGAGCAATATAGATCCGCAGCCGATAGGGCGCGTCTTTGCCGCTCTTTTTCAACACTTTAAGCCTGGTCAGGGCGGAATCACTGCAGGGATGCTCCAGGCTGTCGGAAATGTACTTGCCTGACAACTGGCCATACTTTTCAACATTCCAACTATTCAAACCTTCCTCCTGGAATCTGTGTTCAAATGTCCCTCAGGGATGAAGAATAAATAACACTTCTCAAAGTTTCTTACTGTTCTTGAACATCAACTCTCTAAGCACCACCCCTCATCGGGTATTCCTTGTTTTCTTTGTCTGTGGTTGTTTTGGTCTTAATCTCGTGAAGAATTAGTCCCAAAGCTCCGTCTTTGAAAGGTAACGGACATACACGTGACTAGGAAGTGCTACTCGGGTCAAAGTGGCCTTGACCAGCATGGTCTGTATTTGCGTGTCTAGCGTTCGAGTGACTTTCCATCGCTTTGTTGAATGCGTAATAATCCCTTTCATACTGAGCTGCTAACCTGGCCCATGGATTACTATTACAAGGCGTGATCAAATGAAACCCGTCGCATTGGCTTTATATGAAAAGTACACCAGGAGGAAGTGCAGAATCAAACAAAGCAATTGTTAGGAAGCAAGCATGTACCGAGGGTCGTTAGAAGAAGTTGCCGTAGGCATTCAGACACGCGTACACCTACCTGGGGAAACGGCGGATTCCGTCAGCGAAAAATTGCATCAGAGTGGAATTAGTGTACCTTTAGAGCCTTTGTTTTATTAAAAGGTTAGAACAAATTAATGTCAAATGGTGATAGATCGGGCTTGTAGGCTGGGTATGGCAGAACCTCCTACTTATTCGGGGATAATACTTCCTGCATGAAATTTATGACATGCGGACGATCATTGTCGTGCAACAGAATCGCACCACGTGAAATAATGCTGGGTCGCTTATTCCTGATGGCTATATGCAGCTTGTCTAGTCTGTCCTTGTAGCGGATGGTATTGATGTTCATGTCAACAAAAGAACTTGTTAAAAGAAGTCAACGTAACATTAAACGCAGCAAGTGGTATAAACTCCATATCTTCTTCCTTATGGTGGTTGGTTAGCATGCGTTGGACCAATTGTGAATACGCGTTCCAATACTTCAGTTTCTTCCTAACCACCATTTGAATTTTCTCAAATGACACAACGGTTGCCTCTGTCAGCGAACGTAAGCTCTGACTACAGGCCATCTGTATTGTTGCATCAATATTCTTATGTCGCGTCCAATGTAGACCTGACTTGGCCACGGACGTTCTTTTGCTAATTCACGTCCTTCTCTAAACATTCGCGTCCAGTCCTTCACTATTGTCTTCAACACACGTTTGTCACCAAACACTGGCTGCCGTCTGCAATGAGGGTCCACTGGTCGACATCCTTCAGCTGTTGGTAACTCAATCACAGCTCGCTGTTCCACATTGAACGGATTCGATATCACACATGTCATGTTGTCATAGGTATGCAGCAGAACCTATACATTGCTAGGAGAAGGAACACGTTCTCTCTTGTTTTTTGTTCCGTGATTATTACGTGAAATGTGACGTCATCGTGCTCCCAGTGCGCTGACGCGCGTCAAGTAGATCGGACTGGCTTAATGTGATCATGCCACGTTGTTTGAACAGAGCATGTTCCTAGTTCGAACAAGGCTCTCAAGTTATCAGTTAGTAGCTTAGTTAGTTTTCTTTCCACTTGTGCGTTGAGCATCGTGGGAAGCTTAAGTCGTCTATCCTGCGCCAAGTGCGTTGCGTCGGTCAAAGTGAGTCCTTCTCGCTGCACAATCACTCTGTCATCTATCCACCTACCTCGCGGCCGCCCCCTTGTCCTGTAGCCAGATTTACCAGCATTGTAAGCCATCAGTGGTAGGTGATGAGGGTGCATTCTCATGAGATGACCAAACCAACTTATTATCTGCCTGGAAATGTATTCGACACAAGACGTAGTGTCGACCATACTTCCTTGACATCTCGAGCGTGCTGATGAAGGTGCACCGCGATCCTCCAGACGGCTGTGCTATACTTTACTTCATCTGCGTGGTGCTCTCTACTACTAAGGAGATCACGTCGATCCATATCTTGTCAGTCAGACTGCCATGAAAACAGCCTGTTTTAAAGGAACGCTACATAGACGATAGCTAGTACTCTTGGTCAGTATATTCTGCCTGGCATGACGTATTGGTCAGTATGTTGTGCCTGGCCTGACTAACGTACCAGTTCTCCGAACAGATAGAAGATTAACATACCATCAAAGATATTCTGAAATTCACAAAGACGGTAGAACGGGCCAAAGTTCGGGAATCCTATAGAGCTGCTGTGATGAGAGCGATGTTCTTCAAAGGACATGATACATGATCATGTCTTACACAGATTAAAAAGCCTTCTACAACACACATTCTCTATCTTTCTAGAAAAAAGCGTATTTTTGTAACTCATTCGTTAGCACCCTCATTCTATCATGGTTCGTTTGTTTTTAAGAAAACATATACTATTGTTGAAAGAAATACTACTAGCAGTAATCATGTTGAATCAATCAATGAAATGAAAAATATTTCAGCTCCCTGTGGATGATAGATCCACAACAAATACTCTCCAAGTCTTCCTATCATGAGCCATCTAAGCCAATTCCGTCCAAGTTATGTCTGCTGCCTTGAAATATGCCCCCAGTTCCCATCTTGCCCTGTGTATTTCAGAACAGAGCTTATCTGGTAATATTATTCACTGGTTTAAGTAATATGTGGCCTATTCACCGCCATCGCCTCCACTTTTATGCTCCACTGGTATTGTGTCCCGTTTTCCCCATCATGTTGTCAATTCTTTATAAGGAAGGACGGGTATAACGCTTGTTTCTTGTTACAAATAGGCCTCAATCAATCTCCTGTGGAAGGCACGTTCTGGTCCACACATCTGCACATGAGTACCTGACTAGGTTATGGAAGACAGTCTGGAAGGGAGCTGGTAACCTAACCTCAGAAACGCTGTGACCAATTGCAATGAAGTCTCTTTACATGTTATCCCTGACAGCTGTGTCTGATATGCTGTAACTTAAATTCTTTGCGTCCAAGTTAGGAGCGTTTCTGTATTAACATTGGTATGCTCAAGGTTTACGTATCATCACTGGAACTATGAGAACAACAACAATAAATGCAATGGAGAACTTCACACGAATCGAAAGTATGGAGACGCGCAGAGATGAACAAAACACTCCAGCAGGGGGAGAAGTTAAAACGAATGCCTTATCACCCAATATATATCATGATACATCGCACGGGAAGAGGGAGATTAAAGAGAAACCACTTCATATGAAAAAACAAAAGAACTTGCAAGAGCATACTAAATCATAAGCCAGGTAATGGTTAGAGATCTGAAACAAACATACCAAATCTCACTATGAAAAAAGCCGTCCACTGAGATGGTAGAAACCATAGAGGGAATAGAAAAAAAGGGAACGGTTTTAGAAAGGAAATATATTACAGAAGAATATCTTAGGAGAGTATATCCACCAGAAACATGAATACACGTGTATACGGATGGCTGATCTAACAAAGCCACATCTAATGGAGGTGGATGGGTCTATTACAAACTAAGGAATGGAGAAGAAAAAACTAGAGTATTAACAACGGGAACATACTCCAATAACTTCTGTGCAGAAGAAGAGGCACTGAAGGCCGCAGCTGAGCTTGTAATCCATGATAAAGATAAAGAAAACATAGTATTCCTGACTGACGCCGCGTCAGCGTTAGCAGCGTTAAAACAACACAATGATGAAGATCTCGTGCAATGTATGTTCTCCCTGGCAGCGCTCAGCAGAACACCTTAGGTTGGTCATACAGTGGATCCCATCCCACTGCAATATTGAAGGCAATGAAGCTGCAGACAAACTAGCAAAATGTAGAGGAGCATCCCACAAACAGACCTGAGTAACACATATAATGAGGCCAAGACCATAATTAAAGCCAACTTCAAGGGGAAAGAAGCTGATCAAAACCCCGACTTCCGAAAAGAAGACAGCTACTATAACTCAACTAGAGAAGAGCAAGTCATCATCTTCAGACTGAGAACTGGGCATAACAGATTCCCGGGTAATCTTTACAACAAAATGAGGATTGGGACAGATGACAAGTGTCCATGTGAGAAGCATACCATGACCGTGGAACACCACATCCTACAAAGCTGCATGCTCACGCAGAAAAAGATAGAACAATACTGGCCTCGCGAGACAGATATGAGACGAAAGCTGTATGGAGATAAAACAGTCTTACAAACAACGGTGTCTTCTGTAAAAGAAACCGGGACCTTGATATAAGGATGAACGAAGAAGAAGATCCCAGGTATCGACAAGATCCAGCCTACCTAGCTTGAAGAGGTTCATGACTAGCATTTAAAGAAGCTATTGCAGTGAGGTCACCCCACATCAGAAAAATATGAGATCTAACTGCTTTTGCTCAACAACAGTATCTGCTGTTGGTCGGCCTTTTTTAACGTGCGCCAGATTACGGGCCGCTTGCTTTTACGCAGGTTAGATTTCGGTATATCCTGTTTTATGTCGGTTAGATTTCGGTATACCTTGTTTTATGTCGGTTAGATTTAGGTATACCCTGTTTTATGTCGGTTAGATTTCGGTATACCCTGTTTTATGTCGGTTAGATTATTGACTTTCCTGTTTTATGTCGGTTAGGTTATTGACTTTCTTGTTTTATGTCGGTTAGGTTATTGACTTTTCTGTTTTATATCAGCTACATTATTGACTTCCCTGTTTTGTGTTAGTTAGATTATTGACTTTCCTGTTTTATATCGGCTGCATTATTGACCTCTCTGTTTTGTGTCAGTTAGATAACAGACTGGTTTGTTTTATACTCGATAGATTATATGTATCCTTATTTTATGTCAGTAGATTGCATTGTTGAACGACAGTTAGATAATAGCTGCGTTGTTTTATGCCTGTTAGATTATGGACTGAATTTTGTAACAACTGTTGTTGTTGTTTGTTGTTGTTACGGATCCAGCAGCATCCGAGCTCTCGACCTTCGGCCCAATACCATGTAATGGCATCTGCACGTGTTTATCAGCAGTTTTCTATTACCACGCAAATTGTTCCATGTATCTGGCCACGGAAGAAGAAGCATTTTCCTAAAAATCATTGAACGCTGAGCACTAAAAGGGATGATGATCAACGGTTTCGCATCGGTGTGAACACAGCTGCCACTCCGGAGTATGTTGTGGTTAGATTCTGTTCAGGTGTTTGTTTAGTGAAATGTTTTGGGATCTCAGTCGAAAAATGGTGCTCTGATCCTTCCCTTTGAGTTGATTTGTGTTGAACTTGGGCTTGCCATATGTCTGTAGACCTCGTTTCCCATGGCCCATCTGTTCAGTCAAGTTTCTTTGTTTTCTGGTCTTATGACCTGTTTGGCTGTTTGTAAAGTTGTTGCTGTGTGTGGCTGTTTTTGTCTTGATTTTGAACGACGGATAGTTAATAGTTTGCGTTGTTGTATCCCTGTTAGACTACGGACTGCATTGTTGAACGACGGTTAGATAATAATTGTCAGTGTTTTGTCCCTATCAGAGTACACACTGCCATGTTTTATGTCATGCTGTTTACTGGTTTGCTGTATGCCCGTTAGACTACGGACTGTCTTGTTTTATGTCAGATTACAAATTATCGATTCATTCAAATGTGATCTCGGTAAACCAACAGGGAGGTCGAAGCAATAGGAGGGGGCTTAATCTTAACTAATCAGATAGTAAGAATCTCTAATACCTTTTGCCCGCCAACAACAAAAATATGGCTCTAGACGCTATGGATATTATAGACCAGGCAAAGAAAGAAGTAGAACATTTAAACAACCAGTCTGATAGGTGGGGGTTATGGAAAAACAAACGCAGAGAAACACGAACTAGAGGAATGTAAGGTCGACAGTAACCTCTAGCTGATCAACCTCCCAGACGAACTGCCAACGTTCTATTCAAGGTGATGGTCATTATCATCACCTGATATTCTTTTTATCACCGCGACGTCAGACAAACATCCAAAAGAACAGTACTCGCGCCTCTAAAATGACCACAGACTCCCCAAACTTAGAGCGGACTAAAACTAAAACTACAGCAAATGGATGTAACTAGCAACAAGTACAAATGGATCAGTGATTATTTGGGTAACAGAACAGCAAGCGTACAGCTCCAAGAACATCTCAGCAAAAAAGATGAAATGGAACATGGAGTTCCACAAGGTGGAATACTCTCACCCATACAGTTCCTCATATACAGTATGTCAATGTTATATTCACATAAATCCATTAAAGTACACTTTTTGCAAGCGGCTTAGTGCGATGGACATCTTAGGAGTCAAAATCTGTAGCTAAAAACTAAGAGGCCCTAATTAAAATAGAGAAATAGTAAAAGAAAGAGCATATCGCCATAAACGGAACCAACATGACTCACACAATCTTTTACCTGTCTTCCAAACCTCAAGAAGTAATCATGAAAGTAAATTGCCAGATTTTTCCACCTAGACATAAGTTCAACTTATCTAGGAATAACAATGGACTCATGGCTGACATGGAAAAACCAAACTAAAAAAGTATCTAACAAAACTAAGGACAGAATGACCATAATAAGAAAGATATCTGACTCAACATTTAGGAGTTGACACGAGCACCCTAAAGAAACAGTGCACGTGTTATGTGAGACCAGTACTAAAATACGGGATAGCAACAGCAACATAAAATAACTTCCAAACAATAACACAACAAAAAAAACGAAGTATACATATCACTGGAGCTATGAAATGAACACCAATAGATGCATTGCAAAACACCATAAGAATTAAAAGTATGGAGACGCGCAGAGACAAATCCCAGTGATCCCCCACCGCCTCCCCCCCCCCCCCCCCCCAACCCAAACAAAAAATACAATCAAACAAACAAAAAACGCTCTATCGGGAGAAGCAGTTCACGTAGATCATTCAGTACATGGTATGATAAATAACATGAGTGGGTGGAGTTTTAATTAAATACCACTTCTAATCAAAAACAAAATATATTGCAAGAGCAGTCTAAATCATAAACTAAGCAGTGGTTAGAGATCTGAAATAAAAATTTAAAATTCCACCATGGGAAAAAAATCCGCCGAGATTAAAGAAACCATAGAGGCAATCGAAAAGTAGGTAATTCCGGCAGATGTTAAAGGAAATTTATCACAGAGTATACCATCCACAAACAGGGATACGCATTTATACAGATGACTCCGCAAAGAACGTCACATCCAATGGAGATGGAGGGGTATATTACAGACTAAGGAACGGAGAAGAAATAAACTATAATACTAACAGCGGAAGCATAGACACCGAAGACCGATGCTGAACTTAAAATCCAAGATGAAGATGTCCACCCAGAATACATAGTGTTCCTGACTGACGCCTCTTCGGTATTAGCATCGCTGAAACAACATAAAGATGGATGTCTCTAGCACTTCTTGTACTCTCTGACAGCTCTCAGTAGACCACCCAAGATTGATCATTCAGTGGATTCTCTGCCACTGCAATTTCGAAGAAAGTGAAGCTGCAGACAGACTAGCAATGATTAGAGAAACTTCCCCTCAAGCAGACCATATCATCACGTATAATGAGACGACGGCTAAATCGAAACAAACTTCAGGGGGAAATAGGTCGACCAGAATCCCCAGTTCAGAAAATACTACTACTCTATATTAACTATAAAAAAGCAAGTCGTCATCTGCAGTATGTCAACTGGGCATAAACGACTCAAGGGTCATCTTACAACAAACAACATGAGGAATGTGACAGATGACATGGGAAACATACCTTGACAGTGGAACACATCCTAAAAAGTCGCATGCTAACGCAGAAAGCTATAGAACAATCCTGACCTCGCCAGTCAGAAATGAATCACAGATGTACGGAAATAAATCATCCGTACTAACAACGATGTCCTTTGTAAGAGAAACAAACCGGGGCCTTGATCTGGGGATCAATGAAGAAGAAGAAAGAAGATTACAGAATTGCTTTGTTTTATATCGGTTAGATTACGGACTGCCTTGTTTACGCCGGTTAATGACAGAGTTCTCGAAAACGTTATAGCCTCACCATATATTTCACTGGCTTCGTTAGGTATTATACGAGCTAGTTCTTATCTGTAATTATCGATGATTGTTTGACTGAAGCAGTTGCTCTTCCTATTTGCAGAAAGGTTGCTGCTTCTCATTTTGTTGTTCCTTCTCATTTTGTTGCTCCAAGTGAAGCGTTGGACTGGCCTGTTTGCAGGAAGCCTGTAACTAAGAATTTGAAGCGGCATTTCATGATCATCATCATGTGTTATGTCGGTTGGCGTTGACGGCCATGGACCTCCAACTGCTTCTATCACGCGTGTCGTTTATCAACTCTGTTGTTGATTGTCGCCCGTGCCATTCTCTCAGGCAGTCCAACATCTTCTGCCTTCTCTTTCCTGCTATCTTTCCATGTGCCAAAACGTGCTCCAAACCGCCTCTTCTTATAACATGCCCGAAAAAGGATGAATACCTTGTTCTGATCTTTGCAATGCGTTGTCTTTGTGCCTCTTCGAGTACTGTATTATTAGTCTTCCTTGCAGTCCATTGGATCCGCAGCATTCTTTTGTAAATCCATATCACCGTTCCTTCGAAAGATCTATGCGCTTGCTTGCTGATTGTTCATGATTCACTGCCATATGTCAGTACTGCACCCACGAACTCTCTTTCTCAGTTCCAGCGATCAGGCTTTGTTGCACACGATTCCCTTCATGGCCTGGAAGACCGATTTTGTTTCGGCTATTCTGCATTCTATTTCATAATTGCATCTTCCACCGCATTATCTACCTCACGAGCCACTTGACAAAGATACTACTGCGAATCATCATGAGAAGAGTGAGGAGTTGAATAAAACCAAAAATTGGTGATGAGCAGTGCGGGTTTATGGAAGTCAAGGACATGAACAACGCCATAATAATAATAATCGAGAGAGCCATAAAGATGAACGTATCGTGACCGTATACATGATTTGACATGATAATGTTGCCAAGTCTTTCTGTCCTGGGTCATCCTCTCCAGCACTGTCCACGTCTTCCTGTGATCTCTTATGTTTGTCTTGTGCTCACTTCTCTATGTTGTTTATTGGTCTACCTCTACTTTTCTTGCCTTGAGGATTCTAGAACAAAGATTGTCTTGTAATGCTATTAGCTGGGTCATTTAATGTGTGCCCTGTCCTACTCCAACGTCTTTTCCTCACGCCGCGTTCCAATAATATATTAATGGTTCATTTCAACAGTTTCACATTAGGGATCTGATCATACCATTTACATGCCTCTATTCTCTACGGACCCTCATTTATGAAAGTATGAATTTTTTTTTGTATGTCCCTTTCTCGTTTTCGCCTAACACTGGGAATAATTTTTATTTGTTTTATTGCACTTAACTTTCTTTTGATTTCCACAAGTTTCCTAAATGGAATGAAAGCTCACCTCGCCCTTGTATTCATATTTTGATATGTATACCTACCACTTTCTTTGTATTATTAGAGCGTCTTGTTAAGTGGAGAAGGATCCGTGAATGTCATTAATTAATCACGCAAGAGAATGCACTAGCCAGAAACTGCAGCTTTGATTTTTTGTTTTCTTTGCTCTGACCTTATCTCACGCCATTTTCATTTTTTATGAGGTTTTGTTTGAAAGCTAGCTTTCTACAAATTATAAATAGATTATGCAGCCTCCTGGTTTATTTTCGGGCCTTGGCATGCCATGATATTAAATGACTTAACGAGATATGGAAGCATTAAGTGACTTAATGAGGTATGGGGACATTAAATGACTTTAAAAGTCATCGATACATTACATGCCTTAAAGGGCTTCTGTGCTAGTTAAACTAATCCATAGAAGTTAATGTTAGCATCGTTGGTGAAATACGTACATACAAAACAGGCTCGCGTATGCTAAGGTCTGCTTCCAGAATCACACATTGCACACATTATCAGTCCAGCAGGTAGACGTTTGCAATGCTTGAAGAAGCCAACATGTTGTATGCATCTGAATCCTTTGTTGTTCTATACCAGAGTCGACCTATATCTTTTGTCCAACTATCCAGCCACCGTATGGACGGCCGTCCCGTGGACGTTTATAGCCACAAGGCCACCGAAATGTTCGCCGTGCCCATCTGTTGTCAAGCATGCATACAGGACCAGCCCAGAGCGGTATTTGCGCGATAATGTTGTTTCTGTGACGTCCCGAAATAGAGTATGATGCCGAATTTACTCATTTCAGATCGGACCCTTATCGATATATGTTGGTGAGAGAAGACTAACGTCTTGTCAGGCAAAACATGTTGATCCAGTTGTCACTGCAAACTGTTTTTTATGACAGACTGGCTATCGCGGTTGGGTATCGACGTGATCCCCGTAGTAGTAAGCTACATGAAGATGAAGCTATGCATAGCACAATCCCCTGGAGGACCCCGGTCCACCTTTGCGCGCGCGTGTGTGTGTGTGTGTGTGCGTTTGCAGACACAGCTGCAGATGAAAACTCTAGAAGCTCTATCACTCAGATTCTCGGATAACTGTTGAATTGCGTAGTATCAATGAACTGCTCTCTGCATCTTAATGACACACAATTGAAACCAATATTTCCCGAACTGAAAACACTGGATAACAAATGTTGATATTTTGTGTGCATCTGAGATTAAATAAGTTACTTTTATGTTGTTTAGGCCGCTGAAAATGAATATCTTCATTAAAACATCAGATCAGCTTTAGTTTTTTTTAAATATCTATAAAACAAGTTTTGCACAATGTCATGTACTGGTACATACCATACGATTATACTACTTACAGCAGAAATGATTCACACCGGCGCATTTTTGCCTGTGGTTTGTAATTAATTTCTGGAGCATCTTTCACAAGGGTTGTACAATAGTCTACTAGCATTGCTCTATTCCATTTCCCGTGGTACCTTTTTTTTAGGGTTTTGTAATATCCTGATGAAATCTTTCCCCAAGCTAAATTGTCATCATCTGTGAGGATATCATCAACAAATTGTCCCTCTCGGAAGAGCTGACACACATGTGGACCAACAAACATACCTTCCTTGAATTTAGCTTCACTAAGGTTTGGAAATTTATCACGAAGGTATAACAGTCCTGTCCCATTTCGATCCATGACCGTTACACGATTCTTCATTAGTTTACGTTTGATGTAGAGAAAAAGGAGCAAGATCTTGTGATATTCAACAGGGTGTTCATTAAGTACATTGTTTTGCCCCTGTTCAAGTGATTGCTTTTGGGGCCAATCCGTTTTCTTGCAGTTGGAAATCCTGACACGACTGTCTCACAGGTAGAGGAAGCATCACAACTTTGTGTAATCCTAATGTAGCCCCATCAAGATGACAATGACCTTAAAGTTACCACAAATTTGCCATTTACACGTGTCATAATTGATAGTGCGTAACAGTTGTTTCATGTTGTTGTAGGTTTCTAGTATGTGGGCTTATACCAGATTGGAACAGTTGATATACAATTACGATTATGGAGCAGCGCAGACTTTAAGCTCAACTGGACGAATCAATGAACATCCTCCAGTCGTCATGTTTGTAGTTGATGTGAAGTACTGCAATCAGACCAACTATATCAACGCCATCATAGAGGTTATCTGTCATTTTGAAATATGGAAGCAAATTTGTTGCCGGATACGAAGCACGGAAACTTGCACATTCTTTTCTAGAAGATTCCATTGTTTTAGTCTGAACCCCAACAGCTACGCTTTGCTTTCTGGCAACTCCAGATTTCTCACTAGATCAAATAATTCATTCTGGGAAATTGTAGGTCATTACAGACTCTTCAATAGACACACAATTAGAATCTATTGATGTCGATTTTTACTGGCATTATTATCTTCTTCATCCTCCAGGGTATACGAATATGGTGAGACCGGAGCAGGAAGTTTTTCCCCATGAAGCATTGACCGCATAAGAGAGGGAAAATTCTGATAGGTCACATGCCACTTTTTCTTCTAAGAAATACTATGTTCAATTGGAGGAGTCACGTAAAAGTAGCAATCAATAAGATGATGTGTCGGTTCCCTCCACAGGATTGGACCTGCAAAGACATCGATTGTCCTTTTCGGTTCATCCAGCAACACAGATTCGTTGCACATGATTGTCAACATATGTGTGTAGCCCAAACCTGTCTTTGTCATCTATTTAAAAACAACAATAACAGCAGCAAGATTTTTTTACCATCCGTGAAGTGGATCGCCTTTGTAATAGCAAAGGTATTTGTCCGCAAATATAGTAAAAATAATCCGCACTGTTCACATATTCACGAGCCATCTTGAACGACACGGCTGTACTCACATAGTTCACAACACAAATGATGACAAAGCAGAAATGTGGTTGCAATTACTGTTACAGATGATTGCATCATCCAATTGGCGCTCATGGATGCCAGGTCTATAGAAAAGAGGACTGCGCCCCCTCACTCTTCAATCCGAATCTTGAAAACTAGAACAAATTTGTGATTGTAAAGTTCATATTCCGGCTCAGCATGTCTAATTTAGTTTAAAATATCTACTTTTATCTCAGATACATTTTTTTAACTGTTGTCCAGTGAAATTAAAGGAGCAGCAGTAAAACTGAACTCGAAATGTGCATACTAATATAACTCCGTACCAGTGACTGTAAACAGGGACACAGATACGCAAATCGATCTACGATTCCACCGAACTGTTTTCATCGGGGACTAAGAATTACACAAAATAAATACCTTTACTAATTTAAACGATACAGATGGTAACAATTAGAGGAAATATAAACTTACCTGGACACTAGAGATATTCGAAAATACCCAATAATATAGAGAAATTTAATTTACTAAAATAACAGCATATTTTACAGTATATTCCGGAATAATCATTGGTACCCTAGCTGAAGTAGCAAACGATGATTTCGAGACATGTTCAGACATATATTCATAGTTCTACTGAGTGATGTTTGCAAAAGCGCGGTGATTTGTAAAACTGTTGGCATTCTAAAAATAACCCCTTTGGGTTCGAGATTAAGGTGCTGCTGTAGTGTAAAAGTAGGTAAAGTTGGTCCCACATCAAACTCTGTCGTCGATTATGAAGTGGTATATATTTAATTTGACTAAGGACTAGCTGCATTTTATGTAAAGTGAACATCTTCCTTCCTCACAGCCTCGTCTTCCATAACCTTATAACCAGGTTACCATTTGCAATGGGATAGACTGAAGCGCGCAGAGAGGATCCAACTAGGTACCTGTTCCGCGAGAAGTAAGGCCCAACTACTCCCCTTCATAAGAGGCTGAAAGTGCGATACTTGCGAGTTTGTTGAAGTAACGTATCGTTGTCATGTCTATTGTATTTGTTTTTGTTGTAACTCTTTAGTTCTTTGCCCTCGTGGCCGCGTCGTCCTTTCATTTTGTTTCTCTCCTGATATTGTTACTGAATTATACTTGTTTATGTTTGTATTGACTATTACCTTTCATGACTGCCACGGCTTCGATTTATTTATGCGTTCAAGTAAACAAGTACGTGCTGACACTGAGTGAGTGATACCAGTCTTCTGAAGGTATCATGACAGGAGGAGGTAATATGGTGAGCAGGCGTCTTATTTCATAGGGTAGAGGAAGATGTTTCGATCCGTTACTTTCTCTTTAAAGTGATGTATCATGTATCTGTTGGTTTGCCGTTGTTGATTTTTGTAAGAGGAGGAGGGTCACACCGCTGACTGTCAGTTTCAACACTTTTATTAGTTGGGTCCGTGAGTTCAGAGTTCATTATTTGTTTAACCGACATTGACATTGCAATCGCATATAAAATTAAACTGCAAACATGAAAGTGAGTAAAGTGTATGACATATCTAACCGGAAAGAGCCAACTAATTCACGCAAAGCCACCTTATGCATTAGCTGGAATAAAATATAGCCCCTGGGCCTGTATCCGGTACTGGAAAGATCACACACGGATCGGTAGAAGAATGCGGCAGAAAAACAAAAAACAAATACACAGCCCAGGTCGCCGACGCCATATAACCCAACACCCGTAACAACACCCGCGGTATCCCTTAGAGGTTAAACACGGATGTCGGTGAAGGGAAACATTTGTGAATACATAATGTTCGAACCATGCAGGATTTAAAACATTATTTTTTCAGACACCCAAACGAATTGCGCCGTTTTCTACTTCAACTTGGGTGTGGCAAAATATCGTTGGTTCGTTCTCAATCTCCCGCCACCAAACCCTGAAAAGGCTTTAAGTAGCAGAATGTGGTCCAGAGAACGGGATGCGTTGTGTCGTAGTTTACAGATTGACTGCGATATTTGCACCTTTCGGTCCAACACATCCGACTTCAGCAAGCATTTTTTGAGTACTGGGTTAGCATTCCCTCTTCGATCTCTTCTCCTTAGCCAGTCTGCCCTGCTGCAGCCTGTTATCCCGGATCACCGCGTGGAGGTGTAGAAGGGTCTTGGCAGCTCTGGCTCGCTGGCCCTGACGCTAGCAGTCAACTATGTGTCGCTGACTACTGCAGCTCATGGGCTGCTCAGCATCTTGATCCCATTTAATGTTATATCGTTGAATGATGTACTTGCCAACGTGTTTTAATCATCTGATTCACGTTTCTGTCCCTTATCACTCAAAATGAGCTGCAGGCAGCCACTCAATATGATCGTTTAACTGGGAACCTGCGGCAGACTACATTTTGTCTTGCAGTGGTTTTGATTATGGTCGCATGATTTACAAGATGACGTTAGTCTCTGCACACTCGTCTATGATTGGGTACTTTGCTTCACAGTAACGGGTATGCGGATCCGCACAGACATGTCCCTTTAAAAAATATTTTTCACCGAATTGTTGGAAACATTTTATTTTGTACAGTGAACAGACTGGACTCACCGAATTCTTGTCTAAACCTTATATGTTCACTCTGTATACTATGTTGAAAGTGTACTTTGACAGCGGGAAATATAGAGTTCAAAAGAATAAGGTGAAGTCGAGAATGTTTGAAAAGGTGACCACGGAAACACATTTGTGAAGTACTGATGTCCAACATACGTTTGGTTGTGTAGGGAAATATGCCTTTCTTAAGAACCAAAACAGCGAAACTAATCAATGAAAAACATATGTAAATAAGTGACGATGACATTAAGACATTGAAACTGTCGATCCTTTATGTCTCTGTTAATTAGTTTAATTGTCAATAGATAATTTTCACATGATATCTTTTTAAGGATCCATGAACGACTTATAAAATGGTTGAACCGATTTTTGGAAAAATTTTTGAAGCAAAAATTGACCTTTTTGTCCTTGTGACTGAACATTGTCAACAACGATCTTACAGCTCGAGGTTCGCAATTAATGTATACGCCACGTGTGTACTACCATGTATGTCATAGTGTGTACCAAAGAAGGTTGTGCTTGACACTGTAAGTTAACATCATCAACTAGACCACATGGTACAGAAACCACCTTAGCAAATATATATTGGCTGCATGTGCCCTGTCAGGTAGCCAAACTGCATTGTGGTCCCATGCATCTTAGATCGTGAACATACACAAAACAAAAAACACGTGACTATTTACATTCGTTATTATCACTTTCAACTTCTCTAATTCCTATGTGCACATGTCATTTCTTTTATATCTATATCGGTCGTTTTGTACTTAATATAGACCACCAACGTCTCACTGCTAGAGTCGATTGTTATTTGAGCATGTGATCTCCATTGTCCTGTTTGAAGAGCTATGGTACTGTAATGTTCTTAGACTTCTCTCTATACTGTTATCCGTTTCGGTTAATCTCACTCGCTCAAATCCATTGTAGAGACAATATAACGAGCCACATCCTACTCTTGAAATGGAAAATTAAGCAGATTTCCTGAACATGCTGGGCACGTAATAATACGAAGTGCATCGTGTAGACTAACATTCATATTAATAGATTCTGAATTTATTGTAATTCCGTATTCTTGAATGTCAGTGTTTCCCAACTTTGTTCAGGTCGCAGACCATCTTAAAACAATAATATTTCGCCACGACCCAAGTTATAAACCGATTCATACATTTCTGGAACTCTGCGTAATCATTGTTATTTTAGCAAAAGCTTTCGTAAAAAGATAATGAAAAAAAAAGAAACGTTTAAACAAATTGATTATAACGAATATTATTTGTTATCGGAGCAAGGTAGAAAGCAAATGAAAAGGGCAGAATCTAGCTTAGGTTCGTTTATCCTGACTGAACTTATCGTGACCCCAGATTGGGAACTACTGTTGTAATTCGGGGCCACAGGCGGTTAACAAAAGTTTGCAGGCAATGTTCCAGATTTGGATATGATGGTTGTTTCAAGTTGTTTGACACTTTCATTAGATTCGTACGACGTAACACGAATAAATGTCACTCGGTGGCGCGCGTTATCAATAGGTTGTCTTCAAAATTAATAACCTTTGGGGAACCTTCCAGTAGTTCAATCGTCTTGTTGTCTGTATGAGTTTGACTGTGTGCAACGTGGCAAGCGACATGCAAAGTTTAGGATATCTATATGGCTGGGACGGTATACGAGAAATCATTTAAGTATAATATGTGTCCAGACATTATCTAGTATAGCTATTGTACATTCTCTCTATATTTTATTTGTACTCCTACTTATGCCGTTATTTCTGCGTTTTCCATGCTGACATACATTTGAATTTTAAAATATTGCGGCTTTCGAAAATCTAAGACCACAATCAGGTAGGTCTCCTTTAATAAAATGTCAAGAAAGTCGGCAGGCAAATTAGATCTCTGACTATATCTCACGCGGCTTATCTCGCTCTTTCTCTCACAATAGTTTCTCTCATTTCCAATAATCTATAATGAAATACATGCCAAAAATATATATTTTTAATTTGGAGTAAAAGGTTTGCCGCTCTGTATTCTACTGGCGGAGGTACGGCCCTTTCCACCACATACCACAGTCAAATAGGTGATATCAGGATATATTAACCAGTGATTGGATGCGTTTGTGCGTCTGTATGTACCTATGCTAGTTAGGCCGATCTCAGAGGTCAACCAAACCAAAGTCAATAAGTGAAACTCGCCTTAAATAGGAGTTACGGACCCAGAAACCAATGTGACTCAGTGGTCCCACCCAAGACAGCAACGGAAACATCACATGTGGTTTATGACACAGTGTTAGCGTGTCTGCAAATCTCATACTTCCCAGCTGCCACACCTTCAAGAAATTAAACGCTCTAAGATATAACCAAAAGGACTTCATCTGCGGTTTAAACATACGTCCTTGGCACAATAAATTGTGTGTTGTGTCAATGTAGCAATGCCAGTCCCCATACAAATGTAACTTGTCTTACGTTCCTGCACCATCACGAGTTTGATGAGAAACAGTGTACATGTTCCACGAGACGTTGACAGAGAATCTCAAATAAAGACTCGCCGTGCTCACCTTTTGAGGAAGCCATGAAACGAAATCTTAGATTCTCTTACTCAGCTGTTAGAAGAGGCTTCATCTTTAGCGGGGACGTTTATCGACCCGTAAGTTGGAAAACATTCCACTGATTTCTCTCTCTCTCTCTCTCTCTCTCTCTCTCTCTCTCTCTCTCTCTCTATCTATCTATCTATCTATCTCACTGCCTCTCACTTTTTTTTTCGTTCGCCTTATTTCTCTAATCCCCAAGGCAGTGTGCGTTGTACTGTGGTTTTTATTGCGCGCCTGTCGGCCCAGTGATCCGACTTCAGCATTAATTTTATGTAAGGATCTGCTTTCTCCTGCATTTTATAAGGGTTTGCTTCCCCGGAGTAACGACCGGTACTGGGATGGGGATCGAACCCAGCACCTTCGGGTTGTGAACAGTGTCACTTAACCACTAGCCCACGCCGTCCCCACTGCCTCTCACGATATCTTCCATTATTTACACACTCATCCACCAGTCTATCTACACTCGTCCAACAGGCTCTCTCTCTCTCTATCCATTTCTCTCTGCCCCCTTCTTACTATGTATCTCACTCACCAGTATCTCTCTCCCTTTCTTACTCTCTAGGGTCAACAATTAGTCTCTATGTCATTCTCTTTTTCTCAATTTCTATGTGTGCTCAACCATAAGTTTCTCTCTCTCCATTGCTCTGTTCCCTTCTTACTATGTCTGCTGACTCATCAGTCACTCTCTCTCTGGTCTTTTATTTCTGTGTGCGGTCAACTATCACTTTCTCTTTCCCTCTCCCTTTCATTCACTGTACACCAAATGCCTCTCTCCCACTCTTTCATTCCACTTTTCCTATTATATACACCAACTCACCACTCTCTCTTTATCCACTTGTCCTGCTATATACACTGTTTCACAGCTGCGGTTACGGCGTCGTTGCTTGGAAAATGTTGCCCACGCAGTCCATCTTTCATTGGCCCGAACAGATGGAATTCAGAAGGCGTCAATTCCGGACTATATGGCGGGTGTGGTAGGATAGTTCAGCCAAGACTGACAATGTGCTCAACGATCTTCAAAATGGTATGGGGCCTGGCGTTACGTGATGCAAATGCAAGGTTGTCTTCTTTTCTGGCCAAACCCTGGAAATTCGAACCCACATCTTAGTCAGCGTCACAATGTAATGGTAAGAGTTGATGGTTTGTGTAGGTTCCAGGAAATCAAGAAGGATTACCATTTTCCTAGACCAAACGACAATGCACATCATTTTACCCACTGAGGGCTGCGTCTTGAACTTTTTCCTCGATGTGGAATTTACATGTCGCTACTCCATGGACTGCAGTTTTGACTCAGGATCGTAGTGGTGGTACCACCTCTCATCACAAGTGACGATGATATCAAGGAAACTGTCACGTTCATCCTCGTAATGGTTCAAGGGGTCATGACAAACTTGCATGCGATATTCTTTCTGTTCCTGTGTGAGCATTCGTGGGGCACAGCTGGCGCAAACTTTGAGATATTTCAACCTTGCCACCATTGTTTCCAACGCATTGAAGCCAATATCCATCTCCGTAGACAGTTCACTGGTCGGAATCCTATGATTTGTACGGATGACCTGATCGAGACGTTCTTTGGTGCGACAGCTGTGCATGTCGTCCGTAACGTGGCTTGTCCTTCATGTCGTTTTCGCCAAAGTTGAAACGCACAATCGACCATCTCAGTGTGCTAACATCAACTGGTTGATCTCCGTAAACGTTCAGCAAGCTTCGATGAATATCAATTGGTGCAACTTTTTCCGAATGGAGGAATTATAAAACGCAACTATGTTTATAACACACTTCCATGACATACGCTGTTTTGTCAGACTGCTCCTCCACTGCCACCTGTCGTTCGAAACAACATTCTACGCATATGGTCGGGAAAGTCCAAACGTTACTGCCATACTGCCAAAATTCACTTCTGACGTCGTGGGACATCAGAATATAATAGGAGTCATTGCTGTCGGAGCGCCCCTCGTACTAACTCGTCTCTCTCTCTCTCTCTCTCTCCTCTCTCTCTCTCTCCTCTTTTCCTACTATTTATACTAGCTCATCAGTCTCTTTTCTCCCGTGTTTTTACTATGTACACTCTCATTAGTCTCTCTTTATCTTCTCCTCCTTTTCCTACCGAATGCACTAACTCATCACTCTGTCTTTTCTCTCCTTTTAATACCTTATACACTTGCTCATCACTCTCACTTTCTTCTACGTTTTTTTGTACTATACACTAACTCACCACTCTCTCTCTCTCTTCTTCCCTATTCATACCATATTCACTAACTCACCACTCTCTCTCTTCTTCCCTATTCATACCATATTCACTAACTCATCACTTTCTATCTCTCCTCCTGTTATTCTCATATAAACACCAACTCATCAGTTTTTCTCCCCCCCCTCCCCTCCTTTTTACTATATACTGTAACTCACCACTCTCTTGCTCTTCTTCCCTATTCATATCAAATACATAAACTCAAATCTCTCTCTATCTCAGCGTGTACAACTATTTATACTAACGCATCTCTCTCTCTCTGTCTCTTTTTCCTACTATATTTACTCACTAATTCTCTCTCTCTATCTCTTTCTATCTCTCTTTCTCTTCCCCCCCCCCCACCTTTTTCCGGTTATATACACTCACTCCATCAATATCTCTTCTTCATACCAACTAAATGTTCCAGATAGTCAGCCTGTCGTGGTATTTATACTGCCATTATTCCAGCCATGATTTCAAGATTGCAGTCGCGAGTTCGGCTTCAGCCAAAGCCTCAGGGAATTAGAATTAAACTGACCAGATATGTCTCAAACTCTGTGGGCATACTATATATAAACGGAGACGAGATCTATTTTAGGGTCACACGTTGATACTGCTGGGTTGAAAGTTAACACTATCCGGTTGTTGCCATATTAGTTAATCAGGAACAGGGGACAAAGAGCGAAATAAAGAGCTGATTTTTCTTACAGTACACATCTTTGATAACCGTCTGGACAAATCTTCTTTTTATATGCTACCCAAAGTCCACAAGCCTAAAAATCCTGGAGGACCTATTGTTTCAGCTTGTGTCTGCTCTACTTAACTCATCTACACATTTCTTGACAGCGTCTTTCAGCCCATAGTTGAGGATTTGCCCGCATTCCCTCGCGACTACAACAACGCCTTGATTACTTTCCCATCCTCGGTTGTCTATCCTCGCCTCTATCTGTTGAATGTTTGCTCCCATTAAACCTCTATCCACATGCCGATGGTCTTGAAGCATTCAAAGTCATCATTTATCAACCCCTACATTACTACATAAGCTCTCCTTCGTTTGGCTGAGATTGTTCTTATTCTCAACATCTTTGAATTTACGGGCATATCTTTGACCAGATCATCAGAGTAGCTATTCTCACTAAGATGGTATCCTAGCTATACATGACTCGTCGTGGGCCACTTGGAACATCTATTTTTTCCGAAACTAGAGCTCCCTTCCCCTGATGTCCCTTCGACATATTGATGACTGCATATATGCACGACCGACATGTCTAAGACTGACCTCTGTAACTTCATTGACTTTGTCAATAATTGCCACTTATCAATACGCTTATCTTTTAGTACCTCTCTTTCATCAGTATCCTTGACATCACTGTCACTATCTGCCCTTCTGGACTTTCCACCACCGCCAATTTTAAACCTAATGACATACATAACTATTGCCTTTACATTTCTCATTCTCAATCTTGCCCTGACTTGTTCTCATTTTCTCAGCTACTACACCTCCTTCGGATGTGCCAAAAATAAGAAGATTGTGTGCATGAACCCCAGGAAATGCTTGACTTTTCCCATAAATATATTTATTGTGAAGCTACTTTTATCGGTGTCCTTCACGTGCTATCTATATCTCTCGCACCGACGCCCTCACCCCTTTCCACACTCCTTTTTCTGACTGTTAAACTCATTACTTTCCATTATTACACATCCCCTGTCCATGAGGTCTTGTTCCACCATCTCCATATCCTTCAAGCATATCATTCCACCATCTCCATATCCATAATGCATATCGTTCCACCATCTAAATACCCTTCATTTATATCGTTCCACTATCTCCATATCTTTCAAGCATATAATTCCACCATCTCCATTTCCTTCTAGCATATCATTCCACCATCTCCATATCCTTCAAGCATATCATTCCACCATCTCCATATCCATAATGCATATTGTTCCACCATCTAAATACCCTTCATTTATATCGTTCCACTATCTCCATATCTTTCAAGCATATAATTCCACCATCTCCATTTCCTTCTAGCATATAATTCCACCATCTCCATTTCCTTCTAACATTTCATTCCACCATCTCCATTTCCTTCTAGCATATCATTCCACCATCTCCATATTATTCATGCAAATACTTCAACGTGGATGGTATTTCGCGATCTTCCTTTGGTGACACACAGACGTGATAGAAACTTACGTGACCTATTCGTTAGAAGCCGACTTAAAACTAGCCTTTGGTAACACAGCAGCACAACCGCACGGAGATCCACCGTGCACCTTCATCAGCACGCTCGGAATATGAGAAAAGCTACTACAATCTGCCACTTAATATCCTGTTCAGGGCGCACAAAAGAGTAAACAACAACAAACCATCCATTTTACATCATCTCTTTTTTTCCTGTTGTGATGTGTTAGTTGTTTTCCTGCTGAGATGTGTTAGTTGTTTTCCGTGGTTTTTTTGTCCCTGGCGAAGGTCTTGTGATCGTAACGTAGGTATTGTTTTGTTTTTGTCCTGGTGCGGTCACTGAACCATTACCTATATGTGTTTTACACACTTTTTACCTTCACTTCGACTGCAGCTTCGACCTATTTCTTTCTTGTTATTCCTACAATTGGAACCGCACTGAGAGAAGTAAAGTAATGATCATTCTTGCAATAAGAACTACGTTGGGACAAATAAAGAGATGAAAATTTCTATAATAAGATCCTCATTGAGAGAAATACAGAAATAATGATTCTTGAAATAACCAAACAGAGATCTTATTGATAGCAGTAAAGACATGTTAATGAAGTAAGAATTTCACTGAGAGCAGCCAAAACAAAAATATTTATTCAATAAAAACCCCATGGAGAGAAATGAAGAAAAGTTATTCATGAAAATAAGAACCTCATTAAGAGCAATTAATCAATAATTATTCTTGCAATACGAATCACAGTGATTCGGACTTTCAGGGAAAAGGAAAAAGATGCATTTAAACACAGTTAATTTTTGGTTATCACATGCGTTCATCGACTACTAACGCCTAGCTAAACCTCCTAGCAGTGTCTTTTGGTTGCTTAACGCACCAAAAGTGACTTATTTATGAGAGCTTAGTGTTTGCATAATGTGCTCCTTTAGTCGCTCTTCTTCTATCCCTGAAGGTTGTTTTTTGTTGTTGAATGCACACACTGAGTAAGTTCACTCTTTTGTGCGCTCTGAAAAAGGCGTTGAGTGGCGAGTTGCAGTATCTTTCCTCACTTTGGTGTTGATGGTCTGTTTACTTGCAATCCAGTGTAAATGCAAATAGTGATTGCTTTGTTGTGTCTTTGCTGGGTGTAACGGTTGCATCCTCTTGACCTTCACGCAGGCCACTATTGGGTATGTTTTATTGTTACTCTTACAATTTGCGCCCGACAGCAGGTAACAGCATGCTTGTTTGGATTTTCAAATCTCAATAGTTTCTTTACGTGATATGGGATCTCCTTGTTTATCATCCGTCTTCGATGGGACTAGGCGTAGACCTCACTTCCATTGAGACAAGGAGACACTTAAAATGTCCTGCATTCGATCACTGACCGTTTCGCACTTTCTATTATTTCTTGAGAGCTAGACGCCTTGCCTTTCAGCTACAGCGATTCTCTACTGTGTGACTGAGACGAGAATATGGCCATTGCCATACTGAAATATTGCAGTAAGCGACGACTAACAGTGCAGCCTAACCTTTGTAAAGTAACAGACTACAACGCATGTTATTGCATCTCTCGCCATTTGCATAACCCAACAATCTGCCGATTGTGGAGTGGCCTTCTAGGTATGCTAGCAAGCTCTTGAAACAGTAACCTTTCCTCCCCACTCCCTTCCCCTTTTTGCAATCCATGACACTAGACAGATACGTGTGAATAGCTTGCTTTAAAAGTCAATAACTCGTTTCGAAAAGAGACTAATTCGTTTTAAAAAGTCAATAACTCAGTTTCCTGAGCATTGGAAAAAGAAGACTTTCTTTGTTGTATATCAACAGCTTGTGTAATTTTTGTATTTATTTCAGACATCCACATGACCTATGCAATTTCGTGTCTACGTCCAACATTGATATGATCTGTGTAATTTGGTGTTATGTCAAACATTCACATGGCTTGTGTAATTTTGGTATTTATGTCAGACATCCACATGACTAATGCAATTTCCTGTTATTTCAGATATTCACATGACCTATGTAATTTGCTATCTATGTCACAAATCTGCATACCTTATGTACATTGGTGTCCTATGTCATATTCTCATGACAGCGTAACTTGGTATCTTTATACCAACATGGACTATATAATATGGTGGCGATGTCAAACTCATGACCTGGGGTATTTGGTCTCTACGCCAGACATTCCTGCAGGGCGTATGCAATTTTTGCCTCTTTGACATACACACAACTTATATCATGTGGATAGCAAACTGCTTGTAGAGGACACACTACTTTGCATGAAACACACATGACATAACCAATAATAATAATTAATGGGGCAAAGCATCCATTAGCACAGTGATCACCTGCCTTCTCTCATTTTTCAGGCTTTCTTCAAACGCGTTTCATAGGCTTATATACAGTGAATCTGTGCGTGTGTGTAGTCGACGAGGACAACTTAATTAGTTCCACGAAAGTACTGGAATGTCACGGCCGTTACCACCTGCTATATATATATATATCTGGCGGTGAAGCATAGACCAGAGAAAAAAACAAATTTAGTCTCTGCCTTTCAGATTGTGTTCATCTCTTTGGATCATTTGGTTCAGTCATTGTCGCATAATATGCTGTTATGCATGGAACAAGTTTTTTTTTTTTCAATCCTCAACTACCAACTCCAATTTCTATCCGGAGATAAATACACATTGTTGGCACATTTATAGGTCTGAGCTCTTACGTTAACCCTCTCCTAAACCAAGGGATAGTGACCTATTTACTCTTGATTGCTATTGTTATAGCACTTGCTTATCGTGGCAAACATACCGGGTCCTGTCTCCAGTACTTCACGTTCCAATCTATTCAGCTGTAAATGGACACCCGACACAGTTAAAGTCAGGAATACTACATGCCATACCACCTCACACAAAGCTCAAACCTCGTACTATAAAATAACGACCACTTCATCCCAGACTGGGCAGCGTTTACTGTAAAAAAAAGGGATGGGGGGGGGGGGGGTCTTTGAGCTTGCTTTTTAAATATGTGTTATGTGTTTATATGGCGTTCTTGCAAATCCATTTGACTACTCCACGTTCGACGAGATGTGCAATGACCCGCGTGTTCCCGCCCACACAAGAATATTTTCAAACATCGGTAGTTAGGCAGCAAGTGCTTGCTACCTCCCTGGATCAGTCAACCTTGTACTCGATCCCAGCCAGTCTGTCTCTGCCAACGGATACGGCCGTAGCCACACGTCTTGTCCCTTGACTCAATAAAGTGAGTTTCGGCGTAGGCATATATATAAGAATTAGAGGAAGTTTTAATATACCATAAAGTACCATATACAACAACACAACAATGAAGTACGAGAGTTTCTCTATTTAGTTCTACTTTCACATACAATTTAATTTTAGCTTGAAGCGTGAAGTCAAGTTTCTAGAGCCTTCGAATTGAACTTAAATTCGGGATCAAGACGCTGAGTCATCGACCCATAGCTGACTGCTAGCATCAGGGCCAGCGAACCATAGCTGCCAAGACCCTTCTACACCTCCACGCGGTGATCCTGGATAACATGCTGCAACAGGGCAGACTGGCTAAGGAGAAGGGATCGAAGAGGGAATGCTAACCCGGTACTCAAAAAATGGTTGCTGAAGTCGGATGTGTTGAACCGAAAGGTGCAAATATCGCAGCCAAGCTGTAAACTACAACACAACGCATACCGTTCTCTGGACTACATTCCGCTACTTACCGTTTCAGGGTTTGGTAGTGGGAGATTGAGAACGAACGAAGAAGAAGAAGTTAAATTCATTTTTTCTTGAAACTTGAGTCAATGCTATGGAATTTTGTTTATGATTATTATTTTTCAAATTATGTCTAAGTTATAAATGTGCATTACCCATCAGCTTGTGAGAAACAAGTAGATTACAGATAGTGAACTTGAAATTGAGGGATATACAATGTTAAGGAAAGATAGGATAATTGGAGACAAGACTAAGGGAGGTGGCGTTTTATTATACTGTATAAATTCTGTTAATATAACGATCAAAGATTATTTATCATGTGGTAACAAAAATGAAAGTGTATGGGGAGAAATAGAAAGTGGGGGTGAAAAAACAGTGATTGGAGTGTGCTATAGATGTCCATCAAGTCAAAAAGAGGAAGATGAGGAGCTGATTAGTAGCATAGCAAAGGCAAGTAAAGGGAAATTATTATTAATGGGAGATTTCAACTATCCAGAAATAAAATGGGATATGGCAGAAGCACTTGTAGAGTCAAAACCTTTTGTTACGTGCATAACTGACAATTTTTTAATTCAACATGTAGAAGCAGCCACCAGAGGCAAAAACATACTCGACCTAGTTTTTACCACAGAGGAAAATATGATTGAAAACGTTACCGTTGGGGAACTGTTTGGCTCAAGTGACCATCAAATCATCCGTTGGGATCTTATTGCAGGGAAAGAAGTAAACATAAACACGCGAACATACGACTACTCTAAGACAGATGTTAAGAGGATGAAAGAGGCAGCGAACCACATAATCTGGAAAGATATTATTGTAGGAACAGATGTTGAACAGGAGTGGGAAAGTTTTAAAACAGTTCTAGAAACGCTAAAAGAGGAATGTGTTCCATGTAGGGAGGTAAACCCCAAGCGTAAAAAGTGGATAACTAGATTTGTAGTGAAATGTAGAAGAGCAAAAAATAAAGCATGGCAAAAATATATAGAGGCAGGTAAATCAAAAGAAACATATGTAAAATATTTGGACAAGCAGAACATATCTCAGAAAGCGAATAAAACAGCAAAAATAGACTTTGAAAAAAAACTTGCTCAGAGGATCAAGACTGACAGTAAAAGCTTCTTTTCTTATGTTAGAAATAAACAAAGAACGAAAGACAAAGTAGGCCCTCTCATAGACAGTATAGGGAAAATAATAAGTGAGAATAGGGAGGCTGCTAATCTGCTTAATCAGTACTTTGGCACAGTCTTCACAAAGGAGGACTGCTCCGAGATCCCAGAGCCTATAGATATTTTTCAAAGAGACATGGATACAGCGGGATTAAGATCAATCTGTATTACAGAGGAAATGGTTTTAAAAAAATTGGAGGGGTTGAAAGTGAATAAATGTCCAGGTCAAGATGGTATTCACCCAAAATTGCTGTATGAAATTAGAAACCAACTAGCAAAACCATTGGCTATATTATGTTCTCAATCACTTACAAAAGGGATTGTTCCACGGGATTGGAAAGATGCAGGAGTGATCCCCTTATTCAAAAAAGGCAAAAAATCAGATCCGGCAAATTATAGACCGGTGAGTTTAACGAGCATAGTCTGTAAATTGTTAGAGTCAATAATCAAAGAAAACATTGTAATGCATTTAGAAAAATGTAATATAATTAGAAATAGTCAGCATGGGTTTACTAGAGGGAGATCATGCTTAACAAATCTATTAGAATTCAGGGAGGAGGTTACTAAAATCATAGATAAAGGGGAGCCAGTGGATGTTATTTATCTAGACTTTGCAAAGGCCTTTGATAGAGTACCTCATCAAAGATTATTTCGAAAGTTAAAATCACATGGAATAGGTGGCGAAGTTGCCAAATGGATTGAAAATTGGTTAACAGGAAGAAGGCAGAGGGTGGGCATAAATAAGGAGTACTCTGAGTGGAGTGAAGTGAAAAGTGGTGTGCCACAGGGCTCGGTTTTGGGACCAATTTTGTTCTTGATATATATAAATGATTTGGACATTGATATGAGATCCATGATTGCAAAATTTGCTGATGACACAAAACTATGCAGTAGTGTCTCATCTAAAGCGGAAGTGGATATATTGATGTCGGATCTAGATAAAATTCGAGAATGGTCTGTAAGCTGGCAAATGGAGTTTAATGTAGATAAATGTACAGTCATCCACATGGGTAGATCCAATATGGAACATAAATACAGAATGGGAGAAAACAATATTAGAAAGATAGATAAGGAAAGGGACCTAGGGGTTATAATAGATCATACAGGAAAGGTGAGTGAGCAAGTTAAGGTAGCAGTGAAAAAGGCAAATGCAATGTTAGGTATGATAAAAAGAAATATTAAACATAGGAGCAAGGAAGTGATCGTCAAACTGTATAAAGCTTTAGTTAGACCTAGATTGGAGTACTGTGTACAGGTGTGGAGTCCTTATCATAGAGGGGACATAAACATGCTAGAAAGAATACAAAAAAGAGCGACAAAGATGATAGTTGGATTCCAGAATTACAGTTATGAGGAACGACTCAGAAAAACGGGCCTACAGTGTCTCGAAGAGAGAAGAATTTGTGGTGACTTAATACAGGTTTATAAGATGATCAGAGGAATCGATAAATTAGACTATAACAAGTTTTTTAAAATACAGCCACCTACAATAACACGAGGGCATAGCTACAAGCTGATTAAAGAGAGGTCCAGGTTAGATATTAGGAAATATTTTTTTAGTCAGAGAGTGGTGTCTGCTTGGAATGCATTGCCAGGGGAGGTGGTGGAGGCAGGGACAGTTAATGCGTTTAAGAATAAACTGGATGCGCCTAGATTTTAGAGCAAGGTGATGTAAATGTAACTGGTTGTATACAGACTCTGCAGGGTCTTCTAAACCAGTATAAAGACGTTAAGTTAAGTTAAGTTAAGTATATGGATAGGTTTTTTTCCCTTTAAAACAGTAGTTACAGATTTGTAAGTTTATCCCCATAGAAGAGGTCGCTCTCCGAAGCCACAGACCCGGTCTTGTTTCCACTGCGCGGAGCATGCGTTCAAGTCAACTTCTGAAATAGCGTACACCAATCTCTATGCCTTCTGTTGTAACTCCTGAACATCTTGTAATCTTTCCTTGCTGAGTGTTTTTTAATTTTATTGTTATTTTTGGAAAGATAAATCAGTCACATTGAACGAGATCTGGTGAATATGATGGTTGACGTGGAATGTGGTACTTTGCAAATAACAGCTGCACAAGTTGCAACCAATTGACAGGTTACTCACATGCAATGCCATTTTTTTGCGAGCAAGTGCTTTATTAAAATGCCGCAATACTTGACAATGGTACTCCTTGTTGATTGTCTGGCCCGGTGGAGCGAATGCAAATTGCACAATTTCCTTCTGATCGAAAGACAATGGCAGCATCGTTTTGACATTGATGCGGATCTGACGTGTTTTTTTTTTTTCTGGAAGAGTTTGTAACCTTCCACTATAAAGAATACGCAAAAATCCAAGATTCATTTGCCCGATTTGATTGTTTAAAAATGATTTCATAATTTTCGACCTACTCAAGCAGATCGCGAGCCGCTGAAACACATATTTCTTTCTGTCAGCTGAGAGAAATTTTGGAAGCAATTTAAACGAGACGCCTCTCATGCCAGATTCGTCCGCAAGAATCGACTTAACTGAACTGAAACTAATGAATGATAAGTCTTCAGACAACTCACGAATTGTGTGATTCTGCGATTTTCAACATAGCTGCTAGCACAAGTTCGACATTGTTATCAGTTTTGCTGGTTGCGGGCCTCACAGTCCTTTCATCACCCTCGGCTCTTCTAAACGTGTATGCCGCTCATAAACGTGTATACAACTCATAAACGCCTATCCACCCATAAACGTGTATACAACTCATAAACGCCTATCCACCCATAAACGTGTATACAACTCATAAACGCCTATCCACCAATAAACGTGTATACATCTCATAAACGCCTATCCACCCATAAACGCGTATACCACTCATAAACGCCTATCGACCTATAAACGTGTATACCACTCATAAACGCCAATCCACCCATAAATGTGTATACCACTCATAAACGCCTATCCACCCATAAACGTGTATACCACTCATTCACGTGTGTACCCCTCATAAATGTGTATACCGCTTATTCACGTGTGTACCACTCAGAAACGTGTGTACCACTCATTAATGTGTATACTATTTATAATCGTGTATACCACTTATAAACGTGTGTACCACTCAAACGATCCTTACGATATACTTGTCTGTTAATTTCAGTATGTGTTTTTGCATGTTTCTCCAAGTTTTTAACAACATATGATTCAAATTCGTTGATCGATTTTGTTTCGGCCATGACAATACGACGAATGCATTTATCGTTAAAACACTACTACGAATAAACCAGTCGAGCAGGGTATATATGTGATTCAGACTATAAGCCGAGGATCTATTGGAGGGCAAGTCTGGTGCCAGCAGCCGCGGTAATTCCAGCTCCAATAGCGTATATTAAAGTTGTTGCAGTTAAAAAGCTCGTAGTTGGATCTCAGGCGCAGGCGGGCGGTCCGGCTCGCGCCGGTTCACTGCCCGTTGTCTCCTGCCCTACCGTCTGCCGGCTCTCTCCCACGGGTGCTCTTCGCTGAGCGTCCTGGGTGGCCGGCGCGTTTACTTTGAAAAAATTAGAGTGTTCAAAGCAGGCCTCGGCTGCCTGAATAATGGTGCATGGAATAATGGAATAGGACCTCGGTTCTATTTTGTTGGTTTTCGGAACTGGAGGTAATGATTAACAGGGACAAACGGGGGCATTCGTATTGCGGCGTTAGAGGTGAAATTCTTGGATCGCCGCAAGACGAGCTACTGCGAAAGCATTTGTCAAGAATGTTTTCATTAATCAAGAACGAAAGTCAGAGGCGCGAAGACGATCAGATACCGTCGTAGTTCTGACCATAAACGATGCCGACTAGCGATCCGCAGGAGTTGCTTCGATGACTCTGCAGGCAGCTTCCGGGAAACCAAAGTGTTTGGGTTCCGGGGGAAGTATGGTTGCAAAGCTGAAACTTAAAGGAATTGACGGAAGGGCACCACCAGGAGTGGAGCCTGCGGCTTAATTTGACTCAACACGGCCAACACTGAAATGATTGACATGCCGAGACCACTCTTCTAGGGTCTAATATGGAACTGGTGCTGGGCTTAGACCCCCAGAAATCTGGGGTTATGCCCCCTGTGGCTCGGTTTTGTCTGCATCCAGTGTTTGATAAAGGAATTGACGGAAGAGCACTATCAGGAGTGGAGCCTGAGACCTAAGTTAACTTACCACGCCAATACTGCAGAATGACTACCAAAAGTACACCTCCGTGGGGTCTAATAGAGAACATGTGCTGGAATTAGACCCTCGAAAATTTTGGGGCTACCCTCTAAGAAACTTGATTGTCTCGCTAAGGGAATTGACGGAAGGGCACCACCAGGTGTGGAACCTGCGGCTTAATTTGACTGAACACGCCAATACTGTAGAACAACTGACAAATCGAGAGCACTGCCGTTTGGGTCTAATAATGAACGTACGCTGGTATTAGACTCACGGATGACAAGTCAGCTCTCAAACACTCAAATGAAAGAACGCTACGGAAATCGTGTTTAACCCCGCAGATACCGCAGATTTCAAATACCTGGTCATTGACAAACAAAAGCCCTCAATAAATTCGTCTGACCACATAGTGAACGGGTGCTGGAAATAGATCATCTGAAGACAGGTCAGTTTTACCCTACAAATGACAGGGCGTTGCTACGGAAAACCAGCTCAAATCGAGAGGAGCCGCGGACACTTTGGTTCACGTACCAGGCTGATAAGCCAAGGGCGCGAGGCTACCATGTGGGGGATTACGGCCGAACCCTTGTAAGCCGCAATCCCGCCCAAAATCTCAGCACCACTGCAATGGGAGGCTCCTACATGCTCGGGACCTGGGGCTTGCGCCCCAGCCCTATCAGGTAGAGCCACAGTAAGAGGTCCTTGCCGCCCGCCAATCAAAGCGGGCGGACAACTGCTTGATACTCACCCTATACGGCGATGGGGTGCGAAAAACACCAACCAAAGACTTAGAACCTGGTCGGGGTGTCGAAAACAGTAGAGCAGCCACCTCACTGTGAACTGTCAAGACTCAACCACTGACCATGAGAGTTGTCCGCACACCAGGCGATCAACATCTCTGTGACATTACCAGGCTTGTCCTCTGGCTGAATGCACTCCGGCTACGATATCTACCTCTGTACGTTATCAGCCATAACTATCATGCTGGACGCAGAAGAGATGCAGACCAGCGGACATTGCACACCTGCCCCACTGTGTCAACACCCCAGGTCGCGGGGAATGCTAGGCGTACCATCCCTGCATAGAAGCCAAGAAAATAAAGGGAAAAAGAGATACCCCACTCACATGCAAATGCTACGTTTCTGGCAGGACGTGACGATCCTGGGATACAGACACACTGGACTGCCTCTCTTCCGGGTAAACCAGTCCATCTCATATATCATCACATATCATCATTGCACCCTATAGACACGAGTAGTGAAGACTCGATAGTCTGGTAAGACAACTTCCATAAGAGAGAAAACTCTGATCGTAAACAACTGCTGCCTTGCAGATAGGCTGGGGACAGCCAAAGGCTAAGGAGGGCATCCCTACAGAAACGCCTGTTGAAATCGGATGCACGGGGCCGCAAGCCTAACAAAACAGTGCAACGTAAATCACAGTATGATGGCAGTACAACCTATTAGAAAAACGTATGGCGCTCATCCTGAGGAGTCCCGCCAGGCAGCGATAGCGCCGGGCCCCACGCCTCGAAGGGGCCCACCCTTGACTACTGGTGGTCACCCACCCATGTGTCGTGGAGTCAAGGCACATGGCTATGGGGCAACGTCTATTGGCCAAAACCTCAAGACCCTCAAAATACTACAGTGGAATGCGGAGGGAGTCATTAACAAAAAACTGTCCCTAACACACCACCTGCATGAAGGTAAGATTGACGTGGCATGTATCCAGGAAACGCACCTCAACAATAACCATAAATTCTCAATCAGAGGATACCAGACCTTCCGTCTAGATAGAGAAGGCCACAAAGGAGGGGTCCTGATACTGACCAGAAACAGCATACCGAGTAGCGCGGTACCTGTCAATCACACTGGACAAGCAGAAATTGTAGGAGTTGACATAATGGCTCAAGAGACGAAGCTCCGCATTTTCAATCTGTACGGACCACCAAACAGAGACCTATCGCTCTCGAGTATGGAGGTCAGAGACTCCAACTGCATAGTAGTTGGAGATTTCAACAGCCACTCGGAGAGATGGGGATACTCTGACACAGACAGCAGAGGTGACGAAGTGGAAGATTGGGAGATATATGCAAATCTCTCCCTAATCAATAGGCCGGAGGATAGCCCTAGCTTCTATTCAAGAACATGGCATACCACCTCGACTCCAGATTTGGCCTTCTCCACACAGGACATACACTATAAAATAGACCGCCAGGTGCTAAACCAACTGGCAGGGCAGGTAGCGACCACAGGCCGATCAGGCTAACCATTGACATGGAAGTAGGCCCACAGGAAACAAAACCGCTCCCACGTTGGAATTGCAAACGAGCCGACTGGGACAGATTTGCAATCCTGACAGATGGGCTGTGTGAAACCATCAACACACGAAACACCAAAATGAAGCCCATGGTAGAGAGCCTAAGCAAGGCAATAATACAAGCCGCCACTGAAACCATCCCAAGAGGAGCTAGGAAAAACTATAAGCCCTACTGGAATGATGAGTTACAGAAAGTGGAAGATGCAGTAACAAATGCTAGGAACATGGCAGAACGAGAAAAATCCATGGAGGCAAAGATCGCCCTCAAAGCCGCCGCGGCGAAGTACAAACACACTCTCAAGCAAACAGCAAGAGAAAGTTGGAAAAATAAAACGGAAAGTTTAAACCTGGACAAAGAAGGGAACAAGCTATGGAAGCTAGTCAGAGCCATGAATGACGAAACCCCGTCAAATAAACAAATTACTATCAAGCAGGGCGAGAACTTGATCACAGGTAAGAAAGCCGCAAACGCCTTTGTCGATCACTATGCCAGAGCAAACCACATCGAGGTATTGTCACCCACACTCTTCCTGGTATATATAAACGATATTACAGAGAATATACCAAGAAGAGTCCATAGCTCAATGTTTGCAGACGATCTGGCTATGTGGACCTCTGAAAAGAATCTCACCATAGCAAGAAATCGGATGCAGACGGCCCTAACATCGCTGGAAGAGTAGGCGAACTCATGGCTGGTCAAAATAAACGAGGAGAAAACCACGTGCACAATATTCTCGCTCTCATTAAAACCCCAAAGTACCAAACTAAGCCTAAATGGCAAAATCCTGCAGCCAAACGACAACCCAACCTATCTGGGAGTCACATTTGATCGGCGCATGACATGGAAAAGTCAGATTGAGAGAAACCGAATGAAAGCCAGAGAAAGAATGGCGATCATGAGGAAACTTGCTGGCACAAGCTGGGGAGCAGACGAAGGCATACTAAAGAAACTGTACACTGGAAGAGTGAGACCAGTTCTCGAGTATGGCATTGCGGCATGGACAACAGCAGCGAAGGCGAACTTCGATAAAGTTAACAAACTTCAAAACCAAGCCATGAGAATTATAACAGGTGGCATGAAGTCAACGCCAATTGTAGAACTTGAAAAGATTACAAAACTGCAATCCATGACCGACAGAAGAGACTGCAGAGCCCAGCTGCAGTCAGAGAAACTCCGAAGACTGTCGGACCACCCAATGTACCAGAGACTAAACAATCTGGGAACTGGGAAACTAAAGCGGAGAAACTTTGCAGAAATAGCCAAAGCAAAGATGCACGAAGATCCCATAAACGCACTAACAACACCAAAACCCATCACTACTGTACGAAAACCTACTTGGAGGCAGGATATATTTCCAGAGGTGGTAGAAAATATACCAGGTATTGCAAACAAAAACTGCCAGACTGAAAAAGAAAGGAGAGACACTACCCTAAGCTTCATAACGAAAAGCTACCCAAGCATGGACTGGACCCATGCATACACCGACGGTTCTGTAACAAACACTACACAGAACGGAGGGGCAGGAGCATTCCTGAACCTACCAAATGGCAGAAAAATAACACTGTCATTCGCTACTGGTAAGTACACAAGCAATTTCAGAGCGGAGGCAGAGGCACTGAGGGCGGCAGTGGAAGAAATGGTAACACACAGTGAAAATAAGAACCATATAGTCCTGCTGACAGATGCTCTCGCCGTAGTCACAGCGCTAAAAAGCCAGAAAAACACTGAGCTTAATGACTTAAGAGCAGCACTCTGCAAACTGTGCCAGCAGTCCGCACCAAAAAGGGTAGTGGTACAGTGGGTTCCGTCACACTGCAACATCCAAGGCAACGAGGAGGCAGACAGACTGGCAAAAGAAGGTGCAAGGCTACCACAAACAGATACCAGTATGACGTACGAAGAGTCAAAACGGCTTATCAAAGCCAGGTACATGACCAAATGGGAAACCGAACATACTGGTTACACCAAAAACGATGCCTATTACCAGTTGAACCGAAGAGAGCAGGTCGTTGTCTTCAGACTTCGCACTGGCCACAACAGACTGAGGTACCACCTATTCAACAAATTGAAGATAGGGTGTACCGACGAATGCCCGTGCGGTACTGGTAAAATGACCACTGAACATCTGCTGCAGAACTGCCCGACATACGAGGATCAGAGAGAGCAGATATGGCCATTGCCAGTGGAACTGCAAGACAAGCTCTATGGTAGTGGCGAGAGTCTCAGGATGACCGCCGCTTTTTTCGAGAAAATAATGGTTACTGTCTGACTGTGTAAGCAGAAGAAGAAGAAGAAGAAGACTATAAGCACACTAAGTTTGAACGTCAATATGTGCGAACGATATATATATATATACATTTAAATATATATATATATATATATATATATACACACACACACATATTGGTCTGTTCAATTTGGTTATCATGCATCGAATTTTAACTTGCATGGCACCAGGCGACCACTTAGATCAATCAACCCTTAACTCGTTAGGGTCGTAGGGGTGCCAATGTGGAAACATCAGAACACAAAGTCCTCCATAGTACTCTATCCTCAGTCTGCGAATGGGTAAAGAAAAATCATGTCCTGTTCATTCTTTGATGTTATCAGTCCAGGACTTTCTTTAACCTCCTCGCTTCCTTCTACCTTCATCTGTTCTGTGCTATGTTACTTTTCAGAAGGAACCACGTCTCGTTACATGCCCAATCCATGTAATTTTTTGACATTGTTTTACGTTCTTTATAAGAGATGCAAAATTCTGAGTAGCATATTCGAGGTAGCTTCACAAAGTTCCCTGAGTTAGTGGATTATATAGAAATAGGTTACAATAGAATTATCTACACTACATTTCCTTCAAAGTAGTTCTCTTCGGCAACTACACACTTTTAGCAGCGTGCATACAGATGCTGGAAACATTCGGGGAACCCATTCTTTGACACCTCTCTCAGCTGTTTTGTCGCATTGGTGATAATGTCCTCAGCATCCTTGAATCGCTGTCCTTTCAGTATCGATTTCAGTCGAGGGAACAAGAATAAATCAGCTGGTCCCAGGTCGGGAAAATATGGAGGATGTTCCAGGGTAATCACATTGTGCTTTGCGAGGTACTGCTTCACCAGTAGGGATCGATGTGTTGGCGTATTGTCATGCAGCATAATCCAACTGTTCTCCATTTTTCAGGTCGTTTTCATCTGATTGCATCTCTTAGGCGGCGGAGGATATCAACGTACATTTCTTTGTTAACCGTCCAGCCTTCATGAATGAAATCACGATAGACAATAGCCTGGCAATAAAAGAACAAATTTCAACAAAAAATGTCCTCTGCTCTTGTCCAAACGAAACCTCTGTGTCAGTGGAGGTGTAGGAGATTTCCATTCAGAGGCCTGACGTTTTGTCTGAGGATTGTGCCACTCAAATACTTGCGTTTTCTTTATTGCGGTATCACCATATGTTTTATTAAGCAATGTTTGTGTCTTTGAGCGTGACTTTTCAAGCAAAACACAGAATTTGATATTTGTAGGTTGTTCAATCAAAGACATTTTCAACTCCGACGACGCAACGAACACAACACACACACAAACTTCTGCAACTTCTGTTCGAGAGTATATATGAAGGTCATATCGTCCATATCATCTCGTCAAGGTCACTTCCAACTTCTAAATATATATTCTCCATAATATCATCTTCCATTCAATCACGAGTCGACTATTCCGGGAACTTTTGAAAGGTAATTCGTATTTACACAAACCTGTTTCCGTCTTTCCATATCAGCAGTCAATGTCATGTTTCTCACCTGCGTTCAAAAGAATAGACATCACAAATGATTTATATATTCGTAACTTGACTTTGACTGCAGTGCTGGTGTTGCTTTTCCAGGTTACATTCAGTCTTTACGTGCAACCATCACACGCCTTGTCTTAAATTTCTTTATTAGATTGTTCTGCACTACATGTGCAGGACCCTAACTATTTTTTAAGCAATTAACTTATTTTAGTTGGTGGCCATTTGTCATGATTTTTGTAGAAGACTGATTTTGATGCCCACTCACCAGTATCTTCTGTGTTAATTTATATTCCAAATGTTTTCACCCCTTTTCCAATTTTGTGATAAGTTGTTGGAGTTCTAGTTCGGATTCAGCCAAAAGATCGATATCGTCAGCAAAACGCAGGTTGCAGAAAGGTCAACCACAAATCGTTAGTGACGTGCTATGATTCCGTAGTCTCCTGCATAATATGCTCTGAATACATGTTGAACAGTTCATATGTTCTTCAGTCACCACTAAACTACATCCTTGTCATACTATAACTGTTGTTTTGAAGAATTCTCCAATGACATTATTTACTAGAACCGCACTACTTGCATTTACACAGTGTTGTGGAGAAGAAAATTAACGTTTGGTCAGGCAAAATATACTGATCAGACATGTTAGTCAGGGTCAGGCAAAACATACTGATCAGACATGTTAGTCAAGGTCAGGCAAAACATACTGATCTGATATTTAAGTCAAGGTCAGGCAAAATATACCGGTCGAAACCTTCACTTTCCCCGTAATCCACCCTGGTAACGTACTTTTCTTCTTTACAGTCGGGCTAACGAGGTGAAGGATCGACATGATCGCCATAGTAGTGAGCGAAACGCAGATGAAGCCAAGCAGAGCACAACCGCTTGCAATACCCCGGTCCACCTTTATCATCATCAGCACGCTCGGGATATGAGAATAGCTACTGCAACCCGCCACTAAACGTCCTTTTCAGGACGCACAAAAGAGTAAACTACTCATTGTTGGCATTTACATCATCAACACAGTGCGGTAATAATATCAATGATATAGGTATCAAAGTTAAATTGTTTCACAATATGCCGCAGAAGTTCATGCCAAACACGGTCAAAGAGTTTGTAAAATCGGTGAAATTGTGGTACATCTCGCGATGATGATGTACGTGTTTTTCTATCAATATTTTGATCAATTAGAAATTAACGCTCAATACCGAAGTCGACATCAAATATTGCGTAGAATGTTCCCATAGCTATTACTAGAGTATTTCTTCTTGTTCCTCCTTCGTCTTCAGACCTTGATTCAATGTCTCTAACGAAAGCAGCAGTCGATTTGAGGCTTCGTGCACTTTCGTACAGCTTCTTGTGAAAGGACATTAGAGTATTTGATACCTTTACATTCATGATTGTTAGTTACATTGATAAGATTATGTTCTGTTTCTATATACACACATCTGTCGTTCAGTTTCTTAGTGCAAACACTTACCTTAAGAAAACAATGTATTATCACACATTTTTCACTTGCACAAAAACCCCACCATAAACAAATATATTGTGCATTCTGCAAGTAGGTTCTGTCACACAAATTTGAACAGCAGATTTTTGCTCATCTTCACGCTGTAGCACACAGTTATGGTAATACATGTACATCTCTTGTCAAACTTGTTCAGATGTATTTGCGGTATTGTAAAAATACACTTTGTCAAGTGGTACATACACTATCGCTCAGGTATTTGTACCAACGCTGAACTGATCATTCGACTCGACAGGCTCTGGTCACCTAAACGTACCATTGATTGATTGATTGATTAAACTGACCCTTACGTGACACCTACTGTTTAACATAGTTTCTCAGCGTGGACCATACAACAAACCTCCTATTTCTTACGAGGCCTCAGGTAAAGAATACTATTTTTGTTTGATTAAAGGTTTGCCTTTCTTGATTTCACTTGCGACAGCACGTCACTTTCCACCATAGACCGTAGTCCTTTTGGCGATATCAGAACGTATTGGTCAGTGTATGGATGTCTGTGTGTATCTGTTTGTAAAGTGGCGTATTGACCAGTGTATGTAGGCGTGTTTGTATTTGTTTGTGTGTGGCAGTTTTGCAATGTAGTAGTTTTGCCAATGCTTTCTTTCTGTACCTGGAGAAGTGGTCATAATGAGAAAATTCCCCAACATGTCCAGTCAAACTGGAAACGAAGTAATTTCGAACTCAGTATATTGGGATTGTTAACCAAGCATGCGCTCGATTTGCACTCATACACCACGCACCTCTGGTAAAGGATAAACATGTCAGGTGAAGCTAAATTACCACGTAGACCGAATCCTTTATCTCGTCTTTAGCTGCTACACATTTTTGTAACATGGGGGACGAGAATTCGTCTTTGTACGTTTTCGACGTCGACTTGGAAAATAGCACACGTATTGGAAAAAGAGTCTAAATGCATTCGAGAATAAGTCTTAGAAATCTGTTGAACATTGGCTGGGAGAAATTCATTACCAACAAAACACATAAGTCATCAAATACAAAATGAGAAAACATTGATCATTCATCGGTCATGTTCTTATAATGGACAGCAACATACTCTCTCTGCAAGCATGTATGTGGTCACCATCTGGCAGCAGGAAAAGGGTAAGACCGACAGAAACTCTCCCCAGAACAATCGTCAGAGAGGGCTCCACTGTAGATTTGAACAACATGCATGAACTGAAAAGAGTGGCGTCACACAGATCAAACTGGAAGGCACTGGGTTCTGCCTTATGGGCCTTTGTCACTTAAAGAATATTGATTTATTAATTGATAGAATAAATGAACCTAAAGAAAGTAGTATTCAGTACGGGTCTATTGATATCCCCATAGAGCATGTCCAGAAATGGTAATGGTGATGGTCGCGTCTACTTTTTCTGTTAATTGTATGTTGGGCACCTGTATAGCTGATGTTCTTCAGTCACCTTGCAAATGTCACAGACTCAGCCATGGATATTTCAAATCTTTAGTTTGTTGAATAGATCGTGTTTCAATGATCCGTCTGTTGTGACCTGAGCGGAGTTTAAAAAACATCAGTTGTTCACCTCTATTTAGCTAGTAATATGCGCCATTTGTCTGTTGACTTTGATGCTCTGCTTTCCACTTGTTCCTGTATCTACTCCTGATAAACCTCTTGGTCTCTTCATAAGGAATACCTCTATCAGGTTTAGGTAACTCTACCTGTCCCTAGTTAAAACATTTTGTTCGTAACGAAGGTCTTCTCTGTTTTTGTCTAAGCGCGATGTCTGTTCATACCTATAAATGGTTTTGTTTTGTTTCACAGTCTACCTTCCATTGCCAGTTCTGTTGTTGTTCTTTCTTTCTTGCTTTCCGAATAAAAAAATACTGGTTTTTGTGTCGCTTTTATCGCTCTATGTTTACATACAATCTAGAAGATGGCCGCGAGTAATAAAAATAAGCTAGAGGTTAACAAACATTCATCTTCACACTTGACTATCCATCAATGAAGAGTTTCTCTAGTTACACCGCTTCTGCTTTATAGGAGATAAATGAATGTATATGTCTATATTGAGCTTTTGTGACAAGCTCGCGTGTTGCTGCGCTGCACAATTCATAGCTTAAATCGGTTATCAGGTACCAGCTTTATAGCTATAGGGGATGAGTTAGGAGTCTACTGGTGCCTCTCACGCCTCAGAACGGTGATCAGTCTCGACCTCGCGGCGGCTCACGGTCCGGGTGCTATTTCTTGCTCTGGCTTTGTTCCTGGGCTTGCTGTAAGCACCGTATTAGGAGAGAGTGGCAGGTCACTGTGAAATCATTAATAGTTCATAGTGCTGTCTTTAGTAGTGAGTGTATTAGTAGTTCATAGGACTGTCTTTAATAGTAGTGCTGTCATAATAGGCTGAGTGTATTAGTAGTCCATAGTGCTGTCTTTAATAGTCTGAGTGTATTATTAGTTCATAGTGCTGTCTTTAAAAGTGTTAATTAATTTTTAGTTCAAAGGGCTGTTTTTAATAGTGTGAATATAGTATTAGTTCATAGTGCTGTTTTTAATAATGCGAGTTGTTATTAGTTATTCATAGGGATGACTAGTCTGTGTTTTTATTCGTTATTTATAAGGCTGACTTTAATAGCGTGAGTTTATTAGTAGTTCATAGTGTTGTCTATAATTTTGTGAGTTTTTATTAGTAATTCATAGTGTTTATAATATTTTGAGTTTTTATTAGTAGTTCATAGTGTTTATAATTTTGTGAGTTTTGTTTTAGTAGTTTATTGAACTCTCTTTAATTGTGTGTGTTTATTATTTACTTACAGTGCTGACGTTAATTAAGTAAGATTTTATTAGAGTGCATTCCAAAATGTGTGCCCATCTTTAACGATTTATAAATGTTCATCCCTTTTTACTGAATTTAACGGAATTTTTGTGTAGGAACTAATTAAAGTAATGACCTTGTTGTACTATTTTTTATATTTCAAAACTATTATCATGTTGTATTCTGCATATTTAGGGTTTGTACAAAAATCTTTGATGTTGCCGGGATAGACATTGACAAGTTTTACAGACACACATTCCCGTGTTCCGTCCAAAGATTACTTGTGTCTCAAAGTTGAAATTCAGTTACAATCTAGAAGGGTATTTCGTGCTAAAAATAGGTAAACTGGGCAGTTCTGCACCGTTTCATTAATGATGTACAATGTGTACTTGATGCTGTCATATTTCAGTGGCGATTCAATTAGTAATCCGTTTTCCCGCAAACCACAGAAGCTGCAACTCATTATCAAAATCATAACGAGTTTGAAGTGAAAATGTATCACTATGTGGAAAATGACTACTATTGTATAGGTATTTAAGTAGGGAAGCCATTAGGGGTCGTTCGTATCACGACATTAAAGAGCCTAAGAAGAGAACACAACATGCGCTAGGTTTAGATATACAATCGTTCATCCGGTGGATAAGACAATCCGTTAAGGATACGCTCAATCAGGGTAGAAAAAGGAAAACAAATGATTTCCAAAAGGATGGGATTAGACGTAGATTTTGAAACTGTTTATGGAAGTGAACTTGTTACTCTTAAAGTTTCCCTGCAAGCTCAATGCGATATTGAAATCTGAAAAACTGCTTTTTGGAGAGTTGGAAGAGGCAGCTGTTTCACTTTTCGTATATCTATTAGCGGCAGGAATAGTGTTTGTGAAACGCCACACCTGATTGCTGCCCTATGCCAATACCTGATGGAGAATCGTGGAAGAAGGATGGAACGCTACGACATTGTTTATTTGAACGAATCGTGGGTAAATGCTCACCACACCCATGATAAAGAATGACAATCGCTGGGCGGAGACAAGAGAAGCGAAATCCCAAGTAGCAAGGGACAAATAATGTATACCAGCATATGCTTGCAGCAAAGTGAATGGGCTTATCAGTGGCGCAAAGCTTCTTTTTAAGGAATAGTAAACAGATGGTAGGGACTCATCATGTAGCATGTCATTTGCAGAACGTCGCTCTCCCAACCGTCGATCTGTAAGACTCTCAATCCCTAGCCAGAACTTCCGCCTTTGTCGCTGTCATTCTCAGGACCTCCGTGATGTCTTGTGTCCATCTTCTCCTCGGTCTGCTTCTGCCCCGCTTTCCAGGCACCATACCCTCCAGTATTTTTCTCTTCTGGCCATTTTGGCGTTTGATGTGGCCAAAATATTTTATCTTTCTAGACAATATATTGTTTGCTAACCAATTTTTCTCGATATCCAGTTCGTTTAGGATATCTGCGTTTTTCCTTTTCGCTATCCATGGTATTTTGAGCGCCCTTCTGTAGCATTTTAGTTCAATAGATTAAATCATTTTCTCAAGTGTTTGTGTGGTGGTCCACGTTTAACATCCGTACGTTGCCACCGGTAAGATGCAAGTTTGCAGGATTTTTATGTTCGTCATTTTATTAGAGTTCTGCCATACGTTTCTCATTTTATTCAACCGCTGCATTACCATAGCCATTCTATATCTGAATTCCTTCAGGCAATCTCTATTGTTACTTATAATTGAACCGAGATACTCAAAACTTATAACTTTCTCAATTTCTTGTTTTTCTAGAATAACTTTAGGTATAGTCTCTGTCTTGTCTGTGCTCGTTATTTTGGTTTTACTTATATTCAGATATAGATTTTGGTCTACGCTGTGTTGTTTTACCGACAGGATCATCCGTTCCAGTCCCACAGCGCTCTTTGAGAGAATTACTGGGTCATATGCATATCTGAGCTCTAGTATCTCGTTCCCACCGATAGTTAATGGCTCGAATGTCTCAAATTTCCATCGTTTTTGACATTTCTTGTGTCATGTTCAGCATATATATTGAAAAATATAAGAGGAAATTCTGAATTCATGTCTTACGCTCTTTTAAACTTCAAACCAGTCTGGCGTTTCGCCTGCTATTCTGACCGTAGCTTGTTGCTCCTGGTATAGTAATTCTTCTTCTTTCTTCTTCTTCTCCGTACGCTGTCAGACGTCAACCTGTATTTTTTCTAAAAAAGCAGCGGTCATCCTGAGGCTGTCGACACTGCCGTAGAGCTTGTCTAGTGTTGTCACTGGTGATGGCCACATCTGCTTTCTCTTATCCTCGTATGTCGGGCAGTTTTGCAGCAAATGTTCAGCGGTAATTTTCCCGGTACCACACGAGCATTCGTCAGAGCCACCTATCTTCAATTTATTGAATAGGTGGTACCTCAGTCTATTGTGGCCTGTGCGAAGTCTGAAGACCACGACCTGATCTCTTCTGTTCAACTGGTAATAGGCATGGTTTTTTTGTGTAGCCAGTATATGTTTTGTTTCCCATTTGGTTATGTATCTAGCTCTAATAAGCCTTTTTGACTCTTCGTAGGTCACACTAGGGTCTGGTTGTGGTAGTCTTGCACCTTCTTTTGCCAGTCTGTCTGCCTCCTCGTTGCCTTGGATGTTACAGTGGGATGGAACCCACTGTACCACTACTCTTTTTGGAGCGGACTGCTGGCATAGTTGACAGAGTACTGCTCTTAAATCATTAAGTTCAATATTTTTCTGGCTTTTAGTGCTGTGACTACGGCCAGGGCATCTGTAAACATGACTATATGGCTTTCATTTCTTTTGCCTGTCACCATTTCTTTTACTGCAGCCCTCATTGCCTCTGCCTCCGCTCTGAAATTGCTTGAGTATTTTCCAGTTGCCACTGACAGTGTTATTTTTCTACTGTTTGGTAGGCTCAGGAATACCCCTGCCCCTCTGTTCTGTGTTGTGTTTGTTACATAACCGTCAGTGTATGCATGGGTCCAGTCCATGCTTGGGTAGTTTTTCGTTATGTACCTCAGGGTTATGTCTCTTCTTTCTTTCTCAGTCTGGCTGTTCTTGTTTCCAATACCTGGTATATTTTCTACCACCTCTGGAAATATATGCTGCCTCCAGGTAGGTTTGCATACAGTAGGGATTGGCTTTGGTGTTGTTAATGCGTTCATAGGATCTTCGCTCATCTTTGCTTTGGCTATTTCTGCAAAGTTTCTCCGCTTTAGTTTTACATTTCCAAAATTGTTTAGTCTCTGATGCATTGGGTGGTCTGTCAGTCTTTTGAGTTTCTCTGCTTGCTGCTGGGCTCTGCAGTCTCTTCTGTCGGTCATGGATTGCAGATTTGGTATAGTAATTCGATCAATTGAATTAAGTGCGCTAGGAACACCATGCATCTGATTATGTTTCACAACGCTTGGTGCTGCACACAGTCAAACGCCTTCGAGTAATCTATAAAGCAAGTGTGCACGTCCATATTGTCCTGTCTGCATGTTTCTATAATATTTCTTATGTTAAAGATGTGATCTCTCGTGCCCCTATCTTGTTTAAAATCTGCTTGTGCATCGTGGACATCCTCATTGAGCTTGTTTTTGAGCGTCTTCATGATGATCTGTCGAAGAATTTTGCTGGCATGACTTATTAAATCGATGGTTTGATAATTGGTACAATGCTTCAAATCGCCTTTCTTTGCAAGAGGTACATACACAGATCTTGCCCATGCTCTTGGCCATATTACACTGCAATCCATCCTACATAATGCGTGATGCGTGATAGATGCTGACACTGGCTTCCCCTCCTGCTTAAATAATTCACTGGGAATATCATCGCAACTTGGTGCCCTTTCTTCAAACGTTGGATTGCAGAAGCGACCTATTCTATACTAGGTTCCGGCTCTGGGTCAGGGAGGCGTAGGCGTTGGATTTCCCCCCCCCCCCCCCCACTCCCAGGTGTTTTCATACATTTCGCTGCAGTAGTGTTTACATCTCTCCAGTATGTCCTTGCTTTATTTCAGTACATTGCCATCTTTATCGTGAATGCTGGTTTGAATTCGACAGTGAATAATTGTAATTGTTTGAACGCGTCTCCTGCTCTCCCTTGTTTTTGTAGCGCTTCTATTCTGCTACAGGTGTCCAATATGTGTTGTTTCTTATCCTTCCGGGTCTCTCTTCTAATGGTAGGGACTACCATACTGAAATGAATTGACATAATTTCAGGGATAGAATAGAGAACACATTACTCCGCACTCTGGATAGACCATCATACATTGTAATGAACAATGCATTCTATTACAATGTTGTATCGCGAGAGGACAAAATTCCAACTTCATCAAGCACAAAACATCAAATCATGACGTGGCTTGCAACGGAAAAATATCACTCTTCACAACACTCATCTAAAACCTGAGTTATTGCGCTTGAAAGACAGACTAGGAAGACAAAGATGTATCTTAATGGCAAAATCATTGCACAGCATGGCCACACTTCCAGGACTCCCACCTTACTATTCACACCTTAGACCCACCTAACGTGGATGGGCTGCAGTCAAAGGGCAAGTAGCTGCACAGAACACGACTTGACACGTGATGCCGTCTCAAAAATGGACATCGAATACTGGAAGAACTTTTAAGAGCATGTGTTCCGAGGAGGAGGAAGCATACTTGCAAATAGATGAATTGCAGTTTCTCCAGCCATAAACAATTATGAATCTCTTAGGCTCGTCAGATTCTGAATAAAGTAGTCCACATGCACATCTTTGTTGATGACACCTCCACCAATTGCCTCACCATATCCACCACACAATGATAATGGATCCCTATTGTTTACTGTTCAATTAAGGTTATCAGTGAAGAAAGAGGGGTAGTACCTCGAGAAGAAAACTAGCTACTTGCTTCGGAAATGCCCGAATTCCTTGGTTCACCCAAAGATGCTCAAATACAGAAACCACTGGGGAACCACCCTGTGTGACAGACAAGCTGTGGGGGACCATGAAGACCTCAAGCGTCAAGTGTACCGTCACGTGCATGGCCTATGTCGGAATAGAAGCATAGCACAAGTTGATCGCGGAAGAATAAGAACTATTAATTTAACATTAAACATTGTTCATGAAGTGAATTCTCCGATGTCATAAATTCCCCTGTATCATGTATAGAGTTAGCGCTCTTGCAAATGTGATAAAGATACGCCTTTGAAACTTCTTTTTTTGTGTGTGTGTAGTACTGTCAAATCTAATGTAAGTGTCAAACTGTTTTGAAAATGTCTAATATTATATAACAAATGGGACTCTGTGCTAAACACACGTTTCCTTTAGATTAATCGAATATAAAAACTAAAGGTCATTGACAATTTAAGACTGCGAAAAATCATTCAAGTTATTTTCGAGAAAATTGATGGAGAGTACGGGCACGAATTTGGAGTCATAAGTCTGACTTTAATAGTGTGAGTTTATTAGTGGTATATAGTGCTGCCTTTAAATAGTGTGAGTTCGTTAGTAGTTTATAGTGCTGATTTTAAATAGTATGGGTTATTTAGTAGTTTGTGGTGGTATCTTTAATAGTGTGAGTTAATTAGTAGTTTATGGTACTGTCTTTAAATATTGTAAGTTTATTAATAGTTTACAGTGCGGTCTTTAAATATTGTAAGTTTATTAGTAGTTTATAGTGTTGTCTTTAAATATTGTAAGTTTATTAGTAGTTTATAGTGTTGTCTTTAAATATTGTAAGTTTATTAGTAGTTTATAGTGTTGTCTTTAAATTTTGTAAGTTTATTAGTAGTTTATAGTGTTGTCTTTAGATAATGAATTTATTTGCTCATAGCAATGACTTGACAATCTTCAATAGTTCACATTATTATTTTAAGTTTCAAGAGGATGATTATTCTACTTTAAATGAGGCTACTGGTTCACAATCAGATATAAATTATTCAAGGGAGTTTAGTTAGTAAACAGTTTTGAAAACACTTATCTGTCCTGATGACTTGGACTGACAGTTCTGTTGGTGAGTTTTCGAGGCAGTGTAGCTTGAAAATGTCCATTTATTCCCTGCCTGGAATATGTTCTTCATTCTTCGTTGTTTCATTCAGTGACATTTGTAGTCCAATGTTGGTGTTTATTTGTGTTAATTTTTGTTTGGGGTAACCAGTTCGGAAATTGGAATGCATGATGTATTTGAACAATATCAGTCAAATTATGTATAAAATGTAAGAGAATCTGTCCAGAAAACCATTGTGCAGAAACTTTGAATGCAGTAAGTGAAATTATATTGTAGAAAATATCCTAATCCGTCCATTCAACTGATTGGTACATAAGTTGGAAAGAATAGGTTCACTATAACCTTCCAAGCATGTCGTGAAAAAGTGACTAACATGCGTTGTGCATGGGGCTAGCAACTGCAAATACTTGGAAACCGTCTTCCCGTAAAAGGGATAGGTAACGTGTTGGCTCTATACTGCACGTGCGACGACAATGCAGATCATCATGAATTCTTCGATTGAGGACAAATCCTTCTGTGACGATTGTCTGATTGTCTTTATCACTCTGTTGCTGTTGGAGATGAAGTGTTAAACGCTTCATTGCACTAGGCCTGAATTTTTTATGCGGCAAAGTAGCTATCATTATTATCTTAACAGGAATTCAGATACTCATTTACAGCCACGTCGATTGGAACGTGTCGATAATAGGAATCGAACCTTGTACGTTTTCGGTGAGAAGTGACCGCTCTACCTATCTGCTATTCGGATGGTTTCCACACACTATGTGGCTAGTGATAACTGACATCGAGCATCTATGTTGAGCGTTTTGTTGTGAGTTCTGCCTGCTGGAAGATGAAGCTTAGGTCGCTCCATGTCCTATTGATCACTCATTTATTGACTATATTTTACTTTCCTTAAAATCATTCGTTCAAAATCGAAAATTGTGCTGCCTCGTTATCTTTAAGTAATATTTAATTTTTTAAGGAAATTATCTACTTACCAAGTTTGTGAGCACTATATGTGTATATTTTAGGCCAAGTAAATACTTGGTGAAGGATGCAGTAATCCATGTAGACATGACAAAACGTAGATGGGTAGGTCACATGTTAAGACGAAACGATGGTTAATGGAGCACAACGCCAGCAGTATGGTACCCCCGAGGTAAGAAGAGACTGCGGGGAAAACCGACCTCCAATGCGTTGGTCAAACTCCCTTGCTGCAACATCCGAGATGCCTCTAGAGAAGCACTTACCACGCACTGGACTTACGTGGCCCAAGACAGGGTGCGCTGGAGACGAAGTTGGGACCCACAACTACGCTGAGAAACGGGTCATCAAGATCAAAATCAATAAGATACTTGGCCTTCGTTGGATTGGGATTCCTTGAATAACAAACTGTTTGGGTTTGAATGTAATATCAATGAAACAGCTGCAATACTTACTTTGACCACTATTTCAGTGTTTCGACTAGATTACTTTCTGTTTACACGTCTGTCCTTAAGCGTCACATGTAGAAACTGGATTCGTACATGCACCGCAAATGTTGGTATTAAATGTGATATCACTTGACGGTCGGGTTTCGTTAACGCCAGCTGATTTCCCCTTGATCTCAGTCGGCTCCTTGAAATCATGTCTGATCCACCACAGTTTAAAGATTGTCTTCTCTTGCCTGTCTTCAATTCAAATGAACCACGGTCTATGTATGCGACCAACGCACTGCCGGTCGCTCTTGCGACATGTTTGAAAGGATGGATTGGTTGTATTCTTTTCTCTGCGAGTACAGCTCGGGTTGTTTAAGTTTTTGTCGGCATATATTTTCTTATAATTTGGATGAAGTGGCCAGACTATTTTCTACTTAAATCACTTTAGTACACACATTATCTCATATATTGCTCTCTGTAGGGACAAATTATTTATATTTGTCTCCGTGTAAGGACCAATTTATTTTACGCTTGTCTCTTTGTAATAGCAAAACTAGTATATGTTTGTCAAGTCTAGTGAAAGGTCTTTGTTATGCTTGTCTCTCTGTAAAAGTGCCAATCGGCAAGGCTTCGAATCGCGCAAATCTCAAGAGCGGTGGGACTAGCGTCTAGTCGTATCGGAGATTGACGAAAATCTCGGATGACCTGTGTACACTCTGTGCTAGTAAGAGAGCGTTTAGCAGTTGGTAATCGATATAGACAGGCTGTTAGCCGCTGACCGATCACAAATTTTAATGTAAAAACAATTTCTAGCTAATAGGGGCTTGCATGAGGTGCGAAAAGAACGGGCTCTTTATTATACAAACCATTTAAAAGTGTTTGCATATAGTGCATAAAGTAACCAAATAATTTATGTGTGTCTGTATGTAGTGACCAAATTATGTATGTGTGTGTGTATGTAGTGACCAAACGATTTATGTGCGTGTACATATATTGAACAAGCCATGTATGTGTGTGCATGTAATGACCAAAATATTTATGTGGGTGCATGTAATGATCAAATCATGTATGTGTGTCTGTTTGTAGTGACCAAATCATTTATGTGTGTCTGTTTGTAGTGACCAAATCATTTATGTATGTGTATGTAATGACCAAATCATGTATGTATGTCTGTTTGAAGTAACCAACTCATTTATGTATGTGTATGTAGTGACTAAATCATGTATGTATTTGTATGTAGTGACCAAATCATTTATGTGCGTGTATGTAGTGACCAAATCATTTATGTGTTTGTATATAGTGACCAAATCATTTATGTGTGTGTATGTGTATTGAATAAGACATGCATGTGTGTGCATGTAATGACCAAATCATTTACGAGGTGCGTTCAAAAAATATCTTAATGTATTTTCACGAAAATAAAGGAAGCATGGATGTTGTCATTCGACAGGGAGGTATAGCATAATGACATGCGCATGCGCGAATTTTTTCCCGCTTGCAGATTGCGTCAGTCGCTGGCACTCAGTCTGTCGGGTTGAGTGTAGTGAGCACTCGTCAGGGTTTCATTCACCGCGAAATGACGCATGTCAAAGTTAAGATGACCGTTTTCTTGGACTTCTGTAGGGTTGTGCATGACTAGTGCACACCACAACGTTCAAACATTACCAGAGTATTACCTAGAGGTCATCCGTCGCCTTCGCAAAACTGTTCGACGCAAACGACCGGAACTGTGCACAACGTGAACTTGACAGATCCATCATGACAGCGCACCCGTCCATTCTTGGCATCTGGTTCAAACATGCCTCTGGTTTGCCAGGCATCCTGTTCTCCCGACCTGACTCCTTGCCCATATCTGACTTCCCCAAGCTGAATAATTCCACTGAAAGGGACCAGATTTGAGTCCCGAGAAGACATTATGCGGAATGCGACGACCCATATGTACTCCATCCAAAAAGAGACATTTCTGAAATGCTTAAAAAAATGGCAAGACCGCGGGGAGAAGTGTGTGAAGTTCCAAGGAGAGTAATTTGAAGGGGATTTAGATTTCAAACCTTCAGGTGAATAATTGTATTTTTCTGACCTAATGATTGGATCCTTTTTCAACATGTCGTGCATGTTGGTGTGTGTGTTTGTGCGTGCGTGCGTTTGTTTTATTGTTGAACAAGTAATATATTTTGTTTTAATATAGTGACCAAACCATATATGTGTGTTCGTGTATGTAGTGACCAAACCACTTATATGTGTGCGTGTGTGTGTGTGTGTGCGTGCGTGCGTGTGTGTTTGTGTGGTGACCAATCCATGTATGTTTATTGTGGTTATGTGAGCCCTACATTGGTGATTTCACATTTGTACCTATGATATTTTTGTATCTTACATTAACCCAACTGGGTCACATGCCCTCAAATAATTATTATCTTCCTCAATTGTTCTTTACATCGTGGCATTACTATGATAGATACCTGCGAGTTATGAATACATAATTTATCAGCTGTCGTTTGGTTTCCATGACGATGTTGAGTGCTCGACGTCAGTTGATAGGTAACCTCTTGATTGTAATATTTCAATGTATTTTACAGTTTCGATTATATGCAAACATTCGTGATTTCTTTGACTTGCTTGATCAAAATATGTGAATATTAATTGAAGAGTTGTTGGTTTTTATCCTCAGTATTAGAGTAGACGGTACATGAAGGTTTTCCTCATAGCTGACACTACCGATAGTACAGTATTATAAAACTTCAGTGCACTAGATCTCAGCTTTTTGATGTGACCATTTCCTCCTTCATTGATTTTTCAATAAGTCAGATACTCATTTCATCTGGGTATACAGAAGCGTTGGATATGGCTAGCAAATCTTGGAGTCGCGAGAAGCCAGCCCTCTAAACACGTGGCACTTTTTCGTCCTTATCTTAGTTTCGTATCTACATATTTTAACGTTCGCGTTTGTTTATTCATAAAGTGTTCGCATTTGGGTTTTGGTCTACGCGTAACGCGCCTTTGTGATGTGCAATACAATCATTTATTTTGGTATCCCACGTGTCCATAAAATTATGATTTTTATATTCATGTTAAACATGATGGCAGAAATACACATCCCTGTAACACTTGTACCTTGTTTATCTCAGATTTATTAGTTAGAGCTTCCTATAATATATAGCTCATTCTACTGTCTAATCTCTTGAAGTATGTGAACATGTTATAGTCATCAATATAGTCATCAATACAGTTGTCTACTCGCATATCAATGTCTGTGGAATTATTATATTTATTTGTTCTTGTTGTAAGACAAACAAATAGAAGAACATGTTCATCAAGTCTGTTGACTCCACGAGAGCAGTAGAATGACAACGTGGCTCTCCCCAACACAATTACAGAATACATCGTAGGGTGACACGATATGCATGAGACAGATTGGCCAAGTTTATGAATAGAATAATTGTGATTATTTGATGAAAAAACCGTAGGGTCATGAAAAAGACCGGAGACAGACCCACCAAGTATATGAAGGAGACATATATAATAATTTAAAGGATAAATTGTATGGTTATGAGAGAGACCGGAGTCATGAAATAGATTTGGTTATTTGAGGAATAAATTGTCTGGTGACAAGAGAGAGAGACATGAAATAGATGTGGTTATTTCAGGAATAAATTGTCTGCTGACAAGAGAGAGAGACATGCAATAGATGTGGTTATTTCAGGAATAAATTGTCTGCTGACAAGAGAGAGAGACATGAAATAGATGTGGTTATTTCAGGAACAAATTGTCTGCTGACAAGAGAGAGAGACATGAAATAGATGTGGTTATTTCAGGAATAAATTGTCTGGTGACAAGAGAGAGAGACATGAAATAGATGTGGTTATTTCAGGAATAAATTGTCTGGTGACAAGAGAGAGAGACATGAAATAGATGTGGTTATTTCAGAAATAAATTGTCTGGTGACAAGAGCGAGAGACATGAAATAGATGTGGTTATTTCAGAAATAAATTGTCTGATGACAAGAGAGAGAGACATGAAATAGATGTGGTTATTTCAGGAATAAATTGTCTGGTGACAAGAGAGAGAGACATAAAATAGATGTGGTTATTTCAGAAATAAATTGTCTGGTGACAAAAAAGAGACATGAAATAGATGTGATTGTTTGAAAAATAATAGATATGATGATTTGAACGATAAACTGTTTTGTGACGAGAGAAGCCATGATGAGACCGACCAGGAATGTGAAGAAATTAGATGTGATTATTTGAGAGATAACGCCAAAGAAGAAGAAGAGGAAGTTCTTATCTTTCTTTTGTTCCTTGAGTTGACTTCTTTGAAAGCGGCCTCGTGCTCTCATGGAGGGACTATTACTATGCATTTCAAATTTCTGATCAGTTTACAAAATCATAAAAATAAAGCAGTCTTATTCAGTCCCTTTTTTCTGTGCAGAAACTGTTGGAATTCATTTAGTGTCTGACGAGAATACCAGGATAGAAATGATTGTACTTGTAGCCTAACGTACGACGACACGACCAAAGACTCTTATAGATCTTTGTCGGAAGCCTCAGAGATCTATCGGGAACCTTTGGAGATTGTTCGGGTAACCCTTACATATCGTTGATATATCGTCTTAGATATCTTTGTGGGAACCCTTATCGCCCTTTAGCATAGCCCCTAGAGATCTTTCGGGGAACCAGAAAAAGACATCTTTTGAGAACCCCTACAGATATTTGGTGGAACCCCTAGAGATCTTTCGTGGAACCTTTTTCAACACTGAACACCGTTTGAGAAAGCACGAGATAAATTGTCGATGATCAGTGCCGGTGGATATCTTTAATGATCTCCCAACTTGTTATATGTCTTGTAATTGCGGTATTATATCCACTTATTTATTCTCCATTGGTAGATTGTCTTCAGCACTGGTGGTTTTATGTATAGATCTCCCAACATATTCTAGTTCTTACAGTGCCGATAGTACACTCCCTGTGCGTCCACAATTGAGTGTTTCATTTAACTTAAAACACTTTCGTGATGCTCGCTGGAAGTGTTATTTTCACCCAAAGTACTGGGCCCATGATCGCAGTAGATGAAGTGCACAACTTAATTTTAATGAAATAACGGTTATCAGAAAGAGTACTAAAATTGATGGCTTTTGATGTGCCTGCACAACAAGACACGCCTGTGTAACCACAATGATAAATGCACTACTCTGGCTTCAGTAATAGCTGCAGTCTCCAGGCAAACGTTTTCCCTGAGGTCATCGATCGTGCCAGGCTTATCTTCTCACAACCTTGCCCGTCGGTACAACGAAATCTGCTGAACAGAAATCGAGTGATCTTCCAAGCTCGAAGATTTGTTATTTTAGATAAACTACTTTCTATAAATAGCGACCGTGCGTGAATTCGGAGTGTGACATGTTTCTTCATCTCAATAGACATAGCCCATCGTTCGTTAGAGCATGATCATCGATCTGGTCTATATATTTCATTAATAGTGTCTTACATTTAATTGAGGCCACAGTGCCATAAAGAAATAACAGCTTGGTTGGTTTAATATTTTCCGTTATAAAATACAAACCACTGCTGGTGAGTCGGGAAAGTCTTGATCTTCAACTATTATTAGCAAGATCGTACCGTTTGACAGCTACTCAGAAAGTAACTAATAAATAGTTTTTCGGACGTCATCGAAATGTTAGCAAAATCTGTTATAAGTCTGCGTATACAACCAGTTGTATATTACCGTCTATCTGGAAAACCAAAAATCAGTTTACTTTCACCCCGAAGTTTATACTGGGCAGTCACGACGTATGATATTACTGGACGACTCGTTCCTCAGAGGCGGTTACGCCGCTGCGGATCCAAACTTCGTTTCCATTGTCTTCTAGCTTGGGCCCAGAAGACCGGTTGATAATAAGTTTCCGTCTATAGCATTGTGGATGTTGTTTCTGAGTTCGAGTGAGTCGGACCAGCGCATAGGTGGTCTTCCCAGTGGTCCGTTTCTGTTTCGTGGGTACGAGACTGCTGTTTCTTTGCTCCAATACTCATCAGTTCTCATAAACAGGAGACCGGGCCAGCGATGCTTTACCTTGTCTGCGTGGGTAACTGCATCCTTCGCCAATGATATTTGCCGTACGTCGGTGTTGTGATTACCTCTCAAACGTTGGTTGTAAAGCGTAAGACCGATCATACGTGTCTCAAGGAAGGCGTGGACACTCTGAGTTTGGACTCCACCATTTCTTTTATAAGTCACCACGTTTCTGCGGCATAACACTTTGGAGGAAGAACCATGGAGTGGAATAGGGAGGCGCGCAGACTCTGGTCGTGGTAATGGTCTAGTGCGGTTTTATGGGCGAGAAAGCCGCGCAGTCCGCGTGACGACGACTTGTTAATTCTGGGTTTAGGTCCTTCTGTATGTTCAATAGGCGTCCCAGGTAGGAAACTTCTCCACGTCCACCAGATTCTCTCCATCGAGGATGACTGGGTTGCGCATGACTTTTGTCTTTGAGATGTTCATCTCGATGCCCGCGATTGTGAAGCATAGCTACCATCTGGTTGGCTTCTTTGGCTGTTTCTGTGATGAGCACTATGTCATCTGCGAAGCGGATGTGGTTTAGTCGCTTGCCATTGATATTCATGCCAAAGGGGGTCCAGTCGCATTGACTGATAATTGATCCCAGGCATGCGAAAAATATTGGTAACGTAGGATCCCCTGTGAACACCTTTCTGGACTGATACGATTACTGGTTATTGGAAGGGCTGGACTGTTGTCGTGCAGTCTGAGTAGCAATTAGTAAGATGACATAGAGCAATGTCTTAGTCCAGCAAAGAGTGTCGGATGAATAGGGGCTCTACATAGCTAAATGCCTTCTTATAGTTGATAAAGTTTAAGATCAAGGACGTTTGGTAATCTCAATCTGTCTAAATCGATTTCGGCAGCAGATTGAGATGTGAACTTTTGCGCTGCAGGCGTGCCAAAAGCGAGCCTGTTCGATCGGTTGATGACATAGATGAGGTGACGGATCTTAGCGAGTATACATTTTGTAAAGAGTTTGTAAGTGATCGGGAGAAGTGTAATTGGACTGTCTTTTCAAAGGTCTTCCTTGTCTCCTTTTTTATGTCAGACTACCGTTTTGTAGTTACGCCATGCTGCAGGTATTTGTTCATGTTCTATATCGTTTAGTTAAGGCTAGACGGAGTTGTAGTCCACATGCTTTGACGAGGACTACTACAGTGAGGTTATCTACTCTAGGTGATTTCCTAGGTGGCATATATTCTCAAGGGTTTGGCGGATTTATGAGGGTAGGTAGTTTGGAAGAGGTGGAAGTTGGAATTGGGTTAGGATTGGTGGAGGGTCAGCTGACTTTAATAATTTGGTGTAATACTCCTTTATGATCTCTCCCATGTCTAGTCTAGGGGTAGTTCAGGACCTATCAGGCGCTTTCAGGCAACGAATGACGTGGTGGTGTTCGGCGATGTGCCGAGAGGCTAGCTTTATAATGCGTCGGGAACTTCTTTTGGTCTTCTTTGATTTTTTGACGTCAGAGTGAGCAGAGGGCATTGACAGCTGCATTGTTGGTGGGAGATGAGTCATTTTGCGCTTCTCTTTCAACAATGCCAGTGTAGCTTCTGATATTCTATTAGTATTGTGGTTTGTTGCGGAAAGTCTGGCAGTATTTGATATGGAATTTATTCTATTAATTAGGGTGGCATAGTCAGCATCGATGTCCATTGTGATGGATGCTGCAAGGTTGACCCTTTCTGCAAAGGTGGCAGCTGACGTGGAATTGAGAACTCACTCCGGGCCGCTGTGTGAATGGTGCCTATGTAGCTTTGCATGACGGATGTTAAAGTGGAAGTGACCACGGAAAACGCAGTGGTCGCTGCATGTGCAGAAGTAAGCAGCAACGGCTTGGTCTGTTGCTATTTTGCGATTGAATAGAATGTGATAAATTCGTGTCGGTATTGTCCGCTGGGACCTGTGTGCGTATATCTCGTGGAGGGGTTTATTGAAGATGCTGTTGCAATGGAACGACTGGTTCCTTTCACATAAACTAGCTACTTGGCGCATGGTATATTAGTGATTACGTTTTGAATGCGTGATTTCAGTTAAGCTCGAAGAATGTGCCGGATATGACAGTTATGTACCAAACTATTTTGCATTTCAGAATAAAAAGACAGACTAACGCATACAGCATTGTTGTTGTTTGCGAAAGCCCACAATGAGTAGGTTACTATTTTGTGCGGCCTGAAAATGGCGTTAAGTGGCGGGATGCCGTAGCTTTCCTCACACCCCGAGCGTACTGATGAACGTGAACCGGGGTCCTCTAGATGGTTGTGCTATACTTGGCTTCATCTGCGTGTGACTCACTACTATGGGGATAACGTCAATCCCTCACCTTGTTAGCCAGGATGCCATGAAAACAAATGAAACAAGGGAAACTAGGAAGCTGAGATGATGGTGGGGTTGGTCAGTATGTTTTGCCAGACCCTGACTAACATATCTGATCAGTATATTTTGCCTGATCAGACGTTAGTCTTCCTCCCCACACAAACAACATAGTTCAAATGTTACGAAATGGAGTTACGCTATCATATACTCGCATAGGAAGAACTGAATGAGGTTTTGTGACTATCTGTTGTAGAAAGTCTGTGTGTGAGGGTATGTATGTGATATATATATATATATATATATATGGCTTGGCTTGACTTCGTTCATTTTCAATCTCCCGCTACCAAACCCTGAAAGGGCTTAAGTGGCAGAAAGTAGTCCAGAGAACGGAATGCGTTGTGTCATAGTTTACAGCTTGACTGCGATATTTGCACCTTTCGGTCCAACACATCCAACTTCAGCAAGCATTTTTTGAGTATGGGGTTAGCATTCCCTCTTCGATCCCTTCTCCTTAGCCAGTCTGTCCTGCTGCAGCCTGTTATCCAGCATCACCGCGTGGAGGTGTGGAAGGGTCTTGGCAGCTGTGGTTTGCTTGCCCTGACTCTAGCAGTCAGCTATGTGTCGCTGACCACTGCAGCTCATGTGCTGCTCAGCATCTTGATCCCATATATATATATATATGTATGTATGATTTATAAAGTATTTAGGAGAGCGGGCCTCGAGATGAACACCCCCAAGATAAAAGTCATACGACCGTTTTCCTACCAATGCCCCAGTCATCAAAGATGTCGAGAAACTGGTAAACTTGGAGGAGTACATTTACTTGGTCTATTGAACATGCAAAACTACCTAAACTCAGAATTAACAAGGCGTCGTCGCACTGGCAAGGCGGCTTTCTCGTCCATGGAGATGGAGCTAGACCATACCCTCGACCAAAGCCTGCGCAAAGACCAACTTCACAATACTCTCTGCAATGTGTTACGCCGCAGAAACGTGATCTCTTACAACAGAGAGGAAGTCCAAACTCAAGTGACCCAAGACTAACTCTAGATACGCATGATCAACCCCATGTTCTACAGCCAACGTTTTTAATGTCTTCGCAACACTGACGTACGGCACATGTCATTGGTCAAGAGTGCAGACAAGATAAAATGCCGTTGAGTTCGTCACCTGCGTCGAAGAACTGCTGAACATAGGAGCACGATAGCAGTCTGGTACCCACGAGACAGAGAACTGATGACCATTGGAGCACAGCAACAGCAGTCTGGTACCCACGAGACAAAACAAACTATCACGGAGAAGACCACCAACACACTGGGTCGACTCACTGGAACGTTGAGACAAAATCCACGATGCTACAGACGGGAAATATATCACCCATCATCTACTGTAATCCGCGACAGAAGACACAGGAAACGAAGTTGAGATCTGCATCGGGACTACTGCCTCTAAGGAACGGGTCATCTAGTAACCCTGTACCCTCACGTGCTTGTGTGTGCGTGCGTGTATGTGTGTGTGTATATATATTTCATCATAATGTAGCATGTTCTTTGTAGAACGTGGCTCTCATTACAGTCAGCCATTATGAATCTCGGTGTGCAGTCAATCTTCCCACCTGCTCCATGTTGATGTTTAGAGTATCCTTGATATCTTGTATCCACCTTCGATTTGGTCGCGCCCTGCGTCGCCTTCCAGGTACCATGCCCACCAGGATATATATATATCTTGTTCTTCTTCTTTTGTCGTTACACTTTCTACCGGGATGTAGCCCAGTGTCGTAGTATGTCTTTGTCTTTCGTCTCTCTCATGGCTCGAGTAACATTTTCCAAATTTTACGGCAGGTCTTTTTTACGCTATTTATCGATCTTTTCTTCGATCTACCTCTAGTTCTTCTTCCTGGTGTTCTCATGTAGACGGTTGCACGAACAATATGGTCTGGTTGCATTCTCACAATGTCGCTAAACCAGTTCATTCTCTGTTGACCTATGTACTGTAGGCAGGGAATTGTTCCACCCTTCTCCCGAATACTAGAATTTGTGATTCTGTCTCTTCTGGTGTTGTTAGGGACCTTTCTTTTTCTTCTTCTTCTTCTTCTTCTTCTTCGTACGCAGTCAGACAGTAACCATTATTTTTTCGAAAAAAGCGGCGGTCATCCTGAGGCTGTCGCCACTGCCATAGAGCTTGTCTTGCAGTTCCACTGGTGATGGCCACATCTGCTCTCTCTGATCCTCGTATGTCGGGCAGTTCTGCAGCAGATGTTCAGCGGTCATTTTGCCAGTACCGCACGGGCATTCGTCGGTACCACCTATCTTCAATTTGTTGAATAGGTGGTACCTCAGTCTATTGTGGCCAGTGCGAAGTCTGAAGACAACGACCTGCTCTCTTCGGTTCAACTGGTAATAGGCATCGTTTTTGGGTTAGTGACCTTTCAAAGGCATCGCATTTCACAGGTGGCTAACTTTCGTTCCTGTGTGTTATTCATTGACCATGTCTGGCACTGGTAGCACAGGGTTGGGATGAAGATACTGTTTTTCATTTGCTATTTTGCTTGGAGGGAAATCTTGGGGCGCCTTAAAAGTGGAGACAGCTGGTATGGGACAGCGTTTGTCCTCTGCACTCTCGTCTTTATCTCTTTGTTGAGTCTGCCATCCTCAGTAAAAACAGCTCCCAAATACCTACATTTTTGTACCTGCTTTATTTGTGTTTCATTCACATGAATATCAAGGTGTGCTTTCTACCTAAATTCATTGCCTCTGTTTTTTATGTATTTATATTCATGTCGTACTTTTGACAGTTCAAGTAGAGTGAGTCAATATGATTTTGTAAATTTCGTTTATTTGAGTGGATCATACATTTGTCGTCTGCAAAGAGCAAGTCGTTGCTCCTTCCTGTTCTGTATTTGTCTCCTGGTTGATTTAATTCATATAAGTGGCAAAGAGGAGTGGTGACAGAACGCAACCCTGTCTGACGCCTGATGAAATGGGGAACCATTACGACATATCTTCTGTTGTTCTTACTGCACTCTGGCTATCTTGATATGGAGCTTTCATGTTACTAACGAGATAACCTTGCAGCCCATAATCTGCCAGGATCTCCCATAGTTTACTTCGGTTGACTCTATCGAACGCCTTTTTAAAAAAAAATCTATGAGTGGCTTATGGCCTTATTGTTGGTAATTATCGATGGATTGCATTTTTCCTCACTCACTCTCATTGCCTTGATGCTTCTATAACAATTTCTTGGTGATGATGTACATAAGTTTGCTACTTGCCCTCCATATTTTGTCCATGAATCAGATTTTGCATTTTGTACTGTTCTTTAATTGTTGTTGCTTGCTCTTGCGGCTTGTCTGTGGATGTTGTAATCTTCCTTGGTTTTTTATTTCTGCCATTTGTGATAACATTTCTTCTTTTCTTGTATGGAACTTTTGACTTCTCCATTCCACCATCTTGTGTGCTTTATATGTGTACCAAACTTTTTGAGCCCGCATTCCTCTTTGACTATGTTTAGAATTGTAGCTTTGAAAAATTCCCACTCACCTTCTATATTGCTTATATATATATATATATATATATATATATATATAAGTGCGCGCAGTAGGTAGTGTAATGGTGTCCCGGTCAAGCAATCACGGTTCAGTCCCCAGTTGATGCAGGATTTCTTTCATATCGCAAACCGGCTTCTTGTATCCACCCAGCCACAGAAATTAGTACCAGAAAAAATCTAGGAAGTTAAGACGGCCGGTGTGATGCTGACCACATTCACGCATTATGTTCTGTGGGTCACCAAATAATATGCGCCTAACACCGTATTGCCTGTACACCGCAAGGCGTAAAAATGGATTTTTACGGAAATATATTATTTGTGTGTGTGTTTGTTGGTGTTGAGGAAGTGTAGGGTTGAAATGGACATTTGAAGTAGTCAGATAGACATGTTAAAACTGGTACATGGATCTATGATATATTTTGGTTGACTGAGAACTGGTATAGGAATGACGAGAATAGGAATAAGAGATGTTATAACGAATGTGCTAAGAAATTCGATCTAAATACTTAGTTTAGTTGTATAAATAAGAAATGACACGAATTTAATAAGCGGTTGCTACCATTTGATAGCACACCTCTGCAGATAATCTAAATTTGAATACGAGTTTCCATGTTTGTACTAGCAATGCAACCTCATTGACAGCTAATTTACGTGTTCATTGTTTTACTACTTACAGATGGTGTACAGCTGTCAGGAGTGAGGTAGGCCGAAAGACATGCATCTGATGGCTTGTTTGTTGACATGTCTAGCGACTATGGGACTGACAACACATCAAGATGAACAAGTACCATCGTGATAACGTCCATGATAAAGTGATGGGATTCTTGAATTTGCATATAAATAAAATCTCACCAATGGAAAATGATAACGATTTGGCGCGGAGGATGTCACTTAAGGAAGTGTGGGACCAGAACTACGCTAAGAAGACAAAGGAGTTAGAGTCTGAGCAGCGAAGGCTCAGTCGTAACCATGATTCATTGTCAAATTCTGATATAGAACGGAAACGTTCCATGAACTCCATGCCTTTTATGAACATTTTTCGTTCTAAAAGTTTTGGAGACCAGACATTAGAGAACCTCTACAGGCGATATTTTCTCAAAGTCAACCAATCATCACAGTCTACCATGCACATTCTATGCATCATGATATGCATCCATCTCGTTGTGGTATTTTACATGAATGGTCTCACTACCGCACATCACGGAATAATCTTAGGTGGCATTATACTATTTCTAATTGTACTGGAGGTTCTTCTGTTTTATATCCGCCTAGATTTCACGATGTTACAGATTATCTGCCACCTGTCGATTCTCTCACTGTTGGGTGTGGTATTTACTATTACTATGGACACAATACCACGTGACATGTCGGACGGAGTTTGGGTTACTTTGTTCTTTGTTTACATAGTCTACACGGGGATCCCCGTGGGCATGACTACATCCTTTACTGCAGGTCTGCTGATACCAACATGTCAGTTAACATCCGCAATCAGCATGAACAGCAGCCGTATTTACACGAATAACCAGGTATGTATTGTACATAGCCATACACCATATGTTTATTGATTTAAAAACATGGAAACCAAGCAATTATGGTGTATAAAGAGAACAAATTCAGGATACAATTGGCTACACACATCTCTTCATTCAATGGTGTTCAAGCAATATGCAAACAAATATTGCACATAATTATTAGTCTGATTCTTAATCAATCTGTACTTCTACAGTGGCAAATTCGTGGATGATACAAAACTATGCAGCAGTGATTCATCTAAAGCAGAAGTTGATATATTGAAGTCCGATTTAGATAAAATTTGGGAATGGTCTGTGAAGTGACAAATGGAGTTTAATGTAGATAAATGTACAGTCATCCATATGGGTAGATTCAATACTGAACGGAATTACAAAATGAGAGTGAACAATATTAGCAAGATAGAAAAGGAAAGGGATCTAGAGGTTATAATATATCATACAGGTAACGTGAGTGAGCAAGTCCAGGTACCAGTGAAAAAGGCTGATGCAATGTTAGGTATGATAAAAGGAAACATTACACAAAAGAGCAAGGAAGTGATTGTCAAACTGTATAAAGCATTAGTTAGACCTAGATTGGAGTACTGTGTACAGGTGTGGAGTCCTTATCGTATAGGAGATATCAGCATGTTGGAAAGTATACAAAAATTAGCGAAAAAGCTGATAGTGGTATTCCAGAATTGCAGTTATGAAGAAAGTCAGAAAAACCAGCCTACAGTGTCTAGAAAAGAGAATAATTCGAGGTGACTCAATACTGGTTTATAAGATAATCAAAGGAACGTATAAATTAGACTTTAACAAGTTTTCTTTCAAAATACAACCGCTTACAAAAATAAGACGACATAGCTACAAATTAACTAAAGAAAGCTCCAGATTAAATATTAGGAAATATTTGTTTATTCAGAGAGTGATGAATGTTTGGAATGCATTGCCACATGAAGAAGTGGAGGCAAGGACAATTAATGCATTTAAGAATTGATTAGACGCGCACGGCTTTTAGATCAATGAAATGTAAATGAAACTGATTGTTTACTTACTCTGCAGTCTTCTAAACCATTAAGTTGAGGTCCCAGCTCTGACGTAAACTGGATGTAGCCGGGAAGAGGATTTCTTGCTTAGTGGGCTAGGCCTAAGCAGGTTATTACTTCCCTGCATTGGAAAAAGGGCCGCAGAGGGTGGTTAACCGATGTGCGATTCCATCTTAATATAATCAAACACTATAGGAAAGAAGACCCGCAGCCCGTGGGGCGTTATCTATGCTGCTCTTAACAAACCACCTAACCATGGCCGGTTTACGCAATGTCACACAGTTATTCGCCTCTTGCGACATGCTCTCTGCGGGGCAGTGGAGCTATGCTTCTCCTTGTCATTAACAAATACCCAGGCGGACCACTCAGGACTTCTTACAAGGGGCTTCTCATAAGTCTTAACCCTGACCATGAAGGAGTAGAAGGAGGAAGTTTGAAATTTGGCACAGTGTTTATTCCTTCTCAATGTAGCCACCACCTGAAATTATACATTACTGCCATCTATGCGTGACTTTGAATAGACCTTCAGAATAAAGTAACCTATTTTTCGAAATAATCTAATTACGACAAACCACTATGACATCTTCGTCACTATCAAAATGATTTCTTTTGAGAGAGTTTTTTTAGTTTTGGGAAAAGAAAATAGTCTAATAGAGCTAAATCCGGAAAATATGGTGCGTATGGAAGAATTTCAATATTCAAATCGTTGACTGTTTGCAGACCAAGCCTTGCTTTATGGGAGGGCGCGTTATCTTGAAGCAAAGGCAGAATTTGAGTGCTCGCTATCTTTCGTTTTCTGGTCACAGTCTTTCTTAGTTTGGTAAGGATATCTGCTTAATATTCCCCGTGAACCGTGTTGCCATGAGGCAGGTAATCTTTCAATATGACAACTTTGACGTCCCAAAAAACAGTCAGCATCACTTTTATTGCAGATTTCTGTGCTCTTTGCTTAACATGTGTTGGTGAGCCCGGGATTGTCCGCTGCATGCTGGAAATTTTGGATTCTGGGTCATAATGGTGAACCCAAGTCCCATCTATTGTCACCATGGTTGGCAACATGTTTTTCGACCTGCACATTCTGAGCAACTGGCCAAAACAATCAACTCTCGTTTGTTTCTGTTCACATATCACCAGACGCGGGACTCAGCAGGCACACACTTTTCTCATGTTTAGCCTGTTGTGTAAAATTCTAAAAACTGTACTTTCATTCAGTTTTGCTAACCTATATATCTCTGCAATTATCATTTTCCAATTCTGGTAAATTATTTTGTTCACTCTTGCAGCATTTTCATAGCTGCACTGAGGATGGTCTTCCTGATCTTGAAAGGTCAGCAACATGGAAACGGCCATACTTAAACTGCCTACACCAGTTTTTTTTCAGAAACATACGAAGGACAGAATTGCTCAAACACTGGTTCCATCCCCCTGTGTATTTCTGTAGGTGTTTTGCCCTGCAACATCAAGAATTTTATCACAGTTCTGACCTCTGATGTCTCTATTGTTCTGACAATCCGTTAGAGTAGCAGATCCGGTCAATAATGTGTGCTGCGCCATGGATCATGCCGGGTAAACTCGTCGAGGAGGGAAATTCATACTACTCAAGTCGAGTACAAATTCTATGAGCTACATATGTGCCAAATTTCAACTTTCTCCTGCTACTCCTTTATAGTCAGCGTAAAGACGTATGACAAGCCCCTTGTGTTATGTGGTGTTAAAATGATAGACGAAATAAATGGAATATATATATTATGTGTGCTACTCTAATGGTGCACGGCTTTCTCCATGAGAACAAAATGAGGTTTTGAAGCATACCGACGTCTTACTATCTAAACATCAATTATTTAGATATGGTTTTAGGGGATAGTTTGGGTGAATGAATAAGGATGAGAAAATGGGAGTGTGGTTAAGTGACGAGGGAGGAGAGAATGTGAGTGTGGTGTAGGGATGAGAGAGGAGAGAATGGGAGTGTGGTTTAGGGATGAGAGAGGAGAGAATGTGAATGTGGTTTAGGGATGAGAGAATGTGAGTGTGGTGTAGGGATAAGAGAGGAGAGAATGTGAGTGTGGTTTAGGGATGAGAGAGGAGAGAATGTGAGTGTGGTTTAGTGATGAAAGAGGAAGGAATGTGAGTGTGGTTTAGGGATGAGAGAGGAGAGAATGTGAGTGTGGTTTAGTGATGAAAGAGGAAGGAATGTGAGTGTGGTTTAGGGATGAGAGAGGAGAGAATGTGAGTGTGGTTTAGGGATGAGAGAGGAGAGAATGTGAGTGTGGTTTAGGAATGAGCGAAATGAGTTTAGTTTAGGGATGAGAGAATGGGAGTGTGGTGTAGGGATGAGAGAGGGGAGAATGCGAGTGTGGTGTAGGGATGAGACAGGAGAGAATGTGAGTGTGGTTTAGGAATGAGAGAGGAGAGAATGTGAGTGTGGTTTAGGAATGAGAGAATGTAATTGTGGTTTAGGGATGAGAGAGGAGAGAATGTGAGTGTGGTTTAGGGATGAGAGAATGTAATTGTGGTTTAGGGATGAGAGAGGAGAGAATTTGAGTGTGGTTTAGGGATGAGAGAATGTAATTGTGGTTTAGGGATGAGAGAGGAGAGAATGTGAGTGTAGTTTAGGGATGAAATAATGTAATTGTGGTTTAGGGATGAGAGAGGAGAGAATGTGAGTGTGGTTTAGGAATGAGAGATGAGAGAATGTGAGTGTGGTTTAGGGATGAGAGAATGTAATTGTGGTTTAGGGATGAGAGAGGAGAGAATGTGAGTGTGGTTTAGGAATGAGAGATGAGAAAATGTGAGTGTGGTTTAGGGATGAGAGAATGTAATTGTGGTTTAGGGATGAGAGAGGAGAGAATGTGAGTGTGGTTTAGGGATGAGAGAATGTAATTGTGGTATAGGGATGAGAGAGGAGAGAATGTGAGTGTGGTTTAGGGATGAGAGAATGTAATTGTGGTTTAGGGATGAGAGAGGAGAGAATGTGAGTGTGGTTTAGGGATGAGAGAGGAGAGAATGTGAGTGTGGTTTAGGGATGAGAGAGGAGAGAATGTGAGTGTGGTGTAGGGATGAGAGAATGTGAGGGTGGTGTAGGGATTAGAGATGAGAGAATGTGAGTGTGGCGGAGGGATGAGACAGGAGAGACTGTGAGTGTGGTGTAGGGATGAGAGATGATAAAATGTGAGTGTGGTTTAAGGATGATAGAGGAGAGAATTTGAGTGTGGTTTAGGGATGAGAGAGGAGAGAATGTGAGTGTGGTTTAGGGATGAGAGAGGAGAGAATGTGAGTGTGGTTTAAGGATGATAGAGGAGAGAATTTGAGTGTGGTTTAGGGATGAGAGAGGAGAGAATGTGAGTGTGGTTTAGGGATGAGAGAGGAGAGAATGTGAGTGTGGTTTAGGGATGAGAGAGGAGAGAATGTGAGTGTGGTTTAAGGATGATAGAGGAGAGAATTTGAGTGTGGTTTAGGGACGAGAGAGGAGAGAATGTGAGTGTGGTTTAGGGATGAGAGAGGAGAGAATGTGAGTGTGGTTTAGGGATGAGAGAGGAGAGAATGTGAGTGTGGTGTAGATATGAGAGAGGAGAGAATGTGAGTGTCGTGTAGGGATGAGAGATGAGAAAATGTGAGTGTGGTGTAGGGATGAGAGAGGAGAGACTGTGAGTGTTGTGTAGGGATGATAGAAGAGAGAATGTGAGTGTGGTGTAGCGATGAGAGATGAGAGAATGTGAGTGTTGTTTAGGGATGAGAGAATGTAATTGTGGTTTAGGGATGAGAGGAGAGAATGTGAGTGTGGCTTAGGGATGAGGGAATGTGAGTGTAGTTTAGGGATAAGAGAGGAGAAAATGTGAGTGTAGTTTAGGGATAAGAGAGTAGAGAATGTGAGTGTAGTTTAGAAATAAGAGAGGAGAGAATGTGAGTGTAATTTTGGGATAAGAGAGGAAAGAATGTGAGTGTGGTGTAGCGATGAGAGATGAGAGAATGTGAGTGTGGTTTAGGGATGAGAGAGGAGAAAATGTGAGTGTAGTTTAGGGATAAGAGAGGAGAGAATGTGAGTGTGGTGTAGCGATGAGAGATGAGAGAATGTGAGTGTAGTTTAGGGATAAGAGAGGAGAAAATGTGAGTGTAGTTTAGGGATAAGAGAGTAGAGAATGTGAGTGTAGTTTAGAAATAAGAGAGGAGAGAATGTGAGTGTAATTTTTGGGATAAGAGAGGAGAGAATGTGAGTGTGGTTTAGGGATGAGAGAGGAGAGAATGTGAGTGTGGCTTAGGGATGAGGGAATGTGAGTGTAGCTTAGGGATAAAAGAGGAGAAAATGTGAGTGTAATTTTGGGATAAGAGAGGAGAGAATGTGAGTGTGGTGTAGGAATGAGAGAGGAGATAATGTGAGTATGGTTTAGGGATGAGAGAGGAGAGAATGTGAGTGTGGTGTAGGTATGAGAGAGGAGAGAATGTGAGTTTGGTGTAGGGATGAGAGAGGAGAGAATGTGAGTGTGGTTTAGTGATGAAAGAGGAAGGAATGTGAGTGTGGTTTAGGGATGAGAGAGGAGAGAATGTGAGTGTGGTTTAGGGATGAGAGAGGAGAGAATGTGAGTGTGGTTTAGGGATGAGCGAAATGAGTTTAGTTTAGGGATGAGAGAATGTGAGTGTGGTGTAGGGATGAGAGAGGGGAGAATGCGAGTGTGGTGTAGGGATGAGACAGGAGAGAATGTGAGTGTGGTTTTGGAATGAGAGAGGAGAGAATGTGAGTGTGGTTTAGGAATGAGAGAATGTAATTGTGGTTTAGGGATGAGAGAGGAGAGAATGTGAGTGTGGTTTAGGGATGAGAGAATGTAATTGTGGTTTAGGGATGAGAGAGGAGAGAATTTGAGTGTGGTTTAGGGATGAGAGAATGTAATTGTGGTTTAGGGATGAGAGAGGAGAGAATGTGAGTGTGGTTTAGGGATGAGAGAATGTAATTGTGGTTTAGGGATGAGAGAGGAGAGAATGTGAGTGTGGTTTAGGAATGAGAGATGAGAGAATGTGAGTGTGGTTTAGGAATGAGAGAATGTAATTGTGGTTTAGTGATGAGAGAGGAGAGAATGTGAGTGTGGTTTAGGGATGAGAGAATGTAATTGTGGTATAGAGATGAGAGAGGAGAGAATGTGAGTGTGGTTTAGGGATGAGAGAATGTAATTGTGGTTTAGGGATGAGAGAGGAGAGAATGTGAGTGTGGTTTAGGGATGAGAGAGGAGAGAATGTGAGTGGTGTGTAGGGATAAGAGAGGAGAGAATGTGAGTGTGGGGTAGGGATGAGAGAATGTGAGGGTGGTGTAGGGATTAGAGATGAGAGAATGTGAGTGTGGCGGAGGGATGAGACAGGAGAGACTGTGAGTGTGGTGTAGGGATGAGAGATGAGAAAATGTGAGTGTGGTTTAAGGATGATAGAGGAGAGAATTTGAGTGTGGTTTAGGGATGAGAGAGGAGAGAATGTGAGTGTGGTTTAGGGATGAGAGAGGAGAGAATGTGAGTGTGGTTTAAGGATGATAGAGGAGAGAATTTGAGTGTGGTTTAGGGATGAGAGAGGAGAGAATGTGAGTGTGATTTAGGGATGAGAGAGGAGAGAATGTGAGTGTGGTTTAGGGATGAGAGAGGAGAGAATGTGAGTGTGGTTTAAGGATGATAGAGGAGAGAATTTGAGTGTGGTTTAGGGATGAGAGAGGAGAGAATGTGAGTGTGGTTTAGGGATGAGAGAGGAGAGAATGTGAGTGTGGTTTAGGGATGAGAGAGGAGAGAATGTGAGTGTGGTGTAGATATGAGAGAGGAGAGAATGTGAGTGTTGTGTAGGGATGAGAGATGAGAAAATGTGAGTGTGGTGTAGGGATGAGAGAGGAGAGACTGTGAGTGTTGTGTAGGGATGATAGAGGAGAGAATGTGAGTGTGGTGTAGCGATGAGAGATGAGAGAATGTGAGTGTTGTTTAGGGATGAGAGAATATAATTGTGGTTTAGGGATGAGAGGAGAGAATGTGAGTGTGGCTTAGGGATGAGGGAATGTGAGTGTAGTTTAGGGATAAGAGAGGAGAAAATGTGAGTGTAGTTTAGGGATAAGAGAGTAGAGAATGTGAGTGTAGTTTAGAAATAAGAGAGGAGAGAATGTGAGTGTAATTTTGGGATAAGAGAGGAGAGAATGTGAGTGTGGTGTAGCGATGAGAGATGAGAGAATGTGAGTGTGGTGTAGCGATGAGAGATGAGAGAATGTGAGTGTTGTTTAGGGATGAGAGAATGTAATTGTGGTTTAGGGATGAGAGGAGAGAATGTGAGTGTGGCTTAGGGATGAGGGAATGTGAGTGTAGCTTAGGGATAAGAGAGGAGAAAATGTGAGTGTAATTTTGGGATAAGAGAGGAGAGAATGTGAGTGTGGTGTAGGAATGAGAGAGGATATAATGTGAGTATGGTTTAGGGATGAGAGAGGAGAGAATGTGAGTGTGGTGTAGGTATGAGAGAGGAGAGAATGTGAGTTTGGTGTAGGGATGAGAGAGGAGAGAATGTGAGTGTGGTTTAGTGATGAAAGAGGAAGGAATGTGAGTGTGGTTTAGGGATGAGAGAGGAGAGAATGTGAGTGTGGTTTAGGGATGAGAGTGGAGAGAATGTGAGTGTGGTTTAGGGATGAGCGAAATGAGTTTAGTTTAGGGATGAGAGAATGTGAGTGTGGTGTAGGGATGAGAGAGGGGAGAATGCGAGTGTGGTGTAGGGATGAGACAGGAGAGAATGTGAGTGTGGTTTTGGAATGAGAGAGGAGAGAATGTGAGTGTGGTTTAGGAATGAGAGAATGTAATTGTGGTTTAGGGATGAGAGAGGAGAGAATGTTAGTGTGGTTTAGGGATGAGAGAATGTAATTGTGGTTTAGGGATGAGAGAGGAGAGAATGTGAGTGTGGTTTAGGGATGAGAGAGGAGAGAATGTGAGTGTGGTTTAAGGATGATAGAGGAGAGAATTTGAGTGTGGTTTAGGGATGAGAGAGGAGAGAATGTGAGTGTGGTTTAGGGATGAGAGAGGAGAGAATGTGAGTGTGGTTTAGGGATGAGAGAGGAGAGAATGTGAGTGTGGTGTAGATATGAGAGAGGAGAGAATGTGAGTGTTGTGTAGGGATGAGAGATGAGAAAATGTGAGTGTGGTGTAGGGATGAGAGAGGAGAGACTGTGAGTGTTGTGTAGGGATGATAGAGGAGAGAATGTGAGTGTGGTGTAGCGATGAGAGATGAGAGAATGTGAGTGTTGTTTAGGGATGAGAGAATATAATTGTGGTTTAGGGATGAGAGGAGAGAATGTGAGTGTGGCTTAGGGATGAGGGAATGTGAGTGTAGTTTAGGGATAAGAGAGGAGAAAATGTGAGTGTAGTTTAGGGATAAGAGAGTAGAGAATGTGAGTGTAGTTTAGAAATAAGAGAGGAGAGAATGTGAGTGTAATTTTGGGATAAGAGAGGAGAGAATGTGAGTGTGGTGTAGCGATGAGAGATGAGAGAATGTGAGTGTGGTGTAGCGATGAGAGATGAGAGAATGTGAGTGTTGTTTAGGGATGAGAGAATGTAATTGTGGTTTAGGGATGAGAGGAGAGAATGTGAGTGTGGCTTAGGGATGAGGGAATGTGAGTGTAGCTTAGGGATAAGAGAGGAGAAAATGTGAGTGTAATTTTGGGATAAGAGAGGAGAGAATGTGAGTGTGGTGTAGGAATGAGAGAGGATATAATGTGAGTATGGTTTAGGGATGAGAGAGGAGAGAATGTGAGTGTGGTGTAGGTATGAGAGAGGAGAGAATGTGAGTTTGGTGTAGGGATGAGAGAGGAGAGAATGTGAGTGTGGTTTAGTGATGAAAGAGGAAGGAATGTGAGTGTGGTTTAGGGATGAGAGAGGAGAGAATGTGAGTGTGGTTTAGGGATGAGAGAGGAGAGAATGTGAGTGTGGTTTAGGGATGAGCGAAATGAGTTTAGTTTAGGGATGAGAGAATGTGAGTGTGGTGTAGGGATGAGAGAGGGGAGAATGCGAGTGTGGTGTAGGGATGAGACAGGAGAGAATGTGAGTGTGGTTTTGGAATGAGAGAGGAGAGAATGTGAGTGTGGTTTAGGAATGAGAGAATGTAATTGTGGTTTAGGGATGAGAGAGGAGAGAATGTTAGTGTGGTTTAGGGATGAGAGAATGTAATTGTGGTTTAGGGATGAGAGAGGAGATAATGTGAGTGTGGTTTAGGGATGAGAGAATGTAATTGTGGTTTAGGGATGAGAGAGGAGAGAATGTGAGTGTGGTTTAGGGATGAGAGAATGTAATTGTGGTTTAGGGATGAGAGAGGAGAGAATGTGAGTGGGGTTTAGGAATGAGAGATGACAGAATGTGAGTGTGGTTTAGGAATGAGAGAATGTAATTGTGGTTTAGTGATGAGAGAGGAGAGAATGTGAGTGTGGTTTAGGGATGAGAGAATGTAATTGTGGTATAGAGATGAGAGAGGAGAGAATGTGAGTGTGGTTTAGGGATGAGAGAATGTAATTGTGGTTTAGGGATGAGAGAGGAGAGAATGTGAGTGTGGTTTAGGGATGAGAGAGGAGAGAATGTGAGTGGTGTGTAGGGATAAGAGAGGAGAGAATGTGAGTGTGGTGTAGGGATGAGAGAATGTGAGGGTGGTGTAGGGATTAGAGATGAGAGAATGTGAGTGTGGCGGAGGGATGAGACAGGAGAGACTGTGAGTGTGGTGTAGGGATGAGAGATGAGAAAATGTGAGTGTGGTTTAAGGATGATAGAGGAGAGAATTTGAGTGTGGTTTAGGGATGAGAGAGGAGAGAATGTGAGTGTGGTTTAGGGATGAGAGAGGAGAGAATGTGAGTGTGGTTTAAGGATGATAGAGGAGAGAATTTGAGTGTGGTTTAGGGATGAGAGAGGAGAGAATGTGAGTGTGATTTAGGGATGAGAGAGGAGAGAATGTGAGTGTGGTTTAGGGATGAGAGAGGAGAGAATGTGAGTGTGGTTTAAGGATGATAGAGGAGAGAATTTGAGTGTGGTTTAGGGATGAGAGAGGAGAGAATGTGAGTGTGGTTTAGAGATGAGAGAGGAGAGAATGTGAGTGTGGTTTAGGGATGAGAGAGGAGAGAATGTGAGTGTGGTGTAGATATGAGAGAGGAGAGAATGTGAGTGTCGTGTAGGGATGAGAGATGAGAAAATGTGAGTGTGGTGTAGGGATGAGAGAGGAGAGACTGTGAGTGTTGTGTAGGGATGATAGAGGAGAGAATGTGAGTGTGGTGTAGCGATGAGAGATGAGAGAATGTGAGTGTTGTTTAGGGATGAGAGAATGTAATTGTGGTTTAGGGATGAGAAGAGAGAATGTGAGTGTGGCTTAGGGATGAGGGAATGTGAGTGTAGTTTAGGGATAAGAGAGGAGAAAATGTGAGTGTAGGTTAGGGATAAGAGAGTAGAGAATGTGAGTGTAGTTTAGAAATAAGAGAGGAGAGAATGTGAGTGTAATTTTGGGATAAGAGAGGAGAGAATGTGAGTGTGGTGTAGCGATGAGAGATGAGAGAATGTGAGTGTGGTTTAGGGATGAGAGAGGAGAGAATCTGAGTGTGGTTTAAGGATGAGAGAGGAGAGAATGTGAGTGTGGTGTAGGGATGAGAGAGGAGAGAATGTGATTGTGGTTTAGGGATGAGAGATTGTGAGTGTGGTTTAGGGATGAGAGAGGAGAGAATGTGAGTGTGGCTTAGGGATGAGGGAATGTGAGTGTAGCTTATGGATAAGAGAGGAGAAAATGTGAGTGTAATTTTGGGATAAGAGAGGAGAGAATGTGAGTGTGGTGTAGGAATGAGAGAGGAGATAATGTGAGTATGGTTTAGGGATGAGAGAGGAGAGAATGTGAGTGTGGTGTAGGTATGAGAGAGGAGAGAATGTGAGTTTGGTGTAGGGATGAGAGAGGAGAGAATGTGAGTTTTGTGTAGGAATGAGAGAGGAGAGAATGTGAGTGTGGTTTAGGGAATAGAGAATGTAATTTTGGTTTAGGGATGAGAAAGGAGAGAATGTGAGTGTGGTTTAGGGATGAGAGATGAGAGAATGTGAGTGTGGTTTAGCGATGAGGGAATGTGAGTGTGGTGTAGGGATGAGAGAGGAGAAAAAAGTGAGTGTGGTGTAGGGATGAGAGATTAGAGAATGTAAGTGTGGTTTAGAGATGAGAGAGGAGAGAATGTGAGTGTGGTTTAGGGATGAGAGAGGAGAGAATGTGAGTATGGTTTAGTGATGAGAGAATGTGAGTGTGGTGTAGGGATGAGAAAGGAGAAAAAAGTGAGTGTGTTGTAGGCATGAGAGATGAGAGAATGTGAGTGTGGTGTAGGGATGAGAGAGGAGAGACTGTGAGTGTGGTGTAGGGATGAAAGAGGAGAGATTGTGAGTGTGGTGTAGGGATGAGACAGGAGAGAATGTGAGTGTGGTTTAGGAATGAGAGAGGAGAGAATGTGAGTGTGGTTTAGGAATGAGAGAGGAGATAATGTGAGTGTGGTTTAGGGATGAGAGAGGAGAGAATGTGAGTGTGGTTTAGGGATGAGCGAAATGAGTTTAGTTTAGGGATGAGAGAATGTGAGTGTGGTGTAGGGATGAGAGAGGGGAGAATGTGAGTGTGGTGTGTGTAGGGATGAGAGAGGGGAGAATGTGAGTGTGGTGTAGGGATGAGACAGGAGAGAATGTGAGTGTGGTTTAGGAATGAGAGAGGAGAGAATGTGAGTGTGGTTTAGGAATGAGATAATGTAATTGTGGTTTAGGGATGAGAGAGGAGAGAATGTGAGTGTGGTTTAGGGATGAGAGAATGTAATTGTGGTTTAGGGATGAGAGAGGAGAGAATTTGAGTGTGGTTTAGGGATGAGAGAATGTAATTGTGGTTTAGGGATGAGAGAGGAGAGAATGTGAGTGTAGTTTAGGGATGAGAGAATGTAATTGTGGTTTAGGGATGAGAGAGGAGAGAATGTGAGTGTGGCTTAGGGATGAGAGAATGTAATTGTGGTTTAGGGATGAGAGAGGAGAGAATGTGAGTGTGGTGTAGGGATGAGAGAGGAGAGAATGTGAGTGTGGTTTAGGAATGAGAGATGAGAGAATGTGAGTGTGGTTTAGGGATGAGAGAATGTAATTGTGGTTTAGGGATGAGAGAGGAGAGAATGTGAGTGTGGTTTAGGGATGAGAGAATGTAATTGTGGTTTAGGGATGAGAGAGGAGAGAATGTGAGTTTGGTTTAGGGATGAGAGAATGGAATTGTGGTTTAGGGATGAGAGAGGAGAGAATGTGAGTGTGGTTTAGGGATGAGAGAATGTAATTGTGGTTTAGGGATGAGAGAGGAGAGAATGTCAGTGTGGTTTAGGGATGAGAAAGGAGAGAATGTGAGTGTGGTGTAGGGATGAGAGAGGAGAGAATGTGAGTGTGGTGTAGGGATGAGAGAGGAGAGACTGTGAGTGTGGTGTAGGGATGATAGAGGAGAGACTGTGAGTGTGGTGTAGGGATGAGAGAGGAGAGAATGTGAGTGTGGTTTAAGGATGATAGAGGAGAGAATTTGAGTGTGGTTTAGGGATGAGAGAGGAGAGAATGTGAGTGTGGCTTAGGGATGAGAGAGGAGAGAATGTGAGTGTGGTTTAGGGATGAGAGAGGAGAGAATGTGAGTGTGGTGTAGATATGAGAGAGGAGAGAATGTGAGTGTCGTGTAGGGATGAGAGATGAGAAAATGTGAGTGTGGTGTAGGGATGAGAGAGGAGAGACTGTGAGTGTTGTGTAGGGATGATAGAGAAGAGAATGTGAGTGTGGTATAGCGATGAGAGATGAGAGAATGTGAGTGTGGTTTAGGGATGAGAGAATGTAATTGTGGTTTAGGGATGAGAGAGGAGAGAATGTGAGTGTGGCTTAGGGATGAGGGAATGTGAGTGTAGTTTAGGGATAAGAGAGGAGAAAATGTGAGTGTAGTTTAGGGATAAGAGAGTAGAGAATGTGAGTGTAGTTTAGAAATAAGAGAGGAGAGAATGTGAGTGTAATTTTGGGATAAGAGAGGAGAGAATGTGAGTGTGGTTTAGGGATGAGAGAGGAGAAAATGTGAGTGTAGTTTAGGGATAAGAGAGGAGAGAATGTGAGTGTGGTGTAGCGATGAGAGATGAGAGAATGTGAGTGTAGTTTAGGGATAAGAGAGGAGCAAATGTGAGTGTAGTTTGGGGATAAGAGAGTAGATAATGTGAGTGTAGTTTAGAAATAAGAGAGGAGAGAATGTGAGTGTAATTTTGGGATAAGAGAGGAGAGAATGTGAGTGTGGTGTAGCGATGAGAGATGAGAGAATGTGAGTGTGGTTTAGGGATGAGAGAGGAAAGAATCTGAGTGTGGTTTAAGGATGAGAGAGGAGAGAATGTGAGTGTGATGTAGGGATGAGAGAGGAGAGAATGTGATTGTGGTTTAGGGATGAGAGAGGAGAGATTGTGGGTGTGGTTTAGGGATGAGAGAGGAGAGAATGTGAGTGTGGCTTAGGGATGAGGGAATGTGAGTGTAGCTTAGGGATAAGAGAGGAGAAAATGTGAGTGTAATTTTGGGATAAGAGAGGAGAGAATGTGAGTGTGATGTAGGAATGAGAGAGTAGATAATGTGAGTAGGGTTTAGGGATGAGAGAGGAGAGAATGTGAGTGTGGTGTAGGTATGAGAGAGGAAAGAATGTGAGTTTGGTGTAGGGATGAGAGAGGAGAGAATGTGAGTTTTGTGTAGGAATGAGAGAGGAGAGAATGTGAGTGTGGTTTAGGGATGAGAGAATGTAATTTTGGTTTAGGGATGAGAAAGGAGAGAATGTGAGTGTGGTTTAGGGATGAGAGATGAGAGAATGTGAGTGTGGTTTAGCGATGAGGGAATGTGAGTGTGGTTTAGGGATAAGAGAGGAGAGAATGTGAGTGTGGTGTAGGGATGAGAGATGAGAGAATGTAAGTGTGGTTTAGGGATGAGAGAGGAGAGAATGTGAGTGTGGTTTAGGGATGAGAGAGGAGAGAATGTGAGTGTGGTTTAGTGATGAGAGAATGTGAGTGTGGTGTAGGTATGAGAGAGGAGAAAAAAGTGAGTGTGGTGTAGGGATGAGAGATGAGAGAATGTGAGTGTGGTGTAGGGATGAGAGAGGAGAGACTGTGAGTGTGGTGTAGGGATGAAAGAGGAGAGATTGTGAGTGTGGTGTAGGGATGAGAGAATGTGAGGGTGGTGTAGGGATTAGAGATGAGAGAATGTGAGTGTGGCGGAGGGATGAGACAGGAGAGACTGTGAGTGTGGTGTAGGGATGATAGAGGAGAGACTGTGAGTGTGGTGTAGGTATGAGAGAGGAGAGAATGTGAGTGTGGTTTAAAGATGATAGAGGAGAGAATTTGAGTGTGGTTTAGGGATGAGAGAGGAGAGAATGTGAGTGTCGTGTAGGGATGAGAGAGGAGAGAATGTGAGTGTGGTGTAGATATGAGAGAGGAGAGACTGTGAGTGTTGTGTAGGGATGATAGAGGAGAGAATGTGATTGTGGATTAGGGATGAGAGAATGTAAGTTTGGTTCAGAGATGAGAGAGGAGAGAAAGTGAGTGTAATTGTGGGATAAGAGAGGAGAGAATGTGAGTGTGGTGTAGAAATGAGAGAGGAGATAATGTGAGTGTGGTTTAATGATGAGAGAGGAGAGAATGTGAGTGTGGTTTAGGGACGAGCGAAATGAGTTTAGTTTAGGGATGAGAGAATGTGAGTGTGGTGTAGGGATGAGAGAGGGGAAAATGTGAGTGTGGTGTAGGGATGAGACAGGAGAGAATGTGAGTGTGGTTTAGGAATTAGAGAGGAGAGAATGTGAGTGTGGTTTAGGAATGAGAGAATGTAATTGTGGTTTAGGGATGAGAGAGGAGAGAATGTTAGTGTGGTTTAGGGATGAGAGAATGTAATTGTGGTTTAGGGATGAGAGAGGAGAGAATTTGAGTGTGGTTTAGGGATGAGAGAATGTAATTGTGGTTTAGGGATGAGAGAGGAGAGAATGTGAGTGTAGCTTAGGGATGAGAGAATGTAATTGTGGTTTAGGGATGAGAGAGGAGAGAATGTGAGAGTGGTTTAGGGATGAGAGAATGTAATTGTGGTTTAGGGATGAGAGAGGAGAGAATGTGAGTGTGGTTTAGGGATGAGAGAATGTAATTGTGGTTTAGGGATGAGAGAGGAGAGAATGTGAGTGTGGTTTAGGGATGAGAGAGGAGAGAATGTGAGTGTGGTGTAGGGATGAGAGAGGAGAGAATGTGAGTGTGGTGTAGGGATAAGAGAGGAGAGAATGTGAGTGTGGTGTAGGGATGAGAGAATGTGAGGGTGGTGTAGGGATTAGAGATGAGAGAATGTGAGTGTGGCGGAGGGATGAGACAGGAGAGACTGTGAGTGTGGTGTAGGGATGATAGAGGAGAGACTGTGAGTGTGGTGTAGGGATGAGAGAGGAGAGAATGTGAGTGTGGTTTAAAGATGATAGAGGAGAGAATTTGAGTGTGGTTTAGGGATGAGAGAGGAGAGAATGGGAGTGTCGTGTAGGGATGAGAGAGGAGAGAATGTGAGTGTGGTGTAGATATGAGAGAGGAGAGACTGTGAGTGTTGTGTAGGGATAATAGAGGAGAGAATGTGAGTGTAGTTTAGGGATGAGAGAGGAGAGAATGTGAGTGTGGCTTAGGGATGAGGGAATGTGAGTGTAGTTTAGGGATAAGAGAGGAGAAAATGTGAGTGTAGTTTAGGGATAAGAGAGTAGAGAATGTGAGTGTGGTTTAGGGATGAGAGAGGAGAGAATGTGAGTGTGGTTTAGCGACGAGGGAATGTGAGTGTGGTGTAGGGATGAGAGAGGAGAAAAAAGTGAGTGTGGTGTAGGGATGAGAGATTAGAGAATGTAAGTGTGGTTTAGGGATGAGAGAGGAGAGAATGTGAGTAAGGTTTAGGGATGAGAGAGGAGAGAATGTGAGTATGGTTTAGTGATGAGAGAATGTGAGTGTGGTGTAGGGATGAGAGAGGAGAAAAAAGTGAGTGTGGTGTAGGGATGAGAGATGAGAGAATGTGAGTGTGGTGTAGGGATGAGAGAGGAGAGAATGTGAGTGTGGTTTAGGGATGAGAGAGGAGAGAATGTGAGTATGGTTTAGTGATGAGAGACTGTGAGTGTGGTGTAGGGATGAGAGAGGAGAAAAAAGTGAGTGTGGTGTAGGGATGAGAGATGAGAGAATGTGAGTGTGGTGTAGGGATGAGAGAGGAGAGACTGTGAGTGTGGTGTAGGGATGAAAGAGGAGAGATTGTGAGTGTGGTGTAGCGATGAGAGATGAGAGAATGTGAGTGTGGTTTAGGAATGAGAGAATGTAATTGTGGTTCAGAGATGAGAGAGGAGAGAATGTGAGTGTAATTTTGGGATAAGAGAGGAGAGAATGTGAGTGTGGTGTAGGAATGAGAGAGGAGATAATGTGAGTGTGGTTTAGGGATGAGAGAGGAGAGAATGTGAGTGTGGTTTAGGGATGAGCGAAATGAGTTTAGTTTAGGGATGAGAGAATGTGAGTGTGGTGTAGGGATGAGAGAGGGGAGAATGTGAGTGTGGTGTGTGTAGGGATGAGAGAGGGGAGAATGTGAGTGTGGTGTAGGGGTGAGACAGGAGAGAATGTGAGTGTGGTTTAGGAATGAGAGAGGAGAGAATGTGAGTGTGGTTTAGGAATGAGAGAATGTAATTGTGGTTTAGGGATGAGAGAGGAGAGAATGTGAGTGTGGTTTAGGGATGAGAGAATGTAATTGTGGTTTAGGGATGAGAGAGGAGAGAATTTGAGTGTGGTTTAGGGATGAGAGAATGTAATTGTGGTTTAGGGATGAGAGAGGAGAGAATGTGAGTGTAGTTTAGGGATGAGAGAATGTAATTGTGGTTTAGGGATGAGAGAGGAGAGAATGTGAGTGTGGTTTATGGATGAGAGAATGTAATTGTGGTTTAGGGATGAGAGAGGAGAGAATGTGAGTGTGGTGTAGGGATGAGAGAGGAGAGAATGTGAGTGTGGTTTAGGGATGAGAGATGAGAGAATGTGAGTGTGGTTTAGGGATGAGAGAATGTAATTGTGGTTTAGGGATGAGAGAGGAGAGAATGTGAGTGTGGTTTAGGGATGAGAGAATGTAATTGTGGTTTAGGGATGAGAGAGGAGAGAATGTGAGTGTGGTTTAGGGATGAGAGAATGTAATTGTGGTTTAGGGATGAGAGAGGAGAGAATGTGAGTTTGGTTTAGGGATGAGAAAGGAGAGAATGTGAGTGTGGTGTAGGGATGAGAGAGGAGAGAATGTTAGTATGGTGTAGGGATAAGAGAGGAGAGACTGTGAGTGTGGTGTAGGGATGAGAGATGAGAAAATGTGAGTGTGGTGTAGGGATGAGAGAGGAGAGACTGTGAGTGTGGTGTAGGGATGATAGAGGAGAGACTGTGAGTGTGGTGTAGGGAATAGAGAGGAGAGAATGTGAGTGTGGTTTAAGGATGATAGAGGAGAGAATTTTAGTGTGGTTTAGGCATGAGAGACGAGAGAATGTGAGTGTGGTTTAGGGATGAGAGAGGAGAGAATGTGAGTGTGGTTTAGGGATGAGAGAAAAGAGAATGTGAGTGTGGTGTAGATATGAGAGAGGAGAGAATGTGAGTGTCGTGTAGGGATGAGAGATGAGAAAATGTGAGTGTGGTGTAGGGATGAGAGAGGAGAGACTGTGAGTGTTGTGTAGGGATGATAGAGGAGAGAATGTGAGTGTGGTATAGCGATGAGAGATGAGAGAATGTGAGTGTGGTTTAGGGATGAGAGAATGTAATTGTGGTTTAGGGATGAGAGAGGAGAGAATGTGAGTGTGGCTTAGGGATGAGGGAATGTGAGTGTAGTTTAGGGATAAGAGAGGAGAAAATGTGAGTGTAGTTTAGGGATAAGAGTGTAGAGAATGTGAGTGTAGTTTAGAAATAAGAGAGGAGAGAATGTGAGTGTAATTTTGGGAGAAGAGAGGAGAGAATGTGAGTGTGGTTTAGGGATGGGAGAGGAGAAAATGTGAGTGTAGTTTAGGGAAAAGAGAGGAGAGAATGTGAGTGTGGTGTAGCGATGAGAGATGAGAGAATGTGAGTGTAGTTTAGGGATAAGAGAGGAGCAAATGTGAGTGTAGTTTAGGGATAAGAGAGTAGAGAATGTGAGTGTAGTTTAGAAATAAGAGAGGAGAGAATGTGAGTGTAATTTTGGGATAAGAGAGGAGAGAATGTGAGTGTGGTGTAGCGATGAGAGATGAGAGAATGTGAGTGTGGTTTAGGGATGAGAGATAAGAGAATCTGAGTGTGGTTTAAGGATGAGAGAGGAGAGAATGTGAGTGTGGTGTAGGGATGAGAGAGGAGAGAATGTGATTGTGGTTTAGGGATTAGAGAGGAGAGATTGTGAGTGTGGTTTAGGGATGAGAGAGGAGAGAATGTGAGTGTGGCTTAGGGATGAGGGAATGTGAGTGTAGCTTAGGGATAAGAGAGGAGAAAATGTGAGTGTAATTTTGGGATAAGAGAGGAGAGAATGTGAGTGTGATGTAGGAATGAGAGAGTAGATAATGTGAGTATGGTTTAGGGATGAGAGAGGAGAGAATGTGAGTGTGGTGTAGGTATGAGAGAGGAAAGAATGTGAGTTTGGTGTAGGGATGAGAGAGGAGAGAATGTGAGTTTTGTGTAGGAATGAGAGAGGAGAGAATGTGAGTGTGGTTTAGGGATGAGAGAATGTAATTTTGGTTTAGGGATGAGAAAGGAGAGAATGTGGGTGTTGTTTAGTGATGAGAGATGAGAGAATGTGAGTGTGGTTTAGCGATGAGGGAATGTGAGTGTGGTTTAGGGATAAGAGAGGAGAGAATGTGAGTGTGGTGTAGGGATGAGAGATGAGAGAATGTAAGTGTGGTTTAGGGATTAGAGAGGAGAGAATGTGAGTGTGGTTTAGGGATGAGAGAGTAGAGAATGTGAGTGTGGTGTAGGTATGAGAGAGGAGAAAAAAGTGAGTGTGGTGTAGGGATGAGAGATGAGAGAATGTGAGTGTGGTGTAGGGATGAGAGAGGAGAGACTGTGAGTGTGGTGTAGGGATGATAGAGGAGAGATTGTGAGTGTGGTGTAGGGATGAGAGAATGTGAGGGTGGTGTAGGGATTAGAGATGAGAGAATGTGAGTGTGGCGGAGGGATGAGACAGGAGAGACTGTGAGTGTGGTGTAGGGATGATAGAGGAGAGACTGTGAGTGTGGTGTAGGGATGAGAGAGGAGAGAATGTGAGTGTGGTTTAAAGATGATAGAGGAGAGAATTTGAGTGTGGTTTAGGGATGAGAGAGGAGAGAATGTGAGTGTCGTGTAGGGATGAGAGAGGAGAGAATGTGAGTGTGGTGTAGATATGAGAGAGGAGAGACTGTGAGTGTTGTGTAGGGATGATAGAGGAGAGAATGTGAGTGTGGAATAGGGATGAGAGAATGTAAGTGTGGTTCAGAGATGAGAGAGGAGAGAAAGTGAGTGTAATTTTGGGATAAGAGAGGAGAGAATGTGAGTGTGGTGTAGAAAGGAGAGAGGAGATAATGTGAGTGTGGTTTAGGGATGAGAGAGGAGAGAATGTGAGTGTGGTTTAGGGATGAGCGAAATGAGTTTAGTTTAGGGATGAGAGAATGTGAGTGTGGTGTAGGGATGAGAGAGGGGAGAATGTGAGTGTGGTGTAGGGATGAGACAGGAGAGAATGTGAGTATTGTTTAGGAATGAGAGAGGAGAGAATGTGAGTGTGGTTTAGGAATGAGAGAATGTAATTGTGGTTTAGGGATGAGAGAGGAGAGAATGTGAGTGTGGTTTAGGGATGAGAGAATGTAATTGTGGTTTAGGGATGAGAGGGGAGAGAATTTGAGTGTGGTTTAGGGATGAGAGAATGTAATAGTGGTTTAGGGATGAGAGAGGAGAGAATGTGAGTGTAGTTTAGGGATGAGAGAATGTAATTGTGGTTTAGGGATGAGAGAGGAGAGAATGTGAGAGTGGTTTAGGGATGATAGAATGTAATTGTTGTTTAGGGATGAGAGAGGAGAGAATGTGAGTGTGGTTTAGGGATGAGAGAATGTAATTGTGGTTTAGGGATGAGAGAGGATAGAATGTGAGTGTGGTTTAGGGATGAGAGAATGTAATTGTGGTTTAGGGATGAGAGAGGAGAGAATGTGAGTGTGGTTTAGGGATGAGAGAGGAGAGAATGTGAGTGTGGTGTAGGGATGAGAGAGGAGAGAATGTGAGTGTGGTGTAGGGATAAGAGAGGAGAGAATGTGAGTGTGGTGTAGGGATGAGAGAATGTGAGGGTGGTGTAGGGATTAGAGATGAGAGAATGTGAGTGTGGCGGAGGGATGAGACAGGAGAGACTGTGAGTGTGGTGTAGGGATGATAGAGGAGAGACTGTGAGTGTGGTGTAGGGATGAGAGAGGAGAGAATGTGAGTGTGGTTTAAAGATGATAGAGGAGAGAATTTGAGTGTGGTTTAGGGATGAGAGAGGAGAGAATGTGAGTGTGGTGTAGATATGAGAGAGGAGAGACTGCGAGTGTTGTGTAGGGATAATAGAGGAGAGAATGTGAGTGTGGTGTAGCGATGAGAGAATGTGAGTGTAGTTTAGGGATGAGAGAGGAGAGAATGTGAGTGTGGCTTAGGGATGAGGGAATGTGAGTGTAGTTTAGGGATAAGAGAGGAGAAAATGTGAGTGTAGTTTAGGGATAAGAGAGTAGAGAATGTGAGTGTAGTTTAGAAATAAGAGAGGAGAGAATGTGAGTGTAATTTTGGGATAAGAGAGGAGAGAATGTGAGTGTGGTTTAGGGATGAGAGATGAGAGAATGTGAGTGTGGTGTAGGGATGAGAGATGAGAGAATGTGAGTGTTGTGTAGGGATGAGAGAGGAGAGACTGTGAGTGTGGTGTAGCGATGAGAGATGAGAGAATGTGAGTGTGGTTTAGGGATGAGAGAGGAGAGAATGTGAGAGTGGTTTAGGGATGATAGAATGTAATTGTTGTTTAGGGATGAGAGAGGAGAGAATGTGAGTGTGGTTTAGGGATGAGAGAATGTAATTGTGGTTTAGGGATGAGAGAGGAGAGAATGTGAGTGTGGTTTAGGGATGAGAGAATGTAATTGTGGTTTAGGGATGAGAGAGGAGAGAATGTGAGTGTGGTTTAGGGATGAGAGAGGAGAGAATGTGAGTGTGGTGTAGGGATGAGAGAGGAGAGAATGTGAGTGTGGTGTAGGGATAAGAGAGGAGAGAATGTGAGTGTGGTGTAGGGATGAGAGAATGTGAGGGTGGTGTAGGGATTAGAGATGAGAGAATGTGAGTGTGGCGGAGGGATGAGACAGGAGAGACTGTGAGTGTGGTGTAGGGATGATAGAGGAGAGACTGTGAGTGTGGTGTAGGGATGAGAGAGGAGAGAATGTGAGTGTGGTTTAAAGATGATAGAGGAGAGAATTTGAGTGTGGTTTAGGGATGAGAGAGGAGAGAATGTGAGTGTGGTGTAGATATGAGAGAGGAGAGACCTTGAGTGTTGTGTAGGGATAATAGAGGAGAGAATGTGAGTGTGGTGTAGCGATGAGAGAATGTGAGTGTAGTTTAGGGATGAGAGAGGAGAGAATGTGAGTGTGGCTTAGGGATTAGGGAATGTGAGTGTAGTTTAGGGATAAGAGAGGAGAAAATGTGAGTGTAGTTTAGGGATAAGAGAGTAGAGAATGTGAGTGTAGTTTAGAAATAAGAGAGGAGAGAATGTGAGTGTAATTTTGGGATAAGAGAGGAGAGAATGTGAGTGTGGTTTAGGGATGAGAGATGAGAGAATGTGAGTGTGGTGTAGGGATGAGAGAATGTGAGTGTTGTGTAGGGATGAGAGAGGAGAGACTGTGAGTGTGGTGTAGCGATGAGAGATGAGAGAATGTGAGTGTGGTTTAGGGATGAGAGAGGAGAGAATCTGAGTGTAGTTTAAGGATGAGAGAGGAGAGAATGTGAGTGTGGTGTAGGGATGAGAGAGGAGAGAATGTGATTGTGGTTTAGGGATGAGAGATGAGAGATTGTGAGTATGGTGTAGGTATGAGAGAGGAGAGAATGTGAGTTTGGTGTAGGGATGAGAGAGGAGAGAATGTGAGTGTGGTGTAGGAATGAGAGAGGAGAAAATGTGAGTGTGGTTTATGGATGAGAGAATGTAATTTTGGTTTAGGGATGAGAAAGGAGAGAATGTGAGTGTGGTTTAGGGATGAGAGATGAGAGAATGTGAGTGTGGTTTAGGGATGAGGGAATGTGAGTGTGGTTTAGAGATGAGAGAATGTGAGTGTGGTTTAGGGATGAGAGAATGTAATTTTGGTTTAGGGATGAGAGAGGAGAGAATGTGAGTGTGGTTTAGGGATGAGAGAGGAGAGAATGTGAGTGTGGTTTAGGGATGAGGGAATGTGAGTGTGGTTTAGAGATGAGAGAATGTGAGTGTGGTTTAGGGATAAGAGAGGAGAGAATGTGAGTGTGGTGTAGGGATGAGAGATGAGAGAATGTAAGTGTGGTTTAGGGATGAGAGAGGAGAGAATGTGAGTGTGGTTTAGTGATGAGAGAATGTGAGTGTGGTGTAGGGATGAGAGAGGAGAAAAAAGTGAGTGTGGTGTAGGGATGAGAGATGAGAGAATGTGAGTGTGGTGTAGGGATGAGAGAGGAGAGACTGTGAGTGTGGTGTAGGGATGAGAGAGGAGAGAATGTGAGTGTGGTGTAGGGATGAAAGAGGAGAGATTGTGAGTGTGGTGTAGCGATGAGAGATGAGAGAATGTGAGTGTGGATTAGGGATGAGAGAATGTAAGTGTGGTTCAGAGATGAGATAGGAGAGAATGTGAGTGTAATTTTGGGATAAGAGAGGAGAGAATGTGAGTGTGGTGTAGGAATGAGAGAGGAGATAATGTGAGTATGGTTTAGGGATGAGAGAGGAGAGAATGTGAGTGGGGTGTAGGTATGAAAGAGGAGAGAATGTGAGTTTGGTGTAGGGATGAGAGAATGTAATTTTGGTTTAGGGATGAGAAAGGAGAGAATGTGAGTGTGGTTTAGGGATGAGAGAATGTAATTTTGGTTTAGGGATGAGAAAGGAGAGAATGTGAGTGTGGTGTAGCGATGAGAGATGAGAGAATGTGAGTGTGGTTTAGGGATGAGAGAGGAGAGAATCTGAGTGTGGTTTAAGGATGAGAGAGGAGAGAATGTGAGTGTGGTGTAGGGATGAGAGAGGAGAGAATGTGATTGTGGTTTAGGGATGCGAGAGGAGAGAATGTGAGTGTGGCTTAGGGATGAGGGAATGTGAGTGTAGCTTTGGGATAAGAGAGGAGAAAATGTGAGTGTAATTTTGGGATAAGAGAGGAGAGAATGTGAGTGTGGTGTAGGAATGAGAAAGGAGATAATGTGAGTATGGTTTAGGGATGACAGAGGAGAGAATGTGAGTGTGGTGTAGGTATGAGAGAGGAGAGAATGTGAGTTTGGTGTAGGGATGAGAGAGGAGAGAATGTGAGTGTGGTGTAGGAATGAGAGAGGAGAGAATGTGAGTGTGGTTTAGGGATGAGAGAATGTAATTTTGGTTTAGGGATGAGAAAGGAGAGAATGTGAGTGTGGTTTAGGGATGAGAGATGAGGGAATGTGAGTGTGGTTTAGGGATGAGGGAATGTGAGTGTGGTTTAGAGATGAGAGAATGTGAGTGTGGTTTAGGGATAAGAGAGGAGAGAATGTGAGTATGGTGTAGGGATGAGAGATGAGAGAATGTGAGTGTGGTGTAGGGATGAGAGAGGAGAGACTGTGAGTGTGGTGTAGGGATGAGAGAGGAGAGAATGTGAGTGTGGTGTAGGGATGAAAGAGGAGAGATTGTGAGTGTGGATTAGGGATGAGAGAATGGAAGTGTGGTTCAGAGATGAGAGAGGAGAGAATGTGAGTGTGGTTTAGGGATGAGAGAGGAGAGAATGTGAGTGTGGATTAGGGATGAGAGAATGTAAGTGTGGTTCAGAGATGAGAGAGGAGAGAATATGAGTGTGGTTTAGGGATGAGAGAGGAGAGAATGTGAGTGTGGTTTAGGGATGACAGAGGAGAGAATGTGAGTGTGGCTTAGGGATGAGAGATGAGAGAATGTGAGTGTGGTTTAGTGATGAGAGAATGTGACTGTGGTTTAGGGATGAGAGATGAGCGAATGTGAGTGTGGTGTAGGGATGAGAGATGAGAGAATGTGAGTGTGGTGTAGGGGTGAGAGATGAGAGAATGTGAGTGTTGTGTAGGGATGAGAGAGGAGAGACTGTGAGTGTGGTGTAGCGATGAGAGATGAGAGAATGTGAGTGTGGTTTAGGGATGAGAGAGGAGAGAATCTGAGTGTGGTTTAAGGATGAGAGAGGAGAGAATGTGAGTGTGGTGTAGGGATGAGAGAGGAGAGAATGTGATTGTGGTTTAGGGATGAGAGATGAGAGATTGTGAGTATGGTTTAGGGATGAGAGAGGAGAGAATGTGAGTGTGGTGTAGGTATGAAAGAGGAGAGAATGTGAGTTTGGTGTAGGGATGAGAGAATGTAATTTTGGTTTAGGGATGAGAAAGGAGAGAATGCGAGTGTGGTTTAGGGATGAGAGAATGTAATTTTGGTTTAGGGATGAGAAAGGAGAGAATGTGAGTGTGGTGTAGCGATGAGAGATGAGAGAATGTGAGTGTGGTTTAGGGATGAGAGAGGAGAGAATCTGAGTGTGGTTTAAGGATGAGAGAGGAGAGAATGTGAGTGGGGTGTAGGTATGAAAGAGGAGAGAATGTGAGTTTGATGTAGGGATGAGAGAATGTAATTTTGGTTTAGGGATGAGAAAGGAGAGAATGTGAGTGTGGTTTAGGGATGAGAGAATGTAATTTTGGTTTAGGGATGAGAAAGGAGAGAATGTGAATGTGGTGTAGCGATGAGAGATGAGAGAATGTGAGTGTGGTTTAGGGATGAGAGAGGAGAGAATCTGAGTGTGGTTTAAGGATGAGAGAGGAGAGAATGTGAGTGTGGTGTAGGGATGAGAGAGGAGAGAATGTGATTGTGGTTTAGGGATGCGAGAGGAGAGAATGTGAGTGTGGCTTAGGGATGAGGGAATGTGAGTGTAGCTTAGGGATAAGAGAGGAGAAAATGTGAGTGTAATTTTGGGATAAGAGAGGAGAGAATGTGAGTGTGGTGTAGGAATGAGAAAGGAGATAATGTGAGTATGGTTTAGGGATGACAGAGGAGAGAATGTGAGTGTGGTGTAGGTATGAGAGAGGAGAGAATGTGAGTTTGGTGTAGGGATGAGAGAGGAGAGAATGTGAGTGTGGTGTAGGAATGAGAGAGGAGAGAATGTGAGTGTGGTTTAGGGATGAGAGAATGTAATTTTGGTTTAGGGATGAGAAAGGAGAGAATGTGAGTGTGGTTTAGGGATGAGAGATGAGAGAATGTGAGTGTGGTTTAGGGATGAGGGAATGTGAGTGTGGTTTAGAGATGAGAGAATGTGAGTGTGGTTTAGGGATAAGAGAGGAGAGAATGTGAGTGTGGTTTAGGGATGAGAGATGAGAGAATTTAAGTGTGGTTTAGGGATGAGAGAGGAGAGAATGTGAGTGTGGTTTAGTGATGAGAGAATGTGAGTGTGGTGTAGGGATGAGAGAGGAGAAAAAAGTGAGTGTGGTGTAGGGATGAGAGATGAGAGAATGTGAGTGTGGTGTAGGGATGAGAGAGGAGAGACTGTGAGTGTGGTGTAGGGATGAGAGAGGAGAGAATGTGAGTGTGGTGTAGGGATGAAAGAGGAGAGATTGTAAGTGTGGATTAGGGATGAGAGAATGGAAGTGTGGTTCAGAGATGAGAGAGGAGAGAATGTGAGTGTGGTTTAGGGATGAGAGAGGAGAGAATGTGAGTGTGGATTAGGGATGAGAGAATGTAAGTGTGGTTCAGAGATGAGAGAGGAGAGAATATGAGTGTGGTTTAGGGATGAGAGAGGAGAGAATGTGAGTGTGGTTTAGGGATGACAGAAGAGAGAATGTGAGTGTGGCTTAGGGATGAGAGATGAGAGAATGTGAGTGTGGTTTAGTGATGAGAGAATGTGACTGTGGTTTAGGGATGAGAGATGAGCGAATGTGAGTGTGGTGTAGGGATGAGAGATGAGAGAATGTGAGTGTGGTGTAGGGGTGAGAGATGAGAGAATGTGAGTGTTGTGTAGGGATGAGAGAGGAGAGACTGTGAGTGTGGTGTAGCGATGAGAGATGAGAGAATGTGAGTGTGGTTTAGGGATGAGAGAGGAGAGAATCTGAGTGTGGTTTAAGGATGAGAGAGGAGAGAATGTGAGTGTGGTGTAGGGATGAGAGAGGAGAGAATGTGATTGTGGTTTAGGGATGAGAGATGAGAGATTGTGAGTATGGTTTAGGGATGAGAGAGGAGAGAATGTGAGTGTGGTGTAGGTATGAGAGAGGAGAGAATGTGAGTTTGGTGTAGGGATGAGAGAGGAGAGAATGTGAGTGTGGTGTAGGAATGAGAGAGGAGAAAATGTGAGTGTGGTTTATGGATGAGAGAATGTAATTTTGGTTTAGGGATGAGAAAGGAGAGAATGTGAGTGTGGTTTAGGGATGAGAGATGAGAGAATGTGAGTGTGGTTTAGGGATGAGGGAATGTGAGTGTGGTTTAGAGATGAGAGAATGTGAGTGTGGTTTAGGGATGAGAGAATGTAATTTTGGTTTAGGGATGAGAGAGGAGAGAATGTGAGTGTGGTGTAGGGATAAGAGAGGAGATAATGTGAGTGTGGTGTAGGGATGAGAGATGAGAGAATGTAAGTGTGGTTTATGGATGAGAGAGGAGAGAATGTGAGTGTGGTTTAGTGATGAGAGAATGTGAGTGTGGTGTAGGGATGAGAGAGGAGAAAAAAGTGAGTGTGGTGTAGGGATGAGAGATGAGAGAATGTGAGTGTGGTGTAGGGATGAGAGAGGAGAGACTGTGAGTGTGGTGTAGGGATGAGAGAGGAGAGAATGTGAGTGTGGTGTAGGGATGAAAGAGGAGAGATTGTGAGTGTGGTGTAGCGATGAGAGATGAGAGAATGTGAGTGTGGATTAGGGATGAGAGAATGTAAGTGTGGTTCAGAGATGAGATAGGAGAGAATGTGAGTGTAATTTTGGGATAAGAGAGGAGAGAATGTGAGTGTGGTGTAGGAATGAGAGAGGAGATAATGTGAGTATGGTTTAGGTATGAGAGAGGAGAGAATGTGAGTGGGGTGTAGGTATGAAAGAGGAGAGAATGTGAGTTTGGTGTAGGGATGAGAGAATGTAATTTTGGTTTAGGGATGAGAAAGGAGAGAATGTGAGTGTGGTGTAGCGATGAGAGATGAGAGAATGTGAGTGTGGTTTAGGGATGAGAGAGGAGAGAATCTGAGTGTGGTTTAAGGATGAGAGAGGAGAGAATGTGAGTGTGGTGTAGGGATGAGAGAGGAGAGAATGTGATTGTGGTTTAGGGATGCGAGAGGAGAGAATGTGAGTGTGGCTTAGGGATGAGGGAATGTGAGTGTAGCTTAGGGATAAGAGAGGAGAAAATGTGAGTGTAATTTTGGGATAAGAGAGGAGAGAATGTGAGTGTGGTGTAGGAATGAGAAAGGAAATAATGTGAGTATGCTTTAGGGATGACAGAGGAGAGAATGTGAGTGTGGTGTAGGTATGAGAGAGGAGAGAATGCGAGTTTGGTGTAGGGATGAGAGAGGAGAGAATGTGAGTGTGGTGTAGGAATGAGAGAGGAGAGAATGTGAGTGTGGTTTAGGGATGAGAGAATGAAATTTTGGTTTAGGGATGAGAAAGGAGAGAATGTGAGTGTGGTTTAGGGATGAGAGATGAGAGAATGTGAGTGTGGTTTAGGGATGAGGGAATGTGAGTGTGGTTTAGAGATGAGAGAATGTGAGTGTGGTTTAGGGATAATAGAGGAGAGAATGTGAGTGTGGTGTAGGGATGAGAGATGAGAGAATGTAAGTGTGGTTTAGGGATGAGAGAGGAGAGAATGTGAGTGTGGTTTAGTGATGAGAGAATGTGAGTGTGGTGTAATGATGAGAGAGGAGAAAAAAGTAAGTGTGGTGTAGGGATGAGAGATGAGAGAATGTGAGTGTGGTGTAGGGATGAGAGAGGAGAGACTGTGAGTGTGGTGTAGGGATGAGAGAGGAGAGAATGTGAGTGTGGTGTAGGGATGAAAGAGGAGAGATTGTGAGTGTGGATTAGGGATGAGAGAATGGAAGTGTGGTTCAGAGATGAGAGAGGAGAGAATGTGAGTGTGGTTTAGGGATGAGAGAGGAGAGAATGTGAGTGTGGATTAGGGATGAGAGAATGTAAGTGTGGTTCAGAGATGAGAGAGGAGAGAATATGAGTGTGGTTTAGGGATGAGAGAGGAGAGAATGTGAGTGTGGTTTAGGGATGACAGAGGAGAGAATGTGAGTGTGGCTTAGGGATGAGAGATGACATAATGTGAGTGTGGTTTAGTGTCAGAGAATGTGACTGTGGTTTAGTCATTAGAGAATGTGACTGTGGTTTAGAGATGAGAGAATGAGTGTGGTTTAGTGATGAGAGATGAGAGAATGTGAATATGGTTTAGTTTTGAGAGATGAGAGAATGTGAGTGTGGCTCAGAGATGAGAGATGAGAGAATGTGAGTGTGGTTTAGTTATGATAGATGAAGAAATATCAGTGTGGTCTAGTTATGAGAGAATGTTACTGTGATTTAGGGATGAGAGAATGTGAGTGTGCTTTAGTGATAAGGGATGAGAGAATGTGAGTATGGTTTAGTAATGAGAGAATGTGACTGTGGTTTAGGGATGAGAAGTTGTAAGTGTGGTTCATGAATAAGAGGTGAGAGAATGTCAGTGTGGTTTAGGGATGCGAGATGAGAGAATGTGAATGTGGTTTAGGGAGGAGAGAATGCGAGTGTGGTTTAGTTATGAGAGATGAGATAATATGAGTGTGTCTTAGTGATGAAAGATGATGGAATGTGAGTGTGGTTTAGGGATGAGTGATGAGAGAATGTGACTGTGGTTTAGGAATGAGAGAATATCAAAATGGTTTAGGGATGAGAGATTGTCAGTGTGGTTTAGGGATGAGAGAATGTCAGTGTGGTTTAGGAATGAGAGAATGTCTGTGTGGTTTAACGATGAGAGAATGTGAGTGTGGTTTTGTGATTAGAGAGGAGAGAATGTGAGTGTGGTTTAGTGAAGAGAGAATGTGAGTGTGGTTTACTGATGAGAGAATGTCAGTGTTGTTTAGGGATCAGAGATGAGAGAATGTCAATGTCGTTTAGTGACGAGAGATGAGAGAAAGTCAGTGTGGTTTAGGGATAAGAGAATGTCAGTGTGGTTCAGGCATGAGAGAATTTCAGTGTGGTTTATGGATGAGAGAATGTCAGTGTGGTTTAGGGATGAGAGATAAGAGAATGTGAGTGTGGTTTAGGGATGAGAGAATGTAAGTGTTGTTTAGGGATGTGAGATCAGAGCATGTTATTGTGGTTTAGTGATGAGAGATTAGAGAATACGAGTGTGGTTTAGTGATGAGAGAATGTGACTGTGATTTAGGGATGATAGAATGTGAGTGTGGTTTAGGGATGTGAGATCAGAGAATGTTATTGTGGTTTAGTGATGAGAGATTAGAGAATACGAGTGTGGTTTAGTGATGAGAGAATGTGAGTGTTGTTTAAGGATCAGAGATGAGAGAATGTGACTGTGGTATAGGGATGAGAGAATGTGACTGTGGTTTAGTAACGAGACAATGTGAGTGTGATTTAGGGATGTGAGATGAAAGAATGTTATTGTGGTTTAGTGATTAGAGAATGTGAGTGTTGTTTAGTGACGAGAGATGAGAGAATGTCAGTGTGGTTTACGGTTGAGAGAATGTCAGTTTTGTTAAGGGATGAGAGATGAGAGAATGTGAGTGTGGTGTAGGGATGAGAGAGGAGAGACTGTGAGTGTGGTGTAGGGATGAGAGAGGAAAAAAAAGTGAGTGTGGTGTAGGGATGAGAGATGAGAGAATGTGAGTGTGGTGTAGGGATGAGAGAGGAGAGACTGTGAGTGTGGTGTAGGGATGAGAGAGGAGAGAATCTGAGTGTGGTGTAGGGATGAAAGAGGAGAGATTGTAAGTGTGGTGTAGCTTTGAGAGATGAGAGAATGTGAGTGTGGATTAGGGATGAGAGAATGTAAGTGTGGTTCAGAGATGAGAGAGGAGAGACTGTGAGTGTGGTGTAGGGATGAGAGAGGAGAGAATCTGAGTGTGGTGTAGGGACGAAAGAGGAGAGATTGTGAGTGTGGTGTAGCGATGAGAGATGAGAGAATGTGAGTGTGGATTAGGGATGAGAGAATGTAAGTGTGGTTCAGAGATGAGAGAGGAGAGAATGTGAGTGTGGTTTAGTTTAGAGAGGAGAAAATGGGAGTGTGATTTAGGGATGAGAGAATGTGAGTGTGGTTTAGTGATGAGAGAGGAGAGAATGTGAGTGTGGTTTAGTGATGAGAGATGAGAGAATATGAGTGTGGTTTAGTGATGAGAGATGAGAGAATGTGACTGTGGTTTAGAGATGAGCGAATATGAGTGTTGTTTAGTAATGAGAGAATGTGAGTGTGGTTTAATGATGAGAGATGAGAGAATGTCAGTGTGGTTTAGTGATGAGAGATGAGAGAATGTGAGTGTGGTTTAGTGATGAGAGATGAGAGAATGTGATTGTGGTTTAGTGATGAGAGAATGTGACTGTGGTTTAGGGATGAGAGATGAGCGAATGTGAGTGTAGTTTAGTGATGAGAGATGAGAGAATGTGAGTGTGGTTTAGTGATGAGAGATGAGAGAATATGAGTGTGGTTTAGTGATGAGAGATGAGAGAATGTGACTGTGGTTTAGAGATGAGCGAATATGAGTGTTGTTTAGTAATGAGAGAATGTGAGTGTGGTTTAATGATGAGAGATGAGATAATATAAGTGTGGTTTAATGATGAGAGATGAAGGAACGTGAGTGTGATTTAGGAATGAGAGATGACATAATGTGAGTGTGGTTTAGTGTCAGAGAATGTGACTGTGGTTTAGTCATTAGAGAATGTGACTGTGGTTTAGAGATGAGAGAATGAGTGTGGTTTAGTGATGAGAGATGAGAGAATGTGAATGTGGTTTAGTTATGAGAGATGAGAGAATGTGAGTGTGGTTTAGTGATGAGAGAATGTCAGTGTGGTTTAGGGATGAGAGATGAGAGAATGATTGTGGTTTAGTGATGAGACATGAGAGAATTTTAGTGTGGTTTAGTTATGAGAGATGATGGAATGTGAGTGCGGTTTAGGGATGAGAGAATGTTACTGTGATTTAGGGATGAGAGAATGTGTGTGTGTTTCAGCGATGAGAGATGAGAGAATGTGAGTATGGTTTAGCGATGAGAGATGAGAGAATGATTGTGGTTTAGTGATGAGAGATGAAGGAATGTGAGTGTGGTTTAGCGATGAAAGAATGTCAATGTGGTTTAGGGATGAGAGAATGTCAGTGTGGTTCAGGGATGAGAGAATGTCAGTGTGGTTTAGGGATGAGAGAATGTCAGTGTGGTTTAGGGATGAGAGAATGTCAGTGTGGTTTATGGATGAGAGAATGTCAGTGTGGTTTAGGGATGAGAGATGAGAGAATGTGAGTGTGGTTTAGTGATTAGAGAATGTGACTGTGGCATAGAGATGAGAGAATGTGACTGTGATTTAGGGATGAGAGAATGTGAGTGTGGTTTAGGGATGTGAGATCAGAGAATGTCAGTGTGGTTTAGTGATGAGAGATTAGAAAATGCGAGTGTGGTTTATTGATGAGAGAATGTGAATGTCGTTTAGGGATGAGAGATGAGAGAATGTCAGTGTGGTTTACGGTTGAGAGAATGTCAGTTTTGTTTAGGGATGAGAGATGAGAGAATGTGAGTGTGGTTTAGTGATGAGAGAATGTGACTGTGGTTTAGGGATGAGAGATTGTGAGTGTGGTTTAGGGATGTGAGATCAGAGAATGTTATTGTGGTTTAGTGATGAGAGATTAGAGAATTCGAGTGTGGTTTAGAGATGAGAGAATGTGAGTGTGGTTTTGTGATGAGAGAGGAGAGAATGTGAGTGTGGTTTAGTGATGAGAGAATGTGACTGTGGTTTAGGGATGAGAGATGAGCGAATGTGAGTGTGGTTTAGTGATTAGAGATGAGAGAATGTGAGTGTGGTTTAGGGATGAGAGATGACAGAATGTGAGTGTGGTTTAGTGATGAGAGAATGTGAGTGTGGTTTAGGGATGAGAGATGAGAGAATGTGACTGTGGTTTAGTGATGAGAGAATGTGAGTGTGGTTTAGTGATGAGAAATGAGAGAATGTGAGTGTGGTTTAGTTATGAGAGATGAGATAATATGAGTGTGGATTAATGATGAGAGATAAAGGAACGTGAGTGTGATTTAGGGATGAGAGATAAGATAATGTGAGTGTGGTTTAGTGACTAGAGAATATGACTGGTTTAGTGATGAGAGATGACGGAATGTGAGTGTGGTTTAGTGATTAGAGAATGTGACTGTGGTTTAGGGATGAGAGATGAGAGAATGTGAGTGTGGTTTAGTTATGAGAGATGAGAGAATGCGAGTGTGGTTTAGTGATGAGAGATGAGAGAATGTGAGTGTGGTTTGGTGATGAGAGATGAGAGAATGTGAGTGCCGTTTACTGATGAGAAAATGTGAGTGTGGTTTAGGGATGAGATATGAGAAAATGTAAGTGTGGTTTAGGGATGAGAGATGAGAGAATGTGAGTTCGATTTAGTTATGAGAGAGGAGAGAATGTGAGTGTGGTTTAGTGATGAGAGATGACGGAATGGGAGTGTGGTTTAGTGAAGAGAGATGAGAGAATGTGAGTTCGATTTAGTTATGAGAGATGAGAGAATGTGAGTGTGGTTTAGTGATTAGAGAATGTGACTGTGGTTTAGGGATGAGAGATGAGAGAATGTGAGTGTGGTTTAGTGATGAGAGAATGTCATTGTGGTTTAGGGATGAGAGATGAGAGAACGTGAGTGTGGTTTAGTGATGAGAGATGAGAGAATGTGAGTGCGGTTTAGCGATAAAAGATGAGATAATGAGTGTTCGATTTAGTTATGAGAGATGAGAGAATGTGATTATGGTTTAGTGATGAGAGATGAGAGAATGTGATTATGGTTTAGTGATGAGAGATGAGAGAATGTGAGTGTGCTTTAGCGATGAGAGATGAGAGAATGTTAGTATGGTTTAGTGATGAGAGATGAGAGAATGTGACTGTGGTTTTGGGATGAGAGAATGTCACTGTGGTTTAGGGATGAGAGATTAGAGAATGTGAGTGTGGTTTAGTGATGAGAGAATGTCAGTGTGGTTTAGTGATGAGAGATGAGAGAATGTCAGTGTGGTTTGGGGATGAGAGATAAGAGAATGTGAGTGTGTTTTAGTGATTAGAGAATGTGACTGTGGTTTAGTGATGAGAGATGAAGGAATGTGAGTGTGGCTCAGAGATGAGAGATGAGAGAATGTGAGTGGTTTAGTGACGAGAGAATGTTTCTGTGGTTTAGTGATGAGAGAATGTGACTGTGGTTTAGGGATGTGAAAATGTAAGTGTGGTTCAGGGATAAGAGGTGAGAGAATGTGAGTCTTGTGTAGGAATGAGAGATAAGAGAATGCGAGTGTGGTTTAGTTATTAGAGATGAGAGAATATGAGTGTGTCTTAGTGATGAGAGATGAAGGAATGTTACTGTGGTTTAGGAATGAGAGAATTTCAGTGTGGTTTAGGGATTACAGAATGTCAGTGTGGTTTAGGGATGAGAGAATGTCAGTGTGGTTTACGGTTTAGAGAATGTCAGTGTGGTTTACCGTTGAGAGAATGTCATTGTTGTTTAGTGATGAGAGATTAGAAAATGCGAGTGTGGTTTAGTGATGAGAGAATGTGAGTGTGGTTTAGTGATGAGAGAGGAAAGAATGTGAGTGTGGTTTATTGATGAGAGAGGAGAGAATGTGAGTGTTGTTTAGTGATGAGAGAGGAGAGAATGTGAGTGTGGTTTATTGATGAGAGAGGAGAGAATGTGAGTGTGGTTTAGGGATGTGAGATGAGAGAATGTTATTGTGGTTTAGTGATGAGAGATTAGAAAATGCGAGTGTGGTTTAGTGATGAGAGAATGTGAGTGTGGTTTAGTGATGAGAGAGGAGAGAATGTGAGTGTGGTTTATTGATGAGAGAGGAGAGAATGTGAGTGTTGTTTAGTGATGAGAGAGGAGAGAATGTGAGTGTGGTTTAGGGATGAGAGAGGAGAGAATGTGACTGTGGTTTAGTGATGAGAGAGGAGAGAATGTGACTGTGGTTTAGAGATGAGCGAATGTGACTGTGGTTTAGGGATTAGAGATGAGAGAAAGTGAGTGTGGTTTAGTGATTAGAGAATGAGGGTGGTTTAGTGATGAGAGATGATAGAATGTGAGTGTGGTTTAGTGATGAGAGATGATAGAATGTGAGTGTGGTTTAGTGATGAGAGATGATATAATGTGAGTGTGGTTTAGTTATGAGAGAATGTGAGTGTGGTTTAGGGATGAGAGATGAGAGAATGTGAATGTTGTTTAGTGATGAGAGAATGTGGGTGTGGTTTAGTGATGAGAGATGAGAGAATGTGAGTGTGGTTTAGTTATGAGAGAATGTGAGTGTGGTTTAGTTATGAGAGAAGAGAGAATGTGAGTGTGGTTTAGGGATGAGAGATGAGAGAATGTGAATGTGGTTTAGTGATGAGAGAATGTGAGTGCGGTTTAGCGATGAGAGGATGTTAGTGTGGTTTAGTTATGAGAGATGAGATAATATGAGTGTGGTTTATTGATGAGAGAGGAGAGAACGTGAGTGTGATTTAGGGATGAGAGATGAGAGAATGTGAGTGTGATTTAGGGATGAGAGATTAGAGAAGGTTAGTGTGGTTTAGGGATGAGAGATGAGAGAACGTGGGTGTGATTCAGGGATGAGAGAATGTGAGTGTGATTTAGGGATGAGAGATGAGAGAATGTGAGTGTGGTTTAGGGATGAGAGAATGCCAGTGTGGTTTAGGGATGAGAGATGAGAGAATGTGAGTGTGTGTTAGTGATGAGAGAATGTGACTGTGGTTTACTGATGAGAGATGAAGGAATGTGAGTGTGGCTGTGAGATGAGAGATGAGAGAATGTTATTGTGGTTTAGTGATGAAAGATTAGAAAATGCGAGTAGGGTTTAGTGATAAGAGAGGAGAGAATGTGAGTGTGGTTTAGTGATGAGAGAGGAGAGAATGTGAGTGTGGGTTAGTGATGAGAGAGGAGAGAATGTGACTGTGGTTTAGAGATGAGCGAATGTGAGTGTGGTTTATTGATGAGAGAATGTCAGTGTGGTTTAGGGATGAGAGAATGTCAGTGTGGTTTATGGATGAGAGAATGTCAGTGTGGTTTAGGGATGAGAGATGAGAGAATGTGAGTGTGGTTTAGTGATGAGAGAATGTGACTGTGATTTAGGGATGAGAGAATGTGAGTGTGGTTTAGGGATGTGAGATCAGAGAATGTCAGTGTGGTTTAGTGATGAGAGAATGTGACTGTGGTTTAGGGATGAGAGATTAGAGAATTCGAGTGTGGTTTAGTGATGAGAGAATGTGAGTGTGGTTTTGTGATGAGAGAGGAGAGAATGTGAGTGTGGTTTAGTGATGAGAGAATGTGACTGTGGTTTAGGGATGAGAGATGAGCGAATGTGAGTGTGGTTTAGTGATTAGAGATGAGAGAATGTGAGTGTGGTTTAGGGATGAGAGATGACAGAATGTGAGTGTGGTTCAGTGATGAGAGAATGTGAGTGTGGTTTAGTGATGAGAAATGAGAGAATGTGAGTGTGGTTTATTGATGAGAGAGGAGAGAATGTGAGTGTTGTTTAGTAATGAGAGAGGAGAGAATGTGAGTGTGGTTTAGGGATGAGAGAGGAGAGAATGTGACTGTGGTTTAGTGATGAGAGAGGAGAGAATGTGACTGTGGTTTAGAGATGAGCGAATGTGACTGTGGTTTAGGGATTAGAGATGAGAGAAAGTGAGTGTGGTTTAGTGATTAGAGAATGAGGGTGGTTTAGTGATGAGAGATGATAGAATGTGAGTGTGGTTTAGTGATGAGAGATGATAGAATGTGAGTGTGGTTTAGTGATGAGAGATGATAGAATGTGAGTGTGGTTTAGTTATGAGAGAATGTGAGTGTGGTTTAGGGATGAGAGATGAGAGAATGTGAATGTTGTTTAGTGATGAGAGAATGTGGGTGTGGTTTAGTGATGAGAGATGAGAGAATGTGAGTGTGGTTTAGTTATGAGAGAATGTGAGTGTGGTTTAGTTATGAGAGAAGAGAGAATGTGAGTGTGGTTTAGGGATGAGAGATGAGAGAATGTGAATGTGGTTTAGTGATGAGAGAATGTGAGTGCGGTTTAGCGATGAGAGGATGTGAGTGTGGTTTAGTTATGAGAGATGAGATAATATGAGTGTGGTTTATTGATGAGAGAGGAGAGAACGTGAGTGTGATTTAGGGATGAGAGATGAGAGAATGTGTGTGTGATTTAGGGATGAGAGATTAGAGAAGGTTAGTGTGGTTTAGGGATGAGAGATGAGAGAACGTGGGTGTGATTCAGGGATGAGAGAATGTGAGTGTGATTTAGGGATGAGAGATGAGAGAATGTGAGTGTGGTTTAGGGATGAGAGAATGCCAGTGTGGTTTAGGGATGAGAGATGAGAGAATGTGAGTGTGTGTTAGTGATGAGAGAATGTGACTGTGGTTTACTGATGAGAGATGAAGGAATGTGAGTGTGGCTGAGAGATGAGAGATGAGAGAATGTTATTGTCGTTTAGTGATGAAAGATTAGAAAATGCGAGTAGGGTTTAGTGATAAGAGAGGAGAGAATGTGAGTGTGGTTTAGTGATGAGAGAGGAGAGAATGTGAGTGTGGGTTAGTGATGAGAGAGGAGAGAATGTGACTGTGGTTTAGAGATGAGCGAATGTGAGTGTGGTTTATTGATGAGAGAATGTCAGTGTGGTTTAGGGATGTGAGAATGTCAGTGTGGTTTATGGATGAGAGAATGTCAGTGTGGTTTAGGGATGAGAGATGAGAGAATGTGAGTGTGGTTTAGTGATGAGAGAATGTGACTGTGATTTAGGGATGAGAGAATGTGAGTGTGGTTTAGGGATGTGAGATCAGAGAATGTCAGTGTGGTTTAGTGATGAGAGAATGTGACTGTGGTTTAGGGATGAGAGATTAGAGAATTCGAGTGTGGTTTAGTGATGAGAGAATGTGAGTGTGGTTTTGTGATGAGAGAGGAGAGAATGTGAGTGTGGTTTAGTTATGAGAGAATGTGACTGTGGTTTAGGGATGAGAGATTAGAGAATTCGAGTGTGGTTTAGTGATGAGAGAATGTGAGTGTGGTTTTGTGATGAGAGAGGAGAGAATGTGAGTGTGGTTTAGTGATGAGAGAATGTGACTGTGGTTTAGGGATGAGAGATGAGCGAATGTGAGTGTGGTTTAGTGATTAGAGATGAGAGAATGTGAGTGTGGTTTAGGGATGAGAGATGACAGAATGTGAGTGTGGTTCAGTGATGAGAGAATGTGAGTGTGGTTTAGTGATGAGAAATGAGAGAATGTGAGTGTGGTTTAGTTATGAGAGATGAGATAATATGAGTGTGGATTAATGATTAGAGATAAAGGAACGTGAGTGTGATTTAGGGATGAGAGATAAGATAATTTGAGTGTGGTTTAGTGACTAGAGAATATGACTGGTTTAGTGATGAGAGATGACGGAATGTGAGTGTGGTTTAGTGATTAGAGAATGTGACTGTGGTTTAGTTATGAGAGATGAGAGAATGCGAGTGTGGTTTAGTGATGAGAGATGAGAGAATGTGAGTGTGGTTTAGGGATAAGAGATGAGAGAATGTGAGTGTGGTTTCGTGATGAGAGAATGTGTCTGTGGTTTAGGGATGAGAGATGAGAGAATGTGACTGTGGTTTAGTGATGAGAGAATGTGAGTGTGGTTTAGTGATGAGAAATGAGAGAATGTGAGTGTGGTTTAGTTATGAGAGATGAGATAATATAAGTGTGGTTTAATGATGAGAGATGAAGGAACGTGAGTGTGATTTAGGAATGAGAGATGACATAATGTGAGTGTGGTTTAGTGTCAGAGAATGTGACTGTGGTTTAGTCATTAGAGAATGTGACTGTGGTTTAGAGATGAGAGAATGAGTGTGGTTTAGTGATGAGAGATGAGAGAATGTGAATGTGGCTTAGTTATGAGAGATGAGAGAATGTGAGTGTGGTTTAGTGATGAGAGAATGTCAGTGTGGTTTAGGGATGAGAGATGAGAGAATGATTGTGGTTTAGTGATGAGACATGAGAGAATTTTAGTGTGGTTTAGTTATGAGAGATGATGGAATGTGAGTGCGGTTTAGGGATGAGAGAATGTTACTGTGATTTAGGGATGAGAGAATGTGTGTGTGTTTCAGCGATGAGAGATGAGAGAATGTGAGTATGGTTTAGCGATGAGAGATGAGAGAATGATTGTGGTTTAGTGATGAGAGATGAAGGAATGTGAGTGTGGTTTAGCGATGAAAGAATGTCAATGTGGTTTAGGGATGAGAGAATGTCAGTGTGGTTCAGGGATGAGAGAATGTCAGTGTGGTTTAGGGATGAGAGAATGTCAGTGTGGTTTAGGGATGAGAGAATGTCAGTGTGGTTTATGGATGAGAGAATGTCAGTGTGGTTTAGGGATGAGAGATGAGAGAATGTGAGTGTGGTTTAGTGATGAGAGAATGTGACTGTGGCATAGAGATGAGAGAATGTGACTGTGATTTAGGGATGAGAGAATGTGAGTGTGGTTTAGGGATGTGAGATCAGAGAATGTCAGTGTGGTTTAGTGAAGAGAGATTAGAAAATGCGAGTGTGGTTTATTGATGAGAGAATGTGAATGTCGTTTAGGGATGAGAGATGAGAGAATGTCAGTGTGGTTTACGGTTGAGAGAATGTCAGTTTTGTTTAGGGATGAGAGATGAGAGAATGTGAGTGTGGTTTAGTGATGAGAGAATGTGACTGTGGTTTAGGGATGAGAGAATGTGAGTGTGGTTTAGGGATGTGAGATCAGAGAATGTTATTGTGGTTTAGTGATGAGAGATTAGAGAATTCGAGTGTGGTTTAGTGATGAGAGAATGTGAGTGTGGTTTTGTGATGAGAGAGGAGAGAATGTGAGTGTGGTTTAGTGATGAGAGAATGTGACTGTGGTTTAGGGATGAGAGATGAGCGAATGTGAGTGTGGTTTAGTGATTAGAGATGAGAGAATGTGAGTGTGGTTTAGGGATGAGAGATGACAGAATGTGAGTGTGGTTTAGTGATGAGAGAATGTGAGTGTGGTTTAGGGATGAGAGATGAGAGAATGTGACTGTGGTTTAGTGATGAGAGAATGTGAGTGTGGTTTAGTGATGAGAAATGAGAGAATGTGAGTGTGGTTTAGTTATGAGAGATGAGATAATATGAGTGTGGATTAATGATGAGAGATAAAGGAACGTGAGTGTGATTTAGGGATGAGAGATAAGATAATGTGAGTGTGGTTTAGTGACTAGAGAATATGACTGGTTTAGTGATGAGAGATGACGGAATGTGAGTGTGGTTTAGTGATTAGAGAATGTGACTGTGGTTTAGGGATGAGAGATGAGAGAATGTGAGTGTGGTTTAGTTATGAGAGATGAGAGAAGGCGAGTGTGGATTAGTGATGAGAGATGAGAGAATGTAAGTGTGGTTTAGGGATAAGAGATGAGAGAATGTGAGTGTGGTTTGGTGATGAGAGATGAGAGAATGTGAGTGCCGTTTACTGATGAGAAAATGTGAGTGTGGTTTAGGGATGAGATATGAGATAATGTGAGTGTGGTTTAGGGATGAGAGATGAGAGAATGTGAGTTCGATTTAGTTATGAGAGAGGAGAGAATGTGAGTGTGGTTTAGTGATGAGAGATGACGGAATGTGAGTGTGGTTTAGTGATGAGAGATGAGAGAATGTGAGTTCGATTTAGTTATGAGAGATGAGAGAATGTGAGTGTGGTTTAGTGATTAGAGAATGTGACTGTGGTTTAGGGATGAGAGATGAGAGAATGTGAGTGTGGTTTAGTTATGAGAGATGAGAGAATGCGAGTGTGGTTTAGTGATGAGAGATGAGAGAATGTAAGTGTGGTTTAGGGATAAGAGATGAGAGAATGTGAGTGTGGTTTGGTGATGAGAGATGACGGAATGTGAGTGTGGTTTAGTGATGAGAGATGAGAGAATGTGAGTTCGATTTAGTTATGAGAGATGAGAGAATGTGAGTGTGGTTTAGTGATTAGAGAATGTGACTGTGGTTTAGGGATGAGAGATGAGAGAATGTGAGTGTGGTTTAGTGATGAGAGAATGTCATTGTGGTTTAGGGATGAGAGATGAGAGAACGTGAGTGTGGTTTAGTGATGAGAGATGAGAGAATGTGAGTGCGGTTTAGCGATGAAAGATGAGATAATGAGTGTTCGATTTAGTTATGAGAGATGAGAGAATGTGATTATGGTTTAGTGATGAGAGATGAGAGAATGTGATTATGGTTTAGTGATGAGAGATGAGAGAATGTGAGTGTGCTTTAGCGATGAGAGATGAGAGAATGTTAGTATGGTTTAGTGATGAGAGATGAGAGAATGTGACTGTGGTTTTGGGATGAGAGAATGTCACTGTGGTTTAGGGATGAGAGATTAGAGAATGTGAGTGTGGTTTAGTGATGAGAGAATGTCAGTGTGGTTTAGTGATGAGAGATGAGAGAATGTCAGTGTGGTTTGGGGATGAGAGATGAGAGAATGTGAGTGTGTTTTAGTGATGAGAGAATGTGACTGTGGTTTAGTGATGAGAGATGAAGGAATGTGAGTGTAGCTCAGAAATGAGAGATGAGAGAATGTGAGTGGTTTAGTGACGAGAGAATGTTTCTGTGGTTTAGTGATGAGAGAATGTGACTGTGGTTTAGGGATGTGAAAATGTAAGTGTGGTTCAGGGATAAGAGGTGAGAGAATGTGAGTCTTGTGTAGGGATGAGAGATAAGAGAATGCGAGTGTGGTTTAGTTATTAGAGATGAGAGAATATGAGTGTGTCTTAGTGATGAAAGATGAAGGAATGTGACTGTGGTTTAGGAATGAGAGAATGTCAGTGTGGTTTAGGGATTAGAGAATGTCAGTGTGGTTTAGGGATGAGAGAATGTCAGTGTGGTTTACGGTTTAGAGAATGTCAGTGTGGTTTACGGTTGAGAGAATGTCATTGTTGTTTAGTGATGAGAGATTAGAAAATGCGAGTGTGGTTTAGTGATGAGAGAATGTGAGTGTGGTTTAGTGATGAGAGAGGAAAGAATGTGAGTGTGGTTTATTGATGAGAGAGGAGAGAATGTGAGTGTTGTTTAGTGATGAGAGAGGAGAGAATGTGAGTGTGGTTTATTGATGAGAGAGGAGAGAATGTGAGTGTGGTTTAGGGATGTGAGATGAGAGAATGTTATTGTGGTTTAGTGATGAGAGATTAGAAAATGCGAGTGTGGTTTAGTGATGAGAGAATGTGAGTGTGGTTTAGTGATGAGAGAGGAGAGAATGTGAGTGTGGTTTATTGATGAGAGAGGAGAGAATGTGAGTGTTGTTTAGTGATGAGAGAGGAGAGAATGTGAGTGTGGTTTAGGGATGAGAGAGGAGAGAATGGGACTGTGGTTTAGTGATGAGAGAGGAGAGAATGTGACTGTGGTTTAGAGATGAGCGAATGTGACTGTGGTTTAGGGATGAGAGATGAGAGAAAGTGAGTGTTGTTTAGTGATTAGAGAATGAGGGTGGTTTAGTGATGAGAGATGATAGAATGTGAGTGCGGTTTAGTGATGAGAGATGATAGAATGTGAGTGTGGTTTAGTGATGAGAGATGATAGAATGTGAGTGTGGTTTAGTTATGAGAGAATGTGAGTGTGGTTTAGGGATGAGAGATGAGAGAATGTGAGTGTGGCTTAGATATGAGAGAATGTGAGTGTGGTTTAGTTATGAGAGATGAGAGAATGTGAGTGTGGTTTAGGGATGAGAGAGGAGAGAATGTGAATGTGGTTTAGTGATGAGAGAATGTGAGTGCGGTTTAGCGATGAGAGGATGTGAGTGTGGTTTAGTTATGAGAGATGAGATAATATGAGTGTGGTTTATTGATGAGAGAGGAGAGAACGTGAGTGTGATTTAGGGATGAGATATGAGAGAATGTGAGTGTGATTTAGGGATGAGAGATGAGAGAAGGTTAGTGTGGTTTAGGGATGAGAGATGAGAGAACGTGGGTGTGATTCAGGGATGAGAGATGAGAGAATGTGAGTGTGATTTAGGGATGAGAGATGAGAGAATGAGAGTGTGGTTTAGGGATGAGAGAATGCCAGTGTGGTTTAGGGATGAGAGATGAGAGAATGTGAGTGTGTGTTAGTGATGAGAGAATGTGACTGTGGTTTACTGATGAGAGATGAAGGAATGTGAGTGTGGCTGAGAGATGAGAGATGAGAGAATTTTATTGTGGTTTAGTGATGAAAGATTAGAAAATGCGAGTAGGGTTTAGTGATGAGAGAGGAGAGAATGTGAGTGTGGTTTATTGATGAGAGAGGAGAGAATGTGAGTGTGGGTTAGTGATGAGAGAGGAGAGAATGTGACTGTGGTTTAGAGATGAGCGAATGTGAGTGTGGTTTATTGATGAGAGAATGTCAGTGTGGTTTAGGGATGAGAGAATGTCAGTGTGGTTTATGGATGAGAGAATGTCAGTGTGGTTTAGGGATGAGAGATGAGAGAATGTGAGTGTGGTTTAGTGATGAGAGAATGTGACTGTGATTTAGGGATGAGAGAATGTGAGTGTGGTTTAGGGATGTAAGATCAGAGAATGTCAGTGTGGTTTAGTGATGAGAGAATGTGACTGTGGTTTAGGGATGAGAGATTAGAGAATTCGAGTGTGGTTTAGTGATGAGAGAATGTGAGTGTGGTTTTGTGATGAGAGAGGAGAGAATGTGAGTGTGGTTTAGTTATGAGAGAATGTGACTGTGGTTTAGGGATGAGAGATTAGAGAATTCGAGTGTGGTTTAGTGATTAGAGAATGTGAGTGTGGTTTTGTGATGAGAGAGGAGAGAATGTGAGTGTGGTTTAGTGATGAGAGAATGTGACTGTGGTTTAGGGATGAGAGATGAGCGAATGTGAGTGTGGTTTAGTGATTAGAGATGAGAGAATGTGAGTGTGGTTTAGGGATGAGAGATGACAGAATGTGAGTGTGGTTCAGTGATGAGAGAATGTGAGTGTGGTTTAGTGATGAGAAATGAGAGAATGTGAGTGTGGTTTAGTTATGAGAGATGAGATAATATGAGTGTTGATTAATGATGAGAGATAAAGGAACGTGAGTGTGATTTAGGGATGAGAGATAAGATAATTTGAGTGTGGTTTAGTGACTAGAGAATATGACTGGTTTAGTGATGAGAGATGACGGAATGTGAGTGTGGTTTAGTGATTAGAGAATGTGACTGTGGTTTAGGGATGAGAGATGAGAGAATGTTAGTGTGGTTTAGTTATGAGAGATGAGAGAATGCGAGTGTGGTTTAGTGATGAGAGATGAGAGAATGTGAGTGTGGTTTAGGGATAAGAGATGAGAGAATGTGAGTGTGGTTTGGTGATGAGAGAATGTGTCTGTGGTTTAGGGATGAGAGATGAGAGAATGTGACTGTGGTTTAGTGATGAGAGAATGTGAGTGTGGTTTAGTGATGAGAAATGAGAGAATGTGAGTGTGGTTTAGTTATGAGAGATGAGATAATATGAGTGTGGATTAATGATGAGAGATAAAGGAACGTGAGTGTGATTTAGGGATGAGAGATAAGATAATGTGAAGGTGGTTTAGTGACTAGAGAATATGACTGGTTTAGTGATGAGAGATGACGGAATGTGAGTGTGGTTTAGTGATGAGAGATGAGAGAATGTGAGTGTGGTTTAGGGATAAGAGATGAGAGAATGTGAGTGTGGTTTGGTGATGAGAGAATGTGTCTGTGGTTTAGGGATGAGAGATTAGAGAATGAGTGTGGTTTAGTGACGAGAGATGAGAGAATGTGAGTGCCGTTTAGTGATGAGAAAATGTGACTGTGGTTTAGGGATGAGATATGAGATAATGTGAGTGTGGTTTAGGGATGAGAGATGAGAGAATGTGAGTTCGATTTAGTTATGAGAGAGGAGAGAATGTGAGTGTGGTTTAGTGATGAGAGATGAGAGAATGTGAGTTCGATTTAGTTATGAGAGATGAGAGAATGTGAGTGTGGTTTAGTGATTAGAGAATGTGACTGTGGTTTAGGGATGAGAGATGAGAGAATGTGAGTGTGGTTTACTGATGAGAGAATGTCAGTGTGGTTTAGGGATGAGAGATGAGAGAACGTGAGTGTGGTTTAGTGATGAGAGAATGTGACTGTGGTTTAGGGATGAGAGATGAGAGAATGAGTGTGGTTTAGTGATGAGAGATGAGAGAATGTGAGTGCGGTTTCGCGATGAAAGATGAGATAATGAGTGTTCGATTTAGTTATGAGAGATGAGAGAATGTGAGTATGGTTTAGTGATGAGAGATGAGAGAATGTGAGTGTGCTTTAGCGATGAGAGATGAGAGAATGTTAGTATGGTTTAGTGATGAGAGATGAGAGAATGTGACTGTGGTTTTGGGATGAGAGAATGTCACTGTGGTTTAGGGATGAGAGATTAGAGAATGTGAGTGTGGTTTAGGGATGAGAGAATGTCAGTGTGGTTTAGAGATGAGAGAGGAGAGAATGTCAGTGTGGTTTAGGGATGAGAGATGAGAGAATGTGAGTGTGTTTTAGTGATGAGAGAATGTGACTGTGGTTTAGTGATGAGAGATGAAGGAATGTGAGTGTGGCTCAGAGATGAGAGATGAGAGAATGTGAGTGGTTTAGTGACGAGAGAATGTTTCTGTGGTTTAGTGATGAGAGAATGTGACTGTGGTTTAGGGATGTGAAAATGTAAGTGTGGTTCAGGGATAAGAGGTGAGAGAATGTGAGTCGTGTGTAGGGATGAGAGATAAGAGAATGCGAGTGTGGTTTAGTTATTAGAGATGAGAGAATCTAGTGTGTCTTAGTGATGAGAGATGAAGGAATGTGACTGTGGTTTAGGAATGAGAGAATGTCAGTGTGGTTTAGAATGAGAGAATGTCAGTGTGGTTTAGGGATTAGAGAATGTCAGTGTGGTTTAGGGATGAGAGAATGTCAGTGTGGTTTAGGAATGAGAGAATGTCAGTGTGGTTTAGAGATGAGAGAATGTCAGTGTGGTTTAGGGATTAGAGAATGTCAGTGTGGTTTAGGGATGAGAGAATGTCAGTGTGGTTTAGGGATTAGAGAATGTCAGTGTGGTTTACGGTTGAGAGAATGTCATTGTTGTTTAGTGATGAGAGATTAGAGAATGTGAGTGTGGTTTAGGGATGTGAGATGAGAGAATGTTATTGTGGTTTAGTGATGAGAGATTAGAAAATGCGAGTGTGGTTTAGTGATGAGAGAATGTGAGTGTGGTTTAGTGATGAGAGAGAAGAGAATGTGAGTGTGGTTTATTGATGAGAGAGGAGAGAATGTGAGTGTGGTTTAGTGATGAGAGAGGAGAGAATGTTATTGTGGTTTAGTGATGAGAGATTAGAAAATGCTAGTAAGGTTTAGTGATGAGAGAGGAGAGAATGTGAGTGTGGTTTAGTGATGAGAGAGGAGAGATTGTGAGTGTGGTTTAGTGATGAGAGAGGAGAGAATGTGACTGTGGTTTAGAGATGAGCGAATGTGAGTGTTGTTTATTGATGAGAGAATGTGAGTGTGGTTTAGTAATGAGAGAGGAGAGAATGTGAGTGTCATTTAGTGATGAGAGAGGAGAGAATGTGACTGTGGTTTAGAGATGAGCGAATGTGAGTGTGGTTTATTGATGAGAGAATGTGAGTGTGGTTTAGTGATGAGAGAATGTGACTGTGATTTAGGGATGAGAGAATGTGCGTGTGGTTTAGGGATGTGAGATCAGAGAATGTCAGTGTGGTTTAGTGATGAGAGAGGAGAGAATGTGAGTGTGGTTTAGTGATGAGAGATGACGGAATGTTAGTGTGGTTTAGTGATGAGAGATGAGAGAATGTGAGTTCGATTTAGTTATGAGACATGAGAGAATGTGAGTGTGGTTTAGTGATTAGAGAATGTGAATGTGGTTTAGGGATGAGAGATGAGAGAATGTGAGTGTGGTTTAGTGATGAGAGAATGTCAGTGTGGTTTAGGGATGAGAGATGAGAGAATGTGAGTGTGGTTTAGTGATGAGAGAATGTCAGTGTGGTTTAGGGATGAGAGATTAGAGAATGTGAGTGTGGTTTAGCGATGAAAGATGAGATAATGAGTGTTCGATTTAGCTATGAGAGATGAGAGAATGTGAGTATGGTTTAGTGATGAGAGATGAGAGAATGTGAGTGTGCTTTAGCGATGAGAGATGAGAGAATGTTAGTATGGTTTAGTGATGAGAGATGAGAGAATGTGACTGTGGTTTTGGGATGAGAGAATGTCACTGTGGTTTAGGGATGGGAGATTAGAGAATGTGAGTGTGGTTTAGGGATGAGAGAATGTCAGTGTGGTTTAGTGATGAGAGAGGAAAGAATGTCAGTGTGGTTTAGGGATGAGAGATGAGAGAATGTGAGTGTGTTTTAGTGATGAGAGAATGTGATTGTGGTTTAGTGATGAGAGATGAAGGAATGTGAGTGTGGCTCAGAGATGAGAGATGAAGGAATGTGAGTGGTTTAGTGACGAGAGAATGTTTCTGCGGTTTAGTGATGAGAGAATGTGACTGTGGTTTAGGGATGTGAAAATGTAAGTGTGGTTCGGGGATAAGAGGTGAGAGAATGTGAGTCTTGTGTAGGGATGAGAGATAAGAGAATGCGAGTGTGGTTTAGTTATTAGAGATGAGAGAATCTAGTGTGTCTTAGTGATGAGAGATGAAGGAATGTGTCTGTGGTTTAGGAATGAGAGAATGTCAGTGTGGTTTAGGGATGAGAGAATGTCAGTGTGGTTTAGGGATTAGAGAATGTAGTGTGGTTTAGGGATGAGAGAATGTCAGTGTGGTTTAGGAATAAGAGAATGTCAGTGTGGTTTAGGGATGAGAGAATGTCAGTGTGGTTTAGGGATTAGAGAATGTCAGTGTGGTTTAGGGATGAGAGAATGTCAGTGTGGTTTACGGTTGAGAGAATGTCAGTGTGGTTTACGGTTGAGAGAATGTCATTGTTGTTTAGTGATGAGAGATTAGAGAATGTTAGTGTGGTTTAGGGATGTGAGATGAGAGAATGTTATTGTGGTTTAGTGATGAGAGATTAGAAAATGCGAGTGTGGTTTAGTGATGAGAGAATGTGAGTGTGGTTTAGTGATGAGAGAGGAGAGAATGTGAGTGTTGTTTAGTGATGAGAGAGGAGAGAATGTGACTGTGGTTTAGTGATGAGAGAGGAGAGAATGTGACTGTGGTTTAGAGATGAGCGAATGTGACTGTGGTTTAGGGATGAGAGATGAGAGAAAGTGAGTGTAGTTTAGTTATGAGAGATGAGAGAATGTGAGTGTGGTTTAGTGATAAGAGAATGAGGGTGGTTTAGTGATGAGAGATGATAGAATGTGAGTGTGGTTTAGTGATGAGAGATGATAGAATGTGAGTGTGCTTTAGTGATGAGAGATGATAGAATGTGAGTGTGGTTTAGTGATGAGAGAATGTGAGTGTGGTTTAGGGATGAGAGATCAGAGAATGTGAATGTGGTTTAGTGATGAGAGAATGTGAGTGTGGTTTAGTTATGAGAGATGAGAGAATGTGAGTGTGGTTTAGTTATGAGAGATGAAGGAATGTGAGTGCGGTTTAGCGATGAGAGAATGTGAGTGCGGTTTAGCGATGAGAGAATGTAAGTGTGGTTTAGTTATGAGAGATGAGATAATATGAGTGTGGTTTATTGATGAGAGAGGAGAGAACGTGAGTGTGATTTAGGGATGAGAGATGAGAGAATGTGAGTGTGATTTAGGGATGAGATATGAGAGAATGTTAGTGTGGTTTAGGGATGAGAGATGAGAGAACGTGAGTGTGATTCAGGGATGAGAGATGAGAGAATGTGAGTGTTTTTTAGGGATGAGAGATGAGAGAATGTGAGTGTGGTTTAGGGATTAGAGAATGTCAGTGTGGTTTAGGGATGAGAGATGAGAGAATGTGAGTGTGTGTTAGTGATGAGAGAATGTGACTGTGGTTTACTGATGAGAGATGAAGGAATGTGAGTGTGGCTGAGAGATGAGAGATGAGAGAATGTTATTGTGGTTTAGTGATGAGAGATTAGAAAATGCGAGTAGGGTTTAGTGATGAGAGAGGAGAGAATGTGAGTGTGGTTTAGTGATGAGAGAGGAGAGAATGTGAGTGTGGTTTAGTGATGAGAGAGGAGAGAATGTGACTGTGGTTTAGAGATGAGCGAATGTGAGTGTGGTTTATTGATGAGCGAATGTGAGTGTGGTTTATTGATGAGAGATGACGGAATTTGAGTGTGGCTTAGCGATGAGGGAATGTCAGTGTGGTTTAGGGATGAGAGATGAGAGAATGTGAGTGTTGTTTAGTGATGAGAGATGAGAGAATGTCACTTGTTTAGGGATGAAAGATGAGAGAATGTGAGTGTGGTTTAGTTATGAGAGATGAGAGAATGTGAGTGTTGTTTAGTGATGAGAGAATGTGACTGTGGTTTAGGGATGAGAGATGAGAGAATGTGACTGTGGTTTAGCGATGAGAGAATGAGTGTGGTTTAGGGATGAGAGATGAGAGAATGTGAGTTCGATTTAGTTATGATAGACGAAGAAATATCAGTGTAGTTTAGGGATGAGAGAATGGGAGTGTGCTTTAGGGATGAGAGAATGTGACTGTGGTTTAGGGATGAGAGAATGTCACTGTGGTTTAGTGATGAGAGATGAAGGAATGTGAGTGTGGCTCAGAGATGAGAGATGAGAGAATGTGAGTGTGGTTTAGTAATGATAGATGAAGAAATATCAGTGTAGTTTAGGGATGAGAGAATGGGAGTGTGCTTTAGGGATGAGAGAATGTGACTGTGGTTTAGGGATGAGAAAATGTAAGTGTCGTTCAGGGATAAGAGGTGAGAGAATGTGATTGTTGTGTAGGGATGAGAGATGAGAGAATATGAGTGTGTCTTAGTGATGAGAGATGAAGGAATGTGAGTGTGGTTTAGGGATGAGAGAATGTCAGTGTTGTTTAGGGATGAGAGAATGTCAGTGTGGTTTAGGGATGAGAGAATGTCAGTGTGGTTTAGGGATGAGAGAATGTCAGTGTGGTTTAGGGATGAGAGAATATCAAAGTGGTTTAGGGAAAAGAGAATGTCAGTGTGGTTTAGGGATGAGAGAATGTCAGTGTGGTTTATTGATGAGAGAATGTCAGTGTGGTTTAGGGATGAGAGATTGTCAATGTGGTTTAGGGATGAGAGAATGTCAGTGTGGTTTAGGGATGAGAGAATGTGACTGTTGTATAGGGATGAGAGATGAGAGAATGTGAGTGTGATTTAGTGATGAGAGAATGTGACTGTTGTATAGGGATGAGAGAAAGTGACGGTGGTTTAGGGATGAGAGAATGTGAGTGTGGTTTAGGGATGTGAGAATGTTAGTGTGATTTAGGGATCAGAGATGAGAGAATGTCAATGTGGTTTAGTAACGAGATAGGAGAGAATGTGAGCGTGGTTTATTGACGAGAGAGAAGAGAAGGTGAGTTTTGCTTATTCACGAGAGTGAGTGAATGTGAGTGTAAATAAATGACAAGAGAGGATAGAATATAATTGGGAATAAAGAACAAGAGAGGATACAATGACATTGGGAATAAAGGTCAAGGGAGGATAGAATAACATTGGGAATAACGGACAAGAGAGGATAGAATGTTTTTGGGAATAAATGACAAGAGGATAGAATAACATTGGGAATAAAGGACACCAGAGAACAACATTGGGAATAAAGGACAAGAGAGAATAGAATGTTTTGGGGAATAAAGGACAAGAGAGGATATAATGACTTTGGAAATAAAGGACAAGAGAGGATAGAATGTTATTGGGAATAAAGGACAAGAGAGGATATAATGACATTGGGAATACAGGACACGAGAGAATAGTATGACATCGGGAATAAAGGACAAGAGAGGACAGAATGTGATTGAGAATAAATAAACGAGAGAGGATTAAATTTGAGCGGAAATAGATGACAAGAGAGGATTGAATGAGATGGAATAAAGGAAGAAATATGAGAGTATGTGAGTGAATAAATAAGGATAGGATGTCAGTGTGACTAAGTATGAGAATGTTGGAAAAATGACCATATTGGAAAGAAGATGTGTATTATTCAAGGACGAGAGTAGTGAATGGGAATAAATACCGATATATCAGAAAATGACAAATGTGCTATAAAAAACAGAGAGGAGAGAATTGGAGTGGTTAATAACCAGAGGATAGAATTTTACTGTGATTTAGTAACGAGCGAAAAATAAATGTGTGTGTTGTTGACACGCTCCGTCAGCAGGTTTCAGCATGATTTACTTGTCAGCTGAGTCCGAGCAGACGAATAGTTAGCCATCATTGTATTCTGCGACTATTATTTTCGGTGACTGTTTGTTTCACCCCAATCATTGTTACCATGTATTTGTTGTTGTTTCCCGTTACCATTGTTCTCTTGACTTTGTTGTTGGTATCCCACGACCATTGATATCTTGACTTTGTTTCCCCACGCTCAAAATTGTTGTATTTCCCACGGCCATGAATGCCGTGACTTTATTGTTTGTTTATCATGACCGTTTTTGCCCGTGAGTTTATTGTCATGCGCTTTTGAGAAATCTTTCCAATCTATCTGTATGTCGCTGTTTCTTCATAATTTTTTCCCCACTGATCGATCAATAACATCTCCAGCCGCTGAATTCTGCGCGTGTGAACTAAGGAAGTGATTACTATTTCCCCGAACCTTGGCTACCCCGTAATCCCATCTCAGCCGACATGTTTCACATCTCTGCCCCCGCTGACCGCCGTCCTAACCCTGATAGATCTCCTTAATGACTAAGCCGGCTCTGTGTTTGAGCTGTCTCTCTTCTGTCTCATCTTTTCCATGGAGGCTGACTATCTGAATGGTCATCGCCGGGATTGAAATTGCGCTGAGCCTAAGCAATTACCGATGGTTTATTGCAGAAGTTGTGGTTCACTTCTTGTCCCTAGTTCTTCTGGAATTGGCAGTACCTGCATTTCAAACGTAGCGAATATACTCTCCTATGTGCTGTGATAATGTCATGAGTTGCAGTCTTCTACTCAACAGAACACACAGTGCAGCACATACATCTGTATTTCAAGCCACCGAGTCACACTCTCTTAAACACCAACCGCAGTATAAAGCACTTAATGCCGGTATGGACATTGTATTGTTCATGTTAAGCATCAGCTATAATTTAAAGTGCTGAATGCCTATCACCATCACGATCTAGTTGAACAGTCCGGAGACTGGTTGTAAGGTTGTCTAAGAATGCCTCTCCATTTGACCCTATCCTCTGGATGATCAGTCATGAGACTGGCTGTAAGGTTGTCTAAGAATGTCTCTCCATTTGACCCTATCCTCTGGATGACCAGTTTTGAGAGTGGCTGTAAGGTTGTCTAAGAATGTCTCTCCATTTGACCATATCCTCTGGATATGAGTATTGTTTCTTTCTTATTGGCTCACCACATACCGGTATGCTGGATCCATCTTTCGATGAAGAAGCTACTGAATTATTAAAATCTTTACAGCTATACATTTATCCATGTCGAATAGTTGACGTTTTTAACTTAATCTAACAACAAACTCTGACTCTGACACTAATCACAATGAATGTTGTTTGTTTTTTTGTTGATTTTTTAATCTAACAACAAACCCAACAGCCCTATTCAATTTGGCAGGAGCGAAGAAAACAGAATATATCCATGATGCAACACAACGCTGATCTAAAGTAGACTATGCCCCTACCAACATCGGGGAAACCCCCAAATAAACTCAGCAGTGCGAAATATTTCAGAACACAGAACGGTAATACGTTTACTGGCAGCAAATACGCAACTGAGAAACTTTCAGGTCGTTAAAAATGTAATGGATGGATAGCAATATTATTTGTTTGTGTTTGAAAAACAAAGTTTAAATTGAAAAACGGGCTTCCTGAGCGTTGGTGCTCGCGAGCACTTTTTTTACTTGCATGGCGCGAGCACCAAATGTCATTAAAAGAACATCGTGGTACCCATGATCACCAAGTTGAGAACGCCCGACTTAGAGAAAATATACAACAATCTCTCAAACAACCCAACGTAGCCAACACCAGCTTTCTATTACAGAGGAACTGATGTTCAGGGTTCTGCATGAAACTACTTTAACAAACATTTAAGTAAACAACATTGATTCATCTAACATAACCAAGTTTGTTTAAAATGCGGAATATAGATGAGAACACAGATTTTGGATGGCACGACAAAATGGATAGGAAAACAAAGCTGCTGAAATGCTCACAGGACAAATGGCTGTGGCAGGACATGCTGTCCACATTGCTAGTTATGACACATGATTATGATATTGCTGCCAACTGAAATAAGATTGAAGAAATGGGTATAGAAAAAGATGCCGGCTCATGAATGATATTTCTTTAAAATTCAAACATGTTTGATATGCAGAACCATTTGAGAAAACGTGTCACAGACGTTGTTCTTAACCACTGTCTCGTTGGCTTATACTTTTGTAGAAAAAGGAGTTTTAATGACACATTTATGAGATTATACATTCGATGGATACAACACTGGACAAGAGGACATAGATAGATAATGGTTTCCTTAGCATACTCTCTCTCTGTCTCTCTCTCTCTCTCTCTCTCTCTCTCTCTCTCTCTCTCTCTGTCTCGCAGATGTACATATCCAAAACGAGGATCCATTATCTATTGTGAGAATCTGTAAAGATTATGGCATTGAAATACTATCCCTTACGTTGGTTTTATTAAATCATATCGATTGTCTTTTCTCAGCTACGAGCTTGAGACATTGTAGCGTATTAATCGGTCCTAAAAGGAGTTTAAGCGTGCCATTATCTCAGATACATTCTAGAGCCAATGAGATCTTTCGCGTTGTCAAACATGATCTGATCATGCTTGAGAGCAGTGTAAAACCAGTGTGCTCCGGCAGTTGTTTCACAATGGACAGGCGTGACAGAGACAATGGACGCCAATCTATGTGATGAGTGTTTAGAAGCGCTGAGGATTCGTTCTTCCCAGCGCGAGATTGTGCCCTGCAACTTATGAGGTTTTACAGGACATCGAACAATCCCTCTTGTTTAATGTTACTCCCACAGGAAGCATAATGCGGCAACTGTATTCCCCAGTCCTTGTCGTTAAGCATTTATCACATCATTGGCTTGCGCTCTTGCAGTGGCTGTGTGGCAAATATTTTTACATAATGAAATTGCTAGCCGGAAGAAATCAGTAGAAGTTCCTTTTTGCCATTTACTTCATGTGGCTTACTATGCCTATGGGAAGGTAGGTAACAATGTGTAGAAATGTCATTATTGTTCTAATTTGTTTTTACTTGAACAGTAGCTTACAGCCTGATCTTTTCCATTTTCCGCTGGATTCTTTTACATGCACAGCGTTTACACGGGACCTCTAAGTTTTTCGTTCGTCTCTGATAGGACTAGGCACTCGATCTCGCTTCTTGTAAGACTAAGAGTCACTTGAAACTTACGAGCTTCGAACACTCGCTATTTAATTATATTAATCGTATCTTGACATGCTAACGCTTTACCTCTCTGCTGTAACAGTTCTTCCTGCAGCAAGTATATTTACGTGAGGATTTACGCTAATCTGTAACTATAGAACAAGATTTGTGTTTAGGCGTGTCATTGATTGTTTCTTGTATTCAATAGTAACGCAAACCTGGCTCCCAATCCCACCATATTTAATCTATTTTGCAAACAAACCTCCATATGCTGGCAGCAATCCCAATCCCAACATATTTTCTGAAGCGATTGCTATGTATCGTCTTGGACATTAGTTTGTCTCTTTCTTGTCAGAGGAATCGGCTCAACATTATTTATGTTTCGTTGTGTCTTATATGTCGGTAGTACTCACGTTAAATGGTGCGTACTTCAAAATAGCGATGTGTCTAATGCCATGAAATGAGATAGATCATATGTAAGGTTTTCGTCTTCTTCTTTTTCCTCCTCTTTTTCGTTTGTCCTGCAAAGGGCGTTTTGTAACATTGTGTCATAGTTTACATTGAATCTTCGATTTATACGTATTTCGGCCCGACATTTGGGCACTTTATTTTATGTGGACATGCTTGCCTTCCCTCTTTGATCCCTAATCTTTTACCCAGGCTGCATGATTGCATCCTATGCAGCCTGTTTCCAGAGTCACCATTTGAAGTTGGAATAGAGTCTTGATCAGCTATGGATCGCTGTCCCTGATGCAAGCAGCCAACTACCAGTTGTTCTCACTGCAACATCTTCGGTCCAATATTGGTGTTGTGATCGATTAGTTCAATATGTATTGTTATGTCTTCTGTATCTCAATGTTTGCAGTGTAATTCTAATCACAAATCAATCTTTTTTTGTGTTGACTCTAGCAACTGGTTCCATTATATTGTTTGATGTCAAATTGTCCTCCTTCGTTCAACCCTATTCTATCTTGTATCAAATATGGGGGTATTGTTTCTACAGCTTTCTTTCAATCGCAGAATGTTATTCCACGTCTGGCAGAATGTGTGCCTATACAAATGGTAAAGTGTGCGGTATCATGAGTTGGAGAATCCTCTATCCTAGAATGGTTAAATTGCAATGTTGATCACCTTTTACGACATGCACTAAGTGTGGTAGTGATCATATTTTGGTCAGATCACATGGAACAGCTCGGGCAGTTCAAATGTGTAGGCGAATGAGCGAGCATGTCATTCTTAAAAACATGCATTGTTGTTTATTACTAACACAAGCACTGCCAATGCAGAAGATCTGTACGTCAATCGAATTGTACACTGTGAAAGAAACAACAGCAGTTTAACAATTGAAGAATCCCCACCCGCCCACGCCCCTTGATTACCTCACCCATTCCACGACCATCTCTCACCCCCCCCCCTTTCTACTCTCAACCATTCCCCAATCATAATGTATAATTTTGTCATGAAGATACAATCAGTCACTTATATTGAAGATGCCATTTTAAATCTTACAATTTAATGTTCAATGGATAGCGGCCCGAAGGAAGAAGCGATGTTTAGAGTTTCAAGAACACTACTCTAATTATTAAAGGTTCAATGGAAGCAGCTGAGCTGACTGCAAGTAACGTCTCAAATGCGTTATTGAAACTACGTGTTATTAAGTGATATCGATACTACGCAAGGTTGACACTTCTGGAAGTTAATTGTGAAAGTAATAATAATAATAACTGTTCATCGCAAGCGACGATGACAACAGCAGTCAGGCATGTTATGCTGCACCTCACCAGTGAGTTTAGAGGGGGCTGTATAGTCCAATTCTGGCACGGAAAATCCTTCCACATACGAAGCATTTAATGTCAGAATTGGACATGTCAGTGTCAGTTGTTTTGTCTTTACGCAAAGTGAGTTTTTTCTGTGCTTCGGAGGTCCGGCGTTCCTTAGCAATGGAGGTGCCTCTGATGGTGGTTCTACGCCGTGCCACGCGGTGTTGTGCTAGATATTCCCATGCGTTTGCATCGATGCTGAAGCGTGTCAGAGATACTTTGAGGGAGCCTTTGAAACGCTTCTTTTGGCCACCGTTTTGACGCAGACCATCTTTCAACTCACCATACATTAGTTGTTTTGGGATGCGGTTGTCTGGCATACTCACGACATGGTGGGCCCACCTGATCTGGGTCGTCTGCAACAGTGTGTGTATGCTCGACATGTTTGCCTTCATGAGGGTCTCGGTTTCTGGTACCCTATCCTGCCAAGTTATTTTGAACAATCTACAGAGGCACCTTGAATGAAAGTGGTTTATTTTCCTAGCATGTCTGCTGTACAGTCCACGTCTCACTGGCATACAGACGTGTCGGGAGCACTACGGCTCGGTAGACTTTGTTTCGTATTAAACCTAAGACCCATCCGATTCCAAACACTGTTGCGCAGCCTCCCAAAGGCAGCACTGTCCTTGGAGATTCTGTTAATGACCTCACAGTCAAAAGTAGTTTCCCTGGAAAGAGTGCTGCCAAGGTACGTGAAGCTGTCTACTGATTCGAGGCACTCGTTCTTGACTCTAATATTTCGATATGCGTCACTCGGGGAAGGCTGAAACATGACTTCGGTTTTTTTTGTATTAATTGTAAAACCGAACGTGTCGCGGGCTGTTGAGAACTTGTCCACATATGTCTGCCATCTCTTTCGGTGCTGGCAGAGAGGGCACAGTCATCAGCAAAAAGGAAGTTTGAGATGGTTGTGTCCTTTACCTTGCTGTGTGCTTGCAGTCGCCTGTGATTGGAGAGTTTTCCGTCAGTCCTGAATTTTATTTCCACTCTGTTTCGGTTACAGCCCTAATAGCTAACGTTAAACAAAACAACAAACATTATGCTAAAGAGTGTTGGGGCTAGTACCCAGCTCTGCTTAATGCCATTTAACACAGGAAAGGAATTTGACGTTTCCCCATGACTGAGCACATGAGCATCCATACCTTCGTGGAATTGTTTGATGAGCTTGTTGAATCTGCTTGTATAGCTGAATTTACCCTTGACCTTTTAAAGTCATCTATACTGACGGTATCAAAAGCCTTAGTCAGGTCTACGAAAGTCATTTTAAGCCCACGTTCCTGCTCTTGACATTTCTCCTAAAGTTGCCGAGCCGCGAATATCATTTCTACAGTTCCGCGACCTTATCTGAAGCCACACTGTCTCTCTGGAAGAAGACCGTGTTCTAGGTGAACGATCTATCTGTTAAGGAGAACTCGTGCCAGTATCTTGCCAGCAGTCGATAAGAGGGAGATTCCTCTGTGGTTATCGCAGGATTGACGGTTTACCTTTCGTTTGTCTAGCATCCTTCAGTTCTTGTGGGACAGCCTCGGTGGTCCATATTGTGTTGTACAACTCAGTCTCTGTGTTAGGACACAACTACCTACTTTGTAGATCTCAGCCGGTTTTAGGTCCGTACCTGCAGTCTTCCCATTTGATAGCTGGTTGATTGCAGCTCTGACCTTCTCGATATTTTGAGGAACGTCCAATTCATTGTTCAGTGGTGTTTGAGGCAGACGTTCTATTGCCTCGTCGCAGACGGAGGAAGGTTGGTTGATGACCGTGCGGAAGTGTTCTGCCCATCGTTCCAGTATTATCGGTTTGTCTGTCAGCAGATCTTAGCCATCTGCATTCGGAATTAGAGTTTCATACGACGGTTGAGGGCCATAAACAGTCTTTAAAGCGTTGAGGACGTACGTTAACTCAACAATATGCGCCTAGCCTGGTCTCGGAAGATCTGTCGTTAACTCACGTCCTTCTTTAAACAGCGGTGTCCAGTTCTTCGCTGTTGTCTTAGACACACTTTTGTCACCATATAATGCCCGCATTCTGCGATGAATGTCAACTGGTCGACATCCTTCAGCTATTGAAAACTGAATCACCGTTCTCTGATCAACCCTGGACGGATTCCATATCACACCCGTGATGTTTTCAACGGTCTGCTGAAGAAACTATGAGACGGAGGATAATGAAATTTTGCAAACTTGACGGTTCATATGTGCTGTTTACATCAGAAGTGACGTTATCATGCGCATCGTACGTATGTTAATTTGTTGCAGTTAGATCCGGTTTAATTTTAACACGCTTCGTAGCATTGGAGAATAAGACGAATAGAATATCGTTGCAGCTCTCTGATGAATGCAATAAACGTTATATGTGCGTTTACCTCCCGACAGTACTTATTAGTCGTTTAGTTGTCCGTGGCATTCTTCTATAAAACGTCATGCTTAATTTTGTGTGTGTATTCATTATTCACGATTTGCTTCTTCTTCTTCTTCTTCTTCTTCTTCTTCTTCTTCTTCTTCTTCTTCTTCTTCTTACGCAGTCAGACGTCGACCTTTTTTTTTCGAAAAAAGCAGCGGTATCCTGAGGCTATCGACACTGCCATAGAGTTTGTCTAGTGTTGCCACTGGTGATGGCCACATCTGCTCTCTCTGATCCTCGTATGTCGGGCAGTTTTGCAGAAAGTGCTCAGCGGTCATTTTCCCGGTACCACACGAGCATTCGTCAGTGCCACCTATGTTCAATTTATTGAATAGGTGGTACCTCAGTCTATTGTGGCCAGTGCGAAGTCTGAAGACCACGACCTGCTCTCTTCTGTGATTTGCTACCAATTGGCGATATCGATCCAGTGCAAGAACCAAGGTCATATTTTATTTCATCTATTGGCTAAGATTTGTTGCATAATATATGTTCAATGTTCATGGATGTCTTGTGTGTGTGTGTGTGTGTGTGTGTGTGTGTGTGTGTGTGTGTGTGTGCGTGCGTGCGTGCGTGCGTGCGTGCGTACACATACGCGCGTGTTGTGTTTTTCAACTATTGTGGTAATTTTTTTCTCTCTCCTTAGTTGCATTTCCCATGTAGTCATATTGAGCAAACTTCTTAAATGTATTTTCTTGTTTTAAAAACCTATTCATGCGCTTTCGAATTCCGCTCTTGGAAAATTATTTGTGTACTTTGTGAAGGAAAGTAAATACCATTTTACCATCTTCACTTTTTGTATACTAAAAATATTAGTATGTCAGTATTAGCTATTTTCACGTATTACTTACTTGATGGCGCTCGCATTTAAGGATCAGTGTATTGTGCACTCGCCAAAAGTAACCCAAATAATTTGGCAAACATTGGTTATAGGTGATATAACCAAGAAGTGAAATATACGAGAAAGGTAGCTCTTTGCTGTTTTGTGTTATAATTGTGACCAAGGTGCGCTTCTGTAAAGCATAGTCTTTTTGGTTATATCAGTGCGCGTGGGTCATTAAAAAATAGTCATTATCCAGGCTTAAACTCTAGTGCAGCGCTGTTTTTTGTTGTGAGAATAGATGCTATATATAGCCTACGAGCAAAAATGGTCGTTTTACGTTTTAATGGCCGCTCTCTGGGGAAGGTAGTGTAAGCGTGCAGCCGTGTCTTGATTGCTCCAGATCTCTCGAGGCATATCCTGGCCCTCTTCAAAGCCAGCGGGACACGCAGAGAGCATTGTACTTGTGATTTTTCTGTATGAGGCTTTATGATAGCCAATTCTGTTGTGCCCAGACGTTGAGAGGCCCAATTAGGCCTGCAGTCGGAAGCGGCGACACGGCAGAGTGGAAATAGAGATGGAAAGAAGGAATTTGGGAGAAAACGAGTGGAAATGAAAATAGGCAGTATGAGAGACAGACAGCTAGCGGAGCAAATTCTTGGAGAGAATACATACACATTTACACTTTACATCACTCTATATCACTCTCTATTTTACTCTATATGTATATCTCCCCCTCTCTCTCTCTCCTTCTCTCTCTCTCTCTCTCTCTCTCTCTCTCTCTCAGTCTAGCATATACACTAAGTTCACTTTTGTTGAAGACATGATGTTTTTGTTGCTTATAACTGCCGATTTAATAGTATTGAAGACTTAGATTAATGGTACAATATTTTACGCATAAGACTGCTAGGAAAGACACTGGTCATGAACTTTGATACAAGGTACTGTGAGTACTTAATACTTTATCCCCGATGGCAGTGTTCTCTGTTCAAGTAAAACAACTATTACATTGATGATTCCAATTGCTGAGGTTCACCCGGAGGGCTTACATAACTGAGGAATAAAGACCGCTTGCTCCTGTAGTGGCCACACGGTGTACATGTTGTTTTTATTTTACATCTCGACAGAATAGCAAAACCGAAGCCCTATCGAAGTTTTGAACAGTGTCCCTTTAGTTACACGGCGATATCGAGGACCATTCGACCACCTGCTCCTCATTTATTTATTTTTTCAAATATCCATAACTTTTTTTAAACATTATCTGAACACTACAGTTGGCTTAGAGCAATCGTAAATTATCTTAGATATATATACAAGCACTTCGTCATGTTGTGACTGTTGATCGCCTTTTAAACTGCCGTCTAGTGTAGTTACGGCACTATTCAGAGCTATGCGCTTTGTAAACACTACTTGAAGAGGTCAGGCTTGAATGTCGCTTAGTTTTCAAAGTGTATATGTCTTGGTATAAACAGAACGACGATGTCTGTAGTAGAGATATCGATAAAGTCAATGCTAACGCATACACTGTCGTCGCGGATGAATGCTTACATAATGAATTGTAGGAGGTCACAGCGTTTTGTGAGGTGGAGGTGACCAGTTCACTTCCTCACTGCCTTACCTGTCCTTCCTGTTCAGCATTTACACATTAACAGCTGGTTAGATTGGAGTCTGTAGTCTCCTGTTAGCGAACCCAATACCTTTACCGCGAGAAACAAGAGCTCTAACCACTTTGTCAATCTTACGATTGAAAGGAATGTATCTTCACCACCTCGACCAGACCCCACAGTATAGGAATTAGGAATTGAGTAGAGGAAAGAGTCTTGAATTCCTATCTAAGTCAACCTGTCATTTTACAGAGGTAGTGTGCAGGTCCCTGCTTTGGTGTGAGCTGGGTGTAGCCAGGAGGAGGATTTCCTGGTTAGTGGGCTAGGCTTGGGCAGCTTATTACTCCACTGCGTCAAGTGCCGCGAATGGGGATAAACCGATGTGCTTGTTCATCTTAATAGACTCAAGCACTAGAGCAAAGTTGACCTGCAGCGGGATCAAGATGCTGGGCAGCGCATGAGCTGCAGTGGTCAGCGACCCATAGCTGACTGCTGGCGCCAGGGCCAGCGAACCATAGCTGCCACGACCCTTCTACACCTCCACGAGGTGATCATGGATAACAGGCTGCAGTAGGACAGACTGGCTAAGGAGAAGGGATCGAAGAGGGAATGCTAAACCGGTACTAAAAAAATGATTGCTGAAGTCGGATGTGTTGGACCGAAAGGTGCAAATATCGCAGTCAAGCTGTAAACCTCAACACAACGCATTCCGTTCTCTGGACTACATTCTGCTACTTAAGCCCTTTCAGGGTTTGGTAGCGGGAGATTGAGAATGAACGAAGAAGAAGAAGAAGACCTGCAGCCTGTTAGGCGCCATCTGTGCTTCTCTTAACAAACCACCTAATCGTGACGGGTGTTATGCCATGTCACACAGTAACCTCTTACGATGTGATCTCTTTGGGGCAGTGGTGCTATTCTTGTTTTTGTCATTCACAAAGTCCCCGGCGGACCACTCAGGTGTCTGTATGTTAAATACCCAAGGTAATTATGCAAGTATTGCATTTTAGCAAGCCCCCACACCTGGGCCACTCCCTTGAACCCACCATCTCATTCACATCCCCACTGCACTGTCTTCAAACTAATCAATCTTTTAAGTTGTGCACCAAATCAAATAAGTCGTGATTGCACAAAATCATCATCCGTCTCGCGATACGCGCGAATTGAGTCACTGGTTCACATTTCATATTTCTCTGTACTGTCTTCGCAAATGTTTAGAGAAATCGTAAACAATATGTCATGTAACTTGTTGGTTCTATCGGGAACTAAATCCTTAAGCGATTTTTTAAAATCCCTCTGCCAAATTTGGTGAAGATCAAATCCCAGATACGAACGTGTATGAGCAACACAATTGTCTCTTTCCGGATAGACATACATTCATACATGCACTTATCCACGATTATTATATAGATAGTTTGCATCCAATTCATGAAGCAGCATGTTTCAGGATTTTGTAAAAAATGCACTTACTCTATGAATCGACAGATTAAAAACCAGTACTGGATGCTTCAGTTAGTATTAGCTGTCCTAACATGCTCGCGCGCGTGTGTGCGTGCGTGCGTGTGGAGGTGGGAGGGAATTTGGTTTTGTGTGTGATGGGATTTGGGCAAGCGTGCGATTATTTGTTTGTTTGTTTAGTTGCTACATGTTTTCTGACGTGTGTTTTGCATATATTTTATTGCTATATCGTTATTGGTTCTTTCTTATAAGTGTTTGATGTTGTTTACATTATTGATTTCTGAAACGATTTTAAGTTGCATCTGTATATATATATATATATATATATATATATATATATATATATATATATATATATATATATATATATATATATATATATATATGTCTTTAATGTACGGTGTATAAAAAAATAATCCGGAAAAGAAAGGTATTACATAGAAATAAACTCTCCTGGTATGTTTTTTTTTAAATTTTGTTTTAAGGGTCATGTAATGAGAATGTGTTCTATAAATACCCATAGGTGGACCTCCGTAACGGCAAAATGACGTAATAATAACAATTTTCAAAAACAAATTGATGTAGGAAATGACAGCTTCAAGTGATTAGAAGTAGATTCTCTGGAAACGAGTCCTAGATTCTTGTCTCTTTTTGTGCCTCCGATTAGTGCAGTTATAGAGCACTCACGATTCAAGGCAAATGTACACGGTTCAACTCATGGTATCGGACTCTTCAGTCAAACCAGCTGTATAGGCGGCTTATTTTGTGCGATAGGCGCTCCGAAAGCAATGCCTTCTATTTTATTATGATGTCCCACAATAACAGAAGTGGTTGTTTGCAGTATGGCAGTAAAGTTTTAATCTTCCCGCCAATATCTGTAAAATTGTGTTTCCGTCCGACAGGTAGCAGTGGAGGAGCAGTCTGACGAAATGACGTCTGTTATGGAAGTGCATTATAAATAGAGGTGCGTTATTGAATTCCTCCATGCGGAAAACGTTTCACCAATTGACATTCATCGACGCTTGCTGAGCGTTTATGTTGTAAAGGGTATGTTAGCACAGTGACGCGGTGGTTTGTGCGTTTCAGCAGTGGCGAAAGAGATATGAAGGACAAGCAACGTGTCTGTCGGCTATTCACATCTGTCACATCACTCATGGTGCCACCACTACGGTAGTCAAAACGGCAGTCCATGGAGTGCCGACATTTTAATTCCTCATCGAGGAAAACATTCTCAAGCTACAGCCCTCAGCGGATAAAGTGGTGTGCACTGTCTTTAAGAATAGGAAAGGGGTGCCTGGATAAACATCAACTCTGACCGTTACATTTCGACGCTGACAAGGGTAAAGGCTCGAATTTCCAGGTCAGGTCGGAGAAGAAAACAACCTGTCTTTTGCAACACGATAATGCCAGGCTCCATACCAGTGTGAAATCCGTTGAGCACATTGTCAGTCTTAGCTGGACTGTCCTACCACACCCACCGTATAGTCCGGATTTGGCGCATTCTAATTTTTATCTGTTTGGGCCATTGAAAGATGGACTGCGTGGCAACGTTTTCCTAGCAACGACGTCGTCATAACAGCTGTGAAACAGTGGGTCACCTACGCTTGTGCATATTTTTTTCCAGCACCGGCATGTATGCTCTTGTTCATCGTTGGAGAAAATTTATAGCCAAGTGTGGTGAACTGTGTTGAAAAATTGTTTATTGAAGGCAGGACATTTCTCTTTCAAATTGTGTTGGTGTGCTCTTATATATATGTTATGGTTTTCATGGAATAAATAAGGAAGCACTACTTTCGGAGCGCTTCTCGTGTGTGTGTATGTGTGTGTGTAAATATATATATATATAAATATATATATATATATAAATGGGATTCTGTGGCGAAGTGGTTAAGCCGTCGGCCTCGTGATCAGGTAGTGTGGATTCGACTCCGGACTCCGCCGTCTTTTTCACAGGTGCTTGATGCGGAGGCCCCTGCATCTCGTAGTCGTTCCCTAGTCGTCTTGTCTTTGACTTGCCACTGGGGTCGAGCGACACGAGACGAGATGGTGAGGATAAAAAGTAGCGCAGTTAATCCTTACTAAAAATAGCGCTAGCAAAATAAATTATGCCATCATTGTCTACGATGGACGGCGGCCTTTGTCTTTGCTTTGCCTATATATAAATATATATATATATATATATATATATATATATATATATATATATATATATATATATATATCCATCATAATCATCATTATCATCAAGTCATACAGTTCTAGGACTGGCCAACAAGCTCATGGATTTTGTCCTTCCATTTGTGCCTGTCCTCTGCAGCCGTCTTCAGCTCAGCATACGTCTTCACAGCCATATCTCCGCAAGATTGAGACAAAGACGGATTTCTAGGTCTTCCCCTCCCTCCCCTACTTTGCATAATGTCTTCCAAGACCTTTCTGACTGGTCCCTCACCCCGTTGATTATATACCAACCAGCCTGGTTATCTTCCGTATGACCTTTCTCTCTTCTCCCATCTCCGCCAATACCTTCTCATTTGATTTCTTCTCTTTCTATCTTTCAGTAACATCACATCTCAAAAGCCTTCAAGTATATTTCCTCTATTTTGTTTATAGTCCATGTTTCAGGGCCATACATTGCCAGTCCAACAATATGTGTGCGATTCTTTTGCTTAGTGATATACTAATGTTATTGGATGTGAGGATTCTCTGTTTCTCTTTAAACACTTTCTTTGCCATTGCAATTCTAGATCGTATTTCTCCATGGCATCGTGCTTCTGTTAGGATTTGACCAAGATATGGGAATTGGAATAACTACTCTCCTTTCCCTTTTTAATTGTTACTCTTACACTGTTTTGTTCTTTGGATATGATCATTTTCTTGGTCTTCTCTATATTAACTTTTATGTCATAGCTATCTACAGTGCTGCTAATTTCATTGAACATTTTTTTAGTAGATCCTTTTCCGTTTCTGCTAATATGACGTGATCATCAGAGTATTTTATTGCTTCTAGTTGTCCGCCTTTTACATTTACCCCCAAATTGCATTTCTTCATTGCTTCACCCATCATCACCTCTGAGTACGCATTGAACAGGCCAGGTGAAAGTGGACATCCCTGTCTTATAGGTACCCCGTCCGGGTGCCCTTTTCTTAAAAATATGGTGGCCATTTGGCTTGTGTATAGGTTCTGCATCAGTCTCGAAAGGGTGGGGTAGTGGTGGGGGGGGGGAGGCTCTTCAATTGTGGCATGTTTGAGCATCTCAAAAAGCCTCTTCCAGGCTTATTGTTCTAAAATGTTTTCATTTAGACGCATTGAATTTCTTTAGGAGTGGGATTGATACTGTTGAAGTGTAATCCACCGACCAATTTTCTGTACGATAGATAGCATGTACCAGCTGAAAAAGTCAACCCTGCATAGGTTTACCTGCCGCTTTTAGAAGCTGTATTGGTATGTCATCTATACCTACTGCTTTGGCATTTGGGATCGTGCGAAGGGCCTAGTCAAATTCTTGTCGACTTATCTGTGTGTCCTCTTCTACTTCTTTCTCACTTGTATTTGAAATTTGATCTGTATAGTTATCTTCTTCTTCATGTAGTTCTGCAACGTATTCTCTCCATCCCTGTTTCTTTTGATCTGGATCTATAATGATGTTACCCAGTTTATCTTGTATGCCACGTGTCTGAACTCCCTTATTTTGTGGGCAGGTTTGTTTTATTTTCCTATTAATCAGGTCCGACCTCCCTTTTTTTCCCCAATTATTCGATTTCTCAACAGCCTTCCTCCCATCACTCATCTCTTGCTTTCTTGCACTCTCTGTCTATTTCATTTGTTAGTTGCTTGTAAGTCTCTCTGCCTGCTTTGGTTTTCATTTTTTTTTCCATTTGCGGCGACGTACCATTTTGTGAGTTATTTCCAAATTGACCCAGGGCTTCTTTACTGCAATTTTCATTTTCCCAACTGTTTTTGCTGCGGCGTCTGTCACACTATTCTTCAGTCTTTGCCATTGCTCATCTGGCTCTTCTTGTGTGGTTTGTGATATTCCTATTAGCATTTCGACCTCCATTTGGAATTTGTCCCTTTTTTCATCCTCCCTCAGGATTTCTAAATTCCACTTGCATCTATTTGGTTGATTTGATTGCATCTTCCATCGTAGCTGGCATTTCATCATTACCGGGTTGTGGTCTGAATTTTCATCTGCACCGGGGTATGCCACCGATTTAAAAAAAAAATGTTGTTCCTAAACCTAGATTTCACTAAGATATAATGAATCTGGCTCCTCTTTCTGTCTCCTGGGGATATCCATGTATATCTCCCACATAGGGTGTTTCATTCCACGTGTTGGATACTTTGTATTTCTCCTGTTCACATAAATCAAGTAGTCTTTAACCCCTTTCATTTCTTATCCCCAATCCATATATCCCGATTAAGTCATTTTCTCTGCCCTCTTTCACTACCGCGTTCCAGTCTCCCATCAGTATAACAGTATCCTTTACCTTAGTTTTGGTCAACAACTCTTCCAGTCTTTCATACATCTCATCCACTTCCTCGTCTTCGTGTGCTGATATTGGCAAATATAATTACATTACGACCGTGTCTGATCTGGGCGTATAAATTCTGGTCATGATGAGACGGTGGTAGATCACCTCATTATCCACCAGAGCCTTTTTATCTAGAATAATGGCCACCCCTCCTTGTCCATTATCATTGCCCGAGTGTACTACATGATATTATTCGCTCTGAAATTCGCCCTCCGTCTTCCACCTTGTTTCACTCTGACCGAGAATGTTCATTTTTAATCTTCTCATCTCCGACTTTATATTTTCCACTTTCCTTATCTTCATCATCATTCTCACATTTCATGCTGCAATATTTTTACAAGGATTTCGCTGGATGACGACTTGGGAAGATTTGTGTCTTCCCCTACCGGGCTTGACACCTGGATTTTCCCAGGTCTCGTGGTTGTTGGTATTTGACTTGGTTGAACATTTTCCGTGAGTTTATCGTTATGGAAACGATAATGTGGTGGTTTCACCTTGTCTTCCACATCCACGCGCCTTGACCTCCGACCTCTACTCATTCGTAGAGTTGTCCACTTGTACCGGTGAATACTCGGTTTCCAACTTCGTTTGCTGCATTGCATACGTTGCCAATCCTCTACCTCGTACAGATGCAGTTTAGGAGTTTCCGTTTCTCGAGGTTGAGACAAAATGTTGGCATTTCCCAAGACTTTCCAGTATATATATATATATATATATACACACTTTTTTCAACGGCGTGATCGGTGGAGCTGGGCATATGTATGTATGCATGCCATATATTTTGTTTAATTGATTGCTTCGTATTGTTGTTCTTCTTAATGTCTACAATGAGTTAGTTTAAAAGTGCGTAAAGTGGCGGATTGAAGCAGTTTTCCTTAGATCCCTAGCGTGTTGATGAAGGTGGATGGGAGTCCTCCAGGCAGTAGTGATATGCTGCTTGGCTTGTTCTGCGAATCGTTCACCGCTATCAGGATCACGCCGATCCGCCACCACGCTATCCGGGTTACCATTAAGAACAGCTAGAGAGACCAATGTGGAACTGAGGTGGGGTCTTGACCATTTTCAAGAAGCACAAAATAGGAAACATACTCATTGTTGGCATTCGACAAATGCAATATATATATAGATACTGTGACTTTTAACGATTATTTCATTGATCGATTAATCGTTACAACTTTTCATCGACCAAATAAACAAAAACGTTATCGATTTATTTGCGATAGTTCTTTTATCGGGTAAAAATAATCTCGTTTCCTGTTTCGGCTACAATTTTTTAGAAAAACGCAAGTTGTCGTCTCCCGGTTCCTATTGTTAAAGATCAGAATTTGGAATTGGTCCGCGTAAAAACAGACAGAACACAAATGATAGCTTACTAAGTTGCCGAGCAGCCTATAATGTGATTATAAGTATGCACAAAAGGATACTGCACGACTTCAAGGTTACTGTGCAAGATACTGTAACAGTGTATCGCAAATTCTGTGATATACATACTTCTTACTTATACATACATACACAGACACAAATATACATATATATATATATACACCCGCACAAATACACAAATACACAGGAACGCGCAAGGATGTACACGTGCTTTACTTCCCGGCTTCGCTTGGGAAATACAAGCGGCTTATCATAAGTCTTTACCCTTACTATGTTCGAGTACGAGAAGAAAGTTGAAATTTGGCACCTATGTAGCTCATTTAATTTGTACACAACTTGAGAAGTATGAATTTCCCTGCTAGAGTGGTTTACCCGGAATGGTGCATGGCGCAACACACCTTATTGACCGGATCTGCTACTCTAACGGTTTGTCAGAACAATGGAGAAATCAGAGACCAGAGCTGTGATAAAAATTATTGATGTTGTAGGGAAAAACACCTACAAAAATACACAGGGAGATGGAACTAGTGTTTTAGGAATTCTGTCCTTCGTTTGCTTCTGTAAAAAAAAACTGCTGTAGGCAGTTTAAGTGTGGCCGTTCCCATGCTGCTAATCTTCCAAGATCAGGAAGACCATCCTCAGTGCAGAGATGAAAATGCTGTAAGAGTGATGAAAACCTTTGACCAGGATAGGAAAATGACAATTGCAGATATATATAGGCTAGCAAAAATGAATGAAAGTACAGTTTTTAGAATTTTACACAACACCCTGAACATGAAAAAAGTGTGTGACCACTGGGTCCCGCGTCTGCTGACATGTGAACAGAAACAAACGAGGGTTGATTGCTGTGGACAGTTGCTCAAAATGTGTCGGTCGAAAAATATTTTGCCAACAATGGTGACAGTAGATGAGACTTGGGCTCACCATTATGACCCAGAATTAAAAATTGCCATCATGCAGTGAAAACCCCGTGCTCACCAACACATGTCAAGCAAAGAGTACATAAATCTGCAAGAAAAGTGATGATGACCGTTTTTTGGGAAGTCAAAGGTATCATATTGACAGATTACCTGCCTCATGGCAACACGGTTAAGGGGCAATATTATGCAGATCTCCTTACCAAACAAAGAAAGACTGTGACCAGAAAACGAGGGATATCGCGCACTCAAATCCTGCCTTTGCTTCAAGACAACGCGCCCTCCCATAAAGTAAGGCTTGAGCTGCAAACAGTCAACGATTTGAATTTTGAAACTCTTCCACACCCACCATATTCTCCGAATTTAGCTCCATCAGACTTTTTTCTTTTCCCAAAATTTAAAAACAACTGAAAGGAAATCATTTTGACAGCGAAGAAGACGTCATACTGGCTTGTGATAACTGGTTTAGTTCGAAAAATAGGTTACTTTATTCTGAAGGTCTTGTCAAGGTCACGCGGAGATGGCAGAAATGTATAAATTAAGGTGGTAGATACATTAAGAAGGAATAAGCACTGCAGCAAATTTCAACTTTCTCCTCCTACTCCTTGAGGGTCAGGGTAAAAACTTAGGACAAGCCCCTACACGTAACTTAATTTTGTATTACACACAATTTGATAGTGAATAAAAATTAATCCAACTATTTTTATACAATCAATACAAAGAAATTTAAAATGTTGCTGTTGTTCAAATCGGTTAATGGTGTCAGATCATGGTACTAGTTCATCGTGTCATTATTTGCCCGTAAACAACATTCTTCGAATATACCGCGAAAGTTAATAATTTCAAGGTCATATAACAATTGCCCCGGGGAAACTCTGGCGTAGATCAGTAGTTAGGTTAATCATCTAAGGTCATCGAGCAGCCCACACGTTCGACTTGATAACAGTCTTTAGCAATATATATCGACTATGCGGTCAATGACATGAAACAAATCAAGCTTTGATCTCAGAAGTACATGTGGAAATGCGCGGGATCTGACAATTTAAAAAAAACTATATTTTCAGCGTAATTGATAATGTATGGCACCACAGAGTTCAGCATATTATAGAACACCTATAGCACAAATAGCGTACATCACAGATAACACGTGGACGAAGACCTAGTGAACGAGAGGACAACAGAAAAGGACTCAATTAACTGCTTAAGTAAAGGTCAACGAGCCAACGTTAGTTAATTTCCTATCCCGCCTTTAAGTGGCGGCCCTAGAAACAGAGTGCACATGTTAAGTCTGGAAGAGCGAATAGGGTTCTACAAATGTGTCGCGTTGAAATTGGATGTGCCGGGTGCAGATATCAAAGCCTCGATGTAAACTACGACACGGCGTCACAAAACGTTCTTTTCAGGACGAAGTCCATTTCAGACTTAGTATTATAAAGTCTTTATCAGCTTCATTCGCCGAAATTAGAGTAAGTAGTATGGGACAAACCGGCACTTCACATACAAACACACCCGTTTTCTGTCCGTCTTCTTGGGGATTTCATTGTTTGAATAACTGCCGTCATGACCAGTTAGCTGTTCGGATTAACTTCCGATGTATCTGATTACCGTAGTTGTGGCGCGCTCGATTTCTCCGGCAATTGCATCTAGTTCAACTCCCGTTGTCGCTGCGCTCCAGTCGACCCAGCTGTAAATGGGTACCTGGCTATATGGCTAAAAAGGGGGCTGGCCATCCCACTTCATAAATAAGTTGTGGCTAAGTACAAATTGTCTATCTAACGCTTCATCTCCCGACATGCAGTTACTGCAGTGCTATTATCTTTTAGTATCCATTTTGTCAAGTAGTACATTATATTGTAACCATTGTTGTAGATATGAAGTGCTTAACTAGTTTTAATATTTCTGTTGATGTGAGTGCAGTTGTAAACAGGAATGGTGTTAACATTATGGATAGTGGGACGAAAATGGTGGTCAATTAGCAGATGAAAAAAATGACCATCCATATTTCGGTCTGTAGTTTAGGGAGGTAATGTAACAGTTCCAGCCCAAGCATGAGCGTTTAAGCAGGGGTGATGTGGGCAGCGACTCTGATAATTAAGGTACATGAATGTGTGCCAAGATCACTCTCCGTCGCGACACTGTGCCAAGCTCACTCACCGTCTCGATACTAAGTCAACAAAGGAAAACCGGGGGTTGTGGGAAAGAATGTGTTTAGTCCAGGTAGACACTAGGTGTTGACCACTCTGGCGTTCCGATTTGGGTAGTGTGTGATGAGTGACAGACAGAAGCCAGCAGAGCTTGCTGCGACATTTTGAGTGACATGAATTTAGAGTGATGCGTTCCAATGGCAGCTGAATGGAGGCAGATGAAACTAGAGGATAGCTGGGTCAAGACATCCCCCAGAGGTCGATTGGATAGATCTGATACTGCTTGAGACTATATAATACTAGACAAAGATAGAGAGATAGAGAGAGAGAGAGAGAGAGAGAGACATAATTTAGCTAGGAGTCTGTTTAGCTCGCCGACTTAATAGAAGAGCGATTGATAGGCTGTTTTACTAATGTTAGTGATAGAACAGGGTTGCTGAACCAGCATACGCCTTTGAGTCTTGGCTAGTCGCTCTATAAGGTGCGTGTTGGGCGTCTTGTGTCTAGTAGAGATCTGAATATATGTTGTACGTGCAGGACACCTTGTGAACGATGTATGTTCTGAAGAGTTACGTGAGTGTACAGATCGACTAGAAGAGATCTGGATGTGTGTGTGGTTTGTAGACACAGAGGGAACGACGTATGTTCCAGAGTGGGTGTATACGCAGATCGATTGAGTGTGTGATCGTAAGTGAGCATACATTGAATATATTGAATGTATTATGTCAAGATCACCCGCTGAGGGGATCTGAGTGTCACAGAATACAAACGTAAGGACGAGTTTTTGAGAGTGCGTTGAGGGTGCAGATAAGGGGAGGGGAATGTCCGGCTAGAACTGGATTGGATTAGTCTGGAGCAACATCAATAGCTTATGCTTATAAACTCCGAGTATCTATTTAGATAAGATGGATTTCTTGTGTTGTTTGTAATTTCATTGCACTCACTTTAATAGTTGTTGAATGAGTATGATATAATAAATATGCCACCTGCTGCGTGCTATGTTATTTGCTGTGTGTGGTCGTGAATGATGTGGATGAGTGTGGTAACATTCTAGATAGAATAACCCCAGTGAAAACCTGGACTCTGCTACACATGTATACAAACTCGTAGAAACTCAGTGGCACATTAGGTATAGGTGACTGAGAATTAGACCCTCTCGCTTTCCAGGCGCCCAACATCATATATCTGCCACTGCTGACGTCCACAAACCTAAAAGTACTGCTACCCCATAATTAGGCGACTTTAGAAAAGCTGCCAACAAAAGAGCTATGGAGGCAACAGAAAATAGTCGGTAAAGAGAGACAGGGAGGAGCTCGTAATGTCAGTCAGCTTTCACGGCGAGTTATTTCCCTTTAAAAATCTTATTACAACGTCGTCTACATAATGTGTTCCAAACAAAGCTGAGACGATGTTTGACAAAATAGAAATAAAAAAAGCTATTTCATTTAAACATGGAGCTTTAATTCTGGGAGATGATTTTGTGTCTTCCTCTTCTAGCAATATTTTATTTAAACATCCTTCTACTTTTTTTCTTTTAAACTCAATATCTCTCTTTCTCCGCCATCGAATAGAAACTGCAATGTGACAACATACAGAAAAAAAGCCGTTTCTTCGTCTTTACATCTGGCTTGTTAACATCGTCCTAATTGATAGAACGGCAAATATCTGTAGTAGAAAATTTACAACCCAAAAAGCCATTAAGTTCACAGAATAAAGAAGAAGTGGTGTTCTACGCCAGCTCATCATTAGCGCACTGCACCAGCATATCGGATTTCAGAATATCTCAGCCTGGATTTAGTCCGCATCGCAGAGAACAGTCAAGCTGAGCTTACTGGCGATGATATCTTCTACCTTATGAATAGCGTTCCGTCCATCCGGTAGATGATATAGACGCCAGTGGTGATTTCCCGTGTTGCATCGGAATGACCTACACCGTGTAGGCAAACACACCGCTAAAGAGTGTTAGAGCTAGCACACAACCCTGTATAACTCCGTTTACGGCTGGGAATGTTTCATGCAGTTCTCCTTTTTTCAGAGCACTAGACAATATGAAAACATGAAAATGGCGAACAACTGTGATGAATTTCGTCATAATTTTTCTGACTATGTTAAAAATGTAAAATACCTTGGTCATTTCAACAACAGTCATGTATTAGTCACGACGCTGCTCCTGGCATTTCTGGTGGACACGACCTGCTGCAAAAATCATGTCGACTGTCCATTGACCCACTCGGAAACCACACTAATTCTCTGGGTGTAGCTCCTGCCCTAGATAATTGTTAAGCTGTTTAGCAAATATGGAGCCGGAATCTTGCTTGCGATTGAAAAGAGAAAGATGTCCATGTGGTTTTCATAGTATTAATGTTTGCACTTGCGCTTGTACATGTTAACAATGGCTGCATCTTTTCATTCGAAATTGGGCGACATATGTATGTAATCTTGCGAAACAACATCGAGACTGCTGCTTTGTAAATGTCCTCAGGAGTAGCATACGGCCAAGGGGCTTTGCCGCTGGAGATTAGTTTATATTTCTTGACCTTATCTGCGCCGATTGGAGTGTCGAGCATAACGTTGATTGCTACTGCGACATGCGTTGATATAGCTTTGTTCTATGATTTTTTAGGAAATTTAGAATAGCTCTGCTCTACCCAACGCTAGAAAATCTTAACTTTGCTGGAGAGCAGTGTCATCGGCATTGAGGACAGGAGATGATTGATATCATGATATGATTGAGGATTATATGCTGTTTTTAGAGCATCGTAAAAATCGCTTTGAGTCTGTTCTTAAACCAGACATTTTGCTTTCCTGAGCATATTCTGATCAATAGTTCGCATATTGATGAAGGTTGTCTTTTTGAATGTACAGACGGGATCATTTTAGTGAGATCTGTACCAGCGATGGTATCCAGCGAACAGAGATTAGCTCCTTCATTCTCATCTAACCAGTCAAGGCGCCTGCGTGCGATATGTCCCAGGTTCTCTGAAGCAGTACAAAATATGGTATATTTCACAGTAGCCCATCTGCCCTCCACTGTAGTCGGGCAACCATCGGCCGGCAATCCAGATTCTTTGAAACAAAATCCCCACGATTGCTCTATTATTGAATTTTGAAACGTTGGTTCGCTTCACAGGTCACTCACCTTTATGTTCAATTTAGATGCTGAATTTTGATACAATTAGCTTGAGGCCTGTTCAGCATTCGGTACCACACATAGCCTTAGACACTCGTGCATCTGTTTGCTACTCCTTCTGTTGATGGCACAGTCTATAAAGCGCCGCTGTTTAGAGCGATGATGCGGCCATGTGTATTACTAGTACCATTTACTGCAAGTATACCTTCCAAGATCTAATGGTCGGTTCCCACTCTAGCATTAAAGTCACCAAGGTTTCTCAGACTTCGGAACTGACGATATGACAGAGTTGTTGCATATATAAGTTTTCATTTACATTCTCTCGTTTTGTTATTGTTGTGGCATAGACACTAATCAGTGAAGTTTGCTATTGTTTGCCAAAGAAATCTACAGAGTCATTACACAATCATTTAACAAATTTTGAGAGTTTGGCAACCTGCAAAAACGAGGTACGATCTAATAGTGAACTGGTCACAATCCTCGCGCCTTTCTTTGCTGCCACATAAACTCTAAAAGAATGTGAAATCGTCATCTGCTATGCTCTGGCGATCATCGAGCAGTCGGGTCTCACTTAGGGCTGCTATGTTCACACGTTAGTTTGCCACTTCTCTGGCAACCAGTGATGTCATCCTTTCTGGTCTTTTGGCGTTGATGACGCTATGTAATGTTCGCATGTTTCAATTCGGCAAGAACTTATTTTATTTCTATTAATGCGTTGGTGTGATCCCTTCCAGCCGCGTATAACTGGTCAGGGCAAGATCAAGCAGGATTTGTAAATTGAACATTTTCTAGCATCTTCCACGTGATATGGAAGTGAATAGAGATATACTAAAGAAGGACATCTATATATCCGAGAGGGCTTCCGAGCTTTGCTGTATCAAGTTCAAGCAAAAAACTACAATATGGCCTGAAGCGAATATGTACAGATTTGTGGACAGCGTTTCAGTGTTATCAGCATGTGATATTTTCGCCCCTCTCACATTGCTACAGGACCTATTTGAAAAGACCGACACAAATAGGTGTATTTATTTGTCTGAGGCTATGAATTATGCAGCGCTTGGGTTTAAGTGTGGAAGAGTTGCTCTGGTGGTCAACCTTACACTCTGGTCCTGAATTATCTCAGTCCAGCGGCAAGACTTGGTCAAGTCGGCTGGAGATATAACATGATGTAGTGGACAACCATGGCGTTCTAGTTTCTTGCTGTGTTCTGCACGTTCCATACTGCGATACTGAGAGTCGTTTGTTTATCCGATGAACCAACTAATGGTTTCTTCTTGTCCTTCGGCATGTGTCGTGAAAACGACGTTTATGATGTTGAGTCGTAGCTTACAGCGAGGCTGCGATATTACTCATTTTAACCCCACACCTCAGATTTTAGCACGCCATTTGCGACCTTCTCTCGTCGACCCCGTTATCACTTAGTCACATTTCACAGTCGCAGTCTGCTTCCAATGTCGCACTTGGACACGGAATAGGGTTTTGGTCAGTTATGGGTCGCTGACCCTGATGCAAGCAGTCGGCGATGAGTCGCTGGCTGCTGTCATTCATTCACTGCTGCATCTCAGACCACACTAATCATTTAATCCACATAGTTCAACTAGTTCAGTCTTCACATGCTCAGGAAAGACATCGTAACTCACCGAGGATTGGGTGATCCCAGGCTACCCTAGTCGAAGAGTGTAACATGATGTAACTTCGCATGGAACCACAGGTGAGGACTGAGAACCAGGTGGGGACCAACGGTGGACGAACCTTTCTAGCCTACCACCATGTACCTACCCGCATAACTCTCTAGAAGAGAACGCGTATCCTCGGAACGTTTGTTTTCAGCTTTCTTCTCCACGTGAATTTGGTCTGTCTCCACTTCTCTTGTCTTGGGGGTGCAAGATCAAAGACTCGTGTAATGCTCTCATCTGGTTTACTTAATGCCTTCACCTCACTACATGCTCCACTGATTTATACAGGGTTCTTTCCAACAGTTCCGTATTATTAATCGTATAACATTTCAGTCTCTCTATTCTGGCGTTGATTTATGAAAGTTTATGCCTTTTTCGTTATTGTGTTTTGTTGTTTTCTGTGGTCCAGAAGAATACAGTAGATCGGACTTTTAATTGAAGTTGAAGATTGTTGCATTTGTGATGCGCTTTACTTTCTTCTAATTTCCACAATTTTTCCAATGCTTTGGAAGCTCTTCTCGCCTTGTGTATCCATTGTATATGTTTATATGTAATTTTTCCGTTGTTTGTATTGCTGCAAAGATATATACACGATTCAACGTCGTTCGGGGTGGGGGGCTGGGGGGGGGGGGGGGGGTGGCGGGGGGAGACTGAGACAATAGTCCAGTCAGACAAAACATATTGACCAGGATGTCGCATCATGGTCAATACACTGACCAAGACCATAATCTCTCTCCCATGTAACGTTCCCTGGAAACAGGCTGTTTTCAAGGCAACCTGACTGACGGGATGTGGATCAATCGATGTGATCCCCGTAGTAGTGAGCGCCATGCAGATGAAAGCCAAGAATAGCACAATCACCTGGAGGACGGCAGTTCACCTTCATAAACATGCTCGGGATGTGAGTAAAACTACTACAACCCACCACTTAACGTCCTTTTTAGGGTGCACAAAAGGGTCATCTAACTCATTGTGGGCATCCAACAACAACAACAACAGTATCATCATCCAGGTGTGTGTCCCCCAACGTAATTTAATTGTCGTTACCTATATTCTCATTATCTTTGGGCTTTTTTCCTCTCTCTGAATTCTGTCTCACAGTTTATGTGGCCTCTCATCGAGTATACTTTTCAATTATGCATCTTGTCGCGGTTATGATACAGAAGTGCCAAGCCACCGCATAATCCAATCATGAAAAAGTTGTTTCATAAAATTCAATTGAGTTCAAATTGTGTTTGTAGATGGTGTTGTCTTCATAGCCTAGTCAAAAGCTGGCATAAAGAGAAACGATGATAAGAGACATCCTTAACGCACACCTGTTCTCGTGTGAAAAAGCTCAGACAGCTGACCTTCATGTGCAACGCTACGTTTCATAGCTTCATGTTTCCTTAATCCCATTAGTGAGCCTCAGTGTTTCGCTTTCTCTCCTCGTTGTTTTTTTGTGTACTCTGTGTTTGGATTTTTTTCAACGGTGATTGGAGTTTTAAAATATAATTATTGATCTGGCAACCTTGTTTCAGACCAGCCTTGCGTCAGCTCGTGCCCGACAGGATATTCCAAATTGTACGTGACCTACTTATAAACGTACAAGCAACACATATAAAGTCAGTTTAATCATTGTTTTAAATATGCATCCTCTCTCTGTCCAGTGCTGTCGATCAGTGATTGTTTGACCAGTTCTTATTGCTGCTATTTCTTGTCGGTTGGACGCTTTCTAGGATTATTATTTATGGATTTAAACTGTTATGCTCTATACTATACTATACTATACGATACTATACTATACTATACTATACTATACTATACTATACTATGTTATACTATACTATACTATACCATACTATACCGTACCATACCATACTGAACTATACTATACTATGTATGTGTGTGTTTGTATAGTATATATATATATATATGTATATATATATATATATATATATATATATATATATATATATAAATGTTGTATACTATACTTTTCATGGTAAAAGTACGGGGTTAAACTACCCCAGTCGTCACGCTTCAGAATACTCAGCTGTAAACTGGTCAATTAAGGAAAATTGAGATGGGAAAAGACCTAAACACATCACCTGACACTAGATGTGGCTTAGTGTAGTGAAGCCTCTAGCTTTTCATTCTCAGCCAGCGGTTACGTTTGCTGAAGGACGCCCTTTTCCTTACTATTCTGTATTGCTCTATACTCTCTGTTGTGTTCTTCTGGTTTACTCATTTGTTTCACTCTCAGTCTAAAAAGTGGAGTAAAGAATATAAACACTGTAACTTGCTATGCACATCGTAACAGCCGAGAAAGAATGTTTAGGGTTGGACCGGCTATCCGATGCCGTAGTGCATACATGTGTAACTTCATCAATACCGATGACCGGAAAGCGAATTTTGAATATATCCATGGGTCACATCAAATTATATTTTAAAATTCGAGGGGCTTCAAAATAAAAACTTTAAAAGTGAAATAGAAATGAGAAAAACCATGCCTTTGTATTGTAATTTGTTCATATGGTTGCTAAGGATGTACCGAGTATCCTGCACGTGCCATCCATCACGGTGCAGACTAACAACATGGTGTCATAATTGCAGTTAAAAGATGGCCGACCCACTATTGACATGCATCAAAGAGTGCAGCGTTCTGTTATCAGTTTTGTTGGCAGAGTTCGTGTGAAACCTTACATCAATTTATCGGCGAATGAAGGTCTTGTTATTTATATAAATGTAATCCCCGAAATTGATGAGTAGGCACTCACAGTTTTTTTTTTCTCTATTTCATTAGGGGGGGTTTGCAAAATTCACAGAAATTGGGAAAAGGCCTAACGGGCCGGATAGAATCAATGCGAAAACCGGATTCGACCCGTTGGCTGCTCGTGCCTACTGTTGTGTATATGTCACACGAATGAAGAAAAGAAAGTATCTACACACCATGGTAGATGAATATCGACTAAGTAAATAAGTGGTAATATAATATATTAATAAACTATAGACATAAAACTGAAAGTGTTTTTTCGTTTGATATTTTGTTCATTCTTTATACAATTCTAAACAGTTTCACAGATCTGAACCAACTTGTGCATAGTTATCTTGTAGGATCCCTCGGACATTACTAGCTGTTTAGATTTTAAAAAGATGAAAGAATGTGTTATAGGATTTTTTTAAACAAATATTTACGAAAGCAGTATAGAGAAATACGGGTGGTGACCTCATGAGCCAAATTGCTTGGCAGGACGCCAAATGCGCATGCGCTAATGGGTGATATGCGAGGCAAACGGTAGAGATGGACGGATTTTAGAAGTAATGAGAGTTGAGGTTGGTGGGTTGTGAATGAAAGAGATGGTTGAGGTATGGGCTTGACTCATTGATAGGTTATTGCGCACAAATTTAAAATGTGACTAACGAGGCTTTGAATTTAAGTTCGACTGCGCTCCATCCTGTACAATAGTAAATCGTATTAATTAAGGCTAGAATCTACATTCAGAAGTAAAGGGATAACATCGACAGTAATCGAAGAGAGACATTGAATAACTTAGTGTTGCAAGTACAGAACAGGCATATTGAGAGATCCACACAAATGCCGGATGTTCGGCAAACCGTTATGTCTATAAACATTAGCTTTATCATTCTTTTCTCTACTCGTTAATAATGAGATAGTTATTCTCCATTCTTATTCCAGCCTTTAATTATGTTATAGTTATTCTCCATAATTATTCCAGCCTTTAATTATGTCATAGTTATTCTCCATAATTATTCCAACCTTTAATTATGTCATAGTAATGCTCCCTATTTCGTCCACCCTTCGATTATATCATAGTTTCACTCTCTAGTTAGTCCGCAATTTGTAATATTTTTTAATTGGTTTTTGCGTTCGCCGAATTTTTAAATTTCTCTAAGCGGTGTGCATGTACTATGTTTTTATTTTTCGCCCGTCGGCCCATTGTATCCGACTTCGGTAAGCATGCTATGTAAAGATCTGCTTCCTCCTGCATTTTCTAAGGGTTGTCTTCCTTGGGGTAACAACCGCTTTTATGATGGGGAGCGAACCCAGCACCTTCGGATTGTGAGCCGTGTCACTTAACCACTAGCCCACGCCGTCCCCAATACGTTTTATTATCATAGTTTAATTTCATAGTTAGAACCACTTTATAATTATGTCATATGTTCACTCCCTAGGTTGTTCACTATTTAATTATGTCATAGTTTCACTCTTTAGTTATATAATACATGTATTTGCTATTTAGTCCACTCTTTAATTATATAATACATTATTTGCTAGTTAGTCCACTCTTTAATTATATAATACATTATTTGCTAGTTAGTCCACTCTTTAATTATATAATACATTTATTTGCTAGTTAGTCCACTCTTTAATTATATAATACATTTATTTGCTAGTTAGTCCACTCTTTAATTATGTATTAGTTTCACTCGCTATTTAGTCCACTTTTTAATTATGTGTTAGTTTCACTCTCTAGTTAGTCCACTCTTTAATTAAGTATTAGTTTCACTCGCTATTTAGTCCACTCTTTAATTACGTATTAGTTTCACTCGCTAGTTAGTCCACTCTTTAATTATGTATTAGTTTCACTCGCTATTTAGTCCACTTTTTAATTATGTGTTAGTTTCACTCGCTAGTTAGTCCACTCTTTAATTATGTATTAGTTTCACACGCTATTTAGTCCACTCTTTAATTATGTATTAGTTTAACTCACTTTTTAATCCACTCTTTAATTATTTATTAGTTTCACTCGCTAGTTAGTCCACTCTTTAATTATGTATTAGTTTCACTCATTAGTTAGTCCACTCTTTAATTATGTATTAGTTTCACTCGCTAGTTAGTCCACTCTTTAATTATGTATTAGTTTCATTCGCTAGTTAGTCCACTCTTTAATTATGTATTAGTTTCACTCGCTAGTTAGTCCACTCTTTAATTATGTATTAGTTTCACTCACTAGTTAGTCCACTCTTAAATTATGTCATATTTTCACTCGCTAGTTAGTCCACTCTTTAGTTGTGTAAGAATAACAAAATGGCAAGAGAACATGCACTGGGTAGCGGAAAAGTTACAAAGACACACTTAAGAGATCACTGATCCAGTGTTGTATTAACATGATAACTGGGAAAGAATCTCTACCAATCGCACAGACTGGGGCAGCACTATTGCTGAGGGTGTTCACAGACATGTGGCATCAAGAGTAAATGAGGCTATACATAGACGATCGCTCTGCAAGTCGGCTCACATCAACCCTTCTTCAACCCCGAGGCGAGAGTATGTTTAAATGTCCGTGTACTAAATGCAGCAGACAATTTAAAACTCCGATTGGCTTATTTATCCATCTTCGAACTCATGCGAACAGTGAATGCTGACAAGGTGGTGCTCATCGATTACGATGGACCAACAACACACACACACACACGCACGCACGCACACACACAGACACACACAGACACACGCGAGTAACATCACTGGTGTTCATGGTAAGGTGCTCTTTAGTACAATCTTCTCACTTGATGTCTTCATGCTATACTCTAAAAATTTAATTCAATGCATGTCTAGTTGTCTTACCTATTCCTTGACGCTGATGATGCCTTCTCTATTATTACAGATCTTAGCTAACGTGTTCTACTACGTCTGTATCAACATCATCGGTATATTCTTCCACTACCCAATGGAGACCCAGCAACGGGAAGCATTCATAGAGACCAGAAATTGTATCAGCGTCAGGTTGACAACGCAGAAGGAAAATGAAAAACAGGTGAGCTCGCTACAGCAGTAGTTGTACATATGCCGCTAGATCCTACACCTGTCTGTTTTTATCTTGGTGTGTATGTCTGTTTTAATTTTGATATGTGTGTCTGTCTTAGCGTAAATGTTTTTCAATCTATATTCGTGCATGTTGATTTGTCTTCCCTTCAGTGTTTTGCATGCATGACAGGGTTGTTGTGTCTATCTCTCTCATGCATGTCCGCATACTGTCCTTTCATCACGTTTGCATATCAATCCGCCGCCTGTCACATGTATTTTTTATTTTTAAATGTTCCCATATATAACTGGATAGACTTAAGCATTTCTCTATTGTGGATTGGTCGCTGTGCATTTGCCACGAGACAGAAGCGTTCTAGCTGCTCCCACTCAGATGCGGACCAAGAATCTAGTACAGAGCACGATACATCCTGCGAGAGGCAACAAGCTCCCACTGAGACGCGGACCAAAAATCTAGTTCAGGGCACGATACATCCCGCGAGAAGCAACAGGTTCTCCCTCAGATGCGGACCAAGAATCTAGTACAGAGCACGATACATCCCGCCAGAGGCAACAGGCTCCCACTGAGACGCGAAACAAAAATCTAGTACAGGGCACGATACATCCCGCCAGAGGCAACAGGTTGCTAAGGCGTCTGGCAATGGTGCTTGTCGCACCTAGCTTTTTGGAACAGGTAGTACCGAATTTTCTCACATAATTTCTCCCATAGCGAATACATCTCCTCTTTCTCACATAATTTCTCCCATAGCGAATACATCTCCTCTTTCTCACATAATTTCTTCCATAGCGAATTCATCTCCTCTTTCTCACATAATTTCTCCTATAGCGAATACATCTCCTCTTTCTCACATAATTTCTCCCATAGCGAATACATCTCCTCTTTCTCACATAATTTCTCCCATAGCGAATACATCTCCTCTTTCTCACATAATTTCTCCCATAGCAAATACATCTCCTCTTTCTTACATAATTTCTCCCATAGCGAATACATCTCCTCTTTCTCACATAATTTCTCCCATAGCGAATACATCTCCTCTTTCTCACATAATTTCTCCCATAGCGAATACATCTCCTCTTTCTCCCCCACTCCCACCCCCACCCACCCCAGCTTTATAGGGGTTCAAAATATAATATTCTCCGATATAATTTTCATTTCTTTGCCGACTTTCAAGGTAGGACTGTCGGTCGGTGCCATATTATGCAGTAGCTAAGGCTTAACACAGATAAGGAATAGCAGTACTATTTAGAAAATAAACTTAAATTTGCTCATTTGGAACTTATATTTCTAAGAGCAATTCAACCAACCTACCTTTTCCTCCCCTCCCCTCCCCCCCCCCCCCCTTTCCGGCTAGTTGCGCTGCCTAAAAAGATCTTTCCATCCATCACAATGCCTGACTACCAACATTTATTTTTTAAACTGACGCCTAGATCATAAACACATTTGTCACCTATGATCTAGTGTGTGTTTGTCAATACCAGAAACTAATAATAACTCTTCTTGCCTTCCTTCCCCGAAGCATAGGGTTACACTAAAGTTGATCACTTGCAGGAATCCTGTATCAGATCATTTTGTATGTTCTTGTAGGGGTAATTTCTGTCGCAGTTTGGTTTACATAATAAAGTCCGATTCACAACGCTCTTTAGTCGCTTTTGACAACATGATTGGACGACTACAATGGCCGCACTGTCAAACGGGCAGTACATGACCTCGGAATTAACAGTCAGACACAGTATATACAAAAGATCACTTAAAACTGACGACATATTGATTTGATATAGTAAAGATTATATGCGTGCAAAATAATTGTATGTATCTTTCACAGTAGATATAGAGTCGATAAAAAAATATAGATAATAGCTCAGTGATTGCACCAGGACAAAAGCAAAACAAACATCTACGTTAAGAACATCTACACGATGCCATCGACAGGGACAAAGAACGAATGAAAACAACTAAAAAAATCATGATATAATCAATACATGATATAAAAAGAGTGATCTTAGTTAGCAACAATACGTGGAAGTGGTTAGGGTATGTCAGTTATGAAAAAGAGAAGGCAAATAATAAATAATCAATATGATTACACGTAAACAACCAAAAACAAAACAAATGAAATTATGAACAAATCACACAAAGCACAAAATTGTCGAAAGACGCACAAATGCATGTATGGAAGTAGGGTGTGTGTTTATATATATATATATATATATATATATATATATATGTGTGTGTGTGTGTGTGTGTGCGGGCGTGCGTGCGCGCGCGCGCACGTAATATTTTTTTTCAAGCTGTCAGTACGACTTTTTCCCATTGCTGGGGAAGTCGAGAGGTTTTTGGTTTGTTTTATATACCGAAAACGATACGGAAATAGATGAATAAACAATAACAGAGAGAGAGAGAGAGAGAGAGAGAGAGAGAGAGAGAGGGGGGGGGGGGGGAGGGAGGGAGAGAGAGAGAGAGAGAAAAAAGGAAAAGTGAGATCGATTGAGAGGAATGAACAAGAAAACTTGCGCAGGCGTATGGAAAATATTCAAACCATGAGGTTTAAGGCATTTCTTATGAAGATCAAACGAATATCAAGCTGAAACCGGTGTCGATTATCGAAGGAACAGGAAACAATGCCAGTGATTAATGTCAACCTCACCTTGGTCTCCAGAACTATTGAAATGGTTGGAAACTGGAAAGTCAGTGTTATTTGAAATGTCATCGAGGTGTTTGCGGAAGCGGGCACGGAGTTAAAGGCCAATCTTTCCGATGTATTTTTTGTTGCAGCGGGTGCAAATAATATTGAAGATAAGGTTATGTGACTCACCGGTCCATCTCTTTTTGTATCCCGAAAACTGATTTCGTGTAGGACACAGACCACCGTCTCTGGATAATATAGGACCAAGTTATGCAATTAGGCTTGGTTTTGCAAGGAACGGCGCCATGGTGTTCCTTGAGATAAGTTTTGAGTTTCCATCTAAGCAATAGGTAAAGCAAGTTATTGTGTGCTTTCGGGAAAAGCCAAACATCTCGTGAGAAAATGTTCTCGTCTTCGTGTCCATGTGCGACGAAAACCTAATTTCTGAGAAAATGGGAATGAGTCCCGGCAAGACTGAGGTGTGGCAGTGGGTTTATGGTAGACTGTGGTGGAGAGACCAGGAGGGCAGATAGAGATAGTGGGTTTATGATAGACTGTGGTGGAGAGACCGGGAGGGCAGATAGAGACAGTGGGTTTATGGTAGACTGTGGGGTGTCCAGGAGGGCAGACAGATACAGTGGGTTTATGGTAGACTGTGGTGGAGAGACCAGGAGGGCAGACAGAGACAGTGGGCTTATGGTAGACTGGTGGAGAGACCAGGAGGGCAGACAGAAACAGTGGGCTTATGGTAGACTGGTGGAGAGACCAGGAGGGCAGATAGAGACAGTGGGTTTATGGTAGACTGTGGGGTGACCAGGAGGGCAGACAGAGACAGTGGGTTTATGGTAGACTGTGGTGGAGAGACCAGGAGGGCAGATAGAGACAGTGGGTTTATGTTAGACTGTGGTGGAGAGACCAGGAGGGCAGATAGAGACAGTGGGTTTATGATAGACTGTGGTGGAGAGACCAGGAGGGCAGATAGAGACAGTGGGTTTATGGTAGACTGTGGGGTGACCAGGAGGGTAGACAGAGACAGTGGGTTTATGGTAGACTGTGGGGTGACCAGGAGGGCAGACAGAGACAGTGGGTTTATGGTAGACTGTGGTGGAGAGACCAGGAGGGCAGATAGAGACAGCTGGTTTATGATAGACTGTGGTGGAGAGACCAGGAGGGCAGACAGAGACAGTGGGTTTATGGTAGACTGTGGGGTGACCAGGAGGGCAGACAGAGACAGTGCGTTTATGGTAGACTGTGGGGTGACCAGGAGGGCAGATAGAGACAGTGGGTTTATGGTAGAATGTGGGGTGACCAGGAGAGCAGACAGAGACAGTGGGTTTATGGTAGACTGTGGTGGAGAGACCAGGAGGGCAGACAGAGACAGTGGGTTTATGGTAGACTGTGGGGTGACCAGGAGGGCAGACAGAGACAGTGGGTTTATGGTAGACTGTGGAGTGACCAGGAGGGCAGATAGAGACAGTGGGTTTATGGTAGACTGTGGGGTGACCAGGAGGGCAGACAGAGACAGTGGGTTTATGGTAGACTGTGGGGTGACCAGGAGGGCAGACAGAGACAGTGGGTTTATGGTAGACTGTGGGGTGACCAGGAGGGCAGATAGAGACAGTGGGTTTATGGTAGACTATGGTGGAGAGACCAGGAGGGCAGATAGAGACAGTGGGTTTATGGTAGACTGTGGGGTGACCAGGAAGACAGACAGAGACAGTTGGTTTATGGTAGACTATGGTGGAGAGACCAGGAGGGCAGATAGAGACAGTGGGTTTATGGTATACTGTAGCGGAGAGACCAGGAGGGCAGATAGAGACAGTGGGTTTATGGTAGACCTGTGGGGTGACCAGGAGGGCAGATAGAGACAGTGGGTTTATGGTAGACTGTGGAGTGACCAGGAGGGCAGATAGAGACAGTGGGTTTATGGTAGACTGTGGGGTGACCAGGAGGGCAGACAGAGACAGTGGGTTTATGGTAGACTGTGGGGTGACCAGGAGGGCAGACAGAGACAGTGGGTTTATGGTAGACTGTGGGGTGACCAGGAGGGCAGATAGAGACAGTGGGTTTATGGTAGACTATGGTGGAGAGACCAGGAGGGCAGATAGAGACAGTGGGTTTATGGTAGACTGTGGGGTGACCAGGAAGACAGACAGAGACAGTTGGTTTATGGTAGACTATGGTGGAGAGACCAGGAGGGCAGATAGAGACAGTGGGTTTATGGTATACTGTAGCGGAGAGACCAGGAGGGCAGATAGAGACAGTGGGTTTATGGTAGACCTGTGGGGTGACCAGGAGGGCAGATAGAGACAGTGGGTTTATGGTAGACTGTGGGGTGACCAGGAGGGCAGAAAGAGACAGTGATGTCAAGAAAGTTGAATAATGCCGGAGAGATATCAGGAATGAAGCGTATTGAAAGGTGCACAATATTGGCAAAGTCATTGAAGTCAGACAGGTCAGTCTCAGACATGCCCGAAATATATATACAGCCATCGATGTTTAGGTAGTACATCAGACCAAATGAGATATCTCAAATGACCTTTAAGGACCAGGCGTAGCTGAGACCCATGCGAGGTTCCATGGCAATTCCATTGATCTGGTCGAAGAACTTAGCAAAGAATAATCAGGATCAGGTGAAACATACTGATATTGACACTCCATCTCATGTCTTCGATCGTTTTCATGGAAACAGGCTATGTAACAACATTCTGGACAACGAGGTTGGTTACCTTTGTCGAAGTGTCTCTCATGCACTACATCCACGAGGATCCCCGGTCAACCTTCGCAAGTACGCCTCATGATGTAAGCAGAGTCACTGTAACCAACTTCCCAAAAGAAACATCATCAAGAGTTAACTCAACTTACGAGTAGATTCTAGCAACAATATCGAACAACAATATCACGGTACGTAAATAATTAGACACACACATCCAACTCTCAATTGCAGACAGGCTCACTTCTATATTGACCGTGCTACTCAATACCTAACGCGGCTAACATATATTTTTGTCTCCGTGTGTTCATCTAAAGATAATGTCGTTAATTTTCCTATTGATTAGGATATCATTCTCATACATGAATATGAGCCACATTTGTAAAGTAAAGCGCGAGTTCCATTTCACGCCATGTGGCCTATGGGAAATATGGTGTTAGGTCCATATTATTTGGTGACCTACGGCACATAGTGGATCATGTGGTCAGCATTACGCCGGTCGCCTTTACTTTCCAGATTGCTCTGGGTCTGAGGCTGGGTCGCCACAGAAGCCAGTTTGCGATCTTAAATAATTCCAAACCAACTAGGAACTGATCGCTTGTCTGGAAAGACAGAAAACTCGCTCCAGCAGAATATGTCTTCTTTGATGAGAAATGAACACGATAGGAAGATATATGGATTATAAATGCATAATGGGGAACTGAGATGCTAGTCTGGTCAGTCACAACAGACTAACCAGTACATCGCGTCAGTGTCAGGCACAATATACTGACCAATAACACTATCTTTCTTCAATGTAGTGTTCGCTGGATACAGACTGTTGTCAAGGAAGTCTGGCAGAAGAGGTGTAGATGGACGTGATCCCAGCAGTGAGCGTCACGCAGATGAAGTCAAGCATAGCACAACCGCAATGCCAATATGTGTATAGTTACATTTTATAATCATTGGAACATTACTGGCTACATGATTTATCCTTGGATTTCATCCACTTATCATACGTGTAGCCCAAAATCGGTCGATATCAGAGATGTAATAGATTAAACAAATAGCTCATTTTAAAGATACCATCGCAATAGACACAACTTTAGGTGCGTAGGACCTTGTAAACCATTCCATGAATCAATAGAACTCACCGATTCTGAGAAATCTGCGCCAGGTCAGAATCCCAAACATACCACAGCATCATCATGTAGCATGTCCTTTGTAGCATGTCGCTCCCATCAGTCTGTCTGAAAGAAACTCGTTCCCTTGCCAAAACACCAGCTTCCGCCACTGTCATACTCAGACACTCATGGATATCTTGGTTCCATCGTCTTCTTGGTCTACCCCTTCCTCTTTTGCCTGGCACCATACCTTCCATCACCGTCCTCTCAAGACCGTTGTGTCTCTTGATGTGACCAAAGTATTTGCATTTTCTAGCCAAAATGGAATTAATAAACCAGTTCTCCTCTATGCTCAACTCTTGCCGAATGTCTACATTTGTTATTTTCTCTGTCCAGGGTATTCTGAGGATCTTTCTGTAACATTTTGACTCGAAGGATTCGATTCTTTGTCTAGAAGTTTTGGTAATCGTCCATGCTTCACAGCCATAAGCTGCCATAGGAAAAACACAGGCTCTCAAGACTTTTACTTTTATCGTTTTGTTGGTGCCCTGCCATAATTTCTTCAGGCTGTTCAGTCTCTGCATTGCCATAGCTAGTCTTCTTCTGATTTCTTTCGAGCAGTCACCATTTTTGTCAATTCTGGAGCCCAGATATTCAAAATATGTAACCTGATCTATTTCCTTACCACCCACTGTAAATTTATGCTGACATTGTGTTTTATCGGTGGTCATTATCTTTGTTTTGTTTATGCTTATGAACAGATTTTGATCGTTACTATGTCCATTAAAGGCTGAAAGTAGCTGCTCTAGCCCTTCCGCACTTCTTGATAGTATCACTGGAATCTCGTACCCCTCAATCGTAAATGGGTCGAAAATTTCAATGTTCTCATCTTCTCGTACATTTCTCATTATACATTCCGCATATATGTTGTACAGATAAGGTGAGAGGATACATCCCTGTCGGACTCCCTTTTGTACTGCAAACCAATCTGATGTTTTCCCATATACTCGGACAGGGGCTTGTTGATCTTGGTATAATGTTTCAATGAGATGGACTATATGCAAAGGAAACCCCATTTCCTTCATGATTCTCCACAGATTTTGATGTTTTACCGTGTTGAAGGCCTTAGTGTAACCAACGAAACATGTGTACAGGTCTACATTAAACTCTCTACATTTTTCATAGATATTCCTTAAATTGAATATGTGGTCTCGGGTCCCTCTGTCTTTCCTAAAACCTGCCTGGACTACGTCAATTTCAGATTCAAACCTTTTCTCTATCCTTCTTAATAGGATTCGCAAGAGAATCCTGCTAGCATGGCTGATCAGTGCGATAGTTCAGTAGTTCGTGCTCAGCTTCAGGTTGCGTTTTTTTTGGGAGGGGAATATAAATTGTTTCTTCCATGCTTCTGACCACTCTGCACTGTGCCATATCTGTTTACACAGTTTGTGATAGACTCGAGCACATGCCTCTCCTCCTGCTTGTATTAGCTCTGCTGGGATATCATCGCATCCTAGGGACTTTATTTTTTTCAGGCTTTTAATTGCAGAGCGTGCTTCTTCCAATGTTGGTTCAGGTTCTTTCTCATCCTTTGGTAGGATTGTAACTGAGCGCTTTGTGATATCTCCATACATGGTTCTGCAGTACTCTCTCCATCTAGTCAGTATACCTTTGGTTTCTGTTAACGTGTTATCCTCTTTGTCATTTATGACACGTGGAACCGGACGGAATTCCCTTGTCAGTGTTCTTATTGCTTTGAATACCACAGCAGGCAGGAGTTTTCCCTGCGTTAGCGACACAATTTGAGCTTATCTCGCGTTCAGTTCGAGGCTTGGTTCGAAATTTGGGACAATCAAGCCACGGTCGGTGTGTTGTTTTGGTTGGGGTGAGGAGGGCGTTAGAAGGTTGGTGATAAAGGAGGACATGCTCGAAGTGAGTGCAGTGCAGCGCGGATGTGAGGAAAAGGAAGGGTGACATGGAGGGGGCGTTAACGAATTAAATACTTACATATTGAGACAGTCGACTCTTGATACAATTTTTCTAAATATTTACAGTGATAGCATACAAAGTATGAACTGTAACCCCATTGGGCACTGCGGAGTGCATACAACAAGTGGAGTGAGCGGGTTGATGGAGAATGCGGTTGGCAAGGTAGGGGCATGGTTATGGCCTGGGTGGACGGTTAATGGGGGACGGAAGTGATGATCAGGTTGAAGGGCGAAAGAGAAATGGGCCGAGGACGTGTTGAGGGGAGAGGTGGGCTGAAAGAGGTAGTGGAGAGAAATGGACGGGAAAGGCGGGTTGAATGGCAGAGAGTGAATCCAATGGTGATGTAAGGAAGGAGAGGAGTAAGGAAAAATGTTTAAAAATAATTATCCCCAGCAACACAGGGAACACAGGCTTGCACCGTATATTCCAAACAATAGATCAGAGAAGTAATAGGCAATCTAAAGATTCAAACCCGATCCTTAAAGGCGACAATCGCTCCTGTATTAAAGCAGTATACGTATTTGATAAAGACGCCAACATAGCCACTCCAAGTATTTCCATTGACCTTCTCATCTCATGCACAACTAGCATCTATATGGTTTTTATAAACACGTGTACACTGCTACCTCTTTTTTTCTGTGGATATAACCTAAAAGACTGTATTTGAGGTCGAAAGTGGTGTAGCTTTGCCAAATGCAACGTTTATCAAACAGCATCAATTCTCTCTCTCTCTCTCTCTCTCTCTCTCTCTCTTTCTCTCTCTGTCTGTCTGTCTGCCTTCACGTTTGTCTTGACCCACAGTTCCCAAGATGTCGAATTAATTAAGCGAAACCCTACTTTATTTGGCAGGAACGACTGCTGCTGTCAGTTCTTCCACGACACGTTGCTCTGGAGATGAAAGCCGACATCGCAGGTAACAAGAAAGAAGCCATGTTCCACAAGATTTATATTCAGCGCCATAACAACGTCAGGTGAGTCCTTATTGGTGATTGTTTATGGGAACTTAGCATATTTAATAATCAACCAGCATTTGTTGTTTTTCAGGAAGATGTTGCTTCCTGGCTAGGCACGACACGTTCAACCACAGACACATATGTTCTATTTATTTTATTGGATATGTCCATGTAAATCTGTGTTTCGGAAACTATTTTTAGACCGCAGACCCCTTATAGAAGTATCATCAAATTCATGTTTGTGTAACGCAAGGCACTCCGACCTACTCCAGCCCGGCCCGCGAAGGTGTGTCTCAAAATGTCACTTAATCTGGTCAGCCAGTGATCTTCGGTTCAGATATTCTTTAATCAAAGAGGAAAAAAAAAGGCCTTGGAGCCTACTCGTGCAATTGAGAAAATACATTTGTTGCAAATAAATAAGGATTACTTTACTTGAATTGTTTCTCGTGAGTCTAGCACGTGTACATCGTGCTGACCAAACTTCTGATGTCTCTAGAGTGTAAACTTTGCAAGATCAAACAAGTTAAGGTTCGTTGAAGTAACCCAAGAAACAGCTGGTTAAAGATGAGGGCTCCACTTCATCGCCGCGGGTCTCCCCATATGACTCGGTCTGTCTCCCAGATCAGAACGGTATGCCGCCTGCCGAGAGCATCGTACAAAACACGTACTCTGTAGCTCCAGCGATGAACCCAGATTTCCAGCGATAAACCCAGGGATTTCCAGCGATGAACCCAGGGATCTCCAGCGAAGAACCCAGGGATCTCCAGCGATGAACCCAGGGATCTCTAGCGATGAACCCAGGGATCTCCAGCGATGAACCCAGGGATCTCCAGCGATGAGCCCAGGGATCTCCAGCGATGAACCCAGGGATCTCCAGCGATGAACCCAGGAATCTCCAGCGATGAACCCAGGGATCTCCAGCGATGAACCCAGGGATCTCCAGCGATGAACCCAGGGATCTCCAGCGATGAACCCAGGGATCTCCAGCGATGAACCCAGGGATCTTCAGCGATGAACCCAGGGATCTCTAGCGATGAACCCAGGGATCTCCAGCGATGAACCCAGGGATCTCCAGCGATGAACCCAAGGATCTCCAGCGATGAATCCAGGGATCTCCAGCGATGAACCCAGGGATCTCCAGCGATGAACCCAGGGATCTCCAGCGACGAACCCAGGGATCTCAAGAAAACAGCAGAAGCCAATTAAAACCCGTTAACGAAAATGAGTTACAGCACCCACGCTGTACCCTCGTCCACAACTATCAGTATAGAATTAATCGTCTTATATATCAAGTTGTAATATGCAAGTGTTTATTATATGTAACTATATTGATGTTTTGCGACAATTTGCGATTTATTATATTAGTTTTATTTTCTTTTAATTGCCTTGGCATTCTAAAATTATTAATATTACATCATAGCAGAAGTTTGAGAGTCGATGGTGAGTGTAATAGGTTTAAAGAGAAGTGGACTGATGATCAATTGTTTCATGCAGAAGAAAACCCTCTCATTCTTATTTGTTTTGAAACTATTTATGCTGTAAATGAATATAACCTACAAAGACATAATAGTATCAAGTACCTTAATTACTTTGATGTCAAAGGTTAGATAAGAAAAGATAGATACATCATTTTTAAAACATTATATCTGCTTAAGATGCTTTTCCACAAACGGGATAATGAAGCTGACAACTTTGTTCGAACAAACTTTATTGTCAGTGAAAAAAATGCACAGTACTTGAAGTCAAATTCCATAGGAGACTTTATCAAAAAATATCTGCATCCTGCCATTAAAGTGCCTCGTCCTGATAAAAATGAAGATATTTAACAAGTAAGCCTTTCACATTTCCTGGGATGAAAAATGTCAATGAAATAGCCGCAGACATAGCATTAAGGCTCAAAAAGCTCGCATAATAATTGGAATCGTTTTCAGTTGCCATATACTAGCATAAATGTCACAGACTGCGCTCATTTGGTTACAAGTATTCGCAGAGTCGATGTTAAATTCACTTGTTCAGGAAAATTTATTGCTCTTCAACCAAGAAGATACTACACAGGAGGAAGATATTTTCCAGGAAGTAAAAAATGATCTAATAAATTCGACCTTAAGTGGGAGAAGCTAAGCGGGATATCAACCTGTGGGGATCCAGCAATGATTGAGTCAAACCATGACACTCTCCCTGAAATCAGATCAGTTATCCGATATGAAAATGAATACAGTAGATATATATATATATATATATATATATATATATATATCTTTCTCTCTCTCTCTCTCTCTCTCTCTCTCTCTCTCTCTCTCTCTCTGTGTGTGTGTGTGTGTGTGTGTGTGCTAGCGTGCGTTCGTGGGTGGGTGCGTGCGTGTGTGTGGTTGTTTTTTTTTTGAAAGATGAAGTATCTGTTTTCATGGACATGAGTGGGAGTTGGAAAATAAAAACTGGCCGTGTGATCTGTTACTTTTAGACGTCACAACTCATCTTGATTAACTCTATGCTAAGTTACAAGCTCGAGGACAGCTTATTAATGAGCTGTAAGGACACATTCAGTGTTTTTAAGATTAAACTTTGACTCTGGTAAACTCAAAATATTCTATACTTTGAATTGTCCAACATCTGCAAACCTCAGCAGTGATGTTGATTACAGTGATTTGAAGTCTGAATGGGGAATGCAACGCAACGTTCCTTGATTTACGAACATAGGAAGCGAATTAGAAGATCTTCTCTTCTCCCTTTGATCTTGACCTGGATCAAGCTCCAGCTTCTTTGCAAATGGAACTAATTGAACTGCAAGAGAACACATACTTGAAGGCAGAACTAAATGATGTTTCACTGACTTTGATCAGAATTATTAGCCAGAGAACAAGTATCCGAAAATCACATATTATGTCCAGAAAAGAATATCGCTATTTTGAAGCACTCACAACTGTGAGTAATGTGGGTTTTTTTTTTAATATAGAGAAGTTCGTAATATTTAAAACGAGGTCCAGAATAAGGGCTTCACAACAAGAGAACACGTCGTGTCCTGTAACTTCAGTTATTTTCCTAAATATCGACTTTCTTGTGATATACATAAATTCTCCTTAAAGGTAATTCTCATGGCAGCAAATGCCGTCTGGGATGAAGAGAACTCTTTATGTACTAAGCCGTAACCTATGTGAGGTGGGGTGGTCAGTTCCTTTCCTTGCTGTTCTTACCTTGCCCAACTCATACGTCACGTACCCATTTGCAGTTGGGTCGACAGGAGGAGTCGTTGTACCAGATACGAAGCAATTACTTTTTCTGTCCGTTCGTGAATTCGAACGCTGTTACGTTGTAATCCTAGTCTAGTAAGCAATTATATATATATATATATATTCCTAAAAATAAACATTAAATAATAAATTGAAGAACAAGTGTAATTGAAATATATGTATGACTATTAATCCTCTAGTACATTCACTATAATAATAATAACAGTAATAATAATATAATTTAAATCATGTTTTTTTAAATTAAACTTAACATACACTAAAGAACTTTTGTCAAATATACTAATACTCTTCATACTTTTCGAATAATATTTAGAGTTCGCCATCAGACTATCTAATTCTTTGACCTTGTGCCTATAATATTCAAAAAGGTAGAATGTTGAAATAACTCGCAAATGTAGAGAACGAAGTCGTCCTTAACCGTATATAAGCCGTAATCGTAAACCATCACTATCTGCGATTTTCGATATCCGTTACCTTTGCCATCCATCGCCTACGTTATCCGTCCCTTTCGATGTCCGTCACCTTAAATTTCAATTGTCAACGACTTAACATCACGCGCAATTTCAGTTGTTTTACCAACGGCTGAGGCTTGCCTATGGCGTTTCATGTACGAAGGAACGGGTTAAAGCGTATGTTACGTCTTTGTTTGAGAAATAAAATAGCATTTTCATTCCTTTTGAGACTCTTTACAATTCTTTTCACTCTTTGCAAATTTAATGTCTCTCTTGAAAACGACCACTATAGATAGGTCGAACTAATTGATAGATAATTGAAGACACTACGAGAGGCAATAGAATGTGGCTTCTAAGATTCCGCAGCGAACAAATCCTTATCATCACAACAGTTTCCCCACAACGGGCATTTGTACATACACCTGATATAAACTAACAGAGGATGATCAATCCAACGTAATTAACGACATAGTTGGGAAAAGTTCAGTTAGGTTTATGCGAGATGCTAGAGTTTGGATGCGACTAGAAGTTGGAAACGATCACTACTTCGTGACAGTATTAAGGTCAACCAAATGAGCTGCTCCACCAACGCAGCATTCGCCATATCTGAAGAAACTAAACAGCAAAGAAGCAGACATGAGAATGCAGTCCTACATGCTAACAACGCTAGAATTAAGACAAGATGCAAGGGGCTTGTCATTAGTCTTTACCCTGGCCATCAAGGGGTAGGAGGAGAAAGTTGAAATTTGACACAGTGGTTATTCCTTCTCAATGTAGCCACCACTTAAATTTACACATTTCTGCCATCTCTGCGTGACCTTGAAAAGAACTTCAGAATAAAGTAACCTATTTTTCGAACCAAACCAATTATGTCAAGCCAGTATGACATCTTCGTCACTGTCAAATGATTTCGTTTCAGTTGTTGTTTTTCTTTAAATTTTGGCAAAAGAAAAAAGTCTGATGGAGCTAAATCCGGAGAATATGGTGGGTGTGGCAGAATTTCAATATTCAAATCGTTGACTGTTTGTAGAACAAGCCTTGCTTTATGGGAGGGCGCGTTGTCTTGAAGCAAAGGCGGAATTTGAGTGCTCGCTATCTCTCGTTTTCTGGTCACAGTATTTTTTAGTTTGGTAAGGAGATCTCCATAATATTGCCCATTAACCGTGTTGACATGAGGCAGGTAATCTTTCACTATGCCACCTTTGACGTCCCCAAAAACAGCCAGCATCACTTTTCTTGAAGATTTATGTGCTCTTGGCTTAACATGTGTTGGTGAGCCCGGGGTTTTCTACTGCATGTTGGAAATTTTGGATAAGGATCAAAATTGTGAACCCAAGTTTCATCTACTGTCACCATGGTCGGCAACATGTTTTTAAACCAGTCACATTTTGAGGAACTGGCCAAAACAATCAACACTGGTTTATTTCTGTTCTCATGTCAGCAGACGCGGGATCCAACGGGCACACACTTTTCTCATGTTCAGTCTGTTGTGTAAAATTATAAAAAATGTCCTTTAGTTCAGTTTTGCTGACCTAGATATCTCTACAATTGTCATTTTCCTATCGTGGTCAATGATTTCATTCACATTTGCAGCATTTTCATCGCTGCACTCTGGGGGTGGTCTTCCTGATCTTGGAAGATCAGCAACATGAGAACGGCCACACTTAAACTGCCTACACCAGTTTTTTTTTTACAGAATTGCTCAAACACTGGTTGCATCTCCCTGTGTAATTATGTAGGTGTTTTTCCCTGCAACATCAAGACTTGTATCACAGTTCTGGCCTCTGATTTCTCCATTGTTTTGACAATCCGTTAGAGTAGCAGATCCGATCAATAAGGCGTGTTGCGCCATGCATCATACCGGGAAAACCCGTCGAGGAGGGAAATTCATACTTCTCAAGTCCAGTACAAATTGAATGAGCTACATATGTGCCAAATTTTAATTTTCTTCTCCTACTCCTTCATAGTAATGGTAAAGACTTATGACAAGCCCCTTGTTTCAGGTGTAGATATTGACAGCAGTTCAGGGGAGCCATTGAGCCATTTTATTATGGCCTTTACTTCTTCATAGTTTGACCATATATTTTACTGTATCAGTTTCGCTCCCTCATACGTTATACTGTCGACTTCCTCATTTCTTTTGATGTTACAATGTGATGATATCCACCGAATCACTGCTTTCGTTTACCCTTTTCAGAAATATTGGTAAAGGTGGTCACAATTAATTCAGTTGTTATTTATGTGCCATTATAACCGACTGGACCTCAGTTAGTATCATAATGTCACAATGTATTTTTTTTTACGGTCATTTATGCTGCGGTCTTAAGTGCTTCTATTTCGTCTCTTAAGTTAACTTAACGTTACTTACCTTAACTTAGCTTAAATTAACTTAACTTAACGTCTTTAAACAGGTTTAGAAGACTCTCCAGAGCCTGTATATAAACAGTTTATTTCACATTCACTTGTTCTAAACATACATGTGCCAATTCAATCTACCTTTTAATGCATTAATTGACAATGCCTCCACTATTTCCTTTTTTGTAATACATGTCAAGCAGTCATCACGCTCTGGCTAAAACAAATATTACTTGGTATTAAATCTGGACCTTTCTTTAATTAATTTGTGGCTGTGCCTTATTCTTCTTGTGGGCGGAAGTATTTTGAAGAAAAAAATATTTTATTGTTAAATTTATCCGTTCCGTTGATTATCTTATAAACCTGAATGAGATCACCTCGAATTCTTCAATTTTGTAGAAAGAGCAGGTCGGGTTTTTTGTTAAGTCTTTCCTCATACCTGTAATTCTGGAATGCCACTATCAGTTTCGTCGCTCTTATTTATATAATTTCCAGCATTTCTATATCCCCTTTATGAGAAGGACTCCACACCTGTACACAGTACTTCAATCTTGGTCTAACTAATGATTTATACAGTTTGAATATTACTTCCATGATCCGATGTTTAATATTTCTATTTAACATACATACCATTGCATTTTACTTTTTTACTGCTACATAGATTTGCTGACTCACCTTACCTGTACGAACTATTATAACCCTAGGTCCTTTTCCTTTTCTATCTTTCCGGTATTGTTCTCCCCCATTCTGTAATTATGTTCCGTATTGAATCTACTTTATGGGGAGGACTGTACTTGTATCTACATTAAAATCCATTTGCCAGCTCTCAGACCATTCCCAAATGTTCTTTAAATCTGACATCAATATATCCATCTCTGCTTTAGATGAGATACTCCAGCATAATTGTGTGGCATCCACGAATGTTGCAATCATGAATCCGATATCAATGTCAAAATCGTTTATATACGAGCGTATATCAAGAAAAAACTGGTCCTAAAATCGAGCCCAGTGGTAACTTTTCACTACACACCACACAGAGTATTCCTTATTGATGACCACTCTATGCCTTCTTCCCGTTAACCAGTTTTCAATCCATTTTCTCAACTTTGCAACCTATTCCATGTGATGTTAACTTCCTAAACAAGTTGTTTGAGAACTTGCCTGTGGCTATGGACTGGGTTACCATTCCCCGATATTCTATCTGCTATTCACTGCTTCTCAATTCTGAGTTGTATTTGTAGCTGAGCCTTCTGTAGCCCTTGAATATGATGATGAGATGCACACTATATCTTTAGATTTGCAAAGGACATTCGTTAATATTTCTTGTGACATGCTGAAAGAATGATTGGCAAGAAATGACATCCCGCGTCCTTCATATACGCCAAAAAAAAAAGCATCCAGAAAGACTTGCAGCAACTACTTCATCAACAATATCATCATTTAGCATGTCCTTTGCAGAATGTCACTCTCACAACAGTCGATCTGTAAGACTCTCGATCTCTATCCCTGATGTGGTCCGTATCACCAAATTAGAAGTACTCTCTCCAACATGAACAGATTGAAAGCAGAGCTGGAGATAAGCAGAACGACCATCAATAGCCCCAAAACAAAAACCTTGGTGATCTGGAGAGCAGAAAAAAGGCATCAGATTTTGTTTGGAAAACAGTCCCTGGAATAGCTCATTATTCCAATACTTTGGAGCTGTAATATACCGGAAGGGATGCATCGAAGAAGTGCTGGCTACTCAAAGAGCAGCAACTCCTGGTCTTTTCTGTGATATAAACAAAGGATTCCTCCGTCAAATAGGAATACGACGGATAACAAAGATAGTTTTATATCACTCAACCTGTCTTCATCCGAGTGTCACCCGAATAGAAATGAATAGGGCCACTGTAACCTCCCAAGCATGACATAAAAACTACTAAAACGGGTTGTGCTTAGCTTTGGCAACCTGAAATGACACTGAAATTGTAGTCGGTAACTGCAAAATGTATACATTACAGGCTCCTGTATATGCAGGGAAACCACGTGCTTCACGTTGGAGTGAAAGTGTGAATAGTTGCAATTGCTGCAAAACACAAACGTCCTTTAAGAGGGACCAGCTGCAGTGGTGGTATGTGCTTCACATTAGAGCTAAAAGGTGAACGTATGAACCTTCCAACCATGTCATAAAAGGCGACTGTAGAGGCATGTGCATGTATCCAATAACCCGATCATGTAAAATCATTGCTGTTGAAATCGCCACAGCAAAAACTTAAATACAGGTGTTAGCTGTAGTGGTGCCATCATGCTTCATTTAGAACAAAAATGCTAATCAATCATGCACGTATCTTGACATAAGTACGTGAGTCATGAGTAAGGACTAATCCACATTTCCATACCTTAGAAATGAAGTACGAGTACTTCGGAAGTATAGTCCAAGTGATAAGAATAAACACGGCCCACAATCAAACAATAGGAACAACCAGATATTGATACCCAACTCCTTCTGACTAATGTGGAGCAATCTCAAATGCTGTGGTGTGGGCGTGTCTGCCGAATGAAAGAAGAGCGGCTATCACAACAATCAATTGAGTCCATGAGCTAGGAACTCAGATCCTCAAACGACCCAACGTCCGCTGGTGTGACAATGTAAGAGTCTCTCAAGGATCGGTCACGAGACTACAGACAGGTAAGACAGCGGATAGAACCGTTTGATCCACAGTGCTATCTACCTAACCGCTACACATCAGGGTAGAAAATGTGCTATTAAGTAGGTTGCATTAGCTGAGAGATAATAGGTATGTCCCTCAGGTAGGTTGCATTAGCTGAGAGATAATAGGTATGTCCCTCAAGTAGGTTGCATTAGCTAAGAGATAATAGGTATGTCCCTCAAGAAACGAAAGCACAAAACGATCAGGTTTCGAATCTCACAATAATTTGCAGTGGTCAGCGACCCATAGCTGACTGCTAGCATCAGGGTCAGCGACCGATAACTGACTGCTAGCATCAGGGCCAGCAACCCATAGCTGTCTGCTAGCATCAGGGTCAGCGACCCATAGCTGACTGCTAGCATCAGGGTCAGCGACCCATAGCTAACTGCTAGCATCCTCGTCAGCGACCCATAGCTGACTGCTAGCATCAGGACCAGCGACCCATAGCTGACTGCTAGCATCAGGGCCAGCGAACTATATCTGACTGCTAGCATCAGGGCCAGCGAACTATATCTGACTGCTAGCATCAGGGCCAGCGACCCATAGCTGACTGCTAGCATCAGGGTCAGCGACCCATAGCTGACTGCTAGCATCAGGGTCAGCGACCCATAGCTGACTGCTAGCATCAGGGCCAGCGACCCATAGCTGACTGCTAGCATCAGGGCCAGCGACCCATAGCTGACTGCTAGCATCAGGGCCAGCGAACCATAGCTGACTGCTAGCATCAGGGCCAGCGAACCATAGCTGACTGCTAGCATCAGGGCCAGCGAACCATAGCTGACTGCTAGCATCAGGGCCGGTGACCCATAGCTGACTGCTAGCATCAGGACCAGCGAACCATAGCTGACTGCTAGCATCAGGGCCAGCGAACCATAGCTGCCAAGACCCTTCTACACCTCCAAGCGGTGATCCTGGATAACAGGCTGCAGTAGGGAATGCTGGCTAAGGAGAAGGGATCGAAGAGGGCATGCTAACCCGTTACTCAAAAAATGCTTGCTGAAGTCGGATGTGTTGGACCGAAAGGTGCAAATATAGCAGCCAAGCTGTAAACTACGACACAACGCATTCCGTGCTCTGGACTACATTCTGCTACTGAAGCCCTTTCAGGGTTTAGTGGCGGGAGATTGAGAACGAACGAAGAAGAAGAAGAAGAAGAAGAAGAATCTCACAAGTTCAAGCCATTTCTGATCTCAAGGGAGATGAGCTTGATGAAAAACTCGGATATTCTCTGTACTCGCGGAGCACGGAGACCACCGTCTAGTAATTTTGGTGATTAACGAAAACCTCGGCTATCCAGCTGTGCACGCAAAAAGAACCCTTGGCAGTTGAAAATCGATAAGAGAAGGCTATTAGCCTCTGTCCGGACAAAATTATAAAAAAAGTAATGAAAATCATACCAAAAACGCAGACTACCTTCCCTCAGGCCTCGTAATCCGCAAGAAGTACAAATTGCAAAATAAAGAACGTACTACAGATAACCTTGAGCTACATGGCAGCAGACATAACCTGACAATTTGACTACCAGGATACCAAGAAAGGTTAAGTGTTAGTGTACATAGGACTTTCCATAACGAATTGTCGCGTTTTTATACTTTTATCGATGCGTCGTTTATTCACTTGGGGAGGGGGGAGGGGAGAGAGAAAGGATATCCATTGGGTGGATGTATATGATTGATATCGGCATAATGTCGCACATTAATTGTTCGATATTTCTCGTTTTGTAATCAGTCTCAATTTTAAGAAACAGATTATCCACCGATATAGAATGTCTTTGGTCAGCATTTTTTCCGTAGACTGTTAGATTCACAGGAAAATCGAGACTATATGTCATAAAGCATCTACTGTGACTTATCAGCTGTATTCACTGATTGGGCACCGCGCATTAGTTTGGCAATAAAGTAACAGCTGATAACAGTATATTTATACCGACTTTGCGCTGCCAGTGACAAACATGGCCACTATCCAAAGCCCATTAGAGCAGAATTTTGGCGAAGGAAATTAAGTGTTTGAAGGTCATCGGTGTTATCAAGAAAAACAACGCGAAATTAATATATTCGAAGCATTATCGGCACGGGGACTTGTGCATAGTACATTTCAGTCATCTCATGAGAATGCAGCTCTTCAAATTCCTCTAATGACTTACAGCGCTGGTAGGGTCTAGCTGCAGGGCATGAGGGTGGCCGCCTGACTGGTGGTTAGATGCCATTAGAGTGATTGTACAACGACGCGTGCTAACAACGACGGACGCAAATCCTCGGTGCAGGCCGACGACTTCATCTACACATAACGATCAACAGCATAAGTGGAAACAAACTCATCGAACTAAAGACACTCTTAAGTAGTTCCCTTATTCGGACACATCATCAAGTAGCACTGATTGCTGGCTCGTGTTGTTCACCCCCTCCTCCATCACTCAGGTTAGCTTGCCAGAAATCTTGCCGGCCGTGGGTCGTCGGTAGCAGCAACTATGGAATCATGGAACTAACGAAAACTGTCCTAACTTATCCAATTGCTGTCTCTTCCTTGTCCTATGTTTTTATTGTCCTTCTTTCATCGCTTAGATCTCTCGGTCAAGTGTACGTCTCTAGATGTTTGATCAGAGTATCCCTGGAGCCCGGAAGCCTATTCCCACTAATACGAGTCGACGTGTATTGATCACCGTGCGCCAACTGAGAATCTAAGTGGTTAGACGTATCATACCGTCGTGGTATGTATAGCGCTGCTCCGAGCATCGTGTTGATGTTACAGTTTATGTGGTGAGTCACTGAATCAGACGAATTTTCTGCTTGGTCAATCGTTTTGGTCTCTAGGAGACTTGGGTCAAGTGTGGGACGGAAACTGTGGAACACAACGTTTTTACTGACAAGCTAACACTATTGGTATGACAGAATTATCAAATAAATTCATGCTTATGAAAGTCAAGCTATCTGTCGTGATAGATTGAATGATGAACAGAGAGAGATGGAGGGGGGAGGGAAGAATAGCGGGGATACCTGATATGGCTCACACAAAAGAGAGCACATCTTTCCAATATAGCGTGTAAGGCTGAAGTTCCAACGAATCGAAGTACTTGTAGCTATGTGCTATAACATGTAAAAAGAGTCAGTGAGTGGGTGTGTGTGCGAGTGTATTGTGTGAGAGAGAAATGACACAATAGTGTTTTGTATGTACAGAGTAGGCACAGGAACTAGTTTCACAGAAAGATCAGAAATGAATTCTTGGCACTGAAAGGAAAACATTATGTACAAATAAAAAAAATGCTTTGACTTCTGTGCTCTCATGGCTTAACGCCCCGTGCCCGGGATGTGGTATGTTTGACTGCTGCTTACGTTAGGGCCACTAGCAGTACAGAAACCGCCCATAAAATGAAGGAATAAAACAAAGCTGTTGAAAGGTATAGTTGGCTCTAGAGAGAGGGGACAAGTTAATTGAGTTAATCCTGCCATTGGACACAGTACGTTTACACAATTTAAATATATTTCCAACAATTATCTCTAAGCTTATGTCAATCGACAGTCTTGAGGACCTGCAAAACAATTTTGCATTTTTAATGCTGCTATTTTCTGTCGTTTTGTTTTCCCATGAATGTTTTTAAAAAGTTACTACTCACACTTTGCTTAGCCATCTCGAGGTGTTTTGTTTGTTGTTGTTTTTGTTGTTATCATTGTCACTAGTGTCTTTTGCTGAAACTTCTCGATTTTAAACCAAATCGTTGCCCAGCGCAAGCGAGGATGACGACAGCGTCATACATGTCTATTCATATGTCTGTACAGTTCGATCCGAGCGCGACAAACTTTACCACACATCGGGCATACCTGGACAGTATCAGGAATTGGACCGTCTTGTAAACTCTGGAAGCTAGTCAGAGCCATGAATGACGAAACTCCATCAAACAATTAAATTACCATCAAGCAGGGCGAAAACTTGCTCACTGGAAAAAAAGCCGCAAACGCCTTTGTTGAACACTATGCCAGAGCAAACCACATAGATGTCCCTGCAGATAGGCATACATAAATTAGTGAAGAGCAAAAGGGGCACGACAACATCAATATGGCACCAGAAGAGCATATGAGGGCAAAATTAACAATGAACGAAATGGAAGAGGCCGTGAGAACATTAAAGAAAAAGATGGGATAACAAACGAAATGCTGATAGGGCTGGGCCAAACAGCGAAGAAGAAACTGCTATCAGTCCTGAACCAAAGCTGGAAAAGGGATATTGTACCCCAGGCATGGAAAGACGCAGTACTTGTACCAGTACCGAAGAAAGGAAAAGACAAAACAGATCCAAATGGATACAGGCCTATCAGCCTACTGAGCTGTGTCGGCAAACTGATGGAACGTATGATAAACACCAGACTGATGTGGCATCTGGAAGAAAAACGCATACTAATTCCACAGCAAGCAGGCTTTAGGCAGCACAGATCCACTGAGAATCAGGTCATCCTCATAGCCCAGGAAATAGAAGATGCCTACCAGGAGCAAAAACACACAGTAGCGGTTTGGGTGGACCTGGAAAAGGCATTTGACAAAGTCTGGAAAGAGGGACTTAAAGTCCAGCTAAGAAGAAGTGAAGTTTGTGGGAAAATGTACAAATGGATCAACCACTACCTCAAAAACAGAACGGCCAGAGTTCAAGTACAAGAGCAGATGAGCAAAAAGATGACACTTGATCAGGGAGTACCCCAAGGGGGAGTACTGTCACCCACACTCTTCCTGATGTATATAAATGATATAACAGAGAATATACCAAGAAGAGTCCATAGCTCAATGTTTGCAGACGATCTGGCTATGTGGACCTCTGAAAAGAAAGAATCTCACCATTGCAAGAAATCAGATGCAGCAGGCCCTAACATCTCTAGAAGAGTGGGCTAACTCATGGCTGGTCAAAATAAACGAGGAAAAAACGACATGTACAATATTCTCGCTATCAAACAAACGCCAAAACACCAAATTAACTCTGAACAGCAAATACCTGCAGCCAAACAACAGCCCAAACTACCTGGGAGTCACATTTGATCGGCGCATGACATAGAAAAGTCAGATCGAGAGAAACCGAATGAGAGCCAGAGAAAGAATGGCAATCATGAGGAAACTTGCTGGCACAAGCTGGGGAGCAGACGAAAGTATACTAAAGAAACTGTACACCGGAAGAGTGAGACCAGTTCTCGAGTATGGCATTGCGGCATGTACAACAGCAGCAAAGGCGAACTTCGATAAAATTAGCGAACTCCAAAACCAAGCCATGAGAGTTATAACAGGACACATGAAGTCAACGCCAATTGTAGAACTTGAAAAGATTACAAAACTGCAATCCATGACCGACAGAAGAGACTGCAGAGCCCAGCTGCAATCAGAGAAACTCAGAAGACTGACTGACCATCCAATGCACCAGAGACTAAACAATTTCGGAAATGGGAAACTAAAGCGGAGAAACTTTGCAGAAATAGCCAAAGCAAAGATGCACGAAAACCCCAATGAACGCACTAACAACACCAAAGCCCATCCCTACTGTACGAAAACCTACCTGGAGGCAGCATATATTTCCAGAGGTGGTAGAAAATATACCAGGTATTGGAAACAAAAACTGCCAGAATGAAAAAGAAAGAAGAGATACTACGCTGAGCTACATATCGAAAAACTACCCAAGCATGGACTGGACCCATGCATACACCGATGGTTCTGTAACAAACACAACACAGAACGGAGGGGCAGGAGCATTTCTGAACCTACCAAATGGCAGAAAAATAACACTGTCATTCGCTACTGGAAAATACACAAGCACTTTCAGAGCGGAGGCAGAGGCACTGAGGGCGGCAGTGGAAGAAATGGTGACAGGTAAAAGTAATGAAAGCCATACAGTCCTGCTTACAGATGCCTTGGCCGTAGTCACAGCACTAAAAAGCCAGAAAAATACTGAACTTAATGATTTAAGAGCAGTACTCTGTCAACTATGCCAGCAGTCCACACCAAAAAGGGTAGTGGTACAGTGGGTTCCATCCCACTGCAACATCCAAGGGAACGAGGAGGCAGACAGATTGGCAAAAGAAGGTGCAAGACTACCACAACCAGATACTAGTATAACATACGAAGAATGAAAACGGCTTATTAGAGCTATATACATGACCAAATGGGAAACCGAACATACTGGCTACACAAAAAACGATGCCTATTACCAGTTGAACAGACGAGAGCAGGTCGTGGTCTTCAGACTTCGCACTGGCCACAATAGACTGAGGTACCACCTATTCAACAAATTGAAGATAGGTGGCACTGACGAATGCCTGTGTGGTACCGGGAAAATGACCGCTGAACATTTGCTGCAAAACTGCCCGACATACGAGGATCAGATAGAGCAGATGTGGCCATAACCAGTGGCAACACTTGACAAGCTCTATGGCAGTGTCGACAGCCTCAGGATGACCGCTGCCTTTTTCGAAAAAATAACTGTTTCTGTCTGACTGCGTACGATGAAGAGGAAGAAGAAAAAGGACCGTCTTGCATTCTGTCCTTTAGTGCAGCTCGCGTTTTCTGCACCTCAGTACTTGTTCTCTTCTCAGCAGTGCGAGCACCGTGTGAGATGAAAAGTTGTCAGGATGATCGGTTCGGAGCATGCAGCTCCTAGAAGGCCACATCAGTGGAGACACTGTTCAGAGAAACTTTCAGATAGTCTTTGCGTCGTTTCTTTTGTCACCCTGACGAGCATTTGCCTGTGCTGAAGCACACCGTACAACAGTTGCTTAAGGGGTTCTCATCTGGCACGCGAACAACATGGCCAGTCCATGCTCTCGGCAGCAGCGTATGGCTGCCAGATAGTCTCGCCCGGCTCTCTCTCTCTTGCTGTCTCTCACTCACTCACTCACTCACTCACTATATCTCTCTCTCTCTCTTTCATCTCTCTCTCTCTCTCTATCTCTCTCTATTGATAGAGTTGGGCACTCTATCCGGCCAACCGATCCTGAGCAGCCTCCGAAAAAGCTCACGAGAAATTAGTTGACTTTCCTGACATGCCTGCTATAGAATGTACATGTTTTGCGTGCACATAGAAAGGTGGTTAGCACAGAAGCACGATACACCATGATCATGGTGACAGCACTGATTCATTGCCGGTCCCAAACGTTTGGCCGTAGTCTTCCAAAACAGCACTCGCCTTGAAATCTTGTTATGAACCTCAGTCTATATTCGTTTCTATGGTCAGGGTTGTACCTAGGTAGGTAAAGACATCAACTGCTTGTAGATGTTAGCCTTACATAGTGATGTTTCGTTCGTGGAAGGACTTCACCTAGCAGTTAGAAACATTACCTCTGTTTTCTTGGTGTTGACCGTAAGACCAAAGTTAGTGCACGAAGTTGAAAACTCATCCATGGTTGTCTGTATGTCCTCTTGTGAACACGTAAAAATGGCGCTGCTCATCAGCAAAGATGACATCTAAGATAGTTGCTTCTTTCACCTTTATGAGAGATCTTAGGCACCTCAAATTGAAGAGCTGCCCGACCGTCCTGTAACTGATGTGCGCGTAAGTGTTATAGCTATATGTAGCATCAGAAAGAATGTCAGCAAAATCCATGCTAAAGAGAGTTGGGACCAACACACACCCATGTTTGACTCGAGCTATTACTGGGAAGGCTGCAGACAGTTCACCGTCACTCAATACACGTGACAGACATGCAATCATGAAACTGGAGGACAATTGTGACTTATTTTCCGGGGAAACCAAATTTAGTCCATCTCTGCTGACGGTATCAAAGGCCTTGCGCAGGTCAACAAAAGCCGTGTACAAATCATGATACTGTTCCTTACATATCTCTTAAGTTTGACGAGCTGCAAATATCATGGCCTCCGTACCTCGACAAGCCACACTGACTCTCTGGGAGTAGCTTCTGCTCGAGATGAGTTGTTAAGCGATTGAGTAAGACTCAAGTCATCTCTAGGGATCTACAGGAGGGGGGTTCGCATGTTCGTATCACAAAATTGGCGATTGCCCTCGTGCTTGTGCATGTGAACAATGGTGGTATCTTTCAGTTCCTGCGGCAATTGATTTGCATCCCAAATTGAGCGAAAGAGTTATATTAGCTAGTGTAGAAGCACATGGCTTCCTGCTTTGTAAACCTCACCCGGAATAGCTTCTGAACCAGGGACCTTACGCGCTAGACATTAGGCTGATTTCTTTTTCGACATCATCAGTACTGGGCGGAATATCAGGCCTGTCATTGATAGCAATTTGAGGCATGCGTGTTATGGCTAGTGTTCTGATGGTGGACGGAAAGTGCTCTGATCAGCGCTTTATGATACTGACTTTGTCCTCAGTGCCGTTCCACCATCAGATTTTAGACCAAAGGTGTATTAGTCATTGAATTTTGTAGAATGCGCGCAACATCAACCCCGAGCTACTCTTGCACTGGCTTATGCATCTTGTGCCCATTGCATGGTGGCGTCTCATGTTAATTTGAAGAGCAATGTTCGACAGTAAACGTACGTACAACGCTACTGTCTTTCTGTGCACGCAACTTGCAACCCTGACTACGTTCATACAGTTTTGAGTAGTTTGTGGTTTTGGGTGAGATATTGTATTTCACTTTCTGATGTCAGTGAAACATTGTGGTCTAGGGTAGAATTTGAGATTTTTCGTATCTGATGTAATAATTATTGGTAATATTGAATATAGATCGGGGATGTATGCCATTGCATTGCAAGAAAGTAGATAATTCCCCGTATAATAAGAGGTGTTTAAAGGGAGTGTACTAAAACCGAATACTTTCTTACATTAACATAAGTGAACAATCTATAATTGAAGATGACCAACGTATAGTTGTCTCTGATTCGACATTGAAGATGACGTGTCCTTCAATGTTACAAATACTTTCCTACAAATCGAAAGATAACTTTCATTTATTGAAGAGGGTCAGCTTATATTTGTATTTGATTCAACATTGAAGATTGCATATTTGTTATCTGTTTTTGTTCGCTGACGAAAGCTTTGTGGCCGCAACGTAGGTATCGTTTTATTTTTATCCTTGTGCCATCACTGAGCCACGTGTTTTTATCCTGTTGCCGTTACTGAGCCACGTGTTTTTATCCTGGTACCGTCACTGAGCCACGTGTTTTTATCCTGGTGCCGTCACTGAGCCACGTGTTTTTATCATGGTGCCGTCTCTGAGCCACGTGTTTTTATCCTGGTGCCGTCACTGAGTCACGTGTTTTTATCGACTTATCCTTCAATCTTCAATACTGTTTTCGGATCTTTTATTTCCTGTTCATTCTCTGTACTTGACCTTTTCAAAGAGTTATAAAATACATGATGTCAGTTGTCACAACTTGTCTATACAACACGGGTTTCTAAAATCACGACGTAATAGCAAAAAATATAAAATCAAAGTTAGTGTTCATTGAAATTATCATCCATTGATTCTGACATTCACAAGTTGTATGTCGATAACTAGAACCGACAATCACAATAGGTGAATTCATATCAAACATCGTTATACAGATGACTTCATAAGATCCTCAGCAGGACTTTATTGTGTCTATGGCGTGGCTTCATACAGTCCGCAGCGTGACTTTATATGGTCTGTGGCGTGGATTCATACAAACCGCAGCGTGACTTTATATATTCGGTGGCGTGGATTCATACAGTCCGCAGCGTGACTTTATATGGTCTGTGGCGTGGATTCAAACAGTCCGCAGCGTGACTTTATATAGTCTGTGGCGTGGATTCATACAGTCCGCAGCGGAACTTCATATGGTCAATGGCGTGGCTTCATATGGTCCGCAGCGTGACTTCACAGGGCCAATGGTGTGGCTTCATACAGTCCGCATCGTGACTTCATAGGGCCAATTGCATTGCTTCATACAGCCCGTAGCGTGAATTTGTATGGTCTATGACATGGCTTCATAGAGTCCGCACTGTGACATCATAGGGTCTATGGTGTGGCTTCATAGAGCCTGCAGTATATCTTCATAGAGTCTACGACGTGACTACATAGGGCCCACAGATTGACGTCATACGATCTGGGACGTGACAGAATAGGGTCCATAGCATAATTTATTTGGGTCAGTGGCTTGATTTTTATAAGGTTGGCAGCGTTCATTTAAATGGTCCTCAGTATGGCCTCAGTTCTCGACAGCATGATTGCATATGGTCCGCAGCCTGATTTCTTTGTGTTCGTAGCGTGATTTAATAAGATATGAGCAGCGTTGCTTCATTGCAGCCATAGCATTACTTTATGAGGGCTCAACAGCGGAGCAGCATATAGTCTGCAGAGTGGCTTCATAAAGTCCGCGTCGTGACATCATAGGGTATACTAGGAATGAGATCGGTGCAAGTATATATGTATGCAGAAGACACCAACTGTCATTCTGTATTCGCAAGGCCATACAAACAATACTAATCAGATATAGCCGTATCAACATTTCAATAAATGGTCATTTTCAATCATTCAATATCTCTCATTTGGTTTCTCCTTCACATTTGTTCTCCGATTTTCCCCGGTGTTAACCACTTTGAGCGAATAATAATTTATTTCGATTATTTCCATGGTTATCCGTAGCAATCTTTTTGCATTTTTCTATGTGTCTTCCAGGGAGATTTGTTTTGCTTTTATATTTTAACGGCATGGGCAAAAGTATCACTCTATCCTTTCAAATTCTTTGTCACAGGAAATACCGTTCAATTAGAGTTTCCTTTGGATTCATGTCCTTGTCGCTTCATTTACACTTCATACGTCCGGAACAGGCATCCAGCTAATTTAAGAATGCCAAGCCGGCGGCAAATCCTGTAGCTGGCCACACTGTAATTGATATCGCTTCTTGCCTTGCAAATCCCATATTGCCTGTGACGCTAATCGATAATGCCTCTGGGTGCGCGGTCCTTATCTCTTTACAAATCTTCTTTATTTGATGATTATCGTTGGTTAGTGGTAGCGGTCTACGGCGAAAATCCTTCATAAAGTGGAGATAAACGGAGCTGAATTAAGCTGATGTCTGAAGTGTCGGCGTGATTGTTGAACAGTTCTGGACGAGACAGATGAGCGAGGTGCGAAATATTATAAAAGTAACGTGCTACTGGTGTTTAACTTTGTCATTATTTTAAACGGTTTAGAGATTAAGGTAGAGATACTGTGCAGAGACAAAGAGAGAGGCGGTGTTGTCGTAAAAGTGAAGTCAAACAAATGAAGCAATTCAAAAAAAAATTTAAAAAAATAACCTGAATGAAAACTACCTTAAAAAAAAAGAATGATGTGCTGCATCTTTATCGTCGTCCATAACTTTTGCTTTCATATGGAGCACATTATTTTCACTTTGCTAAACACCTGACCGCGTAGCGCAGTGGTTAGCGAGCTGAATTGTCCACGTGGTTTTTACTTTTATACACACATGTTTTTTACATGGTTTCTTAATTATAAAAAGTTATTCGAATCTCTGTCGGTACTGACAATCGAAATAAACAATATGTTAGTCGATTCTGAAATTGAAAATAAACAATATATTAGTCGAATCTGTGATGGCACTGAAATTCCAAATAAACAATGTACGAGATAGCGTCAAAAAGTTCCCTGAATAGTCAACTCGTGTTTGAATAAAAGATGATATTGTGGAGAATATATATTTAGTATTTGATAGTGACCTTGGCGAAATCACATGGCAGACGTGACCTTCACATATATTCTCGAACAGAAGTTACAGAATTGTGTTTGTGTATTGTGCTCGTTGCATTGTCGGCGCTGAAAATGTTCTTGATTGAACAATGAACAAATGTCAAATTCCTATGTTTTACACAAAAACACAAAATTTACTCAATAGAGCATATGGTGATACCGAAATGAAGAAATCGCAAGTATTTATGTGGCACAAGCGTTTCCGTGAATGTCGTGAAAGTGTCGATGATGATGTACGCAGTAGACGACCGTCAACCTCGATCAACAATGAAAACATTGAGCGTGTTCGAAACGTTGTGGGTCCTGACAGAAGATTTAGTGTCGAGAAAATAGCCTCAGAAGTTGGAATATTAGTTGGAAGTTGCCATGGTATTTTCCACAATGAACGTGCCATGTTTGTCAACACATGGTTCCCAAAATATCATCCACTGAACAGAAAGAAACGAGATTGACTATGGCATGAGACCTAATCACAATGGCTGATCAAGATAGCGATTTTCTCAACAACATGATCACAGGAGATGAGACCTGTTGTTTTTTGTACGATCCTCAGACAAAACATCAGTCCTCTGAATGAAAATCTCACACATCTCACCAGACACAGAAATTTAATTTGGACAAGAGCAAAGGAAAAGTTTTTCGGAAGTTATTTTTTATTCCCATGGTTTCATTTCTGAAGGCCGAAAGGTTAAGAAGGAAATGTACGTTGATATCCTCCGTCGTCTAAGAGATGCAATAAGAAGAAAATGACCATAAAAATGGAGAACAAACAATTGGATTATGCTGCATCGATCACTACTGGTGAAGCAGTACCTCGCAAAGCACAACGTGGTCACCTTGAAACATCCTCCATATTTTCCCGATTTGGCACCGACTGATTGTTTCTTGCTCCCTCGACTAAAGTTGGCACTGAAATGACAGCGATTCAAGGATGCTCAGAACGTTATCACCAATGTGACAAGACAGCTGAGAGAGGTATTCAAGAATGGGTTCCACGAATGTTTCCAGCAGCTGTATGCACGTTGACAAAAGTGTGTAGTTGCCGAAAGGAACTGCTTTGAAGGAAATGTAGTGTAGATAATAATATTGTAACTTATTTCTATGCAATCCACTAATTCCAGGAACATTTTGAAGCTACCTCGTATTAGTCGAATCTCCTTCGGTATTGAAATTCGAAATAAACAACATGATAACACGGATAATCATAGCTGCAGGACAGAAACTTATCTGTGACGAAAGGTCTTGTGGTCGTAATGAGGTTCCATTAATGCCTCTGTTCTGAAGCGGTATCTCAGCCACACTTGTCAATGTATTTTTTAAATTTGTGTTTTGTTTGGTTTGGGCCATGATCTTGAACATCCCATAATTCTCTTGTTGAAATAGCCTTATCGTCTACCTTAATTTCTCACATTTTCTGTGTCTTCTGCATATTTCACTTACTCCAAGAGTTTTAATGGAATGCATATCTCATTATACGCAGATGCCATATTATTTAATAGTATACAGAATCGACATCACATCACTCCAGACAGGCCCAAACGTATTCAGTCTCTCATTAAATGGCGAAATCTCTTAATGCGGATGATTTCTGAATTCGTCGGTTATACATTCTCCTACTCCGCCTTCTCATGTACCCATCCATGTTTTTAGTTATCTTTAATGTTAACCTGATGCAGTCTGTTGATATGCAGTTCAATGACTGCAGTTTCATTACCTAATAGACAATCATTTCTTCAATTAATCATTTCTCCAATTTGATATATCTGCGCATCAACATTAATGTTCATACCATAAGTGTTTTGATTCCAAGATTTCAGCTATTGCATAAGTCGCTAACCCCAGCATTACTAGGACAATAAATCCACCCAAGTCTCTAAATGTCTGAGGCCTTTTTGCCCGATATCCACTTAGGACAAAGCGTTTTGCTTCCGAATCAAAGATAAAATGCCGGACACAATTGCTGTCCAGATTTAGTTATATCTGATAACACTATCGTAGCCGAAGTAACTGCCTCATTCTCAATTCTTGTACTACATGTTCTTATCATTTGTGCCCCGCTTCGCTCGACAACGACCGTGCCTCTTACTGTAGCGGAAAAGCCCCATCATAATTTCTCATCGCGCAGCACAAACCCATCGATATGCAAACAGCATCGTTATCCCGATTGTTATCACTTATCAGCAGTCTAATTTCATGCTTCGCTTTTCGCGTCCCACCAATCTCTGAATTCCCTGCTGATGGTAATGATAATTCGGTGGAAGTCTTCTGTTGCCAGGATTGATTCATTCTTCCCCTTTTAGCACTGGACAGCAACAACAAATGTATATAAGAAAAAGGTAGCTTTTCCAAATTATTTTCGACATGCTGATCACAATTAGGAACTTTAAAATAGCGAATTAGCTCTAGTTTCGGATTAAAATGGGTCGACGCGTTTGATGCAATGGACGGGCTACATATTCCTCTGTTCATCATTTTTATTGCGGAATCTATGAGTACCTACGTCTAGTTCAGGATGCCTCGTAAATGTGTGAAAAGTACGGATTGTTTCTGTTATATTTGCGGACAAATTACTTTGCAACCATTACGGTGACACATTCAACAATAGATTTAAAAAAAAAAGCTTGCAGTCTGTAAAGTGGTTGCGAGATTGGTGACATTAACCGGTATAGGGCCCCTTATACACGTTGTCAACTCTGGGCAACAAGTATGTGCTACTGGTTTGAATTGAAAAGCGCAATCGATGCGTTTTGCAGTTCGTATTGCGTGGAGGGAACCGACGAACCATTGCTACTAGTACACGAATCCTCCAATTTGACAATATTTCTAAGAAGAAAAAGAAATTGTTCTATCGGAATATTCCTTCTGATATGCACCTAGTGCCTCACATGGAAGTCCTGTTTGTTCCTGATCCACATGATTCCAATGATCATGAAGACAGAAATAAACAGGTGAACGTCCGTCATACGTGAAAACATCTACATCATGAGATTCTGATTTAGTACCTTTTGAAGAGTCTATACAGCCACATAAATTACAGAAAGTTAAGTAAATTATCTAGTAGGAGATCTAGAGTTATCAAAAAGGTAGTAAGCAGAGCTGTTGGTGTCAAGACTGCAGAACTGGAATCTTCTAGAAGACAATGTGCATGCGTCTATGTTTCGTGATCGGCCAAAAAAAAAAAAAACCTGCTTCCGTTTTTCAAAGGGACAAATGGCCTAATTGCTTGCATTGATATAGTGTGTGCCGTTGCAGAACTACAAATAGATTACAAAGACGACCATCGGATACCATTAATTTATTCGACCAAGTTGAGCTTAGAAGCTCTGCTGCTTCAAAATTGTAACACTTCACCATCTGTTCCTCTCTAGTATACAGTTCACATATAAGAAACCTACAACAACATAAAACAGCTGTCACACACCATCAACTATGTCAAGTATAACTGGCAAACGTATTTGTTGTTGCTTAGATGTTTGCCTCACAAGTTTCTACTTGCGGAGGCGCGCCATTTTCCACCCCAGACCGTAGTCCATTGGGCGATATCAGGACGCATAAACCAGTGCTTGGATGAATGTATGCGTCTGTATGTACCTTTGCTAGGTTTGTGCGCCCTCAGAAGCTAGCCCAACCAAAGTGCAATGAAAGGGTCTCACCCTGAGAACGCGTGTGAAAGTTGTGCAACAGTGTGACTGTAGGACATAGTCAAATGAAACAGAGTGAGGTAAGAAGAGAGAGGAAGGGGAGCCAGCCCAGAGGAGACTATTGTTCCTGGCAAACGTATGAAGACCTGAAGGTCATTGTCATATTGGCAGGTCTACAATTTTGTTACACACGTTATTTCTGTTTTCTCTTGGATAGCCGTGACAAGCCTTCCTATTACAAGAGAAAGTATTGACCACGACGACAATCACTTGAACTGGAGAACACGAATGCACTTAACGAACCATTTGTAGAATCCATCAAAATGTTGCTCTCTCGTCTTCACGTCAAACTTCGACTATTAAAGAATTGTGTAAACGCCAAGTACCGAAATGGGGCAGGGTTCTTGTAATCTCCAAGACTTAGTGAGATCAAAACCAAAGAAAGTGTATTTGTCTGTCAACTCTTCCGAGATACGCGTTGCGATGGTATCCTCAGCGGCAATGAAAAGTTAACTTTGGACTGCTTTCCAGCAAGAGACCACAAACCTTTTGTGAAACAATAAGCCTGACAATTAACAACATCTTCTACAAACCCTCTTGAAGCGCTACCAGAGATTAGGATGCAACTTTTCATTGGAATTGCACTTTTGTCAGCCTTATCTGGACTTCTTAAGGGCTCACTGCGATGCTGTCAGTGACAAGCACGGCGAACGGTTTCATCAGGCTATGTCTACCCTCGTAAAAGGTACCAGGTGAAATGGAATGCAGCAATGCTAACTGACTTGTTGGGTCCATGTGAGAGGTGCTCCAGCAACTCATTATAAGCGACAGGCAAAGCAGCATTGCTTTTAGCTGATTTAATCTATGAGATAGGGTATGTAAATAGGGTATGTAAATAGGGTATGTAAATGCAAATGTGTACAACTTTTTAAAATAAATACGAGGGACAGTAATTAAGTAACAGGAATTTTATTATAAAGTGCACAGGAGAGTATTGACAACGGTAAATGTTATTTCAGGACACAAACTGGCTCTTTAGCAACGTTTGATGTAGAGGTCGTGACGATCGAGCAGTATTCGCAATATAGCTCACAACATGGCCGCCCCAATGCCGACTTGCATCGTGTAGGAACAACTAGGGGTTATTTGTCTGTTATTGTCAGAGGGTGCGAAACCTTCTTAAATCAACAGAAGAATGAAGGTTCAGTATGGAGACCATTGTTTTAGTCAGAGGAGAGTGTATGAATGGGTGAACAGATTTCAGAACGGAAAATAAAACGCCGTTGATTTAACCGCGGAATGGGAGACCAGCAAGCGTGACAGCTGACACAGTGACACAGTAGATCGACCAGCTAGTCCGTGACAACAGGCGAGTCACTATTGATGAAATAGCCTTATATTTCAACATGAAGGAGGGATCTGCGTACAAAGTTGTCCATGATGACCTCGCTTATAGGAAAGTGAGTAGCAGATGGGTCCCAAGGCTGATGATAATGGCGGTGCAAATTTGGTTAAAGGTCACAGCAAATAACTTGTTTCTAGAGGGCATCCACAAGCTAGTTGACAGGTGGACTAAGTGTGTTGTCAGGCAGGGGGACTGTCGAAAAATAAGACAACAAAAATATCTGGTTCGTACTGTGGTATACAAGCTATTAATAAAACTCCCGCAACTTAATGTCGGTCACTTGTATTTTTTTTTTTAAAACTAGAGCTCTTGTTTTGCCGTCCGTATTCTTATTCAGCAATCCAGACAACATAAAGATATGTTGGTTGAGTATCAGATACACACAAAAAGTCGAGATTGTATGCCCAGTGGTATAGTATATATATAACTGTAGTCACCTGTCCTTTTAACTTCTCTGCCATTAATGGCACCCTTCTCTTGATTCTAGTTACCGTCATATATTAAATATTTATATGCAATGGTTTCTCTTGTCTGTAGTATCCGGCATATAATCTCTTGCTTAGGTCAGTTCATTACTGGATATCATCAACCTGTATCTCATCTTTACATTGGTGCTATCCGTATTGTCATTTAAGACCAGTTCACAGCTGTTTTTACTATAAAACGTAATTTGGGCCATTGAAAATGCCTAGACGCGGTCATTGGCCCTTTGAACGTGTTTTCACCGGCTCATGGTAATTTGAAAGTGTTTTTTCGGTTGATTTACATGACTGCATCGCTTTTTTCTGCTCTCATTCGCCTTGTTTTCTAAGGCGCTTACGTTGCAATGCGTTCTGCGTCTTACGGTCGAGTGAACCGGCTTAAACACTCATTTTTAATTGGTTTACTTCTCATAAGGGCACTAACCTTGATGGAACAGAATGCATACATGTTTGGGTTGTGAGCCGGACCACTAATAACTACGCTATACAGCTTCCTATTTTAGTTTAAGACACGACAGTCAGACTCGTTGGGTATAATTTTCCCATGAACGCTATTTAATGACCGCTGTGGATTGATGAAAGTAATCGAGAATTAAATCGTTTCAGAAGCACGATATTTTACTCTTGGCTATAATTAATTTCTCGAGATCCCCTGTCGTGACTTTGGAGGGCTTTTAACGAGGTTACACGCCGACAGATGATATAGAATATTCATCAACATTCACCTGCGTTCTCCAATGTAAAAAGTATGATTATTTAGTGATATAAAAATATATACGTATATATAAGTACGTAGTACGTCCTTTGCAGAATGTCACATATTACAACCGCCAACCTGTTTGGCTGTTATAAGGTGCCATTACTTTCCGTACGTGGATAAGCGAGAAACAAAACAATGTCTGCCAAACTGGATACGAGCTTGATTCGAACCGTTTGCGTTGGGATTGTAAAACAGACGCTTCGCCCATAGACCACGCAGCCGAGAATGGAGAATTTAAAAAAGATGGTTGAGAATTCAATGTGCTGGAAAGAAGGATAATATCGTATTACTTTAAGACTCATAGACAGCTTATGACAAAAAATAAGAACAAGGCACTCATTCAAGTTGAGACATGTCTTGAGAAGAGGCCGGTTGGAACACATGCTGACAGCGGGCAGAATCGCGGGGAATGGGGACAGTGGGAGGCAGAGTGAGAAAATACTCGACAGTTTGAAAGAATGGCATAGGGACGCCCAACAGCGAAACTGTTGAACTGCACATGTGATAAGAGGAGGTGGAGATTCAAAATCGTCGACGCCAACCTGCAGGGAACATGAAATGATGATATATCTATCGACATGCTCTCATTGTAACATTGGTACCTATTCTCTCATCTCATGACATGCTCCCAGAGTGACAGGTAAGGATCTTTCTTCTCATGACATGCTCTCAGAGTGACAGTGATATATGTTCTGTCATTTCATAACATGCTGTCAGAGTGACAGGTAATGATCTTTCTTCTTATGACATGCTCTCAGCGTGACAGAGGTAATGCTCTCTCCTCTCAGGACATGCTCTCAGTGTGACAGTGATAATGTTCTTTTTCTCATGTTCTTCTCATGACATTCTCTCTTAGTGTGGCAGTGGTACATGTTCTCTCCTTTTGTGACATGCTCTCAGTGTAACAATGTTACCTGTTCTCGCATTTTCTGACATGCTCTTAGAGTGACAGTAGAACCTATTCACTCCTCAAAAAATATGATCTTGTTGTGACAGTGATACTTGTTCTTGCCATTCATAGCATGATAACAGTGGTACCTGTTCTCACTTCTCATGACATGCTCTTAGTGTGACAGGTGTACCTCTTCTAAATTCTCGTACATGCTCTCAGTGGGACAGGTGTGCCTGTTCTCAGGTCTCGTACATGCTCTCATTGGGACAGGTGTGCCTGTTCTCAAGTCTCGTATATGCACTCATTGTGACAGGTGTGCCTGTTCTCAAGTCTCGTACATGCTCTCAGTGGGGCAGGTGTAGCAGTTCTCAAGTCTCGTACTTGCTCCCAGTGTGACAGTGACACTTGTCCTTGCTTAAAACACTGATATAGGACACACCGTAATGACGAAACATCTAGCAGGGCCATCATCATATCCACTGGGACGGAATATCAAGGAAGGTTATCGTCATGTCCATTGGGACGGACTATCAAGCAAGGTTATCGTCATGTGCGTTGGGACAGAATATCAAGCAGGGCTATCGTCATGTTCATTTGGACGGGATATCAAGCAAGGTTATTGTCATGTCCACTGGGACGGAATATCAAGCAGGGTCATTGTCTCATGTCCACTAGGACGGAATATCAAGCATGGTTACTGTCGAATAAAAAGTAAGATGGCCGCGCCTTAGTGGCTGCGCGGAATTCACGACTCTCTCCGGTGTTTGTGTCCAGTTTTCCAATGTCTGGTTTCGACATACGGGGACCAGAGAAAGCACATTTGGCCAAAACCAGTGGCAACACTAGACAAGCTAAATGGCAGTGTCGACAGCCTCAGGATGACAGCTGCTTTCTTCTAACAAATTCAAGTTGACGTCTGATAGCGTACGAAGAAGAAGAAGGAGACAATGTCTGGTTTCTGTTCGGATTATATTTCACAACTCCTTCACCAGGTGGTATCAAGGACTTCATTCTGTGGATTTGATGTGCTTTCGATCGGTTATCCTGTTTGTTGTGCTGCATTTCATGCATGGCTGAAGCCGTGGGAAACCAGTTCATGACGGAGTTCAACGTTCCGCTTAACTGCACACTATAATTCAGTCCAGATTATCTCTACTCAAGGACGTTTCTGCTCGGCCTGAAGCTGACTTCCTCCTGCCTGTCCCTCTCTCCACCGGAGGTTACACTATACATCTCCCAACCTCGTATTCTCAGCACAGCAAGAGTCACGCCTGACCAATAGGTGGACACAGTCAGAAGCCTCAGCGGCCGGACATGAGCAAACAGGAAGTTTGATACGAACAGACACGGAAATCTTGACATAAATATTGGTTTAACACTCCTCGCGGCCCTCACCCCAAGACTGCGGAGTACACGGCTCCACCTGGAGGAGTCTGTGGGAATCCCGGTCGACATAGCCTCAGCAGTTTAACATGCTAGTGGTTAATCGACGTAAAGGACCTTTGACTCCTACGCGGACATTATTATTATTATTTTAACTTTAAGCTTTAAGAGTTATTTTTATTATTATTATGTTATGTGTCATGTCCATTGGGACGGGCGGAATATCAAGTATGGTTATATTCCCGCCTGAACCTGCTTTGGTTGTAACTGTCCAAAGCCTCAAGCAGTAACCTTAAACATGTTTTCCAATAAATGGATCAAAATGTTTCAATATTATTCTACATTATTTTAAACGGTTGTAATTATTGTTATTCTGGCCAATGGTTTTTCTCGAAGCCGACTTTCTGTTGATAGTTGAGAAAGAAACTGTTCACGAAACCTGAATGTTGGCTCTGAGCAATCGCGGAAACGCTGTCAGTTTCTCTCTGCAGGTTTCCGTCAACTGTCAGCCGCTCCTTTCTGCCATATCAGCGGGAACATCCTTAAGTGATTAGGATATTGAATATAGAGAGGAGAAGAGAAGGGTTTAAACTTAAAGGGGATTAGCGTTTATATATGTGTGGGTGTGTGTATATATACGTGCGTGCATCTGTAACCTTCCATGTATGTCGCAAAGTGTAGCGAATGAGAGTTGTGCCTGGGGCTAGCAGCCTCGCCATGCAAAACGATTGTTGTTTAAACTGCCGCTGCAGGGGCTGAGAAACAGGCTTCCTGTATAATGCTTAGATGTAGTTGTGGCCTTATGTATCACTTGGAGAGGACAAACGAATTATCATCATAACATATCTGACATAATCGTCCGTATTCATAACAGTATGACAGTTAACTTTGTATTGATTTGGTAATATTGATGTGGGTACTGTATACACTTTCTATTTTAAAAAGTACCATTGCTTGAATAGTGTCATTTTCAAGTTACGTATCTTATTGCTGTGATTTTCATATATTGATTTCCGAACGGCAGGTTATTGAACTGCAAAATGTAACCCGTCATTTATAAAGCAGTTTGCTTGATTGATGGCATTGGCTTCACGATTTGTAATAACTGTTTGCAATCACAGATGAGCACCTAGCAGAAAGGTAGGCAGCCTGGCTGACGAGATGTGGGTCGATGTGATCCCCGTAGTAGTGAGCGTCACGCAGATGAAGCCAATTATAGCACAACCGCCTGGAGGACTGCGGTCCACTTTTATCAGTATGCTCGGGATGTGAGGAAAGCTACTACAACCCGTCACTTAATGTCCTTTTAAGGGCGCATAAACGAGTAAACTTACTCATTGTGAGTATAAAACAAAAACAAAAATAACAACACTAGTCATGAGACATCATTCGAACACCAGTAATTCATAACAATATAACTGCCCTAATAATTTCAATAACAAAGCTAATTATATTTATAAATATTAATGATTATATCACTTTATTTCATTGAGTAGAAAGTCTACTAAACCATTAATTTGTTTATAAATTAAACAAATCTGCTCGACACAAGTTTTCCACTTTATATATTAAGATAATTCTTTTTCAAAATTATTTTGCTCACAAACGTACCACATTTGTTACACACCTCTGACTATAACACCGTTTTACGGGACAAGAACAAGTCTATTCAATAAAACATAAACAAACCACCCTCATACGAGTAAGAAAAATATGTTCGATTAAACAGGGTCGCATTCAATCTCACATTAACATCTTGAAGAGCTTAAATGCTGCAAGTGAATCTTGTTGATTACATTTCCTGTTTATTTATAAATATATATTAATACGTGTCTAGTTCAATACTATATGCAACTCTAATCTGAAGAACATTCAATATTTAAGCCAAAGACTGATAGAAAGAACAAAAAGAAGACAAGATTGATATAGCGAGCTACATAGAAGCGAATGTTGTGGCTTGCACGATAGATGAAAAGCTATTAAAGAACAGAATGACAGAAAACTTCCGCTCGAAATCGTGTATTATCATTGTATTGAATATGAATAAGACGACAAACGCTGTGTTATTTACTCATTCAGCGCTCTGACTCCACACTCTTTTATCTCCAATATGTGTGAAGGGCCTACAGCGCTATTCACATAGCCCAGACTCCTTGAACGGAATTAGCATTATGATACACTGGGAAAGTGGACAGTCAATTGAACGCATGAAATAAATAAGAAACACAAGCCAGAGTGGATTTTGGCATCACTTGCCGAGGGATGCGGTTTAATACTGAAACGTGTGTGTACATATACAGACAAGAATTTCTCGATACATAATTTCTTAAATTCCTACATTTTTGTTTAGTTTGGTAAGGTTTTTCTGTCTGGATGACTTTTTAAAAGTGAGAATGGAGTTTTTGTGTCTGTCGCCGTTGTTATGGCTTGAATGATTGTTTGCTATCATGTTACGTCCGACAAATTAGTTTCAGTCACAAGTGCCATTCCTCACAGACTACCGCCTTCCAACTAAGAAAGGCATTTTATTTCCGTAGCAGTCAGCTCGCCCAATTATCCACCCTCACAAGCTTTCATCGTTGCCAGATCTGGTTTCCTAGCAACACAAGCATTTTAAAAGAGAGTAAGTCCATAAATATAGAATAAACCATAGACCACAATGGAGGTTGGGTATTATGCAACTTGCGTGTGAATATAATCTGCATCTCGCCCAACATACGTGAGAACGAACAGCGCATCTTCCCTTCGACACTAAAAGCATTCTGTGGAAGGAGGTCTAAACTGCCGCTATATCTAGTACGGGAGTTAGGGTTCAGAACTAAGTTCAAACAAAGTTCTCATATGGCATGAGCAACATATTGTATTTGACAATACATTGTCCACGACAACACATTGCCACTCACAACACATTGCCCCTTACAACACGTTGCCCCTTACAACACATTACCCCGTACAACACGTTGCCCCTTACAACACGTTGCCCCTTACAGCACATTGCCCCTTACAACACGTTGCCCCTTACAGCACATTGCCCCTTGCAGCACATTGCCCCTTACAACACGTTGCCCCTTACAGCATATTGCCCCTTACAACACGTTGCCCCTTACAATACATTGCCCCGTACAACACATTGCTCGTGGCAGCACATTGCCCATTATAACACATTACCACTTACAACACATTTTCCCTTACAACACATTGCCCCTGGCAGCACATTGCCCCTTAAAACACATTGCCCCTTAAAACACATTGCCCCTGGCAGCAAATTCCTCTTACAACACAGTGTTGTTAAGAACGCATTGCTCATGACAACACATTGCTTCAGACAACACTTTGCCCTGGACAGTATATTACTCCTGACAACACATAGCTTCAGACATCAATTTACCCTGGACAGTAAATTACCCCTGACAACACACTACTTCAGACAACACAATGCCCCTTTACAATACTTTGTCACTAAAAACACATTGTCCTTGACAACACATTGCTCGAACAACACACCCCACTCACAGCACATCGTCCCTGATAATACAAAGCCCTTACAATACAAGCCCAGCTCCTGACCTTCTCAACTGTCCCTACCAACAGAAGAAGGGGCAACGTTCGAACCTTCTGCCCCATATAATGTACCATCAAGTTGCGAGCATGTAACCCCTTATACATGTCGAGGTGTGAGCATGTAACACTTGTAACCGTCCAGGTGCGAGCATGTAGCCCCATATAATCGCCGAGGTGCGAGCATATAGCCCCATATAACCGCGAGGCGCGAGCATGTAGCCCATATTACCGCGAGATGCGAGCATGGAGCCCCTATAACCGCGAGGTGCGAGCATATAGCCCATATAACCGCGAGGTGCGAGCATAGAGCCCCTATAACCGCGAGATGCGAGCATGGAGCCCCTATAACCGCGAGGTGCGATCATGTAGCCACGCTATACCTGTCGAGCTGTGAACATGACGCACGTCGAGGTGTGAGAATGTAATTCCATATAACCGTCGCGGTTCTTACATGTAAACCCAAATAACCGGCGAGGTGTGAGCATGTAGCCCCCACCCCCACTTTTTACCCACCGAGGTGCGAGCATGTAGCTGCCTATACCCACCGAGGTGCGAGCATGTAGGTGCCTATACCCACCGAGGTGCGAGCATGTAGGTGCCTATACCCACCGAGGTGCGAGCATGTAGCTGCCTATACCCACCGAGGTGTGAGCATGTAGCTGCCTATACCCACCGAGGTGTGACCATATAGCCCCATATAACCGCCGAGGTGCGAGCATGTAGCTGCCTATACCCACCGAGGTGCGAGCATGTAGCTGCCTGTACCCACCGAGGTGTGACCATATAGCCCCATATAACCGCCGAGGTGCGAGCATGTAGCTGCCTATACCCACCGAGGTGCGAGCATGTAGCTGCCTACACCCACCGAGGTGCGAGCATGTAGCTGCCTATACCCAGCGAGGTGTGAGCATGTAGCTGCCTATACCCACCGAGGTGTGAGCATGTAGCTGCCTATACCCACCGAGGTGCGAGCATGTAGCTGCCTATACCCACCGAGGTGTGACCATATAGCCCCATATAACCGCCGAGGTGCGAGCATGTAGCTGCCTATACCCACCGAGGTGCGAGCATGTAGCTGCCTATACCCACCGAGGTGCGAGCATGAAGCTGTCTATACCCACCTAGGTGCGAGTATGTAGCTGCCTATACCCACCGAGGTGCGAGCATGTAGCTGCCTATACCCACCGAGGTGCGAGCATGTAGCTGCCTATACCCACCGAGGTGTGAGCATGTAGCCCCATATAACCGCTGAGGTGCAAGCATGTAGCTGCCTATACCCACCGAGGTGCGAGCATGTAGCTGCCTATACCCACCGAGGTGCGAACATGTAGCTGCCTATACCCACCGAGGTGCGAGCATGTACCTGCCTATTACCTACCGAGGTACGAGCATGTAGCTGTCTATACCCACCGAGGTGCGAGCATGAAGCTGTCTATACCCATTGAGGTGCGAGCATGTAGCTGCCTATACCCACCGATTTGCAAGCATGTAGCTGCCTATACCCACCGAGGTGCGAGCATATAGCTGCCTATACCCACCGAGGTGCGAGCATGTAGCCCCATATAACCGCCGAGGTGCGAGCATGTAGCTGCCTATACCCGCCGAGGTGCGAGCATGTAGCTGCCTATACCCGCCGAGGTGTGAGCATGTAGCCCCATATAACCGCCGAGGTGCGAGCATGTAGCTGCCTATACCCGCCGAGGTGCGAGCATGTAGTTGCCTATACCGACCGAGGTGCGAGCATGAAGCTGCCTATACCCGCCGAGGTTGCAGGCATGTAAACCACATCCACCCACCCCCCATCCCAATAAACTGCGAGGTTCAAGCATGTAGCCCCCTACTACTAGAATACCATCGGTAGATGGTACCAAATGTGGAAGTTTAACTAGGAGATGGACAACTCTTACAATCGCCTGATGCTGGTAGCCAACGGCTATGGACAGACAAAGGCAAAGACAGCCCAAAGCTAATATGCAAGCCTGGATAGAGTAGTCCATATGTATGATGCGGCATCCACATACCTTACCCGAAGATAACAATGAGCGAACGTAAAAGACTGACAACACGTCATTGGACAGATGCAGACACTTCGCCACGTTGATAGTCGTTATAATTGTTAGTGTGTTTGTTTACACTGGCACCACTCAGCCAATTAGTCCTACACGTCAATATGAACACATTTGACTTCCCTCAGTTTTAAGATCAATAACTCTTTGAGTAAACTACCAGGCACAAAGCTATACTTGTCACAACCTTCTATTCTTATCGCGTTCATTCTATCACTCGACTTATTGATCGAGGCGTCGAATCTTCTATTTTTGTAAATACCGCTGGCCTTAACAAAGGATGGCGTGGAATAGCAAAGACTGACGTAAATGCAGAGAGCGACATTTTTTAGACGTGCTAAATAACAATACGTATTGTATTTTTACCAACAAATGCAATTGGTTCCTAACGTAGTCCAGCTCTCTGACCGATGAAGCCAAAGGTAATGCGCCGTAGCGGTTCCCCAACCCCTGCCCCATCCTGTCCTCACCTCCTCTACCTCCCCCTCTCCACACATCTGCCTCTCCACCCCTCTCCCTCTCTTTTCATGTCATACAAGATGGAATTAAATCCTTTCCACAAATATGTTATTTTAAAATATTCACGGACCATTGCATTATACTCCGTTACTTAGGCTGATACACCAACGCAATTTACTACCAGTGGTGTTGTGTAAAGGTCAGTTCAGCCTTGATTAATCAATTCATAACCAACCAGTCAGAGCTTAAAGCTAAAAAAAATAACACCATGGTAAATTTCTTGGTTTGCTGTTAATTGTATGTTTTTTCTACAATAATGTTCTGATTTTCAAGACTGATCCTCGTCTTTTTACAAAACATCGTGACAGTGTAACATTAATGACTCTGTCACCTTGAACGTGGAACATTAAAACTATTCGAACGATACAGCTTAGATAGCATAGTTTAATATATGTTATACGTGTGTAGATATATCATTGATGTTGCACTTTTATCTGTGTTGTTTCTTTTCTTTTACGACGAAATAAGTTTGGGCAATAATCATCATAAAACGATTTTGATGTTACCATTAGAGCATTTGGAACATTGTTTTCCCTTATCTCATTTATTCCAAACGGATTTACATGTACATGTCTCTCTTTCACCGTATTTCTGAAGATTTTATATTTGATCAATCTCTTTTTGTCCCGTTTCTGTTTTGTTCACAGTGCATTGGCTCCGTGACCAGCATAATCTTGCGCACAAGCACTTGCATTTGTTTTGTAGTAGTCACTTCTATAGAATTGTCTTTTATATCATGAGATAGCAAGTCTCGAACCCGCTCCTGTACCGCCTTATTTTGCTAGTCTTGTAATGTATCCACACGGATACCTGACAGTTAAGGATTGTTGACAATGCTCACGCTGTATCAATGTCAAGCCGTATGAACTGTCACCTTAGAAAAAAAATTCAGATGCGTGCTAATACAACACGTATCAGCATTTATGCACTGTTAAGAACCCAATCATCGTGTTATTTATGTTTTGTCCCATTCACTGTCGTCTCTTATTTGTTGTTTTACATTGTTGACATCATATTCTCTCTCTTTCTCTCTCTCTCTCTCTCTATATATATATATGCGTGTGTGTGTATGTGTGTATTTATCTGGGGGTTTTGTTGGCGAGTTTCTGATAGTGAGTGCATGCTCTCATATTTCTATCCCTATCTCACTGTGTGATTGTGCCCATGAGTGCTGAGTGCTAAACTCGTCGCCCTATCTTTCTCACTCTCTCTCTCTCTCTCTCTCTCTGTATGTGTGTATGTTTGTGCCCGTAATTTGCATACCTTCATCTCTGTGAGTCTCTCTCTCTTTCCCTCTCACAATATATATATATATACATACATTCCTACATACATACATACTTCCACACACACACACACACACACACACACACACACACACATACATCCACACACATACATACACACGCACGCGCACACAGATACACGCACACACATACACACACACACCTACCTTTATCTCACTGTCGCTGTGTCTCATTTCCTATAAATCCCTATCGTCTATTAACCAATTGAATCAGCTAAGAATAACGACTTTGTTGATTTTATGACGATCGATTCGTACATATTTCTACGAAACTAATAACTCTTGACTCGCTCTTTTGTTGCCTGTTCTCAGATAACTAACTAATATATTGAAAAGATTTAGCCCCGTGAAAGATTATATAATGCTATTTTAGCGTGCATGGGCGTGTCGTAGATATATAGCATATGTTAGCGGTGCACTCTGTTAGACTAAGATTGCATGATTATTGTAAGAAGAATAAAGGTATATTTACTATTTACTTTCTGTTAATCTTGTTGAGGAGCGGCTGGCCGAACGGTTAGAACATCGGCCTTCTGATCTACAAGAACGTGTATATATGTCAGTACACAATGTGGTATGTAGCACTACAAGAACGCGTATATAAGTACGAACACAATATTACAATGTGGTATGCAACACTACAAGAACTTTATACATAAGTAAGCACGAAGATAATGATACAATGTGGTATGTAACATTACAAGAACTTTATACATAAGTAAGTACGAAGACAATTATACAATGTGGTATGTAACACTACAAGAACTTTATACATAAGTAAATACGAAGACAATTATACAATGTGGTATGTAACACTACAAGAACTTTATACATAAGTAGGCACGAAGACAATATTACAATGTGGTGTGTAACGCTACAAGAACTTTATACATAAGTAAGTACATAATGTTATAATGTGGTATTTAACACTACGCGCACTTTATATTAAAGTCAGTACACAATGTTACAATCTATACAAGATTGACAATACAGATACTAGCGTCTCTCTTTCCATCATTTACAATTAGTCATATCATCATGTAACGTAGTCATACACATCATTGCATCGGAACATTTGCTCCTTTTGTCTTTTACATTCTCTCTCTCTCTCTCTCTCTCTGGCTTACATAGACATAAAATAACTAATGATGATATGCCGAGGTAAGCAAATAATCGAAAGAATATTATTACACGCATGAGAGAGAAGCAGTCCTCTTTCTGTTAGTCTGCTCTGATTGATTTTGTTGAAGGAGTGGGTGGGGCGGGATAGAAGTTAAGACGGCGAAGGCACTAAAGTTGATTATGACAATGCCTATGAAGTAAGAAGAAGCAGACGACAGAGCAAAAAGTGATGATACTTTGCAATTTAGCATGAACGCTTGAGTGAAAGTCAACAACAGACTTGGCTAACGTCTATTATAAATTTAATGAGCTAGGCTACACGAGACGACATGAAAAGAAGAAGATGATGATGATGGTGACAATAGACCTTGAAAACCGAACATTAAAAAAAAATGATCGAAATGATACACGTATTCAAAGTATTAATATATGATCAAGTATTAATATATGATCAAGTATTAATATATGATCAAGTATTAATATATGATCAAGTATTAATATATGATCACGTATTAATATATGATCAAGTATTAATATTATTGACACTGTAGAAATGTATATGCACAGTGCCATCATCTTGTGCAAACTGCTATCAAAACTAAGAACGGCTGTGACAATAACTCTTGTCAAGGGAAAGATAAATACACAAAATAAATGGTTTTAAGAAAATAATTACCGAAGCGACTACTATAACTGCTCTGACATTTCGTGAAAACATCTCATATTATGTCTATTTGTTTTACAGCTCATAGTTTCTAAAGCAATCATTTGTCTTCCAGACAAACTGGCATGCCACTCTTTTCACACTCAAATCTGAATACGGTTTGATAAAAAAAAAGGGGTTTGGTAAAAATGAATGCCCACAGAAAAAGCGGATTCATTCGTGCAACTGATCGTATTGTACCGCAATGGCCCGTACATTTATTTACTTCATCCGTGTGGGGGAAGGCGGGGATTGTCTTGATTTTGTGCAGTTTTAGTCGCATACATCACTGAAGTAGTGCCATGCATATAATATAAATAGTGCAGTAAATACCGTTGGTAGCTGTGGCAGTTCTGGTTATAATGCCAGGTTCCTTTCTTATGTCATGGCCGTTCCAATTCGATGGTTATGATGGTGTGGATGACTTAACCAAGACCCTTGTGTTCCATGAAGTAATGCACACTGTAACCCTACCAGTTGATTTTGTTTTAAGGTATTGTTCAGAAAAGGCCGTACGAAAGATCGACTAAGGACGCTTATACCTCAATACAATTCAAAACAATAACTGTTATTTTATTATAAACGCATTGAATAGTTGTAGTTAAGGAAATTTGTGAACTTGATCCTGCGAAATCAGCTTTGTAAAGTATGTTGCAGTCAGCTAGAATGGTGTTGCATGAATAATGAACAAAGCAAACAAGTTTGGAATAAATAGTAGCCTTGTACCCAAGTATCCAATGAAGACAAATGGCCAAATTGTGGAGTAGGAGATCACATTTTGATCTAATTTGGAAGCGTCATTGGCATGAATGCGTAAGTATATCAACACAAGAATTAATAAGTTCATATTAGCTGAAAATTATTTTTAACCGATGCTGAACTCAGCAGTTTTCTCCAAAGACAAGTTCTTCATCAAAGAAGAATTCACATGTAATTCTCGTAATCTATTCTATCATCTGCCGTCAGTGTGGTATGACATACATTGGGTACACTGGTATGGAATTGAGTGAGCGTTTCCGACAATACCTCACTGATATCCGTAACCGCATGGGTTCACCAATTGCCAGCCACTTCAATGGTCCTGGGCACCAAGGTGAGACTGATGTTAGTGTCACAGGCCTAGTTTCTTGCTTCTCTGACGATCGTAATCGATTCGCTCTTGAGAACAGACTTAACTCCAGCATGGGTTGCCTGCAACCACATGGCATTAATATATTCCATACCATTTCTTAAAATCTCATTCTGGCACCCATCTATTTGCCTTCTCCCCCCCCCCCCAACTTATGTCAGTATCCCCCACCCCCAATCCGCTTGTATCACTTTTTATTTGCTCCCCCCGCTTGGATCTATATTTTGTCTTCTCCGTATTTGGTCGGCACTGGTTTATCTGCCCTTTCCCACTCATTTGTTACACTCTCCTGGCCACCTTATCTGACCGTAGTCCGTCATTTAGAGTCAAGCATTCGACTTGATAAGTCGCTATGTAAGACGCTATATCAGTTAAGTACACCTTTTTTCCTTATACGTTGACATCCCCGATACATGTATTAGTCCCTTCTGTTATGATTTGCTAGTTTAGCATTGTTGTTATTTGTTGTCCCCGATGAAAGCCTATTGGTAGTAACGCAGGTTTCGTTTGTTTTCTCGTCTCGGTGACCATATCTTACCATACCCATTTAAAAAAAATGTTGATTAAATTTAATTTTAATCAACTTCGAACACATTTTTTTCATTTATTATTTCTCCAAAGACAGTACGGCTCAGTTGCTCGGCTGAGTTACTCGGCTGAGTTGCTCGGCTCAGTTGCTCGGCTCAGTTACTCGGCTGAGTTGCTCGGCTGAGTTACTCGACTCAGTTGTTCGGCTTAGTTGCTCGGCTGAGTTCCTCGGCTCAGTTGCTCGGCTTAGTTGCTCGGCTGAGTTACTCGGCTCAGTTGCTCGGCTGAGTTGCTCGGCTCAGTTTGCTCGGCTCAAATTAGAAATCCATTGTATCTGTGGCAACGAAGTATGTCATATAGTCAGGAACATATAGCATCTGAACTGCAGCCTTCACCAGCAGATGGCTAAATCTTGGACATTATATCGGACGGCCAGATGTGAGGATGTACGCATACTTGTAGTGAAGCGTCGGATATCACCATGCAGATGAGGTCGAAGAGAGTTGGCCGAGGTGGTTGACATGAAACACTCTTTTAATGTATCGTTCCAAAAGGAACAGTCATTCACTGGCGGAGTTTGAGGAGCACCAACCAAAGAGTTGTCACAGATATGGCAGTAACACCGTATACTTTATGGGGGGAGGGGGGGGGGGGAGCTCAAGAGAATGGTCCGTGATGTAAATCGGTGCCAAGTGATCTTGGCCGTTCTATATTCCCATGGAAGGTGAAGAGAAGCGGGATAACATGTAAGTAATTCCCTGCAATTACTAATCTATGTGATTGAACTATACTAATAATTATTATACAGAAGTAATATCATCCCTTGTCCTTGGGAGTTGGCAACTGAATAAACAGTCTGTCGCTTAAATTAGCAACGCACAATCGATGGTAGAAAGGTCGAAGATGTGAATCAAACTGTTGTCTGGGAGAGGTCGTAGATGTGAATCAAACTGTTGTCTGGGAGAGGTCGTAGATGTGTATCAAACTGTTGTCTGGGATAGGTCGAAGATGTGAATCAAACTTTTGTCTGGGATAGGTTGTATATGTGAATCAAACTGTTGTCTGTGACAGAGAGGTCGTAGATGGGTATCAAACAGTTGTCTGTGATAGAGAAGTCGTAGATTGGTATCAAACTGTTGTCTAGTATATGTTGTAATGGGTATCAAACGGTTGTCTGGGATAGAGAGGTGGTAGATGTGAATCAAACTGTGTCTGGTATAGGTCGTAGTTGGGTATCGAACGGTTGTCTGGGATAGAGAGGTCGTAGATGTGAATCAAACTGTTGTCTGGTATAGGTCGTAGATGGGTATCGAACGGTTGTCTGGGATATAGAGGGCGTAGATGTGAATTAAACAGTTGTCTGTGATAGAGAAGTCGTAGATTGGTATCAAACTGTTGTCTAGTATATGTTGTAGATGGGTATCAAACGGTTGTCTGGGATAGAGAGGTCGTAGATGTGAATCAAACTGTTGTCTGGTATAGGTCGTAGTTGGGTATCGAACGGTTGTCTGGGGTAGAGAGGTCGTAGATGTGAATCAAACTGTTGTCTGGTATAGGTCGTAGATGGGTATCGAACGGTTGTCTGGGATATAGAGGGCGTAGATGTGAATTAAACTGTTGTCTGTGATAGAGAAGTCGTAGATTGGTATCAAACTGTTGTCTGGTATAGGTCGTAAATTGGCAATCAAACTGTTGTCTGTGATAGAGAGGTCGGGGAAGTGAATCAAAATGTCGTCCCCGATAGACACAAGCATTATTCTAAGCTGCACCTGTTTCTTAACATGATCACGCGTTCTTTTCTTGGTACGATCGTGCAACTCCCTGCATCCTGAATTACCTCTAGTCGTCTCGACTGATAGTCTTGCCACTGGCCCAAGGTAGCTCGGGACAAGAAAGTGAGGTAAATGGTCAGCGAAAATCGTCCTCACTATAATCCAAATAGAATGCAAGTTACATCATCAAGACACAAAACCGTCTGATGACGTCGCCAACATCGTTTGCAATGGGCATCTGACTTTTATTGTTATCTTAATCTCCAGGAACAGGATATTATTAAGAACATGAGATTTCGTTTTCTGACATTTTATAACTGATTCTTGGAGTTGATAAAAGACTTTTTTTTCTGAAGCCAGATTTTGACTATGACTCTATTGTACTTAAATAAAAAAAAAAGACCTACAGTAGCAACTATTGATTAATGTAGCTCCACCAGTCGCATGTCTAACTAGTATAGTATAGTATTGTCCAGTGACATCTCCTTGCTCTGGAAAAACTGCTGAAAGAAGGAAATTATTGACCCACATTATTTTTCCAGCCGCCTGACAAATAACCTTTCAGCAAAGCTATCGAATTTTATAGATCACACGGAGGGCAGGAAGGAAGCCGCAAAACGCCTGCGAAATGTGACTTAGCATGTTGAATTTCATTTCTGGTGTTGTTAATGTCCTTGTCGATTGAGAATAGATTGTCTTTTAGTCCTATGCAATTAATGACTTTAAGCTTCTATGAAATTTGTATTATCTTTTCATTGATAATCTGAATATATCACCAACGGAATATAAACCTGAAGATAACACTCATCGTCTATTTTATATATATATGGTATATAGTATATGGGCTCGAAATAATTATGAGCGCAATGAATGAAACACTCTTGATTAACGATGAATACGATTACAATTGTATTAATTAAATTAGTCATGCCATTTTTTTTTAAAAACGTTTATATATGCAATTTCAAATCCATTTAATAATGACAAAAAATACAATACTGACAAATACTTGTGCTCACCTCATTTCGTGTTCTGTTATCTAAAAATATCCCCGCTATAGAGTTCCGCGTAAACATAACAAATAGATTAGTATAATATCGTATACAGCAGTTACCATAGATAACTAGATATTTGTGTCTTGCCCAGTTATTTATCAAATTTACTTTGAATAATACAGTAGGTGTGATACAAACGCTACATTACAAAGGGTTAGTGGAAACATAGTTTTCGCTCTTAGTATACAAAATAACTTTAATTCAGATCCTCAGTTTGATATGGCTTCGGCATACCTTATTTGGAGAATCAATCTGTAATTGAATCTTCGATTCTACTTTTTACTTAATTTTAAAATAATTATTGCAACCTTGTATCTCTAAATAAGTTAATTATGCGCGCATTTGTTCCTGTTGAAAGTCACACTAAGCAATATCATTATAATGTCAAAAGATACTTCCTCAATCACTGCTCTCGAGACCTCTTTCAAGCTCACGGAATAGCAGATGTTTGTCTGACTCTTGTTCGGAGGTTGAGTTTGTGTACTCTCTGAATAAACCCCGGGTTCTGATAATTAACTTCTGATAATGAGCTAGTCATTTTCTGTCGCGTCTTAAAATTCCCTGAGCAACATCCATGATGCTTAGATGTTTTGTACCCAGAGTCGTCGAACACGGCCCTCTTGCTTGTTGATGGTCTATAATGTTGCTTCAGTGATGTCTCTCGCTTTCAACTAGAGTGTCTTCGGTTTGTTTCAAAGCGTTTTGGCCACAAAACTTGCTCGGCAATCAGTCCTTACTTTTTGAGCAGGACCGAAATGTCGTCAGTCCTCAAAAGGAATTTTTGTCTGACATCATGTAAATGTGCTCGAACCTAGGACATCTAACGCCTGAGTGGACGAGGGTCTTACGTGTAAATGTGTTCGAACCTAAGACGTCTAACATTTGAGGTTGAGGGTCTTACATATACATATATAATATATAAAAACAACAGCACCGGCTTGACACTTGCGTTGAATATTCCAAGTTTGGTTTAAATCTTGATTTTCTTGAAAATTCATATGTTGTTTAGTGTCAGGAATGTCATTCTTGCCCTTTTCAACTCTGATCCTTACATCTGTATCTGTACCTTATGATGCGTCAGTTATGCTGTCCAAATAGGTAAAGGTATCCACTTCTTCCAGTATGATTGTGTCTTTGCTAATAGTGTTGCATTTATTAAGGAACTTTTTCTTTATGTTGTTTCTCTCTGAGCTTTTTGTCTACCGCTTTTAATCTGTCCAAAATGGCTATATTAAATATATTGCCTGGCTCGGACAGAAATATAATCCAATTAAAATTGCTTCAATCTGCCAGGTTTATGTAGTTACATCAGTTTTAATTCTTTCTATTGTGTGGGCACTCTCTACTCTTCCTATATATTTTTGAATAATCTTTGTAATGTATGTGTGGCCTTATCTATATCTGCCATTAAAAGCTTCTGCTGCCTTTTCGTCTGGTCCTGCCGCTTTCCCTTTTTTGAGTTTAGATATGGCTTTTTTTTTTAATTTATGTCTTACTTAGTGAGTTGCAGTCCACGTCCAGGATCTCCTATGCCTGTAGGATGTTTAGTGTTTCTTGTGGTGGAGGTCTGTTTACATTTTCTTTGAAATACTCAGCCCATAGTTTCTGCTGTTTCTCCGATGATGTCAATATCCTGCCTGTTCTATCTATGATCGATTTATCTTTGTATATATATGTTTGCAATTTTCTTTGTTTATTAGTAAAACTTTCATGTTTCCTCTCCCTGTTGACTTTTCTGCCTCCTGTGCCAACTTGTCAATATATTCCCATTTATTTGTCTAACTGCATGACTTGTCTGTAACTGTATAATTTGTCTGTGCTTCTGCTTTGGTGATTCGAGCTCGGCAATTGTTAAGTATAGCTTTCTTGGTTTTTTGTTTTTTTTCAAGTTTATTTAATGTCTTTGTTGTGATCCATTCCTTGTGTTGGGTTTTCTTGAATTCTATAGTTTCTTCATATGTCTTATTCCACACGTATTATTCCATACGTCTTTTTCTATATCTATTTAGATGGTTCCACATACTATTAATGCCCACCACCTCGTCCTCATATAGCTTTTGTAGCGCTTGGTATGTGTTATTCTGTTTTTCTTTCCTGGTCTTGTGCGTTTTATCTCGTTCTTCTTGTTTCTTGTACTGTGTCCGTTTGTAGTTTGAGCTGCAAGATCTCCAGCAACACATGGTTGTCTGTGTCTACGCCTGCATCTCGCTTTAATGTGATATCTTATAGTGTATTTCTGAACGCTTGACTGACACAGATGGGGTCAATCTGGTGTTCCGTTATGTAGTTTGGTTATCTCTGCGTGGCCTTATGTACCGTACCTTCTTGTGTGGAAACATGCTTCCGCCAATCATAATTTTGTTTAGTGAACATAGCTCTACAAAGAGTTCTCCATTTTCGTCCACCATGTAAATGTGTTTGGAACTATGTCGTCTGAATGTATGTCTGCCTACTGACATCTTCTAATTATGACACCAGTCATAACGTTTATTTGTTGTTTAGACGGAGCTTATATGTGCAATAAGTTGTTGTAATTTATATGCCGAATTTATAGTCTTCGATTCTTACTTACTCCCTATTACATTCAATAAAGTCTTAACATAGTATGAGCTTCAACAAGGTCTCGAGTGCAGTTTCTACGAAACTACTGTCGATTATATGATTGGTATATCGCTGTTCGTGTTATATCTTCTGACATTCACTTGTTGCAAATACGGATATTATTTATGATCTATATGACAGTTGGAGAAGCTTTAATTGATCATCTCTGTCCTTGCATTCATCTGTATAGCTTACAGAAATACCACTGAGGATTTTACTCATTTGTCGACATTAACGCTGTTAATATTTTTTCTGATGTGTCTTTAATGTGTAAACAAATGACGCTAATAATATCAATACAGAGTGATTAGTCGCTTTATCGAATTTAGTTTGTCATATCTGCCTATATTAGTTTATCGTATTTACCTATATTACTTGCACAAATACCGCAAATGATTTTGCTAATTTGAGAATAGTCGCGCTGTCGATTTAATTTCTTAACTTAACGTTTCTTATACTGGTTTAGAAGAGTATGCAGAGTCTGCAAACAACCAGTTTCATTTACATTTCCTTACTCTAAAAGCTATGTGCATCCAATCTATTCTTAAATGCATTAATTGTCCCTGCTTCCACTACTTCATGTGGCAAAGCATTCCAAGCATTCACCACTCTCTGACTAAAAAAATATCTCCTAATATCTACTCTGGACGTTTATTCAGTTAATTTGTAGCTATGTCTTGTTTGTAATTTCAAAAACTTGTTATGATATAATTTATCCGTTCTTTTTATTATCTTATAAACCTGTATTAAGTCACCTCGAATTCCACTCTTTTCTAGACACTGTAAGCCGGTTTTTCTGAGTCTTTCCTCATAACTGTAATTCTGGAATCCCACTATCAGCTTTGTCCATCTTTTTGTATCCTTTCCAACATGTTTATTTCTCTTCTACGATAAGGACTCCACACCTGTACACAGTACTCTAATCTAGGTCTAACTGCTTTATACAGTTTGACTAGCATTTCCTTGCTTCTATATTTAATACTTCTGATATGTGTCTAAAACGCATGCACAACTACCGCCAGTAATATTACTCAACTGGTGCTAGACTAATATATTCCTTCACATGTGTATGTAATGAGCACACACCTATACCGCCTATGATTTTAACTCAACTTTCCCCATATACCGAGAGCAACAATATATTAGCAGGACAAGCTGAAAATAGGGCAATCCACGAATTATTGTTTGGACAACTGAAACTAATGTGATATACTCGATGTATATTCAGCTACACTACTGAAAGGAAAACAGCACACCTATCTTCATGAATGACCATTGTAGAAGACATATGTGGTATTGTCAGGACTAAGTGAGAAAGGACAGTTTAACACCATGGACTGGGTTGGCAGTCAAGAACAGAAATGAGCCATGTCACTGGAGAACTGATGTTGAGGAGATCCACCATTATGACACATGTATGTCCATCAAACGCTACAATGTAACAGTACTGTGACATTTTACATCCTTCTATCTATGTATCTATGTATCTATCTATATATCTGGGGAACTGATATGTCAGGGCCAGGCACAACATACTGACCAGGACGTCAGGGTCAGGCACAACATACTGACCAGGACGTCAGAGTCAGGCACAACATACTGACCAGGACGTCAGGGTCAGGCACAACATACTGACCAGGACGTCAGGGTCAGGCACAACATACTGACCAGGACGTCGCGTCAGGGTCAGGCACAACATACTGACCAGGACGTCAGGGTCAGGCACAACATACTGACCAGGACGTCAGGTTCAGGCACAACATACTGACCAGGACGTCAGGGTCAATACACTGACCAAGACCACAATCTCTCTTCCATGTAGCGTTTCCTGGAAACGGGTTGTTTTCAAGTCAGCATGGCTGACGAGATGTGGTTCTATGTGATCCCTGTAGTAGTGAGCCTCACGCAGATGAAATAAAGCATAGCACAACCACCTGAAGGACCGCCGTCCACCTTCATCAGTATCCTGGGGATGTGAGAAAAACTACTACAACCCGCCACTTAACGTCCTTTTCAGGACGCACAAGAGAGTAAACTTGCTCAATGTGGGCATTAAACAACAACAATATATATCCATCTTTCCATTTATCTTTCTATCAATCTATCTATCTATCTATCTATCTATCTATCTATCTATCTATCTATCTATCTATCTATCTATCTGTCTATCTCTCTGTCTGTCTTCATTTGTTGGTATGTTTGTCTATGTTATTTCGTATGTCTGTGTACATAGAAACATACATATATATATATATATATATATATATATATATATACATATGGTGTGTGTGTATGTATATATATATATATATATATATATATATATATATATATATATATATATATAAAATACATACACACAAACATCCTTTCCTCCGTCTGTCAAGTTGAGTCTGCCTATCTATATACTTAAGTAACTGATCTCTTTATCTCTCGCTGTCTGTCTCTGTCTAGCCCCGTCTGTGTCACAAGAAAACGCAAGGAGTGTTAATTTGTTTTGACTGATCCAAAGATTTTGCTTGTAATTAAACTAGAATAGATCTTACATGAAATCCAGTCTACTCTAGTCTATGCTGTGAGCTTGAAGCCCCGAAGATTTGATCAGTCTAACTCTAAACTCTGCGTTTCTCGCTTATTATGTCTGATGTGTGTAGTGTGTGTATGTGTGTGTGTGTGTGTGTCTGTTTCAGTGCTTCATTTTGTACTATTCTGATTGGTTGAGGGTTTTCTGTAAACGACCAGTGGTGTGGACAACCCTTCTTCTTATTATCCTATGAAAACAAACTATTTACTCTTTCATTCATGTTTAATATTTCGCGTATTGTTTCTATGAGCTTTCTTTGAAACCCAGACGACTATTCCACACATAGTAGACCTTTGATCAGTGTGAATGTTGGAGTATTGATAGTGAGTTGTAGTCTTCTACCCTAAGCAGGTCAGACCACGCTATTTATTATATTTGTTGATATGTTATCAGCGTAGCAGTTGTCCTATTCTGGTATTTGGTCCTATTATGGTATTTTGTCCTATAATGGTATTTGACGCAAGAAAAGCATTTATGGAAACCGCTCGTGCATGCAGTCATTTAGTGTGGTCTAACTGGGCAACTCGGAACTTGTATATGTCACAAAAAGTTCGTATTTGGCACGAAAGCACGTCAGTCAGGTGCAACATAACTGACCAATACTTCACCTCAAAGCAGGGCAGGTCCAACTTAGCTGACCAATACTTCACCTCAAAGCAGGGCAGGTCCAACTTAGCTGACCAATACTTCACATCAAAGGAGGGCAGGTCCAACTTAGCTGACCAATACTTCATCCCAAAGCAGGGCAGATCCAACGTAATCTACCAATACTTCACCTCAAAGCAGGGCAGGTCCAACATAGCTGACCAAGACCTTACCTCAAAGCAGGTCAGGTCCAACATAGCTGACCAAGACCTTACCTCAAAGCAGGGCAGGTCCAAAGTAGCTGAGCAAGACGTTACCTCAAAGCAGGTCAGGTCCAACTTAGCTGAGCAAGACCTTACCTCAAAGCAGGGCAGGTCCAACGTAGCTGATGAAGACCTTACCTCAAAGCAGAGCAGGTTCAATTTAGCTGACCAAGACCTTACCTCAAAGCAGAGCAGGTCCAACTTAGCTGAACAAGACCTTATCTCAAAGCAGAGCAGGTTCAATTTAGCTGACCAAGACCTTACCTCAAAGCAGGGCAGGTCCAACGTAGCTGATCAAGACCTCACCTCACGTCCACGCTGTGGAAACATGAAGTGTTAACAATATCATAACCAGCGTGGTGGGGATTAATATTGTGATCTCCTCTATCGTGAGCCTACTGAGAAACCTTGCAATGCACTAGAACCAGATGGACACATGTCCAATAGTTTGAGTACACCACGTGCTATTAGAAGATCCACCACACAACAATATCAGAGAACATTCATTGCGAGTAAAGAACTCGGTGCGAGTAGCCTCGAAGACAGGAAACTTCACGGGTCTCCAACTCGCGGGCCGCATGCGGTCCACGAAGATGTTAATATAACCTCCTGCAGGGTTTTTGTTTCAGCAAATTAATTTTAAAATGTTTTGTCATTTTTTGCGTTCGCCTTATTTCGCTATTCTCCAAGGCGGTGTGCATTGCACTACGGTTTCTATTTTGCGCCTGTCGGCCCAGTGCATCTGATTTCGGCATTCATTTTATGTAAGGGTCTGCGTCCTCCTGCATTTTCTAAGGGTTTGCCTCCCCGGGGTAACGGCCGGTGCTGTGGTAGGGATCGAACCCAACACCTTCCGGTTGTTCGCCGTGTCACTTAACCACTAGCCCACGCCGCCCCCGTTTCAGTATATAATAAGGGATACACGCCCTATATTTTTCACTAACATTCATTATCGCGTTTCAGTGTATGATAAGGGATAATGAATGCTAGTCAAAAATATAGGACTTTTATATACTACAAGACTACATTTGTTTTCAAGAAGGAGATCAGACAGATATTACCTCAAGTAAAAAATAATCTTAAAAGAGTGGTCAAACTTTATGGAAGAAATTTTTTTTAAACATCCTGCGTAAGTTAAAACAATCTTGTATAAGAAAAACCAGATATTAAAAAACAATACAGTATTGGCGGTAGGCATCCTGACCACAGAGCAATCACGCAGCAAATATGAACAGTCAAGTTTAAGGTTCATTTGATCCAATCGACATTTTGTCATCAACACGTCAGCACAACTCTTTCATTTTTGATCTTTTCTCCTCCACTACTCCACCCCGGTCCCCCACAATACTCATGTTTTTCATTATGGAATCACAGTTTCTAATCACAGTTTCTAATCACAGTTTTTAATCTCAGTTTTTAATCTCAGTTTTCCTTATTTGGTTGTTTAATGGTAAAATTCTCAAACTAATTCCTGTTCTGTTCTTGATTGAAGAAAATCACACATTTGTTAGACGCTTGCACCAGCCGTTCTTGAGCTATCCAACTGTTACTAGTGCCTGATAAAGCCATCATTTTCAAACGTAACACAATTCGTGAACTGCGCTGGTTCTTTTCCTCGACACAGCTTTTAAACACACAGTTAGTACTGACCAGCATATTTAAAATAATTATGCTCCTCGGAAATGTCTGAAAAAAGCTGCCCAAGATAAATGGAGGAATTCGTATTTGTTCACAGAGATTAAGGACATAGTTCAATGCATAATTAGTCTTAAAACTATAGAAGTGCTTAACGATTATGAAGTTCGTCGCCATCATTAAAAATAGAAGATTTTACTGGAAACATTGAGAGATGAAAGAGTACTCAGGCTTTATCAAGTAACGAAATGCCCTTTTTCTAGCATTATCACATCAAATTGACAAACAGTGAAGGCAAGGTTCGTAATAAGGGATATAATTGCTAATTCCTTAAAACATGTTACAGAAGGTCTTTTCGCTAAAGTGTATCTTGTTAACATAAGTGAAATTCGTGTCCTGATATAAAAAAAAGCACATATTTGAAGGCGTTAGCTTATCTGCTAATACTGTATTTCATGGACTTGAAGCGCGCATAGAGAAAGTTGCACTGACATGGTGCACTCCATCAGTGGCAACCAATCAACATAGCTCTCTGGAATCATTGGTATTGTTTGGTTATTACAGTCCGCATTGAATAGTTTTACTGTACAAGGAAATCACTTCGCAATCATCCATTTGCACCAAGGGAAGCTATATACAGTACACGTCTGCAAATGATGGAGGTTATCGAAATTGTAAAACTGTCAATTGAATTTGTTTAGGAGGATTAAATCACACACACTTTACCTCATTTGAATAAAGAATTGAAAGTGAATATGGAGAACTGTTTCATTTCGCTGAAGTCAGGTAGCCGAGTCACTTAAATATTTTGAAGCGGGTTTTTCCCCCATTTACTTTGGAAGGTTGTCGATATCTTCATGTAAGGAAAGGCATGCATATATTCCATTTCTGATTCATCATGTACCTGTAACTTCGCTCATTTAACAGATCTGGTAGATCATATGAATGCCATAAGCATCAAACCCCCGGGGTAAAAAGTTGGGGATAAAACAGATGTGTGACTTTATGAAGTCATTGAGAGTTCAGCTCACTTAGTGGCAGAAACTGTTGGATGCTTGCTAGTTGGCTCATATATCCACTAAGAATTCCTTGAAAAGGAACATGCAGATGTCTTCTCGGACATGAATGAAGAAGCAGTGGTCTCGATGTAAGGTGTCCGCCTCGGGTGCCGGAGGTCGGCACATCACTATCATAATTGTTAGAACATACAAGAGATTTGTCGATTATTAGCTTTTAAGTATTTATATCTGTACACATATTTCGGTCAATGACTTTGACGAGAAAGAATTTCAGTTTGGAGCAATGAACACCGAAAACTATATTGAACTGTCATTTGAAGCTACGAATATTCATTTCAAACTATCTCTTGAAATGTAAGTTACTATTGATTTTATTGTTTTGATATCATAGTCGTTTCTGCCACCTCATCACTACAGCACCGAGTAGATCCTCTTTTGTTACCTCATCACTACAGCACCGGGTAGATCCTCTTCTGCCACCTCATCACTACAGCACCAAATAGATCCTCTTCTGCCACCTCATCACTACAGCACCAAATAGATCCTCTTCTGCCACCTCATCACTACAGCACCAAATAGATCCTCTTCTGCCACCTCATCACTACAGCACCAAATAGATCCTCTTCTGCCACCTCATCACTACAGCACCAAATAGATCCTCTTCTGCCACCTCATCACTACAGCACCAAATAGATCTTCTTCTGCCACCTCATCACCACAGCACCAAATAGATCCTCTTCTGCCACCTCATCACTACAGCACCAAATAGATCCTCTTCTGCCACCTCATCACTACAGCACCAAATAGATCTTCTTCTGCCACCTCATCACTACAGCACCAAATAGATCCTCTTCTGCCACCTCATCACTACAGCACCAAATAGATCCTCTTCTGCCACCTCATCACTACAGCACCAAATAGATCCTCTTCTGCCACCTCATCACTACAGCACCAAATAGATCATCTTCTGCCACCTCATCACTACAGCACCAAATAGATCCTCTTCTGCCACCTCATCACTACAGCACCAAATAGATCCTCTTCTGCCACCTCATCACTACAGCACCAAATAGATCCTCTTCTGCCACCTCATCACTACAGCACCAAATAGATCTTCTTCTGCCACCTCATCACTACAGCACCAAATAGATCATCTTCTGCCACCTCATCACTACAGCACCAAATAGATCCTCTTCTGCCACCTCATCACTACAGCACCAAATAGATCTTCTTATTCTATTGCAATAGAACAGAACAACCAACATGATACCAGCGGATCTGAAATGTTAGTAAGCGCAAAAGACCTCCTTTCGCTAGTGCTACTATTTCTTATTGTGCAGCCTTCCAGCCCTCGCACTCTCACCCTCCCCCCCCCAACCCCCGATAGTACCTTCTATGAGACTACTTTTTCTTTGATTTGCTTGCACCTCGAGCAACAACTCTCGCCGGACCTCAGTTCAGAAACCACTAGCGTGAACAACCTGGACTTTGGCTTTACCCTATCATATCAGTGCTTTGGGAAGGAAGACTAACGTCTGGTCAGGAAAACATATTCATCAGACATGTTAGTTAGGGTCAAGTAAAACATACTGATCAGACATGTTAGTTAGGGTCAGCCAAAATATACTGGCCAAGACCCTGATCGCGGTATCTTTGTAGCCCTTACAGGAAACGGGCCGTTTTTATGGCAGCCTGTCTATCAAGGTGAGGAATCGACGTTATCCACTTAGTAGTGATCGACAAGCAGATGAAGCCAAGCAAAGCACAACCGCCTGGAGAACCCCTATCCATCTTCACCAGAACGGTCAGGATGTGAAGAAAGCTACGAAACCCGCCATCTAACGTCCTTTTCGGAGCGTACACAAGGTTAACCCTACTCATTGTGGGCATTCAGCAACAACAACAACAACAACAGCAACCAGTGCTTTAGTCAACCACCACATAGCAACAGAAATAGTGTTTGTAGTAGCATTCACGTCTTGTTTCTTGTCCACAGCATCCTTTTCGCCGACATCTGCGGGTTCACAGCCTTGTCGTCGACATGCACAGCTCAGGAGTTGGTCCAGCTGCTGAACGAGCTGTATGCGAGGTTTGACACACTGGCCACTGAGAACCACTGCCTGCGGATCAAGCTGCTTGGCGACTGTTACTACTGTGTTAGTGGGATGCCAGAACCCAGGCGAGACCATGCTCACTGTGCTGTAGAGATGGGTTTGGACATGGTCGAGGCTATCGCGTAAGAGATGTACTTATAGATAGTTGGATGAGGAGCGAACTGATAGACAGTGAGATGGATGGATATATGGATGGATTGGACGAATGGATGGATGTGAGCATGCTTATGTTTAATAAATAGTCTGACTATGATATACTTTCATTCTCTTTCAGTCGTATGTGGACATTCTTTCAGTCACATGGCGACACTCTATGTGTCGCTTGCAGACAATATTTTATTCACATGCCCTAACTCTTTGTGTCGCTTGCAGATAATCTATCAATCACATACCGGCACTCGTTATGTCACTTGCAGACAATCTATCAATCACATACTGGCACTCTTTATGTCGCTTGCAGACAATCTATCAATCACATACTGGCAGTCTTTAAGTCTCTGGCGTACTATGTCGTAGCAGTTGGTCAGTCAACAATTTCACTAGAAGTAGAATATTTTGCTGTTCAAGTCTAAAGACCGGAAAACTGTGTAGAGTATGTCTATGGGCCTTGAATAGTTTGTAGAACACCTTTCTAAACCTTGAATAGTTTGTACAACACGTCTCCAAACCTTACAAGTTTGTAGAACATATATGTAGTAGCTGTATAGTGTGTAGAACATGTCTATAGTTCTAGAATAGTTTGTAGAACATGTCTCTAAACCTTGAATGGCTTATAGAATATGTCTCTAGACCGAATAGACCTTGATTAGCATGCAGAACATCCCTCTAGATCTTGAATAGTTTGTAGAACATTTTTATGAACATGAAATAATATATTTACAATGTCTCTACAGTGGGACTGAGGTAATGATGTTAATGAAGTTTGAGTAGGGATATCTTGGAGACAGATGGTGCATGGTTATCATCGCATACTAGTGTCTGAGAACGAATGAGGAATGGCAACAGTTTATGTTGTCCTATTTGTTATCTGTTGTCGTAGTGTTAATTGCCGTCAGTATCGATTGGGAAAACCCACGTGAATGTAAACACTGGGCTAACTCAATAATGTTGAATATAACTTATTATTGATCTAACTAATTACCTGTTTGTGATTTCTGTACGTGTGTTTTGCAAATGATGTAACGTTGGTACGATGTGACACTGCAAATAGTAGCAAGTTGTATCTGTTTTAGCAGCATGTGTATAATTACAACAAAGTTCTAGTGTCAGTATTTGTCCAAACATTGCAGCTATAAACAGATTGAAGATAAAACGACTGAATTAGTACCATATTAATCGAGACTGCGTTACGTACAATTACTGCAATACAGTTTCAACTGTCTTGTCTTGGTTTCGATTATTTCATGGTCCTGAATCGTGGACACAGAGCAAGCAATCGACCGAAAGTACTGCAGTTCACGGAAAGATGGTAATGTACAGAACAGATGCCAGCGTGCTAGGCAACCGTAGGCGAGTCATTAACTATGCGCCTCAAAAATAGTAATACTAAATGTGTGACTAATGCATTTGTTTAAGATATGAAAATGTAATGTGGAAAAAGATAGTAAGCGTTTCTTGTTTGCGACGGTTCAGTTACCTAATGCTTTAACATAAATTTAAATTGTAAGTGTACTTTTATTTATTTTTTGTAAAATAAACAAGTCTTTCAATCAATGATGAACGTTTGAATTGGTAGCTTCTTTTTTTAACCGCTGAATCATATAATATAAACATTTCTTGATTTTGGCTCTACGCTTTTCTGAGATTATACAATTATATTAGATATGAAATAAATAGCTATTAATAGCTCAACGTGCACGGAAACGTGTTTCAAATATTTATTCTCAAAGTTGTACAACCAAGTCGAATTGTGTTTAAATATAATGTGGGGTAGTGTATATATGTGTGTAAATTTGTATGTGTGGGGTAAGTGAGTGGGAGTGAGTTAGTGAGTGAGTTAGTTAGTGAATGAGTAAGTAAGCGTGAGAGAGAAAGATGATAATGATGCTGATAAGCTGTCAAGTTCCACTTTGACTTTGTCAAGCGTCCCTGGTCAGACAGCACCATCAAAGATTCTTTCACTCTAAATAACATTTCTCAGCATACTCTAAGACTAGTTAACTTTAATCACTTCCACTTTGCTGACTAAAAATCGTGGAACTTGTCTTCAGACTGTTTTTTTAATAATATTTGTGTTATATCTAACGTGTTTCATTTTCAAATGTATGTATGATTGAATGTGGAGTCACCCCAGAGGCATGGGAAATAATGTAGCTCCTAATAGTACAATGTGTATAGGTGTGTATGGTGATGGTGACTCAACCTACTATGGGCCCCTCCGGACATCGAAAAGCTGCGTTACATCATGTGTTAGTTGCCACCTATTTCTTTTGCAGCCTGTCTGTTGCATCATACAACTTAACTAAACATCATTATAATGGACTAGAAGACTGCTGAGTCTGTCTACAACCAGTTTCTTTTACTCCTTGTCTTGTCTTGTCTTGTCTTTCCCGTAATCCCAAGAGGTTCTACGTGGCATCACTCAGTGTAGGACCCATGTGTCGTGGGCATCTTGCTAACCGAACAGAGCCAAATCTCTTCCGGGTGATGTGTTAGTCCATGTGTACATGTCCTAGCCACACCAATAACCGGCACTGTTAGTAAACAGGGCGAAGGGCGCCAATCTCAAGTTCAGCCATATCCACTGGACAATGGAAATACAACACAGGGTAACCGAAATACTATTTCAAATAGCTGATGACCATGCCAGTATGCTCAGAAGAAAAAACACCACAAAATGAATGAACTAACTAATCCAAATGGAAAAACCAGAACACGTTTCCGTCGACACAAATGCTAGTCGTTACCTAGTGTGAATTCCAAACAAATCCGTAGCCTGGCTTCATCCATAAAGAACTAAAACACGAGAACAAGACTAGACCACAGTCGGTTAAGCACCATCTCAGTACGGCTCTTGCCATCTTGGTATGTATGTATAAATGTATGTATGTATGTTTGTATGTATGGATCCACCTGGAAGAATTATACAGTTGAGAAATAAAGGCCACTTGTATCTGTAGTCGTGACTCATTGCACAAGCCATGTGTTTATTTGTTCTTTTATAGAAATTTATAGTAGACGTAGATTATGTAGATTATGGTGGTGAGGAACTGTAGTGATAGTTAAGTAGATGTGGGGTGGTGAGGAATTGTAGTAATGGTAAAGTAGATGTGTGGTGGTGAGGGACTGTAGTGATAGTTAAGTAGATGTGTGGTGGTGAGGAATTGTAGTGATAGTTAAGTAGATGTGTGGTGGTGAGGAATTGTAGAAATGGTTAAGTAGATGTGTGGTGGTGAGGAATTGTAGAAATGGTTAAGTAGATGTGTGGTGGTGAGGAATTGTAGTAATGGTTAAGTAGATGTGTGGTGGTGAGGAATTGTAGAAATGGTTAAGTAGATGTGTGGTGGTGAGGAATTGTAGAAATGGTTAAGTAGATGTGTGGTGGTGAGGAATTGTAGTAATGGTTAAGTAGATGTGTGGTGGTGAGGGACTGTAGAAATGGTTAAGTAGATGTGTGGTGGTGAGGGACTGTAGAAATGGTTAAGTAGATGTGTGGTGGTGAGGGACTGTAGTGATGGTTACGTAGATGTGTGGGAGGGGGGAGGGGGGGTGAGGAACTGTAGTGATGGTTACGTAGATGTGTGGTGGTGAGGAATTGTAGTAATGGTTAAGTAGATGTGTGGTGGTGAGGGACTGTAGTAATGGTTAAGTAGATGTGTGGTGGTGAGGAATTGTAGTAATGGTTAAGTAGATGTGTGGTGGTGAGGAATTGTAGTAATGGTTAAGTAGATGTGTGGTGGTGAGGCACTGTAGTGATGGTTACGTAGATGTGTGGGGGTGAGGGACTGTAGTAATGGTTACGTAGATGTGTGGTGGTGAGGGACTGTAGTAATGGTTAAGTAGATGTGTGGTGGTGAGCCACTGTAGTGATAATAGGCATATATATTTTACAGAGGCTTTGAACGCGCGCCCTTTTGGTTAGAAGACACGGCTCGGCCACCTGCTCCTCTCCCACCAGGTGTAGCAGACACAACTGTACCTGTTTTCCCCATTTCAAGTCGGTTACGCTTCCGTGATTTACAAAGGGAAACAACCTCAGAAAAACGTCACTTCGACCTAGTAGTTGTAGCTGAAGTAGTAGTAACCCCTCTCAGACATGATAACTGTAGGATGATAGCATTTTGACGTGGTAACTCTATTTAACTTTTTCTGTTTGGTAACTCTTTAACTTTTTTGTTTTATTTCTCCTTCCAGCGTTGTTGTTTCACCTCTCCGTGTAGCAAGAACTTCTTTTCACATCAATAGCTTCATTTCACCGTGTGTGGAAAATGGCTTGATAAGGGCCATAACCTAGCAGTTCATCAGCTGCTGCTTGGGTGGTGTTTGAGAGGGTTTAGTGTGTGACAGACAAGAATGGGGTCAGTGCCACACTGAGAAAATGTCGTAAGATGTGTCGCAGAGTGGTATAATCAGTCATGGTTGATAACTATGAAACTCGTGGGTTCACATTTATTTTTGGAATGTATGTAAGAAAAGGAGTTCCCATTCCACCTCATAAAAAGAAAAATCCTGCTGCAATTAAGTCTCTATCACTTCATCTCTGACAACAATGTCTGCTATGGGAGTATCTGCTTTAGAAGATGTAGGTGTGTGATGGTGAGTGAGTGTAGTGAGGGTAGGTATAGATGTGTTATGGTGAGTGAGTGTAGTTATGGTAGGTGTAGATGTGTGATGGTGAGTAACTGTTATAATAGTGGGGGTAGATGTGTGATGGTAAAAATAACATTAGTGATAGTAGACATAGATGTGTGATGGTGATGGACTGCTGTGATGATAGCTGCTAAGCTGTGATGGTTAGGAGCTGTAGTGGGGGTAGGCTTAGATGTGTGGCAGTAAGCGATGTTAGGTGTAGATGTATGGTGATGAAGCCCTGTTTTGGTAGTAGGTGCTAAGCTGTGATGGTGAGTGATAACAGTTCTTCATAGTACTAATGACTGAAAAGCACATCTGAACCAGGATAGGAGACGTTGCCTAATATTTTTTATAAGCCTCAAAGATGGCCAGACATAATGCAGTGTTCATATCATCACAGTTTTCTGATCTCTATACCCAGTTCTCACATATCTCCGCAACTGCATTCAATATTTCAAACTCAAAGACAGAATATAATTATGTTAAAGTAATGTCAGGATTAATCAAGTAGTAATTGTTTTGAAAAGAATACGACCACTGTCATCTTTCAGGCATTTCTGAAAAGGACTAAAGAAAGTTATGAATTGGATTAGCAACCTCATCATGTAATATCACAACTTTTGAAACCACCGCTGTAAATACTTGGACACAGGCTTTCTGTATTGGTGCCAGCAGTAATCGTGGCCATGTACTATTCTTGGAGTGAAATTTTAACTGTCAGGATTAAGGTATCAGGGTTTAGTTTTGGTGAATCAATGTCAGGGTGAAGGTGCCTGAGTCTAATTTTTTTGAAATAATGTCAGAATTAAGGTGACTAACTCTAATTTTTGTAATACATTGTAAGGATTAAGATGTCAGGGTTTAGTTTTGAGCTGAATCAAATATCAAGATTAAGGTGTCAGTGTTTATTTTTGTGCGGAATCAAATGTCAGGTTTAATGTGTCAGGGTTTAGTTTTGTGCAGAATCAAATGTCAGGATTAAGGTTCAGGGTTTAGTTTTGTGCGGAATCAAATTTCAGGATTAAGGTGTCAGTGTTTGGTTTTGTGCGGAATCAAATGTCAGGATTAAGGTATCAGAGTTTAGTTTTGAGCTGTATCAAATGTCAGGATTAAGGTGTCAGGGTTTAGTTTTGAGCTGAATCAAATGTCAGGATTAAGGTGTCAGGGTTTACATAGTCATGCTTACAGATGCACTGGCCGTAGTCACAGCATTGAAAAGCCAGAAAAATACTGAACTTAATGAATTAAGAGCAGTACTCTGTCAACTATGCCAGCAGGCCGCACCAAAAAGAGTAGTGGTGCAGTGGGTTCCATCTCACTGCAACATCCAAGGCAATGAGGAGGCAGACAGACTGGCAAAAGAAGGTGCAAAACTACCACAACCTGATACTAGTATGACATACGAAGAGTCAAAACGGCTTATTAGAGCTAGATACATGACCAAATGGGAAACCGAACATTCCGGCTACACCAAAAACGATGTCTATTACCAGTTGAACAGAAAAGAGCAGGTCGTGGTCTTCAGACTTCGCACTGGCCACAATAGACTGAGGTACCACCTATTCAACAAATTGAAGATAGGTGGCACCGACGAATGCCCGTGTGGTACCGGCAAAATGACCGCTGAGCATTTGCTGCAAAACTGCCCAACATACGAGGATCAGAGAGAGCAGATGTAGCCATCACCAGTGGCAACACTAGACAAGCTCTATGGCAGTGTCGACAGCCTCAGGATGACGGCTGCTTTTTTCCAAAAAATAATGGTTACTGTCTGACTGCGTACGAAGAAGAAGAAGAAGAAGAAGGTGTCAGGGTTTAGTTTTGTGCTGAATCAAATGATGACATGCACCTATGCACCTTGTGAGTGTAGATAATAGGTGGAAGATGGCGTGTGTAAACCTTGAAAGGAACTTTACTCCAGGTGACTAGTAGTTGTAAATTATCACAGAGGTTCTTGAACTGCAATAGTTTGGAACCACTTTAGTATTTGTATTCATACTTGCAGTTGAGGAGGTGCTGGTCCATGACAATTGTTTTTCACTCTCATAGGTTAGTGAGGGACTTGACAGGAGTCAATGTAAATATGAGAGTAGGAATACACTCAGGACGAGTCCACTGTGGAGTGCTGGGGTTGTACAAATGGCAATTCGATGTCTGGTCTAATGACGTCACTTTGGCAAATCACATGGAGAGTGGAGGCTTGCCAGGGTAAGATGTTGTTTGTATTATGATGGATGAGGGTATATAACTGTGGTGATGGTAAGGGTAGAGCTGATGTGGTATGTGAAAGTGGTAAGTGTACAGGTGAGGTGGTGTGTGAGAGTGGTGGTGATAAGTGTAGAGGTGAGGTGGTGTATGAGACTGGTAATAGTAAGTGTAGAGGTGAAGTGATATGTGAGACTGGTGGTGGTAAGTGTAGAGATGAGGTGGTGTGTGAAAGTGGTGGTTGTAAATGTAGAGGTGAGGTGGTGTGTGAGAGAGGTGGTGTTAACTATGAGGTGAGAGTGGTGGTGATAAGTGTAGAGGTGATGTGTGTAAGTGTGGTGATGAGGTGGTATGTGAGGTGGTGTGTGAGAATGGTGGTGGGGGTAGGTGAGAAGGTGTGGGAGAGTGGTGGTGGTAGGTTAGGTGGTGTGGGAGAGTGGTGGTGGGGGTAGGTGAGGTGGTGTGGGAGAGTGGTGGTAGTAGGTTAGGTGGTGTGGGAGAGTGGTGGTGGGGGTAGGTGAGGTGATGTGGGAGAGTGGTGGTGGTGGTAGGTTAGGTGGTGTGTAAGAGTGGTGGTGGTAGGTGAGGTGGTGTGTGAGAGTGGTGGTGGTGGTAGGTTAGGTGGTGTGTGAGAGTGGTTGTGGTAGGTCAGTTGATGTGTGAGACTGTTTGTAGTAAGTGAGGTAGTATGTGAGAGTGGTGTTGTTAGGTGCTGTGGTGTGTGTGAGTGGTGTAATTAGGTGAGGTTGGATATGAGAGTGGTGGTGTTAATTGTAGGGGTGAGGGGGTGTATGAGAGTGGTGATGGTAAGTGTAGATGTGATATGTGGGACAGTGGTGTTGTTAGATGAGGTGGTGTGTGAGAGTGGTGATGGTAAGTGATGAGATGATGTTGTGTGGGAGAGTGGTGGTGGTAAGTGTAGAGATGAGTTGGTATGTGGTAGTGGTTAGTGTAAAGGTAAAGTGGTAGTGGTGGTGGTGGTAAGTGTAGAGGTGAAGTGGGGTGGGGTAATGGAAGTGGTGGTGGTAAGTGTAGAGGTGAGGTGGCGTGTGGTGGTAGTAGTAGTGGTGGTGATGGTAAGTGGGGAGGTGAGGAGGTGTGTGGTAGTGGTGGTGGTAAGTGTAGAGATGAGATGGTGTTTGAGAGTGGTGGTGGTAAGTGTAGAGATGAGGTGGTAGTGGTGGTATTAAGTGTTGAAGTGTGGTGGTGTGGGATAAGTTAATGGTAGGTGTAGAGGGGAGGATGTTGTAGGGATGGTAGGTGTACAGGGGAGGGTGTTGTGGGTAAGTAGTGATTTTGGTGTAGAGGGTGAAGGTATTTGCGGAAGTAGTGGTGGTAGGTGTAGAGGGGAGGGTGTTGTGGGTATGTAGTGATTGTAAGTGTAGAGGGGAGAGTGTTGTGGGGATGTGTTAATGGTAGGTGTAGAGGGGAGGGTGTTGTGGGGATATGTTAATGGTAGGTGTAGAGGGGAGGGTGTTGTGGGGATGCGTTAATGGTAGGTGTAGAGGGGAGGGTGTTGTGGGGATGTGTTATTGGTAGGTGTAGAGTGGAGGGTCTTGTGGGGATGCGTTAATGGTAGGTGTAGAGGGGAGGGTGTTGTGGGGATGTGTTAATGGTAGGTGTAGAGGGGAGGGTGTTGTGGGGATGCGTTAATGGTAGGTGTAGAGGGGAGGGTGTTGTGGGGATGCGTTAATGGTAGGTGTAGAGGGGAGGGTGTTGCGGGGATGCATTAATGATAGGTGTAGAGGGGAGGGTGTTGTGGGGATGCGTTAATGGTAGGTGTAGATGGGAGGGTGTTGTGGGGATGCGTTAATGGTAGGTGTAGAGGGGAGGGTGTTGTGGGGATGCGTTAATGGTAGGTGTAGAGGGGAGGGTGTTGTGGGGATGCGTTAATGGTAGGTGTAGAGGGGAGGGTGTTGTGGGGATGTGTTAATGGTAGATGTAGAGGGGAGGGTGTGTATGAATGTGATGATGATATATGTAAAAGTGAGCTGGGAGATGCATATAATTTAATGTGAAATGGTGTGTAAATTAGATTATCAGATTATTCTTAACCATATAATGATTAGGGAGATTGATAATAGTGGAATGGCCTATGGATGAAGTTTTTGAATGTATTTTTATGAGTAGATGAAGATGTGAGAAGGGGGAAACAGAATATGAAAACAAATATGACTGTTTATGAAGTGTTTTTGTTATGACGTGGACTTGTCTTTCTGTTTGTGTGAGACCTTAGAGTTTAAATATCTGATCATTATTATCACAAATGCTTCTATTCAGGCATGTCCATATTAGTGAAGCAACACAAGAGTATTTGAATGATGACTATGATCTTAACCCAGGCAAGGGGTTTGAGAGAGATGCTTATATCAAGAAACTGGGCATCAAGACATACTTCATCAGAACAGATACCAGGAGACATAGAGTGGGTATTTTTATGAGATTTTATAACACAGGATTTGTGCATAAGAATGAGTGTATTAGAGGAGATATCATAACTTGTCTTTTGTATATAGAAATGAGTGTCTTAGAGGAGATCTCATAACATGTGTTTTGTGTTTAAGAATGAGTGTCTTAGAGGCAGATAGCAGTATAGTTACAAGACAAATGGTTCATAACTTGGGGAAATGTTACCAGAGAAACAAATATGAATACAAATACCAATGAAGGTGTTTCCAAATTTCTGAAGTTTAAGAACAGATTTACAAGATGTTAAACAGCTATACCGTTATACTACATAGATATGTCACTTCTATAAATAATGAACAAAAGCAGAGACTGAGATGCATTAGAAATCTGCAAGTTTTAAGTTACCACCCTTTTCAAGGAAAATGATAACCAGAATCTAATCATATTGGAGACAGATGATAAACTCATGTCCCATGTATACCATTTGTTTGCAATACTTTTGTCATCTTTCATGACATTTTTCTGATTTACTCAAAATGACCTGGGCTCTGTAATTCTGCAGAGACCTGTTACTTACAGAGATTTGTCACCTACAGAGGATTGTCACTTGCAAAGGTTTGTCACTTGCAGAGACTTCTCACCTGTGGAGATTTGTCACCTGCGAATATTTTTATCTTGCAGAGATTTGTAAACTGCAGAGAATTATCACCTACAGAGACTTGTCACCTACAGAGATGTGTCACCTGCATAGACTTGTCATCTATGAAGACGTGTCACCTACAGAGACTTGTCACCTACAATGACTTATCATCTGCAAAGACTTGTCACCTACAGAGACTTGTCACCTACAGAGACTTGGCATCTACAAAAATCTTTTGCCTACAGAGACTTGTCACCTACAGAGACTTGTCATCTACAAAGACTTGTCACCTACAGAGACTTATCACCTGGAGGTGATCCCTAATACTTGTGTCAAAATGGTTAGGCTTTATCTATCACTATTTCTTCTTCTTCTTCTTCTTCATTGTACGCAATCAGACAGTAACCATTATTTTTTCGTAAAAAGCAGCCGTCATCCTGAGGCTGTCGACACTGCCATAGAGCTTGTCTAGTGTTGCCACTGGTGATGGCCACATCTGCTCTCTCTGATCCTCGTATGTCGGGCAGTTTTGCAGCAAATGCTCAGCGGTCATTTTGCCAGCACCACACGGGCATTCGTCGGTGCCACCTATCTTCAATTTGTTGAATAGGTGGTACCTGAGTCTATTGTGGCCAGTACGAAGTCTGAAGACCACGACCTGCTCTTTTCTGTTCAACTGGTAATAGGCATCGTTTTTGGTGTAGCCAGTATGTTCGGTTTCCTATTTGGTCATGTATTTAGCTCTAATAAGTCGTTTTGACTCTTCGTATGTCATACTAGTATCAGGTTGTGGTAGTTTTGCACCCTCTTTTGCCAGTCTGTCTGCCTCCTCGTTGCCTTGGATGTTGCAGTGAGATGGAACCCACTGCACCACTACTCTTTTTGGTGCGGCCTGCTGGCATAGTTGACAGAGTACTGCTCTTAATTCATTAAGTTCAGTATTTTTTTGGCTTTTCAGTGCTGTGACTACGGCCAGTGCATCTGTAAGCAGGACTATGTGGCTTTCATTCCTTTTACCTGTCACCATTTCTTCCACTGCCGCCCTCAGTGCCTCTGCCTCCGCTCTGAAATTGCTTGTGTATTTTCCAGTAGCGAATGACAGTGCTATTTTTCTGCCATTTGGTAGGTTCAGGAATGCTCCTGCCCCTCCGTTTTGTGTAGTGTTTGTTACAGAACCGTTGGTGTATGCATGGGTCCAGTCCATGCTTGGGTAGTTTTTCGATATAAAGCTTAGGGTAGTATCTCTCCTTTCTTTTTCAGTCTGGCAGTTTTTGTTTCCAATACCTGGTATATTTTCTACCACCTCTGGAAATATATCCTGCCTCCAGGTAGGTTTTCGTACAGTTTGCCGACACAGCTCAGTAGGCTGATAGGCCTGTATCCATTTGGATCTGTTTTGTCTTTTCTTTTCTTTGGTACTGGTATAAGTACTGCGTCTTTCCATGCCTGGGGTACAATACCCCTTTTCCAGCTTTGGTTCAGGACTGATAGCAGTTTCCTCTTTGCTGTTTGGCCCAGCCTCATCAGCATTTCGTTTGTTATCCCGTCTTTTCCGGGAGATTTCCTTTTCTTTAATGTTCTCATGGCCTCTTCCATTTCGCTCATTGTTAGTTTTGCCATAATATGCAATATATATAATCTTCCGCTTTTTGCAAGTCATCATTCCTTGCCTCTCTTGGGATGGTTTCAGTGGCAGCTTGCATTATTGCTTTGCTTAGGCTTTCCACCATGGGCTTCATTTTGTTGTTCCGTGTGTTGATGGTTTCACACAGCCCATCTGTCAGGCTTGCAAATCTGTCCCAGTCGGCTCGTTTGTAATTCCAACGTGGGAGCAGTTTTGTTTCCCATGGGCCTACTTCCATATCAATTTCTAGCCTAATTGGCCTGTGGTCGCTACCTGCCAATTGGTTTAGCACCTGGCGGTCTATTTTATGGTGAATGTTCATTGTGGAGAAGGCCAAATCTGGAGTCGAGGTGGTAGGCCATGTTCTAGATTAGAAGCTAGGGCTATCCTCCGGCCTATTGATTAGATGGAGATTCGTGTCTATCTCCCAATCTTCCACTTCGTCACCTCTGCTGTCTGTGTCCGAGTATCCCCATCTCTCCGAGTGGCTGTTGAAGTCTCCAACTACTATGCAGTTGGAGTCCTTGACTTCCATACTCGAGAGCGATAGGTCTTTATTTGGTGTTCCGTACAGGTTGAAGATGCGGATCTTCGTCTCTTGAGCCATTATGTCTACTCCTACAATTTCTGCTTGTCCGGTGTGATTGACAAATACCGCGCTACTCGGTATGCAGTTTCGGGTCAGTATCAGAACCCCTCCTTTGTGACCTTCTCTATCCAGGCGGAAGGCCTGGTATCCTCTGATTGGGGGACGGCGTGGCCTAGTGGTTAAGTGGCACGGCTCACAACCAGAAGGTGCTGGGTTCGATCCCCATCACAGCACCGGCCGTTACCCCGGGGAAGCAAACCCTTAGAAAATGCAGGAGGAAGCAGACCCTTACATAAAATGCATGCTGAAGTCGGATGCACTGGGCCGACAGGCGCAAAATAAAAACCACAGTGTAACGCACACACGCCTTGGGGAATAGATAAATAAGGCGAACGCAAAAAAAATATTTTAAAAAAAGAGGGAATCCTCTGATTGAGAATTTATGGTTGCTGTTGAGGTGCGTTTCTTGGATACATGCCACGTCAATCTTATCTTCATGCAAGTGATGTGTTAGGGAAAGCTTTTTGTTAATGACTCCCTCCGCATTCCACTGTAGTATCACTATTTCAATACTGTTTAAATAGAAGGGAAAAAATAAAGATAATTAAGCATGCAAAAGAAAGAAAAAAATTTACATTTTAATAAATAAATAGTTTGAGGGAAAAGAAATTGGCATATGGCTGAAATAGGGTCATGGACTATGAGTGAGACATGGTAAAATTAGGTAAGTTTAACAGATATAATTTATGCAGAAAATAAAAACAGAATCACTGGATGTTGTAATCTGGAAAAGGGAATGAAAGTAAGCAAAGACATGTGGGTGGATAAAGATGTTCAACAAATGTTCTAAAGGAATTATTTACAATGTGCTTGATACTGACAACAATACTGAACATTCTCAGTCTCAACTGTGTCTGCAGGTGATAAGTCTCTGCAGGTGATAAGCCTAAGTAGGCAACAAGTCTCTGTAGGCAACAAGCCGCTGTAGGCAACAAGTTTCTGTAGGTGATAAGTTCCTGTAAGTGATAAGTCTCTGTAGGTGATAAGTTTCTGTATGCAACAAGTCTCTGAAGGTGATAAGTCTCTGTAGGTGACAAGTCTCTGTAGGCAACAAGTCTCTGTGGGCAACATGTCTCTGTAGGTGATAAATCTCTGTAGGCCATACGTTTCTGTAGGTGACATGTCTCTGTAGGTGATAATTTTATGTAGGTGACAAGTCTCTGTAGGTGATAAGTCTTTGTAGGTGATAAGTCTCTGTAGGGGACAAGTCTATGTATGCAACATGTCTCTGTAGGCAACACATCTCTGTAGGTGACAAGTCTCTGTAGGCGATAAGTCTCTGTATGCAATCAGTCTCTATAGGCAACAAGTCTCTGTAGGTTATAAGTCTTTGTAGGTGATAAGTCTCTGTAGGGGACAAGTCTATGTAGGTGACAAGTCTCTGTATGCAAAATGTCTCTGTAATCAACACATCTCTGTAGGTGACAAGTCTCTGTAGGTGATAAGTCTCTGTATGCAATCAGTCTCTATAGACAACAAGTCTCTGTAAGTTATAAGTCTTTGTAGGTGATAAGTCTGTAGGTTATAAGTCTCTGTAGGCGATAAGTCTCTGTATGCAATCAGTCTCTATAGACAACAAGTCTATGTAGGTTATAAGTCTTTGTAGGCGATAAGTCTCTGTAGGGAACAAGTCTATGTAGGTGACAAGTCTCTTTATGCAACATGTCTCTGTAGGCAACACATCTCTGTAGGTGACAAGTCTCTGTAGGCGATAAGTCTCTGTATGCAATCAGTCTCTATAGACAACAAGTCTCTGTAGGTTATAAGTCTTCGTAGGTGATAAGTCTCTGTAGGGGACAAGTCTATGTAGGTGGCAAGTCTCTGTATGCAACATGTCTCTGTAGGAAACACATCTCTGTAGGTGACAAGTCTCTGTAGGCGATAAGTCTCTGTATGTAATCAGTCTCTATAGACAACAAGTCTCTGTAGGTTATAAGTCTTTGTAGGTGATAAGTCTGTAGGTTATAAGTCTTTGTAGGGGATAAGTCTCTGTAGGTGACAAGTCTTTGCTGATGACAAGTCTATGCAGGTGATAAGTCTCTGCATGTGTAAGTATCTGCAGGTGTAAGTCTTTACGGGCAACAAGTCTGTAGCTAGCAAGTCTCTGCATGCACTAAGTCTCATCAGGCAACAAGTCTCTGTAAGTAATAAGTCTCTGTATATGACAAGTCTCTGCAAAGCAACAAGTCTCTGCAGGCAATAATTCTCTGTAGGCACCAAATTTCTTTAGGTGATAAGTCTCTGTAAGCAACAAGTCTCTGTAGGTAACAAGTCTCTGTAGGAAATAAGTCTATGTAAGTGTAAGTCTCTGCAGGCAATAAGTCTCTGCAGATGATAAGCCTAAGTAGACAACAAGTCTCTGTAGGCAATAAGTCTATGTAAGTGTAAGTCTCTGCAAGCAATAAGTCTCTGCAGGTGATAAGTCTGTACTTGACAAGTCTCTACATGTGACAAGTTTCAGCAGGTGTAAGTCTCTGCACGTGACAAGTCTCTGCAGGTGACAAGTCTCTGCAGGTGATAATTCTCTGCAGGTGTAAGTGTCTGCAGGTGTAAGTCTCTGCAGGCAACAAGTCTGTAGCTAGCAAGTCTCTGCAGGTGACAAATCTGAAGGCAACAAGTCTCTGTACGTAATAAGTCTCTTTATATAACAAGTCTCTGTAGGCAACAAGTCTCTGCAGGCGGCAAGTCTCTGCATGCACCAAGTCTCTGCAGGTGATAAGTCTCTGTAGGCACCAAGTTTCTGCAGGGGACAAGTCTCTGTAGGTAATAAGTCTCTGTAGATGACAAGTCTCTGCAAGCAACAAGTTTTTGCAGGCAACAAGTCTCGGCACATGATATGTCTCTGCAGGTGACAAGTTTCTGCAGGTGACAATTTGACAGTTGACAGTCTCTCAACTCCATGGGGTCAAATTCACAACACCGAAATTTTAACCCAAACATTCAGAGATTCATACTGCATTGTTGAAGAAAAGCAGATGAACCTTTGCTTGTGGTACACATGCCTGACAATAGATTGACATGAAAAGTGGCATTCTCATATCCTTCTCGGCCGCCCATCTGGGAGAATAAGTGATGGAGTGAGTAAAACCCTTAGTTCAGTCTGGTAATTCAGATCAAAAGTACAGAATATATTTAAACACCTTGCAGCTACCTAGCTCACAATTTGTCTGAGTATCAGGATTACAGATTACAGTTTAACAGTTTGATTGATTATTGCTGTAATTGTTTCTGTCTTTCATCTGAGTCTAGGCATTTGATAACACCCGTGAACATTCCACCAGTGGTGCCTTGAAACTGATGGGCATAGAAGAGAAAGGGCATGTGTAGGTATCCTGTACCATATCTTGTCATGTCATTTACATAAGGGGACTCAAGGTGCAGCACAGTGAATGAAAGCTGAAAGCAGCCAGAGATTCATAGATGACTGCATCAGGGTCAGCGAACCAGAGGTGATGAAGATCCTATTTCGCCTTCAAGAGACGGCCTTAGAAATGGGCTACACAATGTAGTCTGACTAAGAGAATTGGAATTGCAGTTGGAGGGTAAATCCAGTATCCAAAAAGCAACTCTGAAACTGGATGTATTGTGCCGAAATGTGCAGATATCACAGCCTTGCTGTAAATTATGACATGTATTTTTCAGAACGAGCACTGAAGAAGACGAAGAAATATCAGTTAAAAATGATATTTTGTGTAGATTTATTAACACTCATAACATGAGTTGAATTTAACACTTGATTATTCCACGTCCTTATCACTGATGTCTAACTAGGGGGTTAATAGAGCTGAGGAGATATATCCACTTGCACATGTTGCCACCAATAAGTTTGCAGACTAGATTTTTATTCCTCTCTCTGTCATGTTTAATTAAAAAAACTTACTTTACTATCGTTTTAATTCATGTCCTCAAGGGTGGCAGGTTGATATCCAAGCTGCTTGGTTACGAACATCCATCAGTATTTTGTCCCATGGGAAGGATGCCTCTTGCAACAATGTTGTTGTTTCATGAAGGTTTGAAATTCAACTCCCTCTACCAGCAGCTCTAGTCAACCCAGCTGTAAATGGCTATTGAAGGAAAAAGGCAGCTAGGAAGACATCTGACCACCCTACCTCACAAAACTGTGGATTAGTACAATGAAAGCTCCAACACTTCACCTCCAATGGCAGTATCTGCTATGGGAATACCATTATCTTTACACCCTTTTCAACATCAGAAATCGTTTAATTTAGTTTGGTTTTGTTGAAGAATCAACATCATTGCACACCGTTTATCCCATACGTATTCTGTTCTTCTTTGTATTCAGAAATAGTTCCAGTTAAGGTACTGGTTACCTAACTTTATAGTTAAGGGAGATAAGGAAGAGAACTGATTGGGTCACCACACCTCATAAAGAGCAGAGACTTAGTACAATACAGTTGTTAATGTTTCATCATGGACAATAGTGTGTGCTATTGTACTACCTTTTATCTATGTATTTTATTTGACCAAGTTTCAGAGTGCATACTGTCATGCATCACTGAGAGGTTATTGATTGCATTTAAAGATAAATTCACATGTTTATTAGATATCACTTTTTGATATAATGAGTTTTATAAATTACTCAACTATTCAATGTAGAGCTTTTGTTTCCATAATTTGTAGATATTTTAATAAATTAATGTTTTCTAAATTTATTATTTTACTTTTGTCTAAAATGATTTTATTATTGAAATATGCCATCTAAATTATTTGATTATTCTTGAGCAACTCTCCTCTGGCATTACTTGCTGTCTGTGATTACTGTCAGCATAGACAAGCCTTTTCTTATGGTTTCAGAATAGAGGGCAAAGACATAGAAGATGAAGTCAATGAGTACTTGAGCAGAGCCATTGATGCACGAAGTGTTGACAGATTACGAGCAGAACATGTGCAAGGCCTTTTCATGAGATTCAGAAAGAATAGCATTGAGCGAAAGGTATGTTTCTCTATAGTATATTATTAATTTAATAGCCTGTTGTTTTATGGCACAGAGAATCAGTAAGTGTCTAGTACTGCAGAACCATATTGCTCCTTGCCAAAAGAGAAAAAAACTACCCTGTACCAAAACAGAAACATACTCCACTTTACCAAAACAGAAACATACTACCTCTTACCAAAACAGAAACATACTACCCCTTACCAAAACAGAAACATACTACCCCTAACCAAAACAGAAACATACTACCCCTTACCAAAACAGAAACATACTACCTTTTACCAAAACAGAAACATACTATCCGTTACCAAAACAGAAACATACTACTCCTTTCCAAATTATAACCATACTCCACCTTACCAAAACAGAAACATACTACCTTTTACCAAAACAGAAATATACTACCCGTTACCAAAACAGAAACATACTACCCCTTTCCAAATTATAACCATACTCCACTTTACCAAAACAGAAACACACTACCCCTAACCAAAACAGAAACATACTACCCCTTTCCAAAACAGAAACATACTACCCCTAGACAAAACAGAAACATACTACCCCTAGACAAAACAGAAACCTGCTACCCCTAGATAAAACAGAAACCTGCTACCCCTAGATAAAACAGAAACCTGCTACCCCTTACCAAAACAGAAACAAACTACAGAAACATATTAGTTGTATGGTCACCAGAAAGACCCCCTCCTCGTCCATATATCATCAGTCATGCGGGCCACATGGCCGGATCATCTGTACTTTTGCATTGACGCAGAGTCGACAACAACCCGGAACTCAGTTTAGTCGTGGATGGTGATATTTCAAATGCTGTCTCTTTGAAAAATATTGAGATCTCTTCACTCCGTTGCTCTTTCAGTAATACAGTTTCTCTGCGTCTGATTTTCATAGACTTCACATCTCAAACCCATAAATATCACTAGGAAAACCATGCTATTGATGGTGTATGCCCTGGCCTTGATGTCCATAATCTGCTTAGGTATCGATTGAATACGGTTGAAGCTGAGCCAACCCGCCGCTCTCCAGCATGAGATCTCCTTATCAAGGTTGTGGTTGTTATTGATTTCCTAGCCTAGGTAGACATATGCATTAATATTTTCGATTGGCTCATTTGCCAATCGCAGATCACCATTAGGGCAGAAAGTGTTCAGTAGAAATTGAGTCTTTTTTCTATTTATTCTCATTTAACTTCATTTAACTACTCATTTGGGCTTTGTTTGACTTCTGCAATGCTGTGGCTGAAGATCACAATACCATCCACAAAATGTAACTGTGAGAGCATTTTGTCATGTTGATGTTGACACCTCAATCCCACCAGTTTAGAGACATAAAAACTTCTTCAATGGTAGCTGGGAACTGTTTTGAGGAGATGGCATTTCCTTGTCATATAGGTATGGAAAGTGGCTTGCGAAAAAGAGCAATCTCAGTTGAGCAGACCTCATTTATCTTTTCTTTGAACTGGGTGTACATTTTGTAGATACCTTGGTTCCTTAATGCATTTACCACTGCTTTTATTTCCACACTATTAAAGGCCTTCGTAGTCTACAAACACAATGCATAGGGACATACTGACTTCCTGCGCTCTGTCCATCAACTGGTGGATTGTGTGGAGGTGGTCATAACTAAAGTAGCCCTTCCTGAAACCTGCCTGTTTCTGGAACTCCATGTCAACAGTGTCTACTGTGCCACTACCTGTACCATTACTCCAGGGGAGGAAGACTAACGTCTGGTCAGGCAAAATATACTGATCAGACATGTTAATCAGGGTCAGGAAAAACATACTAGCCAAGACCCTCACCTCAGCTTCCTAGTAGCCCTCCCTGGAAATGGGCTGTTTTCATAGCAGACTGACTAACGAAGTGAGGGATCAACATAATCCCCATAGTAATGAGTGACATGCAGAGGAAGCCAATCATAGCACAACCGCCTGGAGGACCCTGGTCCACCTTCATCTGCATGCTCGGGATGTGAGGAAAGCTACTGCAACCCGCCACTTAATGTCCTTTTCAGGGAGCACAAAAGAGTAGCCTATTCATTGTGGGCATTCGCTAACAACAACAATCATTACTCCAGTCTGATTATCTGTAAATGGCTGACAGAGAAAGCAATGCAGTGAGAAGATGAACTAATCAGTCAGCCACCTCATAAATAATTTATAGGTTCACTAAAGTTTCTGATACATGATACAACCATCCCTCCCTGACTGCAGTGTCTATTATGGCACTACTTTCATATTTTTTCTTGGTCAAATCATGAGTTTGATGTTTCAGAGTGTGAGAATTTAATACCATCTGTACTTAATATTTTGTTAACATGGTTGTGTAAAATATTTCAACCTCAAAAAAATCATTTTATAAACTGGTTTTTTAACTAGTTATATTAAACCAAAGAAGAATAAGAGAAATAAGCTGGCAATAGTGATAAATGAACAAACATTGTCTTGCTACGAGGGCAAGTCAATAAAAAAGGTAAAAAAAATAAATATTTTGTTAAAACTAAATGAGATAAGATCTTTAAGACCATTTATTATTGCACTTACATTGTCCCTCGTTTCTTAACATAATTTCTACAAACGTTGATACACTTCACTTTATTAGTGCACCAAAACCAGCAGAGTAGAAGTGTCTGGTCTGCTGCCTCATCCACATCTGCACTGCACGTTCAACCACTTCATCATTCACAAAACGTGTCCAGCAAAAGTGAGATTTTAATGCTTCGAACATGTGAAAATCACTCAGGGACTACATTAAGGCTGTAAGATGGATGTTCAAGACGTTGCCACCCTAGTTTTTCAATACTGTGCTAGGGTTAATTTTGTTCTTCAATGTTCATCCCGAAAAGAATGTTGTAGCATTATGTAGTAGTTTACAGACAGGCTGCGATATCTGTGCCTTTCAGCCTGTAAGTAATATGTCCTTTGCAGAATGTCACTTCTTACAACTGCCAACCTATTTGGATGTTATAAGTTTGTTGGCAAGTGTATAGTACAGTAGGTTGCCATTACTTTCCATATGTAGATGAGCGAAAAAAACCCATGTCTGCCAAACTGAACATAGCGTAATTTCAACAGGGTGCGTTGGGATTGTGAAATGGACGCTTCACCCCTTGGCCATGCAGCCTCCCCTTTCAGACTGACACATTCAATTTCATTTAACATATTAATTTGGTACCTGATTTGCTTTCCCACTGCAATCCCTATTCTTTTAGCCAGACTTAACTTGTGCAACCTTTATCCATCGCCGCTGCCTGGAGGCCAAATAGGGTGTTGGTCAGCTCTCATTAGCTGGCCCTGATGCAAGCAGTCAGCTATGAGTCACTGGCTGCTGGCAGCTCATTCACTGTGCTGCATCTTTAACATCACTGGGTTAATCAAGCTCTATGTGTTCTGGCATTGTCGTGATGGAGCAGTACTCCCGTAGTCAGCAGGCCAGGACGTTTTCTTTAAATTGCATCCCGAAGTATCAGTAGAAATTCACAGGAAGCATTTTCTAATGAATATCCTTTGCAGAAAGTTCTTTCGCCGGCGCCCATGATGCACAACAGCATGCTGTTCTTTAATTGTATACTCTCTGAGCAAGGGCGCAATTTTGTATCTGAGTTGTGTATGTGCATGCAACACCCAGCGTCTGCTACCTATAATAATCACAAAGCTGAATGTTGCTGCCACTTAATGTCACCTTTTAAGAAACTACCAACTACATTTTTCAGCTATCCCATATCAGTTGACCTACTAACTGACTTGCCCTTGTACAAATAACTTGTTGCGCAAAATTACAAACTATGTAATGTGACAAATAAGTCACAGAATCAAATCAAATTTTTTAGAAGAGAAATATTAATAAATGATTGATTTGTCCTTCTCTTGTTTTAACTCATTTCATATGATTATTTTCCGCAGTTTTCTCGAAAACACGACAGCATGTTTTCAGACCATATTCTATGTCAGCTTATGATAGCAGTGCTCATATCTACCTCAGATTTTATCATTTTGGAAAGGTAAGCCAGTTCTTACTTTGACTTTACTGTCTACTAAAAAAACTAACATTACTGCATATTCTCCCTTACAGAAGTACAGTTAATATAATCATTCAGCCAGGCACTTCTCACTGTAAATCAAAGTTATTACAGAGTTTATTCCCATTATTATAGTCCATCAGTACAATTATAGAACTGAGGAATAAAGACTGTTTGTTCATGCAGTTCTTACACAGTGTACAGGTGATGGATTCGAATTGACAGTACAGAGACCTATATATTTTCCAGATAAGTATTAGTGTTGAGAATCAATTTGTGTAAAAATAGCGTAGTTGTAATTGTAGTTTACTGTAGCATACGTATTTGTCAAATGTAGTGGTCTGGTTGTAACAGATAGTTAGTGACTTAACAGAATTAAATAGCGTGGTATAGTGAGCGGTAGTAACAGTCTGTAATTTATTGTTCTGTGTAAATTTAGTGTAGGCCTAGTATTTATCAATAAGTTGTTGTAAGGTAAATACCAACGACATTAGATTTTTTGGTGTTGCTATAACAAGTATACATTGTATTAGGTATTAGTATAACTTATTGGCTAACGGTAATAAATAGCATAATTAGTATGACCATTAAGACCAGGTGAAATGCAACGAAGAAAGGCCAGTACAGATTGTGTGATTTGTGTGGCAGCAATGTTTGTATTAGTGTAGGGCTAGATACAACGTTGGAAGATGAAGTAAAGGTTACATGTAGGTTATATAGAGTAGATGAGGCAGGCTCGAATGGAGTGCGATGTAGGACAAATGAGAAGCGATTTAAGGAGATAGAAAAGAGGCAGATCAAAATAGAAGTGAAACAAGAGAGAATTTAGTAAATTTTAAAGAAGCTGCAGTTGGGTAGTCGAGGGGATTAAAATAAAACCACTGTCAGTTAGGTATGGGTTGTCAGTTAGGTATGGGTTGTCAGTTAGGTATGGGTTGTCAGTTAGGTATGGGTTAGAGAAAGAAATAGGAATTGGAAGAGGGGGATTCTAGTGAAGAAACAGTACACAGGGCAGAGAGCTTTTCAGAGACGTATGCAAATATAAGTGAAGGTTCAGTATTGGTAGGAGGGATTCAAAGGCGAGGGAGATTGGCAGACATTTGTCTAAACAACACAAAATTTTGAAAAAATGGACATTGGGAAAAATAAACTTGAGGACATTGAGGGGAGAATAAAGAGGATAGATGACAGAGCAAACAGTCATGTTGGGGTATTGGTAGGAACTAATAATGTAAAGAGAGATGGTACAAAAATAATTATGCAAAGATACAAAAGTCTTATGAAAACACTTCAGGAAAAAAAGTTCAGAAAGGTCACAATGATGGGTATTTTAGACAGAGCAGATGGGTCAGTCTATTTAGATAGTAAGATAATAGGTATCAACGTTAGGTTGCAGATGATGTGTGCGGACTTGGGTATGGAGTTTATTGATGTGAAAGTAGACAAAAAGTAAAATGCTAAACATAAGAGGTTTACAATTAAATTAGAAAGGACAGCATGCTGTAGCGAAGTATATGTTTAATCATTGTTTTACAAATTTAAACTAGTAGAGTATGAGATTAAAGATAGGCCTACAATAGGGTGCTATAGAGGATGCAGTCAAAGGGGAGAGAGAGTTTGGGTGAGGGAAGTGTGAAATAAGTAGTGGAAAAGCAAAATTAAAAGGATAAAGCAAAAGCAAAAATTGGAAAAACAACAAAATTACAAACTAAAATGTTTTTATGCAAATGTGAGAAGCATAGTAAATAAAACAGAAGAATTGGAACTATATGTAGAAGAAGAAAAACCAGATATAATAGGGTTAACAGAAAGGAAATAAGAAGGAAGACAAAAATAAGTATTTTCAATCCAAATGTGAAGCCAGTCCTACTGTATGGAGCAGAAATCTGAAGGATGACCAAAAGCAGTGACAGGAGATTGCAGAGTTTTGTCAACAAATGCCTGAGAAAGATTATTGGTACACATTGGTTTGACAATGTTACAAATGACAGACTGCGGGAGAGAGTGAGACAATGTAAATTGGAACAGGAAATCTTAGGAAGAAAGTGGAGATGGATGGGTCATACATTAAGAAAGCCCTAGGCCAGTACCACCAGGCAATCCCTGTCATAAAACCTCCCAGGGAAAGAGAGGCATAGGCAGACCAATGAATACCTGCATACGAGATCTGGAGGCGGAAGTAAAGAAAACAGGAAAAAGATGGAAGAAAGTGGAAAAGTTTGCACAGGACAGAGCTACTTGGCAAGGGTTGGTTAATGGCCTTTGCACCACTGGATGATAGAAATCGAAAAAGATGTAACACTTCATCTCTATTAGCAGTATCTATGAAACTAACAACCTTTCAATATTTTCTCCTCCTGCTGCTCCTCTATTGCCCTTTTGCCGATTATCAAGTTACCATCTTCTATAAGCTACATCTCCTTCACCCTCTCTTTGAGGATCTGGTAGCTCCATGTTACAGAGAAAAGAAAAGGACAACAACACCCTGCCATACATGTCGTAAAAGATAACAATGCAGGGTTGTGCATGGACACTAGCAACCTTATCATGTAAAACAAAGTGGCACTGAATCCACCACTGCAAGAGCACAAATATGCTTTGGCACAAGCTTGATGAAAGGAAATCAACTAAAGTGGTAATCTCATGCTCTTAGTGGAGCGAAATGAGAAGGTTGTGAGGGGGTTATTGGCTGCAATGTCTAAATGTAAGAACAGCACATTTCCATTTCTGTTTTTATTGTTATTGATAATATATCTTTGTCCACAAAGTTTTATAGACAAGAACCAAATCTAGAACCATCAATACTGCCTGTCTTATGCTGTATGCATATTGTGCTACTTACTTACTTTACTGTAGTGTTTTATTTGTCAAAACCACATATGCTATTTTGTTTTTAAACTCTTTACATCAGTGTTTTCCAACCGCTGGTCCGTGGACTGGTGCGTCCGCAGAAATTTTATGTAGGTCCGCGATAAAAGTTATTGCGACTTAACCCCATATGTCTTCTTAATTGTTGTGAAAAAGAAAACCTGATCGAGTTGTCTTTGATGCCAATCTGATGTTCAAACACAAAATGCACTCATTGTCTCAATTTTGGAGATCACTGGGAATTAAACAAATATCCATTTTCTCAGTTACAGAGCTATTAAATTGTTAGTCTTATTTTTAACTGTCTATTTGTGTGAGAAGAATTTTTCAGTCTTGTCAAAACCAAAAAGAGAAACCAAATGGACGTCCATGCAACACTTCATCTCTCAGAAACAATGCTGCAGTCAGTCACGGCTATCAAATATTCTAGCAAACAAGAAGCAACAGATTATATTTGAATGAAATATTGCTTTTTCAAAATTTCAAGACATTCGATTATTAGCATTTGTATTTACTGCCGAGTTTCTGGTTATTTTAAATAACTATAGAATTTTCATTTTATAATATTAGATTTAAAAACCAATACACAAAATACTAAATAAATAATGATTTTTATTTCTGTTTGATTAAAACTATTTCCAATTATTACCTGTGTGAGGAAAAATATTTCCTATTGTTACGTGTCTGTGAAAAATTTGTAATATTTTCACTGGTGCACAGGTGTTACAATGTTAGGAAACACTGTTTTACATCACTACTGTCTTACTGGTTAGGTAATTATGTCTTTCCTTTTTATTTTCTGTTTTCATCTCACTTTTAATTTTTTACTTTTGTATGTGTGTACATGTGTGTGTGTGTGTGTGTTTTAATTTTTAATTTTTTTATTGTGCTCCTTCATTTCCTTTCCTTCTCACTTTCTCTTTATATTTTTGTCTCAGAAATGCTCTTGTATATGGTCTTTCTCTCATAATAGCCATTCTCTTTTCTCCCTCCATCTTCCTTTATGTCTTTACTCTCTCTCTCTCTCTCTCTCTCTTTTTCTCTCTCCCTCTCTCTCTCTTTTTCTCTCTCTCTTTCTTGCTCTCTCTCTCTCTCTCCATCAATCTGTAATTTTGTTAAATTACCATATGTACATAAAAGGGTCTGGTAACTTTCCTTTAATATTCTTGAATCTTTTCTGCATAAACTTGGCTGAATCACATTCTGAACATATTTTAAAAGTAGAACAGTTTATAATTATTCAAACTTACATATTTTGTCAACAATAGTGTTTGTTTATTTCTTATAATTATCTTTCACCTGTGGCCTACTTCATGGATTCCTCAAATAGCATGTTTGAGCCTTATAAAAGTATGTCTCTATAGTCATAAGTTATAACACGTTATGCTCCATTACCTTCAGAAAATATCAGCTTCTGTTTGCTATGTCACTGCTGATGATCACAGAACTGGGATTTTTTTTCATCTGCTGTCTGGATATTATACCTGTAAGTATTTTAGTCCCATTGTATTCCTTGTGTCATGACGAGATAAAACTTAAAACACTTTGTAGCATCTAGAATCCTTGTTTCTTAACTAAATTTGTTACAACAGCCATTTGTTGAAGTTTACTAACAGTTATCAGTCATCAGCATTCATAAGACAGCATTTAAGCAGTAGGAAAAGAAGAATAGTTGCAATGGGACATTACAAAGATAAAGACCTGCAACTCCAAACACAAACAAGTTAACCAGCAAAATCAAGGGCCTTACCAACTGCAAATTGGCCTGTCTTGTCTATACAACAGCCAACACTCATCATACTGTTTAATTTAGGGACTGTTAAACATTTTTTTATATGCAAACTTAAAATAACAGTTTGAAATGACAAGTGACTGTAACCCACTACCAAAGATACATCCACAAGAGTGAAGAACTCAGAAATGTTCCTTTTCCTTTTCATCATTTTGATTCTAGCATGGACTAAAACCTAACAGGAATTGCTGTGTTAAATTTGAGGCGAAACTTGGACCCAAGATGCAGGCATGCTTGAGCAATGTCCATTTTCCTTGTGGACAGACATGTTTTCTTGCCTATAAATGACATCTGTTGATTGTTTCAAAATTATTCCTTATTTTGCTCCCCATTTTAGTGCTTGCCAGCACATATACGAAAGGCTGCACATAACATGTTTGGAAGACGATTGATCAGCCAAATGTTTGCAGTGTTCTCAACATCGATTGTTTTTATTGCTGCTATATTCCCAATGGTAAGAAAACCAGTTGTAGACTCTTTAATTATCTTTAACTTCTTGTAACCATTTACTCCATACAACCATTGTCTCATATCTTCTGTTATACAAATTATTATTTATTACAATTGTCAAAAATCTGTTGTACCATTTATTCTTTATTACCATTGTCACATATCTTCTGTTACACCATTTATCTTTACCACCATTGTCACATATCTTCTGTTACACCATTTTTTCTTTACTACATTTATTTGAAATCTACTATTGTACCATTTATTCTTCATTATCATTGTTAGAAATCTTCTTTTGTATAATTTTCTTCTAACCACCATTGTTAGAATTTTTTTATTTCTACCATTTCTTTCTAACTACTATTGTTAGAAATCGTTTCATTGTACCATTATTTTCCTTACAACCATTATTTGAAATCTTCTATTGTACCATTTCTTCTTCACAACCTTTGCCACATATCTTCTGTTGCACCATTTTTTTTCTTTACTACCTTTATTAGAAATCTACTATTGTATCATTTATTCTTCATTATCATTGCTATAAATCTTCTCTTGTACCATTTTCTTCTAACCATCATTGATTGAAATCGTCTCGTTGTACCCTTTCTTCCTTACATCCATTGTTTAAAATCTTCTGTTGTACCATTTGCTCCTAACCACCATTATTTGAAATATTTTATTGTACCATTTCTTCATGACAATTCTGTCAGAAATCTTCTGTTGTATCATTTCTTCTTTACTACTATTGTCAGAAATCTTCTATTGTACCACTTCCTCCCAACCACCATTGTTAGAATTTTTCTGTCATACCATTTCCTCCTAGTTTAACTTAACGTCTTTATACTGAATTAGAAGTCTCTGCAGAGTCTGTATACATCATCATCATGAAGCATGTCCTTTGTAGAACGTTGCTCCCATCACAGTCTGTCTGAAAGAAACTCGTTCTCTTGCCAAAACTCCAGCCTCTGCCACAGTCATACCCAGGCATTCCTGGATATCTTGGTGCCATCGTCTTCTTGGTCTACCTCTTCCTCTTCCTCTTTTTTGCCTGGCACCATACCTTCCATCACCGTTCTCTCAAGACCGTTGTGTCTCTTGATGTGACCAAAGTATTTGCATTTTCTAGCTAAAATGGAATTGATAAACGAGTTCTCCTCTATGCTCAACTCTTGCCGAATGTCTACATTTGTTTTTTTCTCTGTCCACGGTATTCTGAGGATTTTTCTGTAACATTTTGACTCGAAAGATTCGATTCTTTGTCTAGAAGTTTTGGTAATCGTCCATGATCCACAGCCATAAGCTGCCATAGGAAAAACACAGGCTCTCAAGGCTTTGACTTTTATCATTTTGTTGGTGCTCTGCCATAATTTCTTCAGGCTGTTCAGTCTCTGCATTGCATAGCTAGTCTTCTTCTGATTTCTTTTGAGCAGTTTTTGTCAATTCTGGAGCCCAGATATTCAAAATGTGTGACCTGATCTATTTCCCCACCACCCACTGTAAATTTATGCTGACATTGTGTTCTGTCAGTGGTCATTATCTTTGTTTTATTCATGTTTATGAACAGGTTTTGATGTTTACTATGTCCACGGCTGAAAGTAGCTGCTCTAGCCCTTCTGCACTTCTTGATAGTATCACTGTGTCATCTGCGTTTCGTAACTTTGAAATCTCGTACCCCCAATCGTAAATGGGTCGAAACTTTCAATGTTCACATCTTCTCGAACATTTCTCAATATACATTCTGCATATATGTTGTACAGATAAGATGAGAGTATACATCCCTGTCGGACTTCCTTTTGTACTGCAAACCAATCTGATGTTTGCCCAGATACTCTGACAGTGGCTTGTTGATCTTGGTATAATTTTTCAATGAGATGAACTATATGCAAGGGAAACCCCATTTCCTTCATGATTCTCCACAGATTTTGATGTTTTACTGTGTCGAAGGCCTTGGTGTAATTAATGAAACATGTGTACATGTCTACATTAAACTCTCTACATTTTTCATAGATATTCCTTATATTGAATATGTGGTCCCTGGTCCGTCTGTCTTTTCTAAAACCCGCCTGAAGTACGTGAATTTCAGATTCGAACATTTTCTCTATCCTTCTTAATAGGATTCGCAAGCGTATCTTGCTAGCCTGGCTGATCAGCGCGATAGTTCAGTAGTTCGTGCACAGCTTCAGATTGCCTTTTTTGGGGAGGGGAATATAAATTGATTTCTTCCATGCTTCTGGCCACTCTGCACTATGTCATATCTGTTTACACAGCTTGGGATAGACTCGAGCACTTGCCTCCCCTCCTGTTTGTATTAGCTCTGCTTGAATATCATCGCAACCTGGGGACTTTTCCTTTTTCAGGCGTTTAATTGCAGAGCATACTTCTTCCAATGTTGGTTCAGGTTCTTTCTTATCCTATGGTAGGATTGTAACTGAGCGCTTTGTGTTATCTCCATACATGGTTCTGCAGTACTCTCTCCATCTATTCAGTATGTCTTTGGTTTCTTTTAATGTGTTATCCTCATTGTCATTTATGACACATGGAACCGGACGGAACTCCCTTGTCAGTGTTCTTATTGCCTTAAATGCATCTCTCTCTCTCTGCCTTGTTGCTGTAGGTTTTCTAATTCCTTACACGTTTCCACCAAGTATCTTCCTTTTTCTTTTCTTATTTCTCTTCTAACTTTTCTTGCGCAGTTTTTATATGCTGTGTATGTCCCCTTACTTCCCATTTGTTTTAATTGTTGCCTTTCTTCAATGAGTTTCTGTGTTTCCTCTGTTATAAAGCTCTGTTTCTTGTGCGACATCTTGGGAATCATTTCTTTTGCTGTCGAGATCAAAATATCCCTTGCATACGATGTCAACTCCTCAGATGTCATCTCTTCCTGTACTGCAAGCAATGCCTCAAATTTGTTATCTACTTTGATGTTGTATTCAGTAGGTATTACTGTTACATCAAAGCATATTTGCTGGCAACCTTTGTTGATCCAACGTAGTCTTGTTTTGAAAACTGAAAACAGTAATTCATGGTCCGTATTGCAGTCTGCTCCTGGCAACGTTTTTGTTGCCAGCACATTTGATCTCCATCTTTGTTGCACTAGGATGTAATCTATTTGGTTTCTGCTGTTGCCATCAGGGGTGGTCTATGTGTATAGTCTATGTGGATGTTGTTTGAATAAGGTGTTGGCAATGGAGAGGTTGTTTTCCGTGTAGAATTCAACCAGTTTTTCATTTCTGTGTCCCAAACCAAAAGGTCCTCAAACACTTCTCTCCTCTTCGTCTCTTTCTTCTCCAACTTTTGCATTTAAATCGCCAATGATGATCAAGATATCTCTTTTTTCAACTTTTTCCATCGTTTCTTGCAAGGTGTTATAAAAATCATCTATTTCGCAATCGTCAGCTGCTGATAGTTGGTGCATACACTTGAATTATTGTTAAATTTCTTGTCTTTTTCTTTAGTCTGATTGCAATTATTAGGTCGTTGACTGGATTGTAACCGAATAGTGAAGGTGCCGTCTTCTTTGACAGAATAAAGCCGACCCCGCTTTTTCCACCCCTGTCCGTCCCAGAGTATATGAATGTTTCTACTGAGGAACTGGTACAGTGCCCTTGACTGGCCCATCTGTGTTCAGAGACTCCAAGAATCTTTATCTTGGTTCTCTCTATTTCTCTTCCAATCATGAACAACTTGCCCTGGTATAGGCTTCTGACGTTCCAGGTGCCTATTCTTAGTTTTGTTTTTAGTCCCATTTCAGAGTTGTCCACTGTAATGCAGTCGGGCTTTAGGTCGTCATCTCTATTACTTGTACTGACTCTTAAATCGGCCTCTTCCCCAGTTGGCGTCGATGATCTGCCTGGCATTTTACATCCAGTAGTTTGCCATTGCTTTCTGGACGTTGTTCTGGCCGATTACCAACTATGGTCTCTGGTGCACCCTTAGCCCGATACCAGGCGTTTCCAGCTCCCACTTTCAGAGTTGTTGTCGCCCAGGTCGATCTCACGCCTCTTCCACCAGCAGCTGTGTGTACTTGTCAGGGGTGGACTTCCCTTCTTGTCGTTTCACTCACGTAGTTTAGTAGACCAGCCAAAGCCGTTGCCCAGGAGTGGCGCTGCCGTACACAGGCAGACTCTAAGAGCCATACATGAGCTAGACAGAAGTGGGGCAACCAAATATGATCCTGGCCATCAAGGATGTGGCTGCCTCTCACCGTGAGGCAGTATCCCTTATACACTTCTATCCTACCCCCCCCCCCCCCCCCGTCTGTATACAACCAGTTTCTTTTACTTCCCTAGGTCTATGCAAATCCAAATTACTCTTGAATGCATTAATTGACTCTGCCTCCAAATTTCCTGTGGCAAAACATTCCAAGCATTCACCACTCTCAGAAATATTTCCTGGTATCTAATCGGGGTCTTTCTTTAATTAATTTGTAGCTGTGCCCTCATGTTCTTGTAGGCGGCTTTAAAAATCTCGTTACAGTCTAATTTGTCCTTTCCCTTGATTATCATGTAAACCTGTATCACCTCAAATTCTTCTCTTTTTAAGGCACTGTAGACCAGTTTTGTTAGAGTGTTTCCTTCTTCTTCTTCTTCTTCGTACGCAGTCAGACAGTAACCATTATTTTTTCGAAAAAAGCGGCGGTCATCCTGAGGCTGTCGACACTGCCATAGAGCTTGTCTTGTGGTTCCACTGGTGATGGCCACATCTGCTCTCTCTGATCCTCGTATGTCGGGCAGTTCTGCAGCAGATGCTCAGTGGTCATTGTATCGGTACCACACGGGCATTCGTCGGTACCACCTATCTTCAATTTGTTGAATAGGTGGTACCTCAGTCTATTGTGGCCAGTGCGAAGTCTGAAGACAACGATCTGCTCACTTCTGTTCAACTGGTAATAGGCATCGTTTTTGGTGTAGCCGGTATGTTCAGTTTCCCATTTGGTCATGTATCTGGCTTTAATAAGCCGTTTTGACTCTTCGTACGTCATACTAGTATCTGTTTGTGGTAGTCTTGCACCTTCTTTTGCCAGTCTGTCTGCCTCCTCATTGCCTTGGATGTTGCAGTGTGATGGGACCCACTGTACCACTACCCTTTTTGGTGCGGACTGCTGGCATAGTTGACAGAGTGCTGCTCTTAAGTCATTAAGCTCAGAGTTTTTCTGGCTTTTTAGCGCGGTTTCTCTCGATCTGACATTTCCAGAGTGTTTCCATATAACTATAATTCCACATTCCCACTATCAGTTTTGTCACTCTTTTTTGGATTCTATCCAGCATGTTTATATCTCCTCTTCAATAAGGAATCCACACCTGAGCACAGTACTCCATTCTATGTCTAGCTAATGCTTTATACAGTTCGACTATCACTTCCTTGTTCCTATGTTTAACTTTTAGTATATGTGCTCAAAAGCCACATTTTTACGAGCTCATTTTAAGGAGTTGCTTTTTGAAATTGGCTGCTGTTACTGATTTTAGATTAGTATATTTATTTATAAGGATAAATTAAAGTGTTATGTATCAAAATTATACAGAAATTTAAGACCTATTACATGAACATAATTAAACATATAAACAGTTTCAAATATTTGTGAAAGATGCATACAAATTGGAATAAAACAAATGTCAATTTACAAAACAGAACAAAAAATGTTGTACTTATAATAATATTTAAATTCTTCAGCAGCACAGAAACTTCTCAATTCAGGACCATTGTAGAGAATATCCATTTTCACAAAAGTTAGGAAAGTTGTATGTGTTTCTTGAAATTAATAAACATTCTCCTTGCATTTTGAAATTGTTTGTCACAATTTTTTTTTTTTAAATCGTAATTTACAACCAAATGTACACTTTCTATCTTACCATTTACATTTCAAATTTTTTTAAATAAAACTATATTGCTTCAACATCATTAGGTTTACTTGATCTTACACCGAAGTTCGGATCTCGATCTTCTACTTGCTATTGGAACATGATTTGTTCCTCAAATAAGTGATGAAGACCACTCTCTTTGTTCAGCCGTGTGGACATTCTTTTCTCTCACTGTGTCCGCTGAAATGGGTGACATGCGCTGTGATTTGGATTAAACTGAGGAAGAAACTGCGTCTTTTGTCAACCTCACTCTCTGGTCCTGAGCAACCTTTGGCCAGTGGCAAGATATTTATTGTGATGATTGGAGATAGCATAAGATGCAGATTTTTCCTCAGGGTTTACTCCCGAAGCCTTTCCCGTAAACAGGTATCCTGCAAGGCAGCGGAGGGAGGATGACATCTAACGTTGTGTGTCATTCCATAACCACAAGAGGTCGTATGGACATCGCTCAGCATGTTGCTGAGCCTGGCATCTCTCCCTGGTTGTGTTCAGTTCATTATAATAGTGTCTAAATTTCTCACACGCCAATTTTGTTGAGTTCAGCCGTGTGAACTAGGCCGTGCAATGCGACACAGGTTTAAGCGTAGTGCCATTCATATAACCGGTGTCCAGACCAGGATAATTGGACGGAAGAAATTTTTTAAAACGAACGAATTAACCAGTCCAAACGGAAAACAACACCACGTTTCCGGGAACACAAGTTATCAGTCATCTTGTTAGCATCATTGCCTTCTAAATACTGAGACCATCTCCACCTTGAAACAGATAACATTGCTGTGTCTTAGGTAAATATTTGTCTTAAATATATTTGAATGTATTAGAGTCTGTTGTCTTCCAACTATAGAACAATACAATACCCAAGTTTGGCAATATGCTACATTGTGTATCATAAATCATTAGATATTAGTTAGTGAAAGTAATTATTTTATAAAATTCTTGACATAGCTTTACTTAGCCACACCAGATCTTGAGTCATGCCTGACTGAAAAGTATGGAAATTTCTCACGGTTGACAGTTCAGCTTGCAAACATCACCCGTAATGAAATAAAGACTGTTTGTAACCCTTCTGATTCCACATATTTCTTCCCAGAGGTAAATCAGTAATATGAATTCTTATCTAACTTGATGTGATGTATTTCTGTGTCTGTAATGTGACTTTGCCTTTTTGGCCATAAAGGTTGGTAATATATTTTATTTTCATTCACCTTGTTTTCTAAGGCAGAGTGCATTGTACTGTGTATTGTGCCTTATGACCCAGTGAATCCCAACTTCAGCATGCATTTTTGTATGGGATCACATCCCATATGGGTGCAACCTAACCTGTTTATGAATCCGAACACATGCAAGTTTGGTATGTGATCTGTGGTGCTAACCACTTCCATGTTTACTATTTCTTAGAATTGGTTTGATAAATGTTTTTTTATTATTCAAACTGTGGCAGTATAAGTAATTTGTTTAAGCGTCAAGCACATATATAATGCATGTCTTTTGAATTTAATCTAGTTCTTTGACCGCATATTATTTATAAACTTTTGAGAAAATGTAAGCTGAATGGAGTTTTGTGTACATAGTGTATACAAAATGGTGATGAAGGGTTGTTGTTGTGGAAGCCACTCGTACTTGAGTTAATTTAACTCTTGACGACATTTCGTTGGTGGCAGGTTACAATGGCTCTTCTTAGATTCCTAAGCGTACTTGCAAAGGTGAACTGAGATCCTCCAGGCTGTAGTGCAATGCACAGCTCCTCATTTAACTCACCACTATAAGGTTTACATTGTCGATCCTCACCTCATTGGTCAGACTGCTTTGATACAACTTGTTTTCAAGGAGAGTCATTGCAGACATGAGAAACAGTCTTGATCAGTATTTTACCTGACCCTGATTGCTCTTAGTTCCCCTAAGATGAAGGGTAGGAACTATACTCATGCTGGAATTTGAACTTTCAGATACATCACTTATCTCATGTCTTCTCCATTTCACTTCCTTAGGTCAAAATGCTATTGATTCCCTTAAGGTTAGACTAATAATCAGTGATCTAACAACAAAGCTGTTAGCTTTGAGAGATTTAATGAGCTTGTTTCAAAATAAAATTCTTTTTCTTATTCCCATAAGCAAAGATGTTTTTGTTTTTTTTTTGGGGGGGGAGAAAGGGGGGGGGGGGGGGGGTACAGGATTTTTATTCCAAACGCAGACTGGCTACTGTGGTTGACCCAGCCACAGAAATTAGGTACCAGAGCAACCTGGGAAGTAAAGGTGGCCGGCATAATGCTGACCACATCATCAGCTATGTGCCATTGGTCACAAAATGATAAGGGCCTAACACCATATTTCCTATACGCCGCATGGTGTGACCGAATCTTTACTTTTTAAAGATTTAATGCAGAAGATGGAATTTTTTGCTCTTGAAGTTTGTGCTCTGTATTATTGAATCTTCCTTTTTTTCCCCTGAACTTATTAGTGCATCTGGAAGTGGCATCATCATCATCATGTGTTGTTTTTTTCACACCAATAGGAGCTTGGAGCATAAGGGGACAGTTGGCTTCCTTTGCAGAAATCCTACAACATAATGTATATGTGCTCTTGTTGTGATTATTTATGTGTTGCTTTGTTTAGTCCCATGTATATCCCTACTTAGTAACCTTTTACGACCACAACATAAGAGTGTAGATCCCCCCCCCCCACCCTACACACCCCTCCCCAATTATAAACATACTTCTGTATTTTGTACTACTTTTCCTTACTTTAATTCAATGTGATTGCATTATACATATAAACATTTTTATCATGTATCTATCTCCTCATAGATATTTCTGTTTTGTGTCTTTAAATCTAATAATGAGAATATTGATTTCAGCGAGTTTAATTTTTATGAATTCTTTTCATTTTGTTAACCATTTAATATATGGAGTCAGTTTTTACGTTTTATGAAAAGATTCTTCTTCTGCGATCACTGCTCATTTAGACTTGAACTCCAGATTCTCCAATAGCATCTGCTGTCTTTTCAGGGTATCAATACTACCATACAGTATGTCTTTGAAGCGAGTCGGCATGACCACATCCTTTTCCTCAGATCTGTTTCTGGGGGCAGTTGTTAAGTACGTGTGCTGCTATCATGTTTGCCAGGCTGCGATACCATAGGCTGGTGGTACCTATCTTGAATTTAGTGTACAGAGGGCGTCTAATTCTGTTGTGGCCATTTCAGAGATGAAGAATGACAACCTGGTCTTTTCTGGACAGTTGATAGTATCCGTCATATGTGTGATGTTTGGGGTGTTCTTCTTGTAATTTTACCTTCTATTGCCCCTTTATCATGGCTTTAGCTGCTTTGTAATTGACCACATATTTTTTGTGTATCAGTTTTGCTCACTCTTTGGCTAGACTTGCGGTCTCCTCGTTTTCATTTATATTACAATTTAATGGTATCTACTGAATCAGCATTCTGGAGCCCTTGAGACATTTTTTCCAAGGCTGCCCTCAATTCATTCAGTTCAGTGTTTTTGTGGCATTTAAATGTCATGGTAACTGACTGTGCATCAGTTAGTTTCAAAATTTTCCAAAGTATGTAGATAATGTTTGTTGTAGGACCATTTCTGCTTAGGTCTTAAGAGCTTTTATTTCATCTCTGAAGTTGCTTGAGAACTGGCTATGGATCAGGTAACCTTTTCCCCATATTCTTCCAATCCGGCATTAGCTGAGTCATCTGTTTAGATGTCCACCTGTCTCCTGGATAATTAGTGTCTATACACTCTTCTGTGATATGTCTTCTCTCCAGATCTGTCTGCACTCTTTTTGTTAACATAGTGATACTTGATCAAGAGTTTGACTGGTTTGTGGTTTTTTGGACAGGTTCTCCCGGGATGGATGTAGTTTTCCACTTTCTTGAGTACATTTTTGGGGTCTTCTTGTGTATATATGTGGTGTATATTTTTGTCTATTTCCCATTCTTCCACCTCTTCGATCTTGCATTGGTTTTCTTGTACTCCAATCATTCCGAGTGGCTGTTGAAGTCACCTGCTATGATATGATGCAGTGTGTTTCTGTTGTCCCCATCACTTCTAACAAAAGGACTCTGTCCGATGGGCTGTATATATTAAATAGTTGGATCAGCTGGTTGTCAAAATAAATATTTGTATAGATGGTCTCTGTTTCCCGATTTGTATGTACTTCTAACTGCTTAGCTAGAATGAAGTTACATAATAATATGAGTACGCCTTCCTTGTGGCCCTCTCTACCATGTCTTTGTGTCTAGTATTCCCTTATAGACAATCTATGGTTGGGGGTTTAGGTGTTTTTGTGGTATGCATGCCACATCTATCTTCTCCTTCATAAGTCTTGCTGTCAGTGCCTGCTTTTTTTGGTGTATGCCTTCTACATTTCTGTGCATTATGTTAAGTCTTTTTGGTTGCCATCAGTTCTGTTTTCCTCCGTTCCCATTTTCTGGCTCATCCAACTGGATCAAGATGACCAGCATTAGCCAAAAGTGGGAGCTTTAAGGCATAAGGCCCCGCACTCTTGCAGCCTGGCACATCTTTATAGGTCGAGCACTATATCTATAATCCTTTGTCCCACTTTGCATGGGATACACTGCACCTTGTAATGCACTCTCTCTCCAAGTGCATTGCAGCCTGGCACATCTTTATAGGCCGAGCACCATATCTATAATCCTTTGTCCCACTCTGCATGAGATACACTGCACCTTGTAATTCACACTCTCTCTAAGTGCATCCGCTTTCTGTTGAGATTTTTTGTTCTGCTTTTTTTTTCTATCTTTTGGTTGTTCCTAACCTTCCTGCACAACAGCAGTTTGTATTTTCTGTTAGGGTCAATTATAAGATGAAAGTTAGTAGTTAGGTTTAATAATCTTAATTATCTTAATCTTTCAATTTTTCTTTTTGTTTAACATTTGTCTGGTTTGTTTTTAATAGTGCTACATTATTAAGTGCTTTAAATTAGTCTATAAATATAGGTGTATATGTTTTCACTTCTAGATCTTTCGCTATTAATGTATTTATAACATTATTCATGCCTCTGTCAATAATATTATTTACCTTTCAGCATTTTGTGTTATGTGTTGTGATTGCAATGCTGAGCTCATCAGTGTTTCTAGAGTCCTCCAGCCTGGTCAAGCTGGTATTGACGCTCTTCATTGCAACTGTGTTCATTGTACTGATAGAGGTGAAGTTTGTCAATCTCTTCAAGAACCGAGACTTTTTGGTTCTGATAGAGAGTGGGTAAGCTTTGTCCAATCCTAGTTTGTACTTTCGGTATTTTCTTATTTTATGTAAATACTCACAGAAATGTTAGGATCTGTTTTACATGGGCACAAATACAAAATAACCAATTGGTCTTTATCAGGGACATAGGGTAACACAAAAGAGACTAAATAACAAATCTGAAAGATTGAAATGGAAACGGTTAAAGATATTTTATTTTTCAAACAAATGACTGTGTCAGAAAGTGGTAGAAGAAGTGATGTAAAATAGAGAAAGTAGAGGAATATAAGTATTAGTGTTTGTCAGATATACTAGACTTGTTCAAATGAAATTCATCCCAGTAGATTTATTACAAATATATGAAAGTAACATTAACAGGTGTGGCAGAATTAAACAAGGCAATTGTTATGAAGCAAGCATCCACCAGGGTTTGTTAGAAAAAGTCGCCATATGCATTCAGACATGCATCCCACTGCTTGTTTGGTTGACATCAGATGCCGACCGAGAAGTGTGCCAACAGAAGCCTGCCATGGTTAATAAAACGTCAGCATAACCTTACCAACAGAAACCTATGATTTGAATCCTTGGGTTTAGGTGATCCAGGATGCTTTCATTGCATGCTTGCTGTTTTGCTGCACGGCTCAAAGTGGTGGTGCCATGACTCATCACCTGTCACTATGTACAACAGAAATTCATCACCTTCCTTTTTGTAACACAACAAGTGGTTCAAACTCCACCCCATATGTTCTTCCTCATGGTGGTCGGTCAGTATCCGTGGTACCCATTGGGAACATACCTTCCATTACTTCAGTTTCTTCCTAACCACCATTTGAACAGTCCCAAACGACACAACTACTTCCTCAGCTAGCAAAAGCAAGCTACAACGACAGTAAACCCATATTGCTGCATCAATATCGACGATGGCTTCTTCTGTTGCAACAATCTGCACCTGATCTTTTTGTGGAAGATTTTTCGTTAACTCACATCCTTCCCGAAACATCTGTGCTCAGTCCTTCACTGCTGTCTTTGACACACTTTTGTCACCATGTACTGCTTACATTCTACGACAAATATCGACTGGTTGACATCCTTCAGCTGTTAGGAACTGAATCATTGCTTACTGATCAACCCTGGACGGATTCCGTATCACACCAGCCATTTTCTCAACGATCTTCAGCAGAAACTATTAATGCGAGGATAATGATCACGTGCACACTTGTACATTAGTATGTGTTTATTAAGTCAGATGTGACATCATCATGCTCCTCGGGTATATATGTCCATGTGGTGCAGCACGGACGGGTTTCATTTGAACACGTCTCATAGTATTTTATTAAGTATTAGAGAAGTTGTAAGTTGGAGAGGAAGTAAGAGAGAGAATAATAAAACAGGAATCTCATGAAAATGTATGGTATGGGATATGCCTTTTAGACTTAAGGTAGCCCACAAGGAGGGTTAAACAGTTTTCTAATACAAACATTCAGAGAAGCAGGAGAGAATACAGATCTTGTTTCGGCATTCATTTGTTTAAGCTCCACATTATCTATGTTGTATTGTGTAACTTTACTGAAACACTTAATTAGTTGTACAACACTGATTGCATTACATTTATAGCAGTCACGGTGGCACTCGACCTGGAAGACGCATACAACCGTATCGATTTTGGGACCTTAATTACCTGTCTGCAGCAGTGTGGTTTAAACCCGTGGCTGGTTAGTTGGATATCAGCTGCCCTGATGGAAAGAACAGTTGCATTATGCGTGGGATCGTGGACATCAGAACCGAGGCAAATATGTCCAGGACTGCCTCAAGGGTTTCCGCTCTCACCAGTGCTGTTCAACATTTACACAGTAAAAGTGGCCAATATTCAACCCACAGGGACAGGGCGAACGTTGACATTTGCCGATGACATCCTAACGTGCAGGACTGGCTCAGACAGGCAAGAGTTGGTCAAAGACATCCAGGAAACCTTGCAAGGAATCTTACAGTGGTGCAACGATTCAAGCTCCAAGATCAGTCCGAACAAGGCCTGCATGATGTGGTGCTCTTTGAATAATTCCATAGTAAAGGCTGAACTCCCGGGCATCACTTTTGATGGTTGCACCATCAACAGGTGTGACAGGTTGAAATACCTCGGAGTGACATTTGATCGAAGTCTTTCCTATGACTGCCATGTTGACCACATCGTACAAAGATGCAAGAGAGGGTTAGGAGCACTCAAGACCATGGCTGCTGCCGACTTGGAGCAATGCCTCCTGTTCATCCGATTTCGTCAGGTCGTGTTGTCTACCATCGATTACGAACTAGGCATCATCACAATGTCAAGAACACAGTGTGTAAGGTTGGACTGCATCCAGAATGAAGGTATGCGTCTGGTTCTGGGCTGCACTAGAGATACCCCGATTGTGATGATGCGGTACATGTTGGGATTGTTATTGGTAACATCCAGACATAAACTGGCACAAGTCAAAGCCTATATGCGTGTCACCACAGACACTCGACACCCTCTGCACAGAAGTATCTCAGATATCAAGGGATCAAGAATCAAGAGAGGGTCATCATGGATGGCACAGACTGAGACAACAATCGAACACGTCACTCCAGCTGAGACGATAGCCAAAGGGGAAGAATGGGTCCACACTGGTGATAGAATGATAGAGTACCAGAAAGTCATCATAACCTTAGGCAAGGAATGCAGAGAACGGAACAGCGAGAGTGCAGAGCACGAGGTAAATCAGCTGATAACTGAAAACACCCAGGAGAGTGACGCTGTCATATACACCGACGGATCAGTCGTGCGCAGTGGGACATCAGGCTGGGGTTTCTCGGCTAGAGTGAGAGGAGAGGTCGTGGCTGAGCGCAGTAGGGCATACATGTCAACAACCTCCAGTATGAGAATGGAGACGGAAGCTGTGACCTCAGCACTGAAATGGATATCTGAGACTTCTATAACAAAGGCAGTCATCGTGACAGACGCGCAAGCTGTACTTCAGAAAGTACAGAAGGGATGGCTTAGGTTCAAGTGGATAGCTGCTGTTGAGGCCTCAAACCTCCAGGCGCTGACCTGGATCTACTGTCCTGCTCATGCCGGGGTTCAGGGCAATGAAAGAGCTGACATCTTGGCTTCATGGGCTTCCATCATGGGCACATTGGTGATGGACAGAAGTGACATTTTGAAATCAATCAATGACCGCCTGCTGGATGAGGACACCTCAATAAATGAAGCATCAATCCACAGACTGCAAAGTTTTGACATTAAACGAGGTTCGAGCGAAGTGGGGCGCATGAGAGGGTGGCACAGGAGCGTGTATAACCAGCGAGCTACAGGGACCATCAGCATCCATACCTTACGCCATTTGATGAGAGAGACTGAGCACCTATGGGTATGCCCGGAGTGTAGTGACGTATATTCTTAGAAACAGAAACAAAAACACTTTTGTCACCATACACTGCCTACATTCTGCGATGAATGTCAACTGGTCGACATCCTTCAGCTGTTAGAAACCGAATAAACTCTGAACAGATTCCATATCACACTTTATGTTTTCAACGGCCTGCTGAGGAAACTATGAGTCGGAGGATAATCAAATTTTGCAAACTTTACGGTTGGTATGTGCTGTTTACATCAGAAGTGGCGTCATCATGCGCATCGTACGTACATTCACTTGGTGCAGTTAGGTCTGACTTCATCTGAACATGCCTCATATTATTAACATGACAAAATATATGCTAAAATAAGCATTGCTTTGAATGTCTGCAGAGCTAGGCTTCGAACATTGGTTGAAATTGTAATAATACTGACCTTAGCACCAAGGGAAAAATTTTTAAATTTTTTACCTTGGCGATGGCCTTTTGACTGTAACGTAGGTTTCAAGTGTTTCTGTTTCGGCATAGTATATGATATGTATTTGTAGTGTTATTACTAGCAATAACCCATTAAGGATGGAAGTAAATCAAAAACTTTAATATATTCTGAAAATGTTTTTGAAGTTTGTCCTAACAGCTTGTTTATGACAACATTTTTGGGAAAGCTTGTGGATTTTTTAAAAATGTTTTCCTTGATAAGAAGTGTTTTTATAAAAATTTAAAATTGTAATTGTTTAATTTGAATTAAATGAAACTCAGAACAGAGTATATATTTTATTGACATAAAACTTTATATAAACTATTAACAAACACATTTGTTTATTTATATAGCAACAATATCAAATGAGTAACAATGCTTGATTCTTATAACATTTTTTAAATTAACAATTAATTGTTAGATTCACATATCATTCTCACTCACTTTGTGCTGCACAATAAACGACTGAAATAACGGATAAAATATTTGCTGCATAAAATATTCAAAGTATGAAAATTCATCTCTTAAATTGCTTTCCAAAATAAAATTGTTAAATTATGAAGGTTTTCATGATTTAATTTTGAAAACAGGAGATTGAGAACGAACAAAGAAGAAGAAGATAGGAAAAAAAACTGCTAAAATTATGGGTTTTGACATTAACACCATTTTACCTTTTATTTAAAAACATAGATAATGGCTGATATTAATAAACAAATTTTGCTTTTATATTCATTCTAGGGCTGAACCTACATCACCATCATCTTGGATCCCTTTTAAGTGGGAATCCCTTGTTGTCATTGCCATGGTTACCCTCATCTTGTTTTTGCATGCCCAGCAAGTTGAATCAACAGCAAGACTGGATTTTATATGGAAGATACAGGTACTGACTTGACCTAACACTAATAGGCCAGGTTCATCTTGTTTGCATTTTACTGTTTTTGTTTACTGTTTAAGAATAGCATATCCAATGCTTTTCCCAAAACTCTCTACATAGGATGACGAGAGAGAGATGAAATGCTTCACTTATTTTCTTTAATTTGCACTTTTTCTATCCACCTCTTCTGCCAAGCATTGTGCAGAGATAACGTTTCCTTTTATTGGCCTAGTGGGTTGTGTTTGCTTGTTTTATTGTGGGATTTATGATTTATTAACTATTCATCTCCCATTTGGTATTCCTTGAATCCTATAACCGTACATTCTTATATAGACATGCAAGGATAGTTCATCAGTTTCTTTTTTTCATGTCAACCAAACTACTTCATTTTCACATTTGCTGTGCATTCAGCAAAAGAAGTAATTCCCATAATATTTCATTATCATAGGCATCTCAGTCTCTGTAGACCATGCGCATGGTGCCCTGTAAGTTTTGTCCATCTCTGTCTCCTGTATTTCGACACTGTCTGCTATGACTGTAAAGGTCGATCTGCAAGTTACAGTTTCTGTCACAGATCGCACAATCATGCTCAGAAGGCTGGCTCGTGGGGGTGTTCCTTGATCTCTTCAGTCGTCCTCTTTTCTCTGCAACCAAAAGACCTTTATGAGCATCAGCAGCCACTATGTCCCCTCCAACTGACAGTCTCTAAACAGCTCGATCCTGATATTTAAATAGTTATAAATTTGTTTCTTTATCTTGTGGTGACATTAATGGCTTATTCAGACATTTTATTTGACACGATAAGATTTTCCTTGTATGTGCCTTGAATAACGACTATGTCTGGCACAAGTTACAAGGAGATGGACAGATTTTGCAGTTTATTCATTGTCTTTTAGTTGAGTTGGCATTTGGGTATTTAATATTTAATTGTGTATTTAAATCTCATATTATTATAACTGTATGCTAATGTTCTTGGATATCATTGTCTTTATAAATAAGAACAAAGTACATTGTTAACTTCTCTGTAAAATTTTGTTGCAACATAACATCTTTCAGTCGATCATCTGTTATATAATACTCTTGACAACTTTAGATGCATAATTAGTTATACAACATTTTCCATCTTTATATTGGTTTGTCCCTTGAGATTTCTTCTATCTTCAAAATATATCATGTCTCTTCTCCATGTATTTCTTGGCTTTCCCTTTCTCTTAGCTTTCTATAACTTGGCTGACAAGCTACTCTAGATGTGTGTTTCCATGAAAGCTGAGTTTAAATTATGTGGTTTTAAGCAATGTTTCTTAAAGACTATGGCTGAATTATTTGTCTTTTTAGGTAATGATATTTCTTTTTTTTAATATCCTTAAAAATAATAAAATTTACCATTTCAGACAACATATAGAGAGATGGAATGTACATTTTTGGGAAGAATAATATGTCAACAATTATGGAGAAATTAATGACCACTGTTGCTTAAGGTTATGTTGTCCAGTTTTATTGATAGATAATGTTTCCAGTGATGTTTAAGGATATGTTGGTTACAGTTGGTGATATTCAACTTTTCAGTCAATATGGAAATAGTAAAATGTTAAAACATTGTCAGAAGTAGATTCAAACTGGACAAGTTTAATGCATTTGGGAGCTGTGATGTACTTCATGGTAATGTATTTTAGAAATAAAACTACACAAAGATAATGCTGCAATGCTTAAAAGACATACGAGACACAAGATTTGATGCTGCTCCCTATGATTCAATGCATACACTGTTATACGACAAACTTTTTTTGTGTAAGTAGTGACAGATCACATTGAAATAACGATAGAAAGTACAGTGCAGTGCATGCATAAGTGTTTATTATGGCTATCAAGACATATGTGTGGTATTAAGTTATATATGTACTGTATCTTTATACATCTGGCGTCACTATTACTTTGTACTGTATACAAGAGAGTTGAAATACATATGTTGTGTGTGAGATGCTGTTGCTTTCACTACGTCCGGTTGCATCTCATTCTCTGATCAGATTTCTGAACTCTAACATTAAGGGACCACAGATGTCTATGTTATGTGATGCATAACCATACTAGGTTTCAGTTTTTTCTAAAGAAGTATGACCATTTCTCTTCCTTGCTGTTTTGCATCACTAACAAGTCAGTCATATACTTATTTAGAGGGAGGATGTTGAATTAACAGGTGTCATGTTCTAGTTTGTGTGTATCAGTCATAGACTAGACATGATACAGTACTATGGGAATATTCTAAATTACATCTGGAGCTAATCTATGTTTGGTTTATACAGGTGCCACAGTTTGTCTTGTCTTTGAAGATCAATGCAGAATGGTACAGTAGCTTGAATCTTCTCAAGCATTGCTAGCTCATTCTTAACCAGAATGCATTAACAAGACCGTATTTTTTTTTGTATTGCCATTATAATTGCCTCACCAAAAAACGTGATTGATTGCTATATAGAGTGCACAATAATACGAACAGCTCTAAATTATGACAACTTAACATGCATGACATATGTCAGCACATGTAATACTTATATCAGCACAAACATATTATATATGTCAGCACATGGTTGGTATACTTACATCAGCACAAACATATTATATATGTCAGCACATGGTGTACTTATATCAGCACAAACATATTATATATGTCAGTACATGGAATACTTATATCAGCACAAACATATTATATATGTCAGCACATGGTTGGTATACTTACATCAGCACAAACATATTATATATGTCAGAACATGGTGTACTTATATCAGCACAAACATATAATAAATGTCAGTACATGGAATACTTATATCAGCACAAACATACTATATATGTCAGCAAAGGGTAAACTTACATCGGCACAAACATATTATTTATTTATCAGCCCTCAGTTAGATTAGTAGACTGTAAGATCAAACAAATGATTATGCAAGCATTAGTTCATCTGTGTCCTCTAAATGATCACAGCTCAACAGTATGCCATTACCTACGTGGATACTGGGGATCAAAGAATAGGATCATTGCAATCTTCCAGGAATGCCATCAAAGGCGAGTAAGGAGGGCTGTGCATAGGACCAGCAGCCTATATTAAGAAATTGCAATACACACCAAAGTGTTTTGACACAGTCTTCTTAGGGAACCAACTGGAGTGGTAATCATATATGCTTCTTAAAGATAGAAGTGAAAGTAAGAAGAACATGCATGCTGTGTTTGATCACTGGTGAGAGCATGATATACTTACATTAGCTAACACAAACACTGTATTTATCAGCCCTCAGCCAGATTAGTAGATTGTTATGAGCAAGCACAAAATTATTCAGACAAGTATTCAACTGTGTTTTAACAATGTGACAAATTAACATTCATGGTACATTTTATGTGTGATATGAGATAATAACAATGTGTAATCAACCCACATTTGAATTAATATTAGATCATAATCATTATTAACTGTCCTTGTTTTGTCTCCTATCTTGTTTGTTTCTTTCCTTGGTTATTCTAGATGATTTGGATTCATATTTATTAAAATATTAATTCTGTGAATAATTTATTTATTTCTGTTGCTGTCTTTTTTTTGGTGGGATTTTGAATCAGTAACAAACAGGAAGTTCATTAGTAGCCAGAGAGATATGGTTATACATAACAATGTTAAGAATTGACAGAAACTTAGACTAACGAGAATGTTCTCCGGAGACTCATCTTAACGACAGCCTTTCACACTTTTGGAGGGGAGAAGTTACAATAAGAGGGTAGTTGAAGCTTTTTCTTTGTACACTTTCAGACATCAACTTGAATATATCTCCAGAAAGGAGTGGTTGCCGCCTGAAGTTATTGGTATTGGTGATGACCATACATACTTTCTTTATTCATTTCTCTATTCATTGTATGATGGACATGTTTGCAGTAAATATTCAGCATTTATTTTATCTGTGCCACAGACACAGTCATCTGTATGTCCTATCCTTAGTTTATTGAACACTAGGTATCTGTCTGTTGTGGCCTGTGCAGACTCTAAAGATTGCCACTCATTAACCTTTTTTGAATTATTTTACATCATTTGGTTGTTGACGTGTGTGTTCTGCTTCCCATTTGTTAATCTTGGCATCTTCATGTTATACCTACATTAGGTTAGGGTAGCATTCCCTTGACACTGTCAACCTCTTCATTCCAAGAATGTTGCAAGATATGGAGTCCGCAGTAGTTGAACCACACTGAAATAATGGGTAAAACTGTTGGAGACAGGACAAAAAAGTGAGAAAATGATACATGTTGAAATAACAGGGAATGGAAGATAGTCAATGGTAAAATTACTTAATTGGACCTGAAACATGAAATTATGGATTTTCTTGAACACCTATGCCATTGAGATGATTATGCCATTAATACATTTAATAGGATAAAATTGCATCACCTGGTTACCGAACTCCTGTGTAGTTGTGTCATTTTGTAATTGCATCATTATGTAACTGTATCATTGTGAGATTGCATTATTATGTAACTACTGCATCACATCAAACCTAGTCATTGGTTTGAAGTTATCAGGTACACAACTGTATATCAACCTGTACCATAATAATACAGGAAATCACCACTATCTATTCCCTTCTTATTCACTGCCTTCAGTAAAACAGCCTGCACCATGATGATGCATGAAATTACCACTATCTAACCCCCTTCTTCTTCATTGTCTTCAGTAATACATCCTGCACCATGATAATACATGAAATCACCACTACCTAATCCATTTTCCCCTACCATAACCCTCAATATTACTTTTTCTTTACCTAGCATGCACTTCTTAACTTAACAAACTAAGAACACTTAAGCGCTTTCTATGTCTGCTATTTCATTGTATAGCCAGGCTTAAACCTTTAAATAAATTTATGCTATCCTTCATGCCTGGGCAATCCTTGTCTAGGCCCATCTTGTCTTCACCATTCTTATTATTTGTTCGCCTAGTCTCTATAAGTGCCTCACTCTCACTGGTCAGTACATTTTGTTTAATATGAATAATGAAGATTGTGCAACACATAAACAAGCCTATTAAATAGTATTAAAAGGCTTGGCTTGGCTTCATTCGTTCTCAATCTCCCACTACCAAACCCTGAAAGGGCTTAAGTAGCAGAATGTAGTCCAGAGAACAGAATGCGTTGTGTCATAGTTTACAGCTTTCGGTCTAACACATCTGACTTCAGCAAGCATTTTTTGAGTACCGGGTTAGCATTCCCTCTTCGAGCCCTTCTCTTTAGCCAGTCTGCTCTGCTGCAGCCTGTTATCCAGGATCACCGCCTGGAGGTGTAGAAGGGTCTTACCACATCTGGTTCGCTGGCCCTGACGCTAGCAGTCAGCTATGGGTCGCTGACCACTGCAGCTCATGTGCTGCTCCGCATCTTGATCCCCAGATATTATATGTTATAACATAGCAGATTAGTTGCCAAATAATTGAGGAAGTGGCAAAATGTTACCTATCTAGGAAGTCCAATTGATAATGACAGAGGATGACATTAACAGAGCCAGGTTTGCTTTCAGTTCTCTTTGTCAAATATGAAATTTGGCAGCGTTCTCCGTGGCAAATAGGGTTGTGCTGTTTAACATGAATGTAAGGTCAGTTCAGCTAAATGGCTCAGAGACATGGCATGCCACTAAGAGTATCACTTCCAGGCCTTCATCAACAAGTGCCTTTAGCATGTACTTCGAGTTGAATGGACGGAAGTAGTGGCAAATACAGATTTGTAGGAAAAAACATTGCAACAACAAGCACAGCAGGAAATTGGGGAGAGAAAGTTGGGATGGATGGAACACCCCCCGCAGAAAGAATCTGGACAATGTTGCCAGACATGCACTGGATTGGAGCCAACAGGGAAAGAGATGAGTGGGAAAGACTAGAAACACCTGGCAATAAACAGTCAAGGAGGAAATCAGTTTGGTCAGGATCTCTTGGGTGTAACTTAAGAATAGGAACATGCCCTAGGCTCCAAGTGGAACCAGATGGATAAAAGATGATGTTGTAATATATTATATTTACCAATCGTTTTCCCTCTCTTTTCACTATTATACTCCTTACAAAGCATAAGTCCATTACTGTAAATGACTCCTTACAGGAAGCCCAGGAAAGAACGGTATACTCTCGTAGTAATAGTTTATGTAGCAAATTATTTTACATGATGAAGTTGCTAGAGTCATGCACTACTCTCTTTAGTCATCTTTTACAATACCATAAAGGAGCACTGGTTCTATTCCTTTTATCCCATATCCACAATATGAATAGTTACCAATAATAGGAAAATATAACATAAAAATAGCCATTATTCTATACTGCTAAAAGTATAGTAATTAAAAAATATATTTTGTCATTGCTTGACCTTGATTAGTAAGATTTGTGTTTCTTTATAAAACGTTTCTCATGTATTATACACTTGTATGCTCCACATTGTTCTAAATTCTGATTAAAGAGAACGTGTAGTTCAGTATTGTCCTCGTTTGAAGAATATCCTGTTTTAGACATATGCCTACAGCCAATACTTTTCATCTTTAATCTATACATACAATTCTCTTAATGTTGTCAAAAAGTTGTTTTGGTTTTTTTTTAGCAAGTGAGTTCTTTTCTTCAACTTCTATGATTTCTTTGTTCTAATTTGTAGTTAAAGAGAATGCATAGTCAGTACTGTTCTCATTTGAAGTATATTCTGTATTAGATATGTGTCTACAACCGATATTTTTCCTCTTTAATCATTATATATAAAATTTTCTTAATGTTGTCAAAAGGTATGTTTGGTTTTTTTTTTGTTTTGTGTTTAGTTTAACGCACATTTTTTGCTTTTATCTGTGATTGTTTTGAAATTTATTTTTGGAAAGAACTTGCACTGTGTTGAAACAATTGTCAAAGTATTAAACTATCCATTTGCAATTTAATTCTTAATTTTAAAAATATTGTGATTATTTAGTCACAGTTGTGCATGTTTTATTTAATTATTTTTTTTGTTTAAATGGCAGCTGTGGTCAAAATTTTAAAAAGTCTAGTCATATTCACATGATGCTTTGTTGTCTTTCCAGGCCCAAGAAGAGAAGGAAGAAATGGAAAGCCTGAGAGAGTACAATCTCAAGCTTCTGTCCAACATCCTCCCTATGCATGTTGCAAAACACTTTCTTAGTATGAAGGATGACACAGTAAGTCAATAGCACAGTACCAGTCTTGTCAAAATGAAAATGATAGATTTAGTTATACAGGACATATGAAGGAGATGTTATTTCTCTTTCCTTTAGTGGTGTGTCTAGCGTAGTGGTAGAGCACTTGCTTTTTGTAGCAAAGATACAAGGTTAAACTCCCACAACCGGGATCAAGACGCTGAGCAGCGCATGAGCTGCAGTGGTCAGCGACCCATAGCTGACTGCTAGTGTCAGGGCCAGCAAATAAGAGCTGCCAAGACCCTTCTACACCTCCATGGGGTGATCCTGAATAACAGGCTACAGCAGGGCAGACTGGCTAAGGAGAAGGGATCGAAGAGGGAATGCTAACCCGGTACTCAAAAAATGCTTGCTGAAGTCGGATGTGTTGGACCGAAAGGTACAAATATCGCAGTCAAGCTGTAAACTACCACACAACGCATTCCGTTCTCCAGACTACATTCTGCTACTTAAGCCCTTTCAGGGTTTGGTAGCGGAAGATTTAGAACGAACGAAGAAGAAGAAGAAACTCCCACAACCAACATGTCCCAGTCAACCCAGCTGTATATGACTATGGAAGTAGAAAGGCAACGAGGAAAGAAACTGACCACCCTACCTCATACAAGAGCTGTGGCTTAGTATATTGAAGTCTCTAACAACTTCATTCCCCAATAGTAGTCTAACTACTTTGGACAAACCTTACTTACTTAGTAGAGAATTTAGAATGCATATCTCTTACTTGAGAGGGAGCAGGAATAGCCACTGGTTTTGACTCTTTTCAGTCTAGCCAGTTTTACATGACTGCCTGGCTGACAGGAGAAGCAGGGTGTTAGACAGGGACCTTGTCACCCCATCTCAGAAAAGGCTGAGAATGTCGCCCCATCTCAGAAAAAGATCTGTCACCCCATCTTAGAAAGACCTGAGACATGTCACCCCATCTCAGAAAGACCTAAGAACTGTCACTCCATCTCAGAAAAAGCTGAGCCCCATCACCCCATCTCAGAAAGACCAGAGAACTGTCACTCCGTCTCAGAAAGACCTGAGAACTGTCACCCCATCTCAGAAAGACCTGAGAACTGTCACTCCATCTCAGAAAAAGCTGAGCCCCATCACCTCATCTCAGAAAGACCTGAGAACTGTCACCCCATCTCAGAAAGACCTGAGAACTGTCACCCCATCTCAGAAAAAGCTGAGACCTGTCATCCCATCTCAGAAAAAGCTGAGACATGTCATCCTATCTCAGAACAACTTGAGACCTGTCACCTCATCTCAGAAAAAGCTGATGCCTAGTGCACTGAAGTCTCTAACACTTTATCTCTGATGGCAGTGTCTGTTATGGGACTACCTTTACTTTTTATTTTATCAATTTTACATAATCACTTGTGATTGTCTAGAAAAAAGGTGAAAATCTTTATTTATTTTATTGATAAATCACATTAAATGTTGTGTTTCAGAATCTATACTACGAGGACATTAGCAATGTAGGAGTCATGTTTGCTTCCATAGTCAACTTCTCTGAGTTCTACATTGAACTGGAGGCCAACAACGAAGGAGTGGAATGTTTGAGATTGCTGAATGAAATTATTGCTGACTTTGACACAGTATGAGTATTGTTCATCCGATACAGTTTTCAATGTTAACATTGATATTAAGTAAATAAGTTCTGTTACGGAAATAACAAGCATAGCTTAGAGCAGGGCTCGGCATGCATTTTTTTAAAGGGCCAAAAAGTAAATATTGCTCAGCGGCCAAAAGACATAGTCAAGGATATTTATGTAGATAAGCCAACTTCAGTAGAAAAAAACAACAAATTTTCACAAATTTATTGAACAAAATGTAGCATAATAATAATAATAATAAGTAGACTACAATTGTTTGAAATACAGTCCTACTAATGAGGATAATGGAATTCCCTTTTTATTAGATAACATTTCACCAAATTTGGGTTCAAAATTTATTGCAAATGTTCAGCTTCTAATGTTGACATATTTTGAGATTTTACATATTTCATCTTTGAAAATGTCTTTTCAGACAGATAGGTGTTGCCAAATAAAGATATAAATCCTCGAGCTTATTACCTTAATTGATCATATTCATAGCTTGGAAGCCATTTACAGAATTCTGTTAGATTCTTCTCTTGAAATTTGCCTGTTAGCATGTCATCACACTGTAGATTAATCACCTCCAATTGATGGTTAGGTGGAAGCTCCTCATTTGTACAGTCAAATGTATTTGGAAATATGGAAATATCTTCTGCACTTGCATCAAGATCCGAAAAACACTGCTGTTTGAGTTCAGAAAATATATCCTTTGCTAATTTGTATGGGAATGGAGATTTCACTCGTTTTAATTTTGGCCAGCATGGGAAATACACAAAGCAGCTTGACATGATTTGTGATTCAATCAAAGCCCGTTGTCGTTAAAATGACTGTACTGAAGTATAGAAGTATAAGTTTCACATATGAGCACTGTTTTGCCTTGTAGTTTTAAGTAGAATCTCCTAAGAAATATTATATCTGCAGCATAAAGTCAATTTCTAAATCAATTCAGTGTTTGATAATAATGGTTGTGGGTGGTTTTGAACACCATCCATTTTCACAAGTCTTGTAAATGTTTCCAACTAAGCATTTCTCTGTTCCACACATATTTTTACCACCATCAGTTGTAGCACATTTTAGTCAATTCCACTTCCCCTTGAACTTTGTTAACGTTTTCTCAACTTCTTCAGTCACTTAAAACTCAGCATTGACTCCTTGGATTAACAGCAGCAACTGAGCATTATCAGTCATATCTGTTGACTCAATAATAGCCAAGGAAAACCACTCAAAATATTTTGCCTTGTTATTTAATTGACTATTGATGTTGCTCCCAATATCCTCAACTCTTTGGCAGTCCACCGTTCCGTTATAAAAAAAAGGCAGCTGTCAGTAGTTTGCCAACCCCTGGCTTAGAGTAGTAGAAGTAATAGTAGTAGTAGTAGTAGTGTGTGTGTGTGCCAGTCATCTGGAGTGCATGGGGAAATATGTGTTGCGTTATATTTATTTGTTATGAATATTCATCGTTCACCACTATTATTATTTAATAATATTCACTTTTCATCTTGTCTTTGCTTGTTACATTTTGTTTTTTTAGTTTATATAGATTAGCTGAGTGTCAATTGTTTGGCCAGCTGTTATCTTTGATAAAATGCATCATTTTTTTTTTTCAATTTAAAAACAAGTTCAGGGGCCTATTGTATCTAGCAAAGAGGAGAATTCCAGGTGACTTAATACAGGTTTATAAGATGATCAGAGAAACAGATAAATAAGACTATAACAAGTTTTTTAAAAAATTCAAGAACAAGCGGGCATAGCTACAAATTAACTAAAGAGAGGTCCAGATTAGATATTAGGAAATATTTTTTTAGTCACAGAGTTTTAAATACTTGGAATACATTGCCACAGAAGATAGTGGAGGCAGGGACAATTAATGCATTTAAGGGGCCATGCTACCAAAAAAAAATTTTTTCTTCTAATAACAAAGTCAGACCAAATATTTTATAATGGTAATCTTAGGCTATGAATGTAGATATATTTCCAGGTTTAAAAAAAAACACTTTCTTGCAGAATCCTTCAATTTTATAAAAAATAAACATATGTATTAAAAATAATATGAATGATCCATGAATGTTAAGCATATTTCTAGGGAAAGGGCATATTTATTTTCTGAAAAATGTTCAAAAATATTTTTTTTTATATTTGAGCTCCACGAAAAGTCGACAAAATACATCAACATTTGGCACCAAAAATTGTTTTCAAATAAAATATCTTTGACCAAATTAGCTTTTCTTTAAAACATTACCAACAAGAGTGTATGAGAAATGTACACACCAAATTGCATGTTTCTAACCTCTATATTAGCTGAGATTTTAAGGTTTCAGATATAAAACAAATGGGAAAAAAAGATTTTGAGATAATTCGATTTTTAACTTTGAAAGCAAATAAAAATAAGTTTAATAACAAAAAAATGTATTCCTACATTGTTTTTTTTAAATTAAGCAACATAATCATTTGCAATTATAATTAATTTGTTAAATGCACCAGCAACATATGTTTCACCTTCTGCTAACTCATGCTGGTGTTCTCGTCTAATTAGCCTTTTTTAAAGGTTTTTCCTTTTTCGCTTTGATACACCCAATGTTCGTCTTCTTGAATCATAGTATTTTTTGTTCAGCATTCGAGTAGCATGTGTGTGATTTACAACACCCCATTCCAGTCCAATTCTGTCTGTTACCATTTTTAGCCCTACAGGACCACAGTTGAAAGATAGAGTGGCAAAGGAAGTTGCCGTCTCTACCGCTGACAGTGAAGCAAATTTTGTTTTAGGGCAGTGCTGCCAAATCAATGAGTTGAAGCTTTCATTGGCATTCTGCATGCCCATTTTTGCACAGCAGAGGAGGAGATTTGTGTCTGTCGGCCTTGTCACAATTGGGTAGATGAGTCTGTCAACTTCTGCCGAAAATGTAGGCCGATGTTTTTGGCGCAACCCTGTAACACCAGGAATTCTCACCCTCTGGACAAAGTCTATGGTTGGGTGCCTTGTCAGTGCTCATCATATGAAAAAAACCCAGCTAACACTCCCAGCTTCATTTTTGTAACATCAGGGGCAGCGAGGATTATTTTTTCAATGTCAGATGTGGTTGATGCAATCTTCTTTTTTTTTATCTCAATGTCATAGCATTTAGAATTTTGGACTTCAGTGAATGCCTTTGCATCACCGTAGCACAATCAGAGATCTTTTTCCAACTGACCTTGAAAAAATAATCCTTGCTGCCACAGTCTCCATTGCATTTGAAGAACAATCTGCATTCTGCTGGCATTGAGGTTTGTGCATTTGTATCCAATTCATAAACTCAGGAGAACCTGGTTTGGACCAACTGCACATATTTTGCAATAATTGCTGATAACCTGAGTATCCAAAACTAGACCACTTTCAATGTCAATGGCAACACCAACTCCACGTTTTTTCCATGTACTGTCATAAGACACAGCGATGATAGGACACCCTGTGTTACTCTTGGCATGGCCTGGGAGGGAACCTATTGCTGCTGCTCTTTATGCAACTACACGAGCTACTTGGCACATTGATTCTTCTGCTGCATCCTTTGCTGCAATGCTAACAGTTTTGGATAGCTTGTAAAATATTTTGTGGTGCATCTGGTTCTTTATGTTCATGGTAGACAGCAATGACTGCAACTTTGCATATCCAATACCATTTTTATTACAACCAATGACTGTCCTATAGTTGATGTCATGCTGTTTGTTCACTTGCGGAGATGTCCAGTCTGACCACTCTAACTCACAATCTGGACAAAGAATCTGTATAAGAACAGCAAGACCATTTCGTTTTTTTGTAATCAACAGTAAATTATTGCTTCTGCAATTTCTACATCCAGCTGTGGAAACAAGAGAATGTAGAAAACTTTGATGGATTAAACTATACTCATCACTGTTCAGGTTCAGTATCCCTTCAGTTAGATTCTTGTACACTGCAAACTTCTGCTCCGCTCTTGAACCACTTTGGGGTACTATAGTTTCAACAGCAGCTGTAGGCTCACTGACTTCAGCATCCACAGTTGAACTGGAATACAGAAAATGACCCATAAATATTAAATATGATGACAAATAAACTCATATTAACAAAGCACACATAGGCATGGCACAAACAGCCCAATTTATTTTCAAAATAAATGACCGTTTGACATTCTCACATGTAACATTCTGCCCTATCTTTCTAAAATTTCACGATGTATTCATAAATTTTCTCAGGCATTCTAACTATTAATGTCTAGTAAAAAATGTGTACTCATAACTCTAGTAATATAACAAACATTAAATTAATACTTACATTGAGTAACTTACTGAATAAGTACGTACATAATCTACACAAAATAATATTTACTAAATAGCGTAGAGCTCTTTTTGAATTAAATATTGAAGCAAGGTACAACGTGGTCGTGAACAATAAACATAATTCAGTAAACTTACCTTGAATTCAAAGATTCTCTTAGTTTCCGAGCGTGAATGCCTCTAGGTTTTTGGTGAGCACGCTTTTTGCCATACGTATAACCTTTCTTTGGCATGTTGATTCCGTTTGCTGTTTCTAAATGATAGTAACACAATGAAGAAATGGAAATGACAGACTGACGATGGTTTGGAAAACCCCTCTTTTGCGCATGCGCGACAATTTTGTTCCCATGGACGATACCTATTTCAACCAATCGGAAAGAGTAAAATAATAAAACCAATGAAATATCACATAAGTCGTTATATTTGAAGTATCGTATTGTTTAGACAAAGCTAGCATTTCCTTTCGAATGAAAAAATCTGAAGAGAATTTTGGATCTCGGTCATTATGATATATAAAATGACCCATTATACTTTTTTAAAAAAGGTCTTGCTATGTGCCAAATATTGTGTTTTATCATCGGTTTTCTGTATCTTTTTAAAGTACGTCAACTTTAAAACAGAGGGTAGGGTGTTTATTATTAATTTTAAAATATTAATAAGCTTGCAAAATAACAAAATTTTATATATAAATGATTCTATTAATGTCGAACTTCATAAAAATTAACAATTTGAAAAATCTATATTTTTCCTCCAAAAAAAGAAATTTCCAAAGCGCATGGCCCCTTAAGAATAAATTGGATGTGCATAGCTTTTAGAGCAAGGTAATGTAAATGAAACTGGTTGTATACAGACTCTGCAGAGGCTTCTAAACCAGTATAAAGACATTAAGTTATGTAAAGTTTTTGACACACACTTCCTGTTTCCTAAAGACCACACAGAGAGATGGAAAGCAGTAACATTAGTTTGAAATGATTTCAGATTGCTGTTTGGAGTTAGTTGGCTTGGTAATGATCAGCTCTTCCTAATCTCCAATATTGGTCAAGATTGTTGAATAATTGCTCTACAGTTGTGGCAGTCTTTTGAAAATGTTAGGAGAGAATAAATGTTTTTGTAAACATTTTAGGAGATTAGCACTTTGTTTCAGTCACAGTGGATAGACATAAACATGTATAAACTGTGAAAACTCAACAAGCTTGTGTTCAGCTGGGAGATTTAAATAATTTACTTTCTCTTTCAATAAAGCCCTGCCACTGCCAACTCCCACTAACAGTCACTGCATATCTTCTATTCTTATGTATTAACTACTGACCTTAAAGTAAAGTATCCCATAGCACTACTGCCGTAGGGGTGTGAGGTGTTAGCGATCTCACATTTCAAAGGCTCGGCTATATGAGGGCGGTAGCCATCTCCTCTCCCTCGCCGCTTTTACTTCCCAGACTGAACCGGTACCCATTTAAGGCTGGGTCGACCCGGGAGCCATTGCGGTCGAAAAAACATTACCGCCTCAACTGTAGAATGAACCCAGGACCACTCAGATGTGAAGCCAGCGCGCTAACCACTGCGCTACGCGGCTCCACTGACCTTAGGATAAGAAAATCATAGAAAAATGCAGTGGCCCTATTCTCTCCTTCCTGATAACGGGTCCTAGAATCTACTTGATGGAAGCAAAGCAGATAGTGAAATAAATTTAAGTTTTATTGTAACATTTTAGTGTTTCGTGACTTCTAACCAATTTAACTCTTACAACCTACTCTTCTCTCTTCCTTTGTATTTCCTTCATCAGTTGTTGACACATAAAAGATTCTTCTGTGTGGAAAAAATCAAAACAGTTGGCCAGACTTACATGTGTGCCTCAGGACTGACAAAACGCACAAATTTCATAGACATGACCCACATTCTGGCCTTGGCTGACTACACGTTTGCCCTGAAGAACCAGCTCCAATACATCAATGAGAACTCCTTCAACAACTTTCTTATGAGAATAGGTGATTTTTTTTTTTATTTCTCTGCATAACATACTACTCAAAATACATTGTACTTTTGCAATTTGTGAATTGTCTAATAACACAACAGACCAATAATCTGATTGTCAGCAAAATATATTGCAAGTATATACTGAGGACCTCCACACCCACATGGTAGAATAGGAGTGACTAACAAGAAGATTGGTACGGTCACATATTGAGATCAAATGGTCTTGCAAACACAATCCTGCACGGAAAAGTGCAAGACAGACGACGAAGAGGCCATCCCAAAAAGAAGTGGGAGGACAACATAAAAGAATGGACCAATCTCCGACCAGAAGAGGCACAGGCAGCAGCCACTGACAGAGAAGGGTGGCGAGGAGTTGTGAGGATGTCTTCATGTGTGCCCCAACGACATCACCAGTTACGAGATGACCTGATCTGACCTGAACAAGAAGAAGTATTTTTTCAAGTCCTCTCTTATCTATAAAATGTAGTACAGTTAATATGACTATGCATAATGTCTTGCAGTATCACACAGTTTTGATCAATCGTTTCATATGCAAAAATGTGTGAACAAAAGAAAGGAAATGAGAATAAATAACAAGCCAAGAGACCCCATAAAGATTATTGGTCTGATAATTGAAGAAGTGCGCCATTTTTCCTATCTGGAAAGTAACAGTGGCCAGAAGCATGGAAGAAATCAATTTATATTCCCCTCCCCAAAAAAGGCAACCAGAAGCTGTGCACGAACTACCGAACTATCGCACTGATCAGCCATGCTAGCAAGATACTCCTGCGAATCCTATTAAGAAGGATAGAGAAAAGGTTTGAATCTGAAATTCACGTAGCCCAGGCAGGTTTTAGGAAAGACAGAGGGACCTGGGACCACATATTCAATATAAGGAATATCTATGAAAAATGTAGAGAGTTTAATGTAGACCTGTACACATGTTTCATTGATTACACTAAGGCCTTCGACACTGTAAAACATCAAAATCTGTGGAGAATCATGAAGGAAATGGGGTTTCCTTTGCATATAGTCCATCTCATTGAAACATTATACCAAGATCAACAAGCCGCTGTCCGAGTATCTGGGCAAACATCAGATTGGTTTGCAGTACAAAAGGGAGTCTGACAGGGATGTATACTCTCACCTTATCTGTACAACATATATGCGGAATGTATAATGAGAAATGTGCGAGAGGATGAGAACATTGAAAGTTTCGACCCATTTACGATTGGGAGGTACGAGATTCCAGAGTTACGATATGCAGATGACACAGTGATACTATCAAGAAGTGCGGAAGGGCTAGAGCAGCTACTTTCAGCCGTTAATGGACATAGTAAAGATCAAAATCTGTTCATAAACATAAACAAAACAAAGAAAATGACCACCGATAAAACACAATGTCAGCATAAATTTACAGTGGGTGGTGAGGAAATAGATCAGGTTACACATTTTGAATATCTGGGCTCCAGAATTGACAAAAATGGTGACTGCTCGAAAGAAATCAGAAGAAGACTAGCTATGGCAATGCAGAGACTGAACAGCCTGAAGAAATTATGGCAGGGCACCAACAAAACGATAAAAGTAAAAGTCTTGAGAGTCTGTGTTTTTCCTGTGGCAGCTTATGGCTGTGAAGCATGGACGATTACTAAAACTTCTAGACAAAGAATCGAATCCTTCGAGTCAAAATGTTACAGAAAGATCCTCAGAATACCCTGGACAGAGAAAAGAACAAATGTAGACATTCGGCAAGAGTTGAGCATAGAGGAGAACTGGTTTATCAATTCCATTTTGGCTAGAAAATGCAAATACTTTGGTCACATCAAGAGACACAACGGTCTTGAGTGGACGGTGATGGAAGGTATGGTGCCAGGCAAAAAAAGAAGGGGTAGACCAAGAAGACGATGGCACCAAGATATCCAGGAGTGCCTGAGTATGACAGTGGCGGAAGCTGGAGTTTTGGCAAGGGAACGAGTTTCTTTCAGACAGACTGTGATGGGAGCGACGTTCTACAAAGGACATGCTACATGAGAAGGGAAGTAACATTAGTAAAGACATAGGAAAATAAATTAACAAAACCAAAATATTAACACTAAGATCAACAAGGCCAGGATTGCTTTCAACTCTCATCGCACAATATAGAACATGGCAGCATTCTCCATGGATAATAATAATAGTCTATTTGCTATAACAGTATAACCAGACATTAACTGGATTAGAACTCACAGGTAAAGATAAGTGGGAAGATCAAGAAACACCTTGAGGAGGAATTCAGTTCAAACAGGGTTTTGTGGGTGGATCAAGAAGGCAGCACAGAATAGGAGCATATGGAGAGCTACTGTTGCCACTATGTTTCAAGGAGAACTTGACGTATAAATGATGATGATGATCTTTTGTAAAAAAGAAAATTTTAAATGCACCAATGGAAGTTCATCATTACAAAGAAGAATCCCCTCATGACCAGGAAGCTAGAAAACCACCACACTTAATATTGATAACTATGACAGCATCAGATTATCAATCGAAAGTAAGTCAGTAAGTAGGCCACAAATTTATATGGGACAGCTGAAAAATGTAGATGGTAGTTTCCAAAGGTGTAATAAGGTGGCAACAGCATCCAGCTTTGTGATTACTTTTGCTGGCAGATATTAGGTGTCAGATGGATGTGTGCAGCTCAGATACAAAATAGCATCTGTGGTCACAGAGTGGACAATGAAAGAACAGCATGCTGTTGTGCATTTGTTTTGGACAAAAGGACCTTCTGCAAAGGATATTCATAAGGAAATGCTTCATGTTTGCGTGAGAAATATTTGTAGCGTAAATCTATGCATAACTGGGTCAATAAATTGTTTCAAGTACGATCAAAAATTGCTGATGAAGCCCAACTTGGTTGTCTTATTCAGATTGTAACAGAAGCACCTGTACGCAAATGAGGGAGATGATTCAAGCTAATAGGCGAGTAATGGCAGTTTAGTAACTGCAATAGGGTGTTGATGGTTTAGCCGTTAGCATAATGCATGATTGATTGAATTTCAAAAAAATTTACTTTCTGTGGGTACCCAAACAACTGACTAATGAACGTTTTTTGTTCAAACACAAAATAAGCTGTATGGGCTTGTCCTTGCAGCATTTCTGACAGCAAGCAGATGAAGAAGACATGTTGAACAGGATTATTGCTGGAGGGGAATCATGGGTGCATCACTACCAGCTCAACTCAAAGCATTCTTCAATGCAACAGAATCACCTTTTTTCACCTTCTGATAAGAAATTCAAGGTTACACTATCAGCAGGGAAGGTTATGCTTACAGTGTTTTGAGATTCTCACAGAATGCTGAAAAACAAAAGTCCAGAAGAAAGGTGTTTATGTGAATTGCTGTATCAAACTGTGAACGTGTTGATGCATCAGGATGCAGTTTGAAGAAAATGTCTAGGCCTGCTGAGTAGAGAAGTACTGCTCCATTTTGACAATGCCAGACTTGATTAACCATGGTGAAAATTGACCAACTATGGTAGCAACTTTTTTAACATCCACCTTACAGCTCTAAGTGGTTCCACCTGATTGGTGCACTAAAAACCCACCTTTACGAGAGATGTTGCGACGAAGAAGTTGAACGTGAAGTGTAAATGTGACTTAGAATGCACACAATAAACTTCTATGCTGCAGGTTTTAATGCGCTGATAAAGCCATGAAATACACGTATCAATGTTGGGGGACATTATGTTGAGAAATAAGGAACAATGAAAGTGCAATAATAAATGGTTTTAAAGTTTTTATCTCATTTAGTGTTTTTTAATAGCCATTTGTGACAATTACTGGCTTGCTCTCATATTTTGTTGCTCTCTCTTGATAGAGCCACCACTGCTATTGGTCTGCCAACAGGAAGGCTGTACCAAAGTCTTTATGTGCTCTTGCATTGGTGATTTTTGTTGTGCTTTATTTTACATGATGGGGTTGGCAACCTCATGCTTAGTCACCTTTGACAACATGTAAAGTGTGATGCAGTGATCCTATTCTTTACTCCACAGTAACCCAGTAAGAGGTCATGGGATGAGCACAGTCAAGCAACAAGTTATACTCAGAGCTAATATGCTGTTCATAGTAAAACTGATATTGTGCTTTCATCTCAGAAATCAATTTGATGCTAACAATGATTCAGAAATAATTGAAGCAGTCTCGTCTCTCATCTTTTCCATAACCTAGCTGGTCTGTTTCTACCAGCAGTACGGAGTGATGTATTAATGTTAGATGTATCTGTGAGCACGAAGACCAGGATCAGGTGCAACATAGACCAAGACCCCCCCAGCCTCACATCCACACCATGCACCTAGAAATACGCTGTATTAAAGCAGCCTGGTCAATGAGATGGGGATTGACGCTGTAATTCCTATAGTACTGAACCTACTGAGAAGCCTTGCATTGCACTACATCAAAGAGGACCTAGTTCCACTTTCTTCAATATTCTCCACGATGAAAGAAGAGCCACTACAAAGTTGCTTGCAAATCAAATTAATCAAAGGTGAAGTGCCTAATAGAAGCAGCTTCAAAAATAAACAAACAAACAAAGAAACTCTAACAACTGTTTGAATGTGAGTTTTTGTTTCAGGTTTGAATATTGGACCTGTAGTTGCAGGAGTGATTGGTGTCAAGAAGCCACACTATGACATCTGGGGCAACACAGTCAATGTGGCTAGCAGAATGGACAGCACCGGAGTACCAAATAAAATACAGGTTTTATTGATTTATTTGCAAATTAGTCACGTGGCAAGTTGTTTTAGTACTTACTTGCTTCAGACACTGTGATCTCCCTGTCCAGGGAAGGCAGAGAGAGGTACAATGATAAAAAGAAGCTTGAAGAAGACTAATTGGAGATTATTCAAGAAATTTATTTGATAATATCATCCGCGCCAGTGTATAAATACTAAATTACGAGATGACTAGAACTATTGTGAATGCAGCATCAGAAAGCATCCAAAAGAGGCACTAGAAAGTCAAACAAACCATTCTATAGCGATAAAATGCAAGCTGCCATATTTGAAAGAAAAGATGCAAGAGCAGCTCTTGAGATGACACCAGCACAAGAAGCAAAGATCCTCTACAGCAAATCATACGTTAAGATCAAACTCAAGATAAGAAGGCAAAAAATTGTAAATGAGCAGCAAAACTTGATCTAAAGCACGATAGGAAGATAACCTGGGCATTGATTTAACAATTTGTCTGGAAACAGAACGAGAACAAATACTAAGTGATAAACAAAAGAACTAGAATAACTAAAGACCAGAAAAAAGCAGAGCATTTCAACTGGTACTTAGCAGGAAAACTTTCTGAGTTGGAAAAGGAACGTCTAGAACACTTAAAACATCAAGACCACTAGTGTCTCCATATTTGAAGCTGACTTTAGTATGCACAAATTTCAGCAAGGTCTGAAGAATTTAAAACCTAGAAAGTCTCCTGGATCAGATATGATCCATTATGAAATGCTAACTCACCTGGGCCCATTGGGGAAAGAAACAGTCCTGAAGTTAATCAACATGACTTGGAGAAATGGACAACTGCCCAAAGACTGAAAGAATGCAGGCTGGAAGAGTACCTCCGTTTTCCTAGTGTTGATCTTCAGACCAAAGTTACTGCATGCCTCTGAAGACGACTCCATCATGGTGAACTGCATATCTTGATCTGAGCAAGTGTTAAGGCTGCAATCATCAGCGAACAGGAGATCCAAGATCATGACTTCACACACCTTGTTGCAGGATTTCAGGCACTCAAGGATGAACAACTGACTTTGTGTCCTTTACCTGATATGCATGCCAGTACAACATAAATGAGTATTGCATCAAAGACCATGCCAAAGACTGACGGTGACAACACAAAATCCATTTTGATACCTGGTACTGACTGGGAAGGCTACAGACAATTCTCCTTCATGTTGTACACGAGCCATCATGAAACTGATTGACAACTGCAATGAATCTGCTAGGGCAGCCAAACTTCACCCATCCCTTTGAGTCCATCGCTATTGACAATGTCAAAGGCTTTGGTCAGATCAACAAAAACTATGTATAGGTCACAATTCTGTTCTTGACATTTTTCATGCAGTTGACATGCTGCATATATCATGTTAACCGCCCCCATGACCTGCACGAAATCCACCCTGACTCTCTGCGAGTAAACCCTGCTCAAGCTGACCAGTTAGTTGGTTGAGCAGGACTTGGGCCAGAATTTTGCTTGCGATGGACAGCAGGGAAATACCTCTGTAAATGTACAGGTATACAATTGTGGCATCTTTCATCTCCTGTCAAACTTTCTCGGTTTCCACAATACAAAGACAGAATGTAGTCAGTTCCTGAAAAAAGCACAGGACCTTTTTCTTGGTAAATCTCTGCCGGGATGGAATCAGACTCAAGTCTTGCCTCTGGATATTGAGCTGATAGCATTTCTGATCTCTGCCTGGGTTTGCTCGAGGTCCCAAACTGGTTAATAGTACCCTGTGGCATATCATCTATGGCCTGTGTGCTGACGATGGACTGACAATTGAGGATGGTGTCAAAATGGTCCGCCTAGTGCTCCAAAATCTTAAGTCTTTTCTGTCAATAGCGCTGTGCCATCAGCACTAAGAACAGGAGATGAGTGATTGGATGGAAGTCATAGACAGCCTTCAGGGCACAATAAAACCACCTCGAGTCAATGACATATGCCATGCCTTTAAACCTCCCCGCCTTATTATGAAGTCAGGCATCCTGCATGGACTTGAGCCTGCATTGCACAACCATACAAATGTTGTTGAAAGCAGTCTTTTTGGATGATGTGGAGGGGTTGCTTTGGAACAATCTGAACAGGTGGTGCTTTTCTCCTAGCAGAATCTTGATATCTGCATCATTTTCATCGACCCACTCATTTTTGCTTTGAGTCAAATTACCCAAGCATTCATTTGCAGAGAGGTGGATTGTATTCTTGAGACAGGCCCATCTATCTTCCACAGGGCTTAGTGGAGGTTGCTCTCTCATCAGACGACTGTTAAATTCCCAAGGCAAAGGTCTGTGTGCTTGTTACATTTTGTAGCTTGGAGTTGTTTAACCGATTCACTGGCTTCTGTCCTTGATGAAGATGCATAAGTTTCACATAAATGTTGACCTTGGAAACAATAAGCTTGTGATACGTCCAACACTTAGCGTCACACATGGCCTTTATCACACACACTTCCAATCTATCCCTCTGTCGAGTGATAACATAGTCGATGAGATGCCATTGCTTAGATCAAGGGTGACTGAAATGATTGACAGGCTGGAATTAGACCCTCGAAAATCTGGGGCTATGCTCTTGGTGGCTTGACTGTCTCGCATCCAGTGTTCGATAAAGGAATTGACGGAAAAGCACCACCAGGAGTGGGGCCTGCGGATAAATTTGACTCAACACGCCAACACTGTAAAATGACTGACAGACTGAGAGCACTCTCGTTGGGTCTAATAGGGAACGTGTACTGGTATTAGACCCACGGAAGACAGGTCAGTTGTACCCTCCTAATGAAAGAGTGCCTGCTACGGTAACCCTGCTTAACCCTACAGAAATCGCTGGTTCCAGACACTTGGTCATTGACTGACTAAAAAGCCCTCTATTGATTCATTGGGCCTAATAGTGAACGGGTGCTGGTATTAGACCCTCGAAAGACAGGTCAGTTTTACCCTACTAATTACAGGGCGTTGCTACAGTAGTCCTGCTCAACTCGAGAGGAATCGCAAATCGCAGACATTTGGTCCACGTGCTAGGCTGATAAGCCAACGGCTCAAGGCTACCATAGGAGGGATTACGGCCGAACGCCTCTAAGCCGGAATCCCGCCCTAAATCTCAGCACCACTGCGATGGGAGGCTACGATAGGGTTGGGACCTGGGGCTCATGTCCCAGCCCGACCCGGTCGAGCCGCAGAAAGAGGTCTCTGCCGTCTGCCGATCAAAGCGGGCGGGAAGCTGCCCGATATTCACCCCATACGGCGATGAGGTGTGAAACCACTAGTAGAAGACTTAGTTCTCGGTCGGGGTGTCGTAAGCAGTAGAGCAGCCACCTTACTGCGAACTGTTGAGACGCAACCCCTTGATCATGAGATATGTCCGCACACCAGGCGAACAATATCTCCGTGCCATTACCAGGCTTGTCCCCTGGTTAAATGCACTCCTTCAAGAAGAATCGCAGGTCGCTGACATTTGGTCCACGTGCTTGGCTGATAAGCCAATGGTGCGAAGCTACCACCTGAGGGACTATGGCCGAACGCCTCTAAGCCAGAATCCCGCCCTAAATCTCAGCACCGCTGTGATGGGAGGCCATGATATGGTTGGGACCTGGGGCTCGCGTCTCAGCCCGGCCCGGTCGAGCTGCAGAAATGCATCTGGCCAAATGCATTCCTGCCTCGCTCTTTACCTCTGTCTGCTATCAGCCATCCCAATGGACGCAGAAGAGATGCAGTCCAGCGGACATTGCACTTCTGCTCTATTGTGACAACGTCCCAGGTGGCGGGGAATGCTAGACGTGCCATCACTGCAGATGAGCCGAGAAAATAAAGGGAGCAAAGAGATACCTCACTCACATGCATATGCTACGTTTCTGGCAGGACGTGACGATCCTGAGACACAGTTACACTGGACTGCCTCTCTTCCGGGATAGTACAAACTAGTACATAGTCCATCATATCATTGCCAAACCCTATAGACACGAGTGGGGAAGACTCGTTAGTCCTGCAAGACAACTTCCCTAAGAGAGACAACTCTGACCAAAAATAACTGCTGCCTTGCAGATAGGCTGGGGACAGCCAAAGGCTAAGGAGAGCATCCCTACAGAAACACCTGTTGAAATCGGATGCACTGAGCCACAGACGTAACAAAATAAAACAGTGCAACGTAAATATCGCTGTAAACAGCGTACGATGAAGAAGAAGATCAAGGGTGCATCCACTGTTATTTTTTTTTGGGTGAGGAGATGAAACAGGGTATTTGTGATGGAAAAGTCATGAAAGGCTCAGAGGCTCCGGAATAGGGGGCTGTCACTGTTGCACTTTTCTATGCCGTGTGCCCCAACTACTAACCCCCAAGAATGAAGGTCAGATCCGACTCTAGCATTTAAATCTTCTAGAATTACAAGTTTGTTGGACTGAGGGATGCACAGAATGAGAGTGTGGAGACTCTCATAGAATGATTCCTTTGACACCTCAAGGTTGTTCACTACATTGCATTGATCAACGTAGCACAACGACCCCAACCCAGTGAGAGCCAAAGAGACATTAGCCTATCATTGACACCTTTGAGGATCACAGCAACTCTTTGAAACAAACGGGATTGGACGGCAAATCCAACATCAGGCTCACATCTTTCAGTGCTGGTACGCCAATCTAGAATAAATGTGTAACCACCCCAGCATCTGTAAGCTGGCCTTTGTCGGGTAATCTGGTCTCACTTAGGGCAGCCAAGTCAACCTGGTAGCAAGCCAGCTCTCTGGCTATGAGTGCTGTCCTTCATGCCGGCCTGTTGACCCTGTCATTGCCCAACAGGGTGCATAGGTTCCAGGAACTGAAGATAAAACTCTTCATTTTCTAACAGATATTCATTCGATGATGTAACTATTGCTTTAATTGACACAAGTGTAAAAGATTTGCATTTTAATCCCACTCTCTCATCCCCTTCTACGTTAGTTCAGTGGCATGACGTAGTCCAGATGACTGGAGGTAGACAGGGGACACAGATATTTCATTTCCAGTAAACTGGTGACCCACAAGACAGCAGGCATTAGACCTTCGACAGGATCACTCATACATAGTATAATAAAACATCATACAATCACACAAATACAAGGCATGTTGAAATGAAACTGGACCCAGTGGCTTTATTACAAACATATGAACGTTACATCATCTGGTGTGACAAAATAAATATAGTAATTGTTGTGAAGCAAATATGCCACAGGGTTAGTTAGAAAAAGTCAGCATAGGCATTCAGACACGCATCTCACTACTGGGGTAGACGGCAAATGCCGTCCGAAAAAATTACATTTGTTGCTCTTTGAACCACTTCATCACCGAGGCCACAACGTCTGCATTGTAGTCGAATCTTTGCTCTTCAGAAATCTTTTTAAGGGTCCGAACAAATGGAAGTTACAAGGGAACATATCGGGGATATAGGGTGGGTGTGGCAGTACCTCCCACATTTTCTGTGCTATCGCTTTCTAGACAATGTTCGCAACATGTGGACACGCATTGTCGTGCAACAGAATCACACCATGTGAAAGCATGCCGGGTCGTATATTCTTGATTGCTGTATGCAGCTTGTCTAGTGTGTCATTGTAGCGGACGGCATTGACGTTCACACCAAGCTCTTTAAAGTCTACCAACAAAATTCCCTCATGGTCAAAAAACGCAATCAGCATAACCTTACCAGCCGAAATGTGTGACTTTCAATTTTTTTGGTTTCGGTGATCCAGAATATTGCATGCTAGCAGTTTTGCTGCTTAACTCAAAGTGGTGACACCATGATTCATCACCTGTTACTATGCACACAAAAAAATAATCACCCTGCTTTTCGTATTGCTGCAAGTGTTTCAAACTCCATCCCATGCGTTCTTCCTTATGGTGGTTGGTCAGTAACCAAAGTGCCCATTGTGAACACACCTTCCGATACTTCAGTTTCTTGCTAACCACCATTTGAACTGTCCCTAGCGACACAGGGAATTTCTCTGCTAGCAAATGTAAGCTCCTGCGACGGCCCACCTGAATTACTGCATCAATTTTGGCAATGCATCTTCTGGCGCAATAATATACGCCTGACCTGATCTCTGAATATGTTTCGTTAACTCACGTCCTTTAAATATCATTGCCCAGTTCTTTACTGTTGTCTTTGACACACTTTTGTCACAATACACTGCCTGCATTCTGCGATGAATATCAACTGGTCGACATCCTTCAGCTGTTAGAAACCTAATCGCCGATCAACTCTGGACAGATTCCGTATCACACCCACCATGTTTTCAATGGTTTGCTGAGGTAACTATGAGTCGGAGGATAATGAAATTTTGCAAACTTTATGTTTGGTATGTGCTGTTTACACCAGAAGTGACATCATCATGTGCATCGAACATATGTTCACTTGGTGCAGTTAGGTCAGGTTTCATTTGAACACGCCTCGTCCAAAACCAAGCCATGAGAGTTATAACAGGAGGCATGAAGTCAACGCCAATTGTAGAACTTGAAAAGATTACAAAACTGCAATCCATGACCGATAGAATAGACTGCAGAGCCCAGCTGCAATCAGAGAAACTCAGAAGACTGACTGACCATCCAATGCACCAGAGACTAAATTATTTCGGAAATGGGAAACTAAAGCGAAGAATCTTTGCAGAAATAGCCAAAGCAAAGATGCATGAAAACCCTATGAACGCACTAACACCAAAGCCCATCCCTGCTGTACGAAAACCTACCTGGAGGCAGCATATATTTCCAGAGGTGGTAGAAAATATACCAGGTATTGGAAAAAAAAAACTGCCAGTCTGAAAAAGAAAGAAGAGATACTACCCTGAGTTACATAACGGAAAACGATCCAAGCATGGACTGGATCCATGCATTCCACGACGGTTCCGTAACAAATACAACACAGAACGGAGGGGCAGGAGCATTTCTGAACCTACCAAATGGCAGAAAAATAACACTGTCATTCGCTACTGGAAAATACACAAGCAATTTCAGAGCGGAGGCAGAGGCACTGAAGGTGGCTGTGGAAGAAATGGTGACAGGTAAAAGGAATGAAAGCCACATAGTCCTGCTTACAGATGCTCTGGCCGTAGTCACAGCACTAAAAAGCCAGAAAAATACTGAGCTTAATGATTTAAGAGCATTACTCTGTCAACTATGCCAGCAGTCCGCACCAAAAAGGGTTGTGGTGCAGTGGGTTCCATCTCACTGCAACATCCAAGGCAACGAGGAGGCAGACAGACTGGCAAAAGAAGGTGCAAAACTACCACAACCAGATACTAGTATGACATACGAAGAGTCAAAACGGCTTATTAGAGCTAGATACATGAGCAAATGGGAAACCGAACATACTGGCTACACCAAAAACGATGCATATTACCAGTTGAACAGAAGAGAGCAGGTCGTGGTCTTCAGACTTCGCACTGGCCACAATAGACTGAGGTACCAGTTATTCAACAAATTGAAGATAGGTGGCACCGACGAATGCCCGTGTGGTACCATGAAAATGACCGCTGAGCATTTGCTGCAAAACTGCCCGACATACGAGGATCAGAGAGAGCAGATGTGGCCATCACCAGTGGCAACACTAGACAAGCTCTATGGCAGTGTCGACAGCCGCAGGATGACCGCTGTTTTTTTCGAAAAAATAATGGTTACTGTCTGACTGCTAACGAAGAAGAAGAAGAACACGCCTCGTATGATATAATGAAATATCAAAAGAACAACACAATTATACATGCTCACGCTGCCTAAGACGGATGTGTCGGACCAAAAGGTACAAACATCTCAGTCAAGCTGTAAACTAGCGACACAACACATTCCGTTCTCCAGACTATATCCTGTTACTTGCAAAGCCCTGTACAGGACTTGGTAGTGAGAGATTGAGAATGAACGCAGAAGAAGAAGAAGAAGAAGAACATGCTCACAGATCATGTAGTACTCTAAATAGTTCCATAAGCTAGTCTTACTATATTAAAGAGTTCACTAGGAAAGGTTTTAATTTTGATGTTGACATTTAAAAAGATACATAATATCAATTAGTTTAATGTAACACAGATCATATCAGTCTGGTTAATATATGACATATCATATCAGTCTAGTTAATATATATCATATCAGTCTAGTTGGCTTGGCTTAGCTTCGTTCGTTCTCAATCTCCTGCTACCAAACCCTCAAAGGGCCTGAGTAGCAGAATGTAGTCCAGAGAATGGAATGCGTTGTGTCATAGTTTACAGCTTGACTGCGATATTTGCACCTTTCGGTCCAACACATCCAACTTCAGCAAGCATTTTTTTAGTACCAGGTTAGCATTCCCTCTTTGATCCCTTCTTCTTAGCCAGTCTGCCCTACTGCAGTCTGTTATCCAGGATCACCGCATGGAGGTGTAGAAGGGTCTTGGCAGCTCTGGTTCGCTGGCCCTGACGCTAGCAGTCAGCTATGGGTCGCTGACCACTGCAGCTCATGCGCTGCTCAGCATCTTGATCCCAGTCTAGTTAATATATGAAATGATAAGTCTAGTTAATATATGACACATCATTTCAGTCTGGTTAATATATGACATATCATATTAGTCTGGTTAATATATGACATATCATGTCAGTCTAGTTAATACATGACAAGTTCATATCAGTATGGTTAATATGTGAAATATCCAATCAGTCTGACTAATACCGGACAGGTTATATTAATCTGGTTAATACACGACAGTTCATATCAGTATGGCTAATACCGGACAAGTCTTTGTGGGTAATACATGACAGATCCAATCAGTATAGTTAATATATGATAGATCATGTCGGTCAGAATTGTTCTGGCCACATAATAAATGACCATATTTTAGAAAACAATTAACAGACTTCGGTTGATTGATGGAGTAAGTACCAAACTATTTAATCATTCTGTCAACTACACATGAATCACTCATACTGTATTGTAGATTATTTCTTAGGGCAGCCCCATATGTTTTACTAACTGGCAATTTGTTTTTGGCAGGTGACAATGGATTTATACCGGATCCTGGATAGTTATGGTTACTCTCTAACTATGAGAGGGTTGGTAAGAGTCAAGGGCAAAGGAGATATGCAGACATTCTTTCTGGATTCTATGCCACCTGACTCATCTTTAGAAGGCATGCTGACACATGACTGACCATTGTTGTGCCTGGCCGTCAAAATATTCAAGCATGAACAGTGATTTATGTTAGTTAATGTGACAGAATAGTTTAGTGGCAGATATGTGATTGGGGTTAATATGATGAAATATGTTGAAGATGGTCTGTTTGGTTTATGTGGGTGGGGCAGAATAGTTTTCCAAGAGGAAGATAGTCAGAAGCATTGTATGTACAACATACTTCACTTAAAATGAAACTGCATCTCCATTTCATTTCATTCTAACACTTGTAGGTAATAAAACAAGTAACGGCAGTCTCATAGTAGACACGGCCATCAGGGATAAAGTGTGAGAGACTTCATTAACATGATCTTAACTTTTTGTGAATGGAATAATCAATTCCCTTCCTCACTGCCAGCCGTTCCTAATTGAAAGCCAAGTTCATATTTACAATATCATACAAGATCTCTGTTTTGTGTGAATTGGGATGACAAAGTCCTTTCCTAGCTGCCTACCTTCTTCCCTAATTGAAAGACAGCTACACACTTGCAGCTGGGTAGACACTGGAGCATGCTAAGACCAGAGAATGTACAAGTAGATGACACAGTGCTAGAGAATGAATGTACAGGATGTTTTTAAATAATGTAAATATCGTGTATTATTGGTTGTTTTAATGCAGCAGTATAGTTTTTAACTACATTACGAATATGCAAGCTGAGCCAAGTATAGTATTGTTTTAACAGATGTAATGTTAGTACAAATTTGAAACAAAGGTGTTTAATTTGAAAACAGTTAACATTAATTAATGATATAAGATAATTACCCACTAGTAGTTTATACATTTTGGTTTGATTTATTAATAATTGCAGGAAAAAACAATGGACTTCAAATAGTCAGGAGAGTTTATATATTTATTAATTCTTGCCTAATGTTAAGTATTGTCAATTCAGCATTTTCACAAAGGTGTGTGTTTAAAAGAAGTCTCTGTAGTTAGATTCTAAAGAGTTCATTTTTCATATAAGAAGACAGATATCAAATGCAGAAAAAGCTCAGATTAATATCAGACATTTAGAAAATGCTTCTTGCAATGATTAAGTCATAATGGTCTTTCTCTTGGTGGTTTTCAAATATGTTTGGGTCAAAGGGCACAAGCCCACAGGCTGATGGATCAATAACCAACCAATCTAAATATGTGTTTAATTAATCTTGAAATTATTCTTGTTGATTATTCAAATGGCAAAACTGTGAAAGATGTGGAAACATATTTAAGGATAAACCATAAGTCTATGTTGGATAAGTTGCATAAGTTTAATTACATCTGCTAGTGCTGGATCGTCGGAGTAGAAAACACACTTTTTTGTTTGGGGAATATTTTCTTTACTGCAATACCAAAACATAGTTACTGTCATGCTTATCTGAAAAACACAAATGCTTTTGTACTTTCTATTTGATACATGGTTCCTCTTATACATGCTGAAAATTTTCTGTAACACTTTTGCTGGATGCCCTTAATCTGAAAACACAAATCCATTATTCTAATTGTCAGTACATAAATTGTGTGTGTTTATTTTATATGTATTCTACATACATAATGGATGCGATTTCCCTGCCGCTACTTTATTTTTCATGATGTCATGTCGTTTGACTATGGTTGCTGCTTTGAGATCCTGTAACATTTTTATTTGGTGGTCTATTGATATGATTTGTTTGTGTGTAGAGAAATAAATGAATAAAGAATGTGTTGGTGGTATTGTTTTTGTTGTGTGTGTGTTAGTTTCTGAGATAAAAAAAAATTCAGGTGATAGTGTTGAAAAGCAGCACACTTAAACTCTCCCACTTTCAGCGTCCGTCGGTTGAAAAAAGAAAATGTTTTCAATTGCCAACATTGGCTATTTCTGTCACTTTGACTATAAATATGATTATTGTATCTAAATAAACAATCTAAACAGATCTACCTAAAAAAATATGTTGCAGAAACTTGACTCCCCCATTCTCAACAATCGGTGAACCTTCAAATCAAAGCACAAAACATAAGAAATCATTTCCGAACACCTAAAACTAATTCCACGATCTATACTGCTGGCACCTAATTGTACATTACTGAAGTCGGAACTCTCTACAATTAAAGAGCAGTATTGCTCAGACTATTACCACGTAGCTGTGTGTTTTTTAAGTTTGATTAAACGATAAGCAACGTAAATTGCAAAGACTTGACGTGCACGCCTCAATTATCATGATGTCAGTCGGACAGACTATACGTGCGTGTCATAAAGGTTATAGCACAAATGATTGTACACTTATGTTGGACACCTGGTTTTTATTATTCTGATCATGGATTATTTTATATGTTGTCTGACAATTGGGTTACTGTTCTTTTAGTGCTGGATATACATTTCAACTTAAATTTATGATTAAAGATTGGTTACTTAAACTTCTTCTGCTGAAAATATAGTTCATATTGTGCTGAATGAATTTTAAACAATAATTCTTGAAGCATAATTCATTTTATACTTATTTCAAATAACAGTCTTTAAAATGCATGGACTGAAAACAGCATGCAGATCTATGGATATTTGAGTGTGGTATCTAGTTGACAGAAGGCACACAGAATTGGTTGGTGCTCATTAGTTTTCATACTTATTGGAATGTGAATAATCAAAATCTCCAACATCATCTTGCTCAGTGAAACATTTCATCACAGAGAAATCATTTCCACAAATTGTGAAAACTGCCTGCTGGTACTTTACCCCAGCTTGCACTTACAATCTCAGTCATCATACATATCTGACAAAATCATTTAATAAAGCTCAAAGCATGTACATACAGTCAAATATATTTGACATTTGCTCATATCAGTCATACTCAGTCAGTTAATTGACATAAACAACGTAACCAACATACATTAATAAAGAATAGATTTTTGTTGGTAAGCTTATTGTTTCATTAATCATTACCATCATCCTTCCTTTCTCACGCTGCATAGGAGCATGGGACCACCACAGCTGTCAGCCTCCTTGCAGTAGCATGTGACCACAAGAACTGTTGACATCCTTACAGAGACATTGGCTCAATCTTTGATAATTGATATTCTTTTGATGTGCTGATTCATGGAGAACTTTATCTGACATGATTAGGTTGTCCCCAGCCTTATCAACAATCAGCCCTCTTTTATTGCCTTTGACCACAGAAAGACATGCAGTGTGAGTGGACCTGTTCTTGGCTCCCCGATATGCACTCATATCACAATCATAGATCATATGTCAAGTAATTTGACATGTAATGTATATTTGCCAGTTGGTTACTGTTCAATCCTAGCATAACTAATGGTAACCACTTTCTGAAATGAATGTATTATTAAAGAATGGTTACTTGTTGCTTGTAATAAAAATAGCCACTGGTATGTGTGTGTCTGTGTACATATTCTATTTCTGGATGTCATGTATGCATATTAACCTAAATATGTTATCCATTTTGTGTAAGCATGTAATAAATTACTTTTCAGAATCATTTCAGAATAATATGTGCTTGTTGATCGTAATGCATGAGTTCTTTATTATTATTAGTGAAACTGTTTGATGTATGTTGTTATCAAGTGCAAGGTCTTTTGTTTTCTCCACATGGTCCTCTAATGGCTTGATTGGATTAGACTTTACTTCAATGATCTATTGCAGTTGATCATCAGTGTGTTCTGTTGTGCTGTCCTATAGCACTGAGTCTAATAGTCCTATTTAATATATAATTATGCTGTATCTGATTAGCAGTGATTACAGAGCTTGCTTCTAACAGCAAAAGCATTGGATTTATTCCCTTGTCTTAACAGTCTACCCAGCTGTAAATGGATACCTGTTGAATTGTTAGAAGAGACAAGGCAGCAAGGAAGGGAACTGGCTAACTCACATAAAAAATCTGAAACATTGTAAGATTAAGTCTAACAGTTGATCCCCTATCCTATGGCAGTGTCTGTAACAAGGTCACATTATTTTGTTTATGTTGTTGTGTTTGTTATTGTATTGTGCATATAATTGTAATGTGCTTGTTACCTCAATGTTGTTTGCTGTTGTCTTCTTCACTGATCATTTACCATTTTTACATGTTTGATAATTGTGCTGTTCTATTAATGTATTGTAACGTAATTTAACCTCTTTATACTGGTTTAGAAGACTGCTGAGTATGTATACAACCAGTTTTATTTACTCCACGTGACCTAAAAATAACTAGGTGCATTCAATCTATTCTTGAACAAATTAACTGACCCTGCCTCCACTATTTCCTGTAGCAGTGCATTTCAAGCATTTATCACTCGGATTAAAAAAATATTTTCTAGTATCTAGTCTGGATCTTTCTTTATTTAATTTGTAGCTGTGCCCCCATGTTCTTTGAGTCGACTGTACTTTGAAAAAAAATCTTGTCTAATTTCTCCTTTCACTTGATTATCTTATAAACCTGTATTAAATGCCCTCAAAATCTTCTCTATTCTAGACACTGCTGGACCGTTTGTTAGTCTTTCCTCACAACTATAATTCCGGAATCCCACAATCAGTTTTGTCACTCTTCTTTGCATCCTTTCAAGCATGTTTATATCTCCTCTGAAATATGGACTCCACACCTGAAAACAATACTCCAATCTAGGTTTAACTAATGTCTTATACAGTTTAACTATCACTTCCATGCTCCTATGTTTAATATTTCTTTGTATAATACCTAAAATTACTTTTGCCTTTTTAACTGCTACCCAGACTTGCTCACTCACCTTGCCTGTATGAATTATTGTATCCCCTAGGCCCTTTCTCCATTTCTATCATTCTAAATATTGTTCTCTTCCATCCTGTAATTATACTCCATATTAGTCATATGGATGACCGTACATTTATCTACATTAAACTCCTTCTGACAGCAGGATCTCCTTCATTGTTTCTATTTCTGTTTATCCTTTTCGTTATTGTACTGTTGATACATGTATTATGTTTATAATTTTGCAGTGCTTGTCTTATGTGTATAATTGTGCAATTTTTATTTTAACTGCTTTCATATTTCTGATATGTTTTTACTTGTATTGTGTCTACGAGCTTACAGTACTTGTAGTTGCACTTAGTTTGCCATTATTGAAAACTAAGTCTTACCTTACTGAATCAGGTTTAACTAGATTAATTTTTAAAAATTGAGATTGTGTGTTTCATTTAAAACTGCTTTTATGTGCAGACATTACAAGATTTATGTGCAGCAATTATGAGATTTGTAAGACTTTTGAAATGCTTCCGTGAAATAGTATGAGGAATGACTTGGACATAGGCCCTTGACCTTCTGGCCATGCATTCTTCTTCTTCATTGTTCATTCTCAAACTCCCGCTACCAAGCCCTGAAAAAGGCTTTGCAAGTGGTAGGAGAAGTCCTGAGAACGAAATGTGTTGTGTCATAGTTTACAGTTTGACTGCGATATTTGCACCTTTCTGTCTCAACACATCCGACTTCAGCAGGCATTTTTTAGTACCTGGTTATCCTCCCCTTTTCAATCGCTTCTCCTCAGCTGGTCTGCTCTGTTGCTGCCTGTTATCCAGGATCACAACTCTACTTAGTATCATGCATAATTGAGTACTGGGAAGCTACTCATTCCTCCCTAGAAAGAATCCACAGAGAGAAAAAAATCAAATTTCAACTATTATTTATCTTTACTCCATTGCAGTCATTGTCATCATGTTGCTGTTGTTGTCATTATTGCCGCTGCCACCACTGCTGTTGCTGTTGTTATTGAAAGCTACTCATTTTGAATTCTTTACTCTTGCAGATATTTTTTTGGTAATGGGTTACAGTGGATTTTCTTATCTCCAGAGGCATACTGAAGAAGGTAGACCTGGGTCCTTCTGGCTGTAGTGCAATGCATATTTTTTCAGTAGGCTCACCACAATATTGATCCCCACCTTGTTAGCCAGGCTACTGTAATACAGACTGTGTCCAGGAACACTATGTGAAAGTGAGGTGAGGTCTTGGTCATCATATTGCACCTGACCCGGTTAGTCTTGACTCTCACCTTTATCATATTTTGGACTGATTTTAGTTAGCTATCAGTTTACCTTAGCCATTTTATGTTGTCTATTAAATCAGAAAAAAAGCTTATTACCCACTGGACTTCCATAGCTCAGAGTATAGATTTTCTTGGGAGATGAAATTGGTATGTGCAGCAAACCACCACTGTGGAATGAGTTCTTTACCCTTTGAACCCTGGCTACCCAGTGGCTGGCCTACAGTGTCTAGAAAGGAGAAGAATTTGAGGTGACAATACAGGTTTATAAGATAATCAAAGGAAAGGATAAATTAGACTATTAACAAGTTTTTCAAAATACAACCACCTACAAGAACAAGAGGACATAGCTACAAATTAATTAAAGAAAGATCCAGATTAGATATTAGGAAATACTTTTTTTAGTCAGAGAGTGGTGAATGCTTGGAATGCATTGCCACAGGAAGTAGTGGAGGCAGGGACAATTAATGCATTTAAGAATAAATTAAATGTGCATAGCTTTTAGAGCAAGGTAATGCAAATGAAACTGGCTGTATACAGACTCTGCAGAGTCTTCTAAACCAGTATAAAGACGTTAAGTTATCACCAGTTCTAGACTTCATGAAGAGACAGCAAACCAAATGCTTCTAACACATGACACAACTATCACCGGATAGTATCCCTCAGAAAGCAACGCTATACAGGTACAATTGATACAGAATCCAAGGCAAAAGATTGACATTAGAAATAAAAGTAGCAATACAGTTCTTCATTGTACAAAGCACATACTAGGACAGGGTCAGGAAATCTCATAACGTGACACAGAGAGGCACAAGCAGACAAACGCAAAAAGAAAGAAGAAGAGGCCTTCATAATAAGAAGTTTTCTGTTTGTGTTTGGGTCAGTTTTAATTTGAGATTGAAACTTGTAATTATGTTAGTATGAGATTGTTATATAAATCATCATTTTAACTTTCTTTCCAGTGGAATATGTATGATTACCATTTGTGTGTAGTTTTTCTTACATTTTTCATAAATTTGCACAAAATCTGAGACATATGTATATGACCATTTGTGCTTTTAGTTTTTCTAATGCTTTCTTCTTCTCCTTTTTATTCTTCTTTTTGTTCTCATTCATCCTCCTTTTTTCCCACCTCATCCTCCTTCTTCTTCTTCTTCTAATTCTTCATCATATTCTACCAAGCAAAATTGTGTTGCATTATTTAATTTGCCCTGAGACCTAGTATATCAAATGTCAATGGGTGTTTCTGCCAGGTTTACCTTGCTTGACCCTAGTCTGAACCTATCCTGTTTAAGGGGCAGCAGGTTTGTGCCTCACTTTGTCTTGTCCTTATCCTTTGACCTGTCAACTTGATAGACCCTGCTAGTAGTTTTACTACTACTAGTATAGCTTGTGAGATCTTAGGGATACTACAAGCACCACTGGTATGACAAGATGTGGGCTTGAGAGAGGTGATACATATGTAGAAGACATTTCTGTTTGATGTTTCTCATGTTTTTTTTCATGTTTGCACAATAAACTGAGACATATCTGAGAGGGTGTAGTCCAGATTAGGCCTTTATATCAATCTCTCTTCCCTCACATCAAACACAGATGTGGTATTAAAGTAATTTCTCTTGAAAACTGTAATTTGTTTCACTTTATTAAGATGATATATTTGTTTTCTGACAGTTTAGTCCTTCAGACATGCATAATAGCAGCTGGCAATTTGCATTTACTTGTATGACATGTGGACAATTGATTTATATAATATGCAGTCAAAAAGTTCTACAGCAATTTTGTAGACATTATTTCCCCACAAGTAGAATATTCCATATCAAAGAATTATATGCTGTGTTCATATTTGACTTTAATTTACTGAGATGGATTACATTTATTATTGTATTGTTCTTTTTATTTCATGAGCTCTCTCATTTGGCATGATGCATAATCAGTGATACATAATGATCTGAAAGTTTTTTTAGTGAAAGAAAGAGAGGTATGCTGAGAGTTTTGTTATGAAGAAAAGATAGTCTGAGAGTTCAATATGAAGATTGAACTTTACAGAAAGATAGCACATAACAATAATTATCACTGAGGACAGTATGAGCAAGTGAGAAACACAGAACACAAGCCATTTATTATTGTGAGACATTAAATTCTTGGTTATAAACAACAGAGCTACCAATACTCCAGATATGTCATTGATTTTCTTATATACATTTTATGTTATATTTTGTTAAATCTACTATTTATTATACCTATTGTTATAGTTTACTTTGTTATACCTGCTGTTTAGTATACCACTGTTGCATTTTGTTTTGTTATATCTGCTGTTTACTATACCACTGTTGCATTTTGTTTTGTTATATCTGCTGTTTACTACTTTACTGTTGCATTGTGTTATGTTATATTTGCTGTTTACTATCCTACTGTTGCATTTTGTTTTGTTATATTTGCTGTTTACTATCCCACTGTTGCATTTTGTTTTGTTATATTTGCTGTTTATTATACTCAATTTCCTATGTGAGGAAAAAGGTAGAAACTCAAAGGCTAAAAATGAGTAAATAGTGAAGTGACAATGACCGCCAAGACAAATATATTTCAAAACACTCAGAAACAACATAAAAACTGAACAACAGAAAAGGAAGTCAAGTCATAGATTCTTCAGGCTTTGAAAGTACTTCTCTGGAAGAACTGCATGAGTTTTTGGGAATTCAGGCAATTAAAAACCAAAAAGTATATATTTAAGGCTATTCTGTCTTACATCAAACTTTGCAACCATGTAATATACACCTAGGGTTATCCTGTCTCTCATCAAACTTTACAACCATGGAGTATAGAGTATGGGCTATCATGTCTCACATCAAACTTTACATCCATAGGAAAAAAAAAACTTTAAGCGGGGGCTCGACTTCATTGCCTCGGGTCTTTTCCCCATTTTAGCTCGGTCTCTCTCGGCAGATGGGTACCCCATCTGTCGAGAGCATCGTACAAAGCACAAACTTCGTAGCTCCAGCGATGAACCCAGGGATCTCCAGAAAAAATTTACATTATAGACCGACCGTCGCAGCTCGAAATCGAACCCTGACCGTCTGAATACGAGGCAAACGGCTTGACTACTTCTCCACAGAGACCCCCTTACATCCATAGAATTTAGACCTAAGGGTACCATGTCTCACATTAAACTTTTTAATCGTGGAATAAAGACCTAGCTCAGTTCAAACATTTTTAGTTGGTTTAAATCCCTTTTAATCCCTGAAGATTATGTCTTTCTTGCAGTAAGGCACATTCATCACCTGAAAGATAGGTGTTTTTTGTTCTGTCGTTTGATATGTCTGTTGTGAAGTGCTTTGAAATGTACATATCTATGCTGTCATTGCCGCTTTTTATATATTATATCTATTGTCACATTTTGTTCTATCAGATGTTTATACACCAATTATCACCTATTGTATAACTCTCCATAGCATTTATGTTTCCTGTTGCAATTTCGATATTAACTCAGAACTGACTTTGTATTTAATATTTGTTTCTCAGTTTGTTTGTTTTTTAAGGTGAAGCCTCATTTCATTTTCTGTTATTGGCTCAGTTTGCTAATTGTGCATATATAATGTTACAATGCTTTTTTTCTGGCTGTAATTTTGTTGTTATGTAGACTGAAGCCAAGATGTGTTGTTGTGAAGAGAGAGAGAGAGAGAGACAGAGAGAGACATGGAGAGAGAGAAAATGAGAACATTTTAAGGCTGTATACGTAATGGTCCAGCATCAGAGACAGGTTATGAGATTTGTTTCTTAAATTGCTGTTTGTTGCAATGGACTCCATTTCAAAATCTCCATTTCAATTTTAAAATCTTAGTGACTAATTTCAAATGAAATCTCCATTTTATGTTAGAAATTTCAGTGACATATGTCAAATCCGCATTTCATTTTTAAAACCTAAATGACCTATATCAAAATAAAATCTTGATTTCAATTTTAAAATCTTGGATACTAATATTAGATGAAATTTCCTTTTCAGTTTTAGAATATTGATGAATAATTTCAAATGATATCTCCATTTCAGTTATTCAATCTCATGGTACATATTTCTTTGTAACAATTTTTATTCTAGTTTATGACTCTGCATTCATTAATTTTTAGTGGAAATTTACATTCCAGCTTTTTTTATTTGTATAATTGACTAATTTTTGTGTTCCTGATCAAAGTGTTTAAAAGGATATTTATATAAGCGACTAATATTATGTTTAGTTGAGACCTTCATGATCTCTATTAAATTGTTGCTTGTAGAGCTGGCTAATGTTATACCAAGTATAGAGTTTCTTGATTTAAAGTGCTTATTGGCTATTTATATAACTGGCTAATGTTGTGTTTAGTTGTGACCCTCCTGACCAGCATGTTAAAGGACTATTTTTATGGAAGACTAATATTTTGTATAGTTGAGACCTTCTTGATCCCTATGAGATTGTTACTTGTATAACTGCCTCTTCTTCTGCTTCTTCTTCATTCTCAATCTCCCACTACCATGATCTGAACAGGGCTTTGCAAGTAGCAGAATGTAGTCCGGAGAATGGAATGCATTGTGTCGTAATTTACAACTTGACTGCGATATTTGCAGCACCTTTCAATCCGACACATCCGTCTTCAGCAGCATTTAACTAACTAATGATATTTCTAGTAGAGACCTTCCTGATTTGGATTGTCTAAATAGCTATTTATATAACTGACTAGTGTTATATTTAATTGAGACTGTGCTGATCAAAGTGTTAAATGACTATCTATATAACTGGCTGTTATCTGTATCTGAGATCTTCCTAATAAAAGTGTCTAATAGATTATTTATGTAACCTACTAATATTATGTATGTGTAAAGACATTAATGACAAATTGTCTAAATAGTTATTTATATAACCGACTATTGTTTTATGTAATTGTACCTAATCAAAGTGTCTAAATGGTTATTTTTATAACAGATACGTGTTATGCCTAGTAGAGACCCCCTTAATCAACATTCCAATATTCTATACCTATTTCTATATACGAGGCATGTTGGAATGAAACTGTATCTAACTGCACCAAGTGAACATACGTTTGATGCGCATGATGATGTCACTTCTGATGTAAACAGCACATACCAACCGTCAAGTTTGCAAAATGTCATTATCCTCCAAACTCATAGTTTCCTCAGCAGACTGTTGAAAACATGGTGGGTGTGATACGGAATCCATCCAGAGTTGATCAGCAAGCGGTGATTCAGTTTCTAACAGCTGAAGGATGTCAACCAGTTGACATTCATCGCATAATTCAGGCAGTGTATGGTGACAAAAGTGCGTCGAAGACAACAGTGAAGAACTGGACAACAATGTTTGCAGAAGGACGTGAGTTGACGAAAGATCTTCTGAGACCAGATCAGGTGCATATTGTTGAGTCAGAAGATGCCATTAGCAAAATTGATGCACCAATTTTGGGTGGACCGTCACCGGAGCTTAAGTTTCCCACACTTTTGTCACCATACACTGCCTGCATTCTGCAATGAATGTCAACTGGTCGATATCCTTCACCTGTTAGAAACCGTATCACCGCTCGTTGATCACTGCTATGGATGGATTCTGTATCATACACACCATGTTTTCAACAGTCTGCTGAGGAAACTATGAGTTCGGAAGATAATGACATTTTGCAAACTTTACGGTTTGTATGTGTTGTTTACATCAGAAGTGACGTATATTCACTTTGTGCAGTTAGGTCCGATTTCATTTGAACTCACCTCGTATGTTTAGTGTTATACCATGTAGAGATTTTCCAAATTAAAATGTAAATCTTTTATGTGTACAACAGATACTTAGACAACCCTCTATGATTCGAAACATTATTTTGAAAGAGCTAGAAGTTAGTCAATAGCAACAACAATTCACAACATGTATTTAATTATCAACCAGTAAATTATTTAATTCAGCCAATCACAACCTGTAGGTAACTATCCCTCAGTAAATTATGTCAGGCAATGGTAACCTATACTTAATTATCATTCAGTTAACTATTTCACTGACAACCCTTATTCAATTATCATTCAGTTAACTATTACTCTGACTTAACTGCCACTCAGTAGAATATATCAGCCATTGACAACATGTACTTAATTGTCACTCAGTAAATTATATAAATGATAACCTGCACTTATAACTCATAAAATTATTTTACTCAATGACAGCCAGTGCTTAATTATATATCAGTAAATTATTGTAGTCAGTAACAACCAGTACTTAATTATCACACAGTAAAATATTTTAGTCAGTGACAACCAGTACTTAATTATCACACAGTAAATTATTGTAGTTAGTGACAACCAGTACTTAATTATCACACAGTAAAATATTTTAGTCAGTGACAACCTGTATTTAATTATCAAACAGTAAAATATTTTAGTCAGTAACAACCTGTATTTAATTATCAAACAGTAAAATATTTTAGTCAGTGACAACCTGTATTTAATTATCACACAGTAAAATATTTTAGTCAGTGACAACCAGTACTTAATTATCACACAGTAAAATATTTTAGTCAATGACAACCTGTATTTAATTATCACACAGTAAAATATTTTAGTCAGTGACAAACCAGTACTTAATTATCACACAGTAAAATATTTTAGTCAATGACAACCTGTATTTAATTATCACACAGTAAAATATTTTAGTCAGTGACAACCAGTACTTAATTATCACACAGTAAAATATTTTAGTCAGTGACAATCTGTATTTAATTATCACACAGTAAAATATTTTAGTCAGTGACAACCAGTACTTAATTATCACACAGTAAAATATTTTAGTCAGTGACAACCAGTACTTAATTATCACACAGTAAAATATTTTAGTCAGTGACAACCTGTATTTAATTATCACACAGTAAAATATTTTAGTCAGTGACAATCTGTATTTAATTATCACACAGTAAAATATTTTAGTCAGTGACAACTTGTACTCATTTTATTCATTCACATTTTTGGTCCAATATGAAGGATATGTTTTAACTGCAGCTGGCCACTTTCCAGGAAGCCTGTATCCCAGCTTTTACATTGACTGGTTAAAATGCTAATGTTTATATATATGATGAAGTTCCTAGTCACAGCCGCAACCCACTTTAATCATCTTTTATGGGATGCTTTGAAAGTGACAGTGATCCTATTCATGTCATTCGAACTATCACTCGTGTACCTAATTATCACTCTACACATTATTTTAGACTGTGACAACCTGTACCTAATTATCACTCTACACATTATTTTAGACTGTGACAACCTGTACCTAATTAACACTCTACACATTATTTTAGACTGTGACAACCTGTACCTAATTATCACTCTACACATTATTTTAGACTGTGACAACCTATACCTAATTATCACTCTACGCATTATTTTAGTCTGTTGCAACCTGCACCTAATTATCACTCTTCACATTATTTTAGTCAATGACAACCTGCACCTAATTATCACTCTACACATTATTTTAGTCAATGGCAACCTATACCTACTTATTACTCTACACATTATTTTAGTCTGTTGCAACCTGCACCTAATTATCACTCTACACATTATTTCAGTCAATGACAACCTGCACCTAATTATCACTCTACACATTATTTCAGTCAATGACAACCTATACCTAATTATTACTCTACACATTATTTTAGTCTGTAGCAACATGTACCTATTATCACTCTACACATTATTTTAGTCTGTGGCAACCTGTACCTATTATCACTCTAGGCATTATTTTAGTAATTGACAACCTGTACTTAATTATTATTTTACTAATTATTTTAGTCAGTGACAATCTATACTTAATTATCACTCTACACATTATTGTAGTAAGGAACAGCCTGTACTTAATTATCACCCTACTCATTATTTTAGGCAGTTACAACATGTGTACCAGAGCCGATCAATTTTATAGAGCTCTATCGCAGACAGTAAAGGGGTCTGCTCTATTCTATTGCACTCTACACTCACACTAAACAAATTCAAGTAACACTAATTATAATACACAATGCAAGTAAAACTGCCTACTATAAACTCTTTAAAAACATAAATTCTTTCTCTCATCATCACGATACCCTATTCTTCTAATCTGGGCTACTGCGATTGAACTTAGTTGCGGATTGCCACTGATGGTAAAGTTTGTAGGTTCTGAAACCAGATATGACATCCGTGGTCTTGTTCCTCTTGTCAGAGGTAGATCAAAGTGGTCTCAACGTGGTCAAGATAGACTGCATGAAATATGATCCATGGGATCACTATAAAAACTGCCTCTATCTGCGACTGACCACTTACATTCATGTGATCAAGGGGATGTCGACGTGATCAGTGGGACTACGTCAATATGATGAATGCGATGACTGGAAGACTGCCTCTATAAGTTACTGACTACTTGTAATCACGACCACTACAAAATATGAGAGTAGTTACATTGCTTACTGTGTGTCTACCTCAACTGCCTTTCACCATCGCCTAAATATCAACTCAAATCTGCCTCAACTGCATATCTTCGTCGCCTGTCCTCCACTGAGCGTCTCTTTCCAAAGTACCTCTGTCTCTGAAGTGAAATGTTCTCTCCATCGCGTACACTCCACTGAGCGTCTCTTTCGAATGTCTTCTCTGGTAATGATCTAAGTCGACCACTTTCCACAGCCTATCTCATGTAATCTCCTCTCAAGTAATGATCTAAGTGAAATGGTCTATCTCTGTGTCTGTCTCATGTCATCTCTGAAGTCATCTTTTCTTTCATCCGCCTGCTCTCCACTAAGCGTCTTTTTCCAAAGTACCAGTCTCTCTGAAGTATTCTCCTGTAAAAATTCTCACATATCTATGTCGGGATTTATATTCGATCTGCCTCCTAGATCACGTGATTTCCAAAACTGCGCGCGTTTTTGTCCGTCTGCTTACCATTAGCCCCCTTCCTATTCGCGTGGTTTCCAGACGACGCAGATTTGTCGACGGCAACAAGTCTACATCTCACTAATCACTATCGTTCCAGGTGTTGACACCTAGCCTGTAACTTATGTTGGATTACGTCGTGGTTCGATTTGGTTGCTCAAATTCTGGCAGGACTGAGTTCAGCTGCACTGACTCAAATCCCCTGAAGAAGAAAGAAATAAATGGGTGTCTAAGCTCCTACCTATATATTGTCTGTACAGCTAAGATTTACACATGTACTTAATTATTATTTTACTAATTATTTTAGTCAGTGACAACCTGTAAATAATAATCACTCTATTAATTTGTTTAGTCGGTGACAACATATATTTCATTGCCACTAAATAAATACAATACAATTCAATTTCTTCGACTTCAGTCCGACAGGTGTGCCGTATGCAAGGTAGTCAACAATGTCTTGTATGCAGTCCAATCTTTCGTGGGGCCATACCATTTTGACCTATGGCTCTCAACAGACCATCTCACCATCATATGGGCGGGCGGCTGTGTGGTCGTGTATAATTATATGACAACTAAAACGTCGTTCTGAGTGTTCATCTGTTATCTGGCATGCGAACCACGTGACCAGTCCAGTGGTATTTGTGAGACATCACAGCCTCCACCATGTCTCAAAATAGAGTCTCTGATTTCAGCATTGGGGGATTCGATCTCTGATCGAGGTCCCGAGGACACATCTTTCCATCACTGGCTGGGTAATACGTAGTTTCTCTGCATCCATATTGCGTAAATTCCACACTTCACATCCGTAAATCATGGCTGGTATGACTGCAGAATTGAAAAGGCGTGCCCTTGCCATGGTGTCTTTCAGATGCAGGAGTATAGGCTTTATGGTATTGAAGCTAGGCCAGACTGCAGCTCTTCGTCTGGAAATCTCCCGGTCTAGGGTGTGGGTGGCATTTATTTCTTGCCCCAAGTATATGTAGGCGCTGACATCTTTGACCGGCTCATCTCTCAGCTTCATCTTATATTTGAGGCAGTATGGGTTTCGGAAACATTGCGTTTTCTTTTTGATCATTCATAGTCCGATACCTCTACCGACCTCATCCAGTTCGTTCAGGGAGTGTTGGGTCTCCTCGGTGGTGTGGCTGATGAGCACAATGTCGTCTGCAAAGCGTAGGTAGGTGAGCCTTTCCCCATCTATATTTATTCCTGTATCGGATCAACCCAGCTGTTGGAAGATGCCCTCAAGCGCTGCTATGAAAAGCTTTGGAGAAATTGTGTCGCCCTGCCGCACTCCTCTTGCTAGTGGAATAGTTATTGGACAGTGGTACAGAGTAATGTCCGTACAACCTACATTTATTTCTTCTATCACCCTCGTGTAATTTTTAGCCACGCTCTAGTTTCTTAGGGCATTTATCACAGCATCGATCTCAATACTGTCGAAGGCTTTTTCATAATCTATAAACTCTAGACATATGGGCAGGCGTAGTTCATGTGCTCTCTCCAACAGCTGGTGGATTGTGTGTAGGTGGTCAGTAGTGGAAAACCCTCTTCTGATTCCAGCCTGCTAATGGTGTTATTGGAGGTTCAATTGTTTGGTCGATCCTGTTTACAAATTACTTTACTTAAAAACAAATCTGTAAACATCATAAATGATAAATATAACAACTAAACAAAACAATTTTTTAAACTGAGATGTAAACAATTTGTCAAAGAACTCAATCTGGTAGAAGGAAGTGAGAATGAAATACCTGTACTTACTTCAAGACATAGAGACAGAAAAGAACCATCAATTATATGCAGCAAGTCGAAAACTCTTTCAAAAAGAGCTCATGAAATAAGGCACCAGAAATAGATAGTATTACAACAGAGGTCATACAAGCCTGTAGAGACATGGTAATAAAATATACATGGCATGGGCACGAAGACTGGAAAACTTAAAATTATTCCCATGTGAAAGAAAAAAGGAAACAAAAGAGATTGAAACATATCTCTCTTGAGCTATATCAGTAAAATATACACAAAAATCCTGGAAAATATAATAAGACCAATAGTCTAAAGACAGTTAAGTGTAAAACATAGTTTGACTTCAGAAAGGGAAGAAACTGCACAGGTGCCTTATTTTCTCTTTCAGAACAAACTATTGAATACGACAAGAAACAGAACATCACCTTTGTGGACCAAGAGAAAGTATTTCACCAAATGCATAGAAGCAAATTTTGAGAAATCTTTAAAATAACTCTGTAGTTCAAGAACAGTTATTGGACAGTATCAGATTAATATATAGAAGTACTGAAATACAGTGAGAGAACACCAAACAGACTTACAAACTGGTTTGCAGTAAATACTGGCGAATACAGGGGTGTGCACTCTCACTAATTTTGTTTATCGTATATATGGACAAAATAACTGAGGTAACCCAAGAAACCACCTCAATGAACAAGATCCTTTTTGCAAATGATCAGAGCATCTTTCATTTAGATGGACACGACCTTCAAGAACATCTGAATACCCTTGACAATGCCTGCTTAGGATATATTATGAAGATTTACAAAGTAGAGACAGAAACAATGAAAATCAATAGAGTAGAGAAGGCACTAAATATTCCTGTAAAAGGCACAAAAACAGGTCAGAGAATTCAAATACTTGGGTAGCAAGATGGAAGGATGGACAGAGAGGTGGAATCAAGAATCAGAAAGCAAATATATTTTCTTGTTGGATCTCACCATTATTTAGACACAAACACATCCCCCTGGAGACAAAGAGCCAGTTGAGTAATAGTATTTTAATACTCTCTGCTACCAGTGTTAGACATTGATAGTCGCCAAGACAATAGGAAGAAAAATCATGGTATGCAAAATCAGGTGTTTAAGAATATTGGTTACAGTTACATGACTGGAAAGAGTACGAAATGAAGAAATCAGAAAGGAAGAGGTACAACATCGTGTATGGATCACATAGAAAGGCAGAAAATAAAGGTGTTAGGACACCCAACATGAATGCAACCAAATCTACCATCAGACAAGAGGTAAATAGAGCAAATGGGAAATGGAAATAGAGCAAATGGTGACACGTCTGACAAACGAAAGAAAACTACACCTCCCCATGACGTCTAACAACACAAGTGGGCAGAAGTAGAACAACCATTAATTAATTATTACTATAAATTATTCCAATTAATGTGCCACCACCACAATGAAGGTTGACTGCAATGGATCTCCAACATTCTCTATTTCTTGCCAGGTAGCACACACAAATGTACTGCTGCTTGCGCATCATTTGATGTTAGCCTCCCTCTTGTAGCACTGCTTAACTTGTGCTTGCCTGTCTTCATCCTTTCCTTCTAGTATGGTTTTATAAGACTGTCATGTCTTATGTGAGAACCGCGTAACACAGTGGTTAGCGAGCTGGCTTTGCATCTGAGTGGTCCTGGGCTCATTCCCCAGTTAAGGCGGAAATTTTTTTTCAGGCCGCAACAGCTCCTGGGTCAACACAGCCTTAAATGGGTACTGGTTCAGTCTGGGAAGTTAAAGCAGCGAGGGAGAGATGATGACTACCGCTCTCATATAGCCACGCCTTTGAAAAGTGAGATCGCTAAACACCTCACACCCCTATGGTAGTAATGCTATGGGTTACTTTACTTTACATGTTTTTTAATGTAGCCAAAATATATGATTTGTTGACCTTTTATATCTTTCAACAATTCTCTTTTTATCCTTAGTTTCTCCAGGACCTCTACATTTGCAAATTTTTTATTTCATGCGACCCATTCTCCTGTACATTCACATCTCCACTGACAATTCTATCTTTTAACTGCTTGTTCTTTGTCAAGTTTCCACACCATACACATACATTAGTGTTGAATATATATAACACCTGATCCTTCTTATTTATAAGTTGTAGCCTAGCTCTCTAGATATGAATATCTTCTTCATTCTACTGAATCTATCCTTGGCCATATCTAGTTTTCTTTTGATTTCAGTTTCACATCTACAATCATCTATTATTACAAGCCCAAGATATGAGAAACTTTAAAAAAATCACGGCCTTCACCGTGATTCAATCTCACGACCTCCGGCACTCAAGGTGGACACCTTACCTCAAGACCACTGAGCCCCACCTTTGTACTGCGAATTATCATAGTTTTATGTGGGTTTTTTTTAAATATTAATGTCTAGACTACACTCAACACTTCACGTATTGACTTGCTCCACAAGTTCTTATAATACCTCTTCCCTTTAAGCTAACAGTACTGTATCATCAGTATAACAAAGATTGTTTATTATTCTTCCATTCACCTTTAGTCCAGACATAGACTTTTCTCTGACTTGCACAGGTTAAAAATATATTATTAAAAATTAATTAATTAATATATAGATATATACCATACTTAATTATCAGGCAGTTAATTATTTATTTTCTGTGATTGTTTGTTAGTGTTCCCATCCATCTTTTGATGGATACGAAGAGTAATCAAGGTCAGTTGAAACATACTTATCTTCTTATCTTAAGGACATTTTGTTATGTTGTATCATAGTTTACAGCGAGACTGTGATCTATGTGCTTTTCAGACTGGTTTTAGTACGCCATTTTTGGGACCAGGTTTACCTTCAATCTCTATTTTCTATGCCAGATTGCATGAGTTCAATCTGTTTCAATGGCCGCCACTTGGAAGGGAAATAGGGTTTTGATCAGCTCTGATTTGCTGACCCTTATCTTCTTCTTCTTCTTCTTCGTGTGGTGTCAGACGTCAACTTGAATTTGTTCAAAGAAAGCAGCTGTCATCCTGAGGCTGTCAACATTGCCATAGAGCTTGTCTAGTGTTGCCACTGGTGATGGCCACATGTGCTTTCTCTGGTCCTCATGTGTCGGGCAGTTTTGCAGCAGATGTTCAGCGTCATTTTCCCTGTGCCACATGTGCATTCGTCAGTACCACCTATCTTCAGTTTATTGAATAGATGGTACCTCAGTCTGTTGTGGCCTGTGCGTAGTTTGAAGACCACGACCTGCTCTCTTCTGTTCAGCTGGTAGTAAGCATCATTTTTTGTGTAGCCAGTATATTCTGTTTCCAATTTGGCCATGTATCTGGCCCTAATAAACCTTTTGGACTCTTCGTAGGTCACACTAGGATCTGGTTTTGGTAGTCTTGCAGCTGACCTTTATGAAAGTAGCCAACAATTAGTTGCTGGCTGCTGTCATTTCATTCACTGCGTCTTAGTCCCAAACATAATACTGATCAAAACCCACCTCATGTCTTCATTTGCACTCCTGGAAACAGGCTGTTATAGAAGTCTGGGCAACTAAGTGGGATCAACACTGTAATCCCCCATAGCGGGGAGCTTACTAAGCAACCTTACATTGTACTACAGCCAGGAGGATGCCTGTCCACCTTCTTAAGTACATCTCAGGATGTAAGAAGAGCACTGTAACCCACTACCAAGGAACGTCAAGAGTTGACTCAGTACGAGTAGCTTTCAACAGCAACAGTCAGATTTTCATACTATTCCAGATATTTCTACTCTGTCTTTATCAGTCTCTTTTACCCACAATCCTTTCCACTGTCACAATGTTATTAAAGGACTTCTTTCATTGTATGTATCCAATGAATCGACTCGTCTTCTTTATATTTTAAGAGGGAACTTTATTTGCTGCTCTCTTTTAATAAGTTCTCTGTATCTCTAAGCTGTCCTTTTTATGTATATCATTCTCCTGAGGAACAGCATTTATGTTACTGCAAAAGATTTATTTGTTTCTTTATTCATTGAGATTCACATCCATAAAAAATTACTAGTTCTGCATAACACTACGTCTCCATTGCCAGGGAAATATTTGTTAGCATACTTTATTATTTTATAGAAGTCTGCTTTAGCTGGTGCAGTCTTGTTCTTTATTTATGTTAAGATACTTCATGTACTATTTCTAGAACTATTGTAATGAGCCATCAATAAATCAGGTTTTCTTTTATGACTTCTTAGATCTTTAGTTTGGATTTTTTATAATCTTTTGCTTCACTTACATATTTACCCCTTCAGTCACTTATTGTGTGTAATGTTTTAAATTGTTTGAATTTATTTAGATGGTTTATTTTTTTGTATTCTCTGTGTGCTTTTTATACAAATAATATTGTGTTTTCTAATTGACCGTTTGAGATTAGATTGATATTGCAGCATGACAGAGGTGTTTGTAATAATTAATTATTATGCCTTAATAAGTGGGTCAGAGGCCAGAAAATAGCTTCACTTGGCGCTGTATGAAATCTTCACATGGATAAATCACACCTTTGCACTGTCACAGTAACATACCTTTGTTATAGTTTCATATCTTCATATTGCTATAGTATCATATACTCACATTGCTATAGTTTCGTATTTTCTCCTTGATATAGTAACTTTTTTTTCTTAGTTGTTCGTTCTCAAACTCCCACAACCAAGCTCTCAAAAGAGCTTTGGAAGTAGCAGGATGTAGTCCAGACAACAGAATATGATGTGTCGCAGTTTACAGTTTGAGTGCAATATTTGTACCTTTTGGTCAAACACATCTGACTTCACCATGGCATTTTTGAGTACCTGGTTAGCCTTCCTTCTTTGATCCCTTCTCCTTAGCCAGTCTTCTCTGTTGCAGCCTGTTAGCCAGGATCACCATGTGAAGGTGGATAGAGGTCTTGGCAGCTCTGGGCCGCTGATCCTGATGCTAGCAGTCAATTTTGACACCCTAGAAGTGAAATTGGCCATATTAAATGAAATAGGGAAATTTCCTCACCTGGCATGCTCACTTGACATAACTCTTGTCATAGTGTCATATTTTGACATTGTTATAGTATCACATATGTAGACACTATCATATCTTCATATGGTTATTACATCACATCTTCACATTACTATGAACCCCTGAGACATTTCTTAAGCTGCATTTTCTCTGATAGAGATAAAGAGATGATAGAGATAGAGAGAGAGTTGATCAGCTATCAATATTAAACCAGCTCTCATTGCCACCTCTGTGTTCCTACTTCCATAATGTTGTGAGCTGCCTCATTATGTTGATAGAACACATGGGGTAGTGAGTCATAAAAAATGATGGTCCTCAAGTTTGTCTGTATTTGTTGAATTGTTCTGACTTAACATTTTTACAGAATGAGGTAGCCAGCTCTATGTCCAACTCACCTTAGTCTTCTCTTACAGCGACTTACAGTGTTATTATTTTTTGTTCCTCATTTGGGCCTGGACAACACTCAAGACATCAAGGCATTATTGTCCCTCTGTGTGTACGTTTCTTTCTCCATTCATTGCTTTCTATCTTTCATTGCATCTGTCTATTATTTTGTTGTTTATGTATTGCAGTCTGTCTATACATTTTTAATCCACTCATGTGTCCAAATCAGGTTAAAATCTACCTCACATCCTTTTATCTGTCACCTACGCACATATGTACATATAGATGCACCTACCTGTCTGTCTGTCTCCTTAAGGTGTCACATAGCCATATACTTCTCTTCGACTTTGACACATGTTAACATGTTTTGGGACCAATTTTGTTTTTTATATGTATAAACGATTTGGACAATGATATCAAATCCATGATTGCAAAATTCGCAGATGACACAAAACTATGCAGTCAATAGTGTCTCACCTAAAGCAGAAGTGGATATATTGAGGTTGAATTTAGATAAAATTCTACAATGGTCTGAGAGCTGGCAAATGGAGTTTAATGTAGATAATCCACAGTCATCCATATGGGTAGATCCAATATGGAACATAATTACAAAATGGGAGTGAACAATATTATGAACATAGAAAAGGAATAGGACCTAGAGGTTATAATAGATCACACAGGTAAGGTGAGTAAGCAAGTCCAGGTAGCAGTGAAAAAGGAAAATGGATTGTTAGGTAAGACAAAAAGAAATATTAAAGATAGGAGCAAGGAAGTGATTGTCAAACTGTATAAAGCATTAGTTAGACCTAGATTAGAGTACTGTGTACGGGTGTGAAGTCCTTACCGTAGAGGAGATATTGACATGCAGGAAAAGATAAATGAAGAGCAACAAAATGGATAGTGGGATTCCAGAATTACAGTTATGAGCAAAGACTAAGAAAAACCGGCCTACAGTGTCTAGAGAAGAGACAAATTCGAGGTGACAATACAGGTTTATAAGATAATCAAAGAAAAGAATAAATTATATTATAACAAATTTTTTTTTAAATACAACTACCTATAAGAACAAGACGGCATAGCTACAAATTAACTAAAGAAAGGTCCAGATTAGATATAAGAAATATTTTTTTAGTCAGAGAGTGGTGAATTACCACATGAAGTAGCGGAGACTTGGATAATTAATGCATTCAAGAATATATTGGATGTACATAGCTTTTAGAGCAAGGAAAATCTAAGTGAAACTGGTTGTAAACAGACTGCAGAGTCTTCTAAACCAGTATAAAGATGTTAAGTTAAGTTAATATGTCTACTTCCTTATCATGTCTTGTCAACCTCTTCCTTTCTTGTCAGCTCCAATTTATTTCCATTCCCTCACAACTGTTTCACCTTACCTGTGATCATCAACATTTCATTCTCCATACATCACATTTCTGACTGTTCGCAGACAGTTATTTGACATATGAAATTAGTAGAATATGATACTAATACTGTAGGTAACAAATTTAAGTAAGGGATTCACATTAGGTGAAAGTGCTGATTACATAATGCGGTGTGTCTAGACTAGCTAGCTGATTACTTGTAATCTAATGAAGCAGACAGCCAAGCAATTTGGACACTGTACTTGTTAACTAATGGAGCAGACAGCTAAGCAATTTGGACATCGTACTTGTAATTTAATGGAGCAGACAGCCAAGCAATTTGGACACTGTACTTGTAATCTGATGGAGCAGACAGTCAAGCAATTTGGACACTGTTCTGACCTAGGGATCACAGGTTCAAAACCTTGGTTACGATAAATTGTTCCTATCAAAGGTAAAATAGATACTTAATCCATACACTGCATGATGACTGCATGTGCCAGTCACCTACATTCCTCAGCTCTATAAATCCTCCTTGAAACCCAGAAATTGAAATAAAAGATGTAATATTGGTTGTGTTTTATTTTAGATTAATCAGTTAATGTGGTTCACAGACTAATAAAGATCTGTTTGTTGTAACTGGATTTGTGTAACATTTGCATCCATGTAGACTTGTCTCTTATCTCTTTGAGTGCTCAGCACTCAATGATTTTAGGAAAATGCTTCTTTCTCTGTGACCAGATACATGGAACACTTTGTATGGACCTAGACTACAGCTGATGAACACTTGCAGATACCATTGCATGGCATTGAGTCGAAGGACAAGATACCAGATGCTGCTGAATCCATAACAATAACAACAACAACCTGTCCCTTAATCCTTGATGCACCTTCTCTTTGATTAATCCTGATTAAGCATCAGCATTAACATCATCCTAAGTTGACGTGGCAGTGTCACCTGTCTCTGGACTGATCTGGTCACTACAAGGGGACATCTCACTTGCCTTTCTTGTCGGACATACCCTGTGATAAATGTTTCATTATTGTCATGTCCCCCTGTACAATGTAAAATTTTGCATGTATGCCTCATTCCAGTCATGAAATTTTCCATTTTGTACATTAGAACATTCCAATTAAAAAACGTTCAAGATTTGTTTTGTTGCAACTAGATTTGACATTTGTGTTTTTTAATTATGTAATTAAATTTGGTTTTATTTTTTCATACTTACTATTTATTTTTCTTGTTCTTCTCTGGGTTGTCTTCATCATATAATCTTCTTCGTTTTTGTATGCTTATTCTGGTACTATTACTATACCTACTACCATACTGGTACAATTAATATTAACACTACTACTGCTGCCACCATTGTCAATGACACAACCAGTGTCGCTACTACTACTACTACTACTATTGATACTATTACTACTACTGCTGCTGCTGCTACTAGTACTACTGCTACTTCTACTACTACTACTACTGCTGCTGCTGCTACTACTACTATTACTACTACTACTAATACCATTACTATTGCTACTACTACTACCACTACTATTGCTTGCTACTACTACTACTACTACAACTACTACTGCTACTATTACTACTACTGCCACTACCGAATTTTACTAATTCAAGTCTGTTACACGTGTATAATGGACAAGAAAATCAAGTTAAACGCCTTCAGTATAAAGATAATGCTGAATACTCCAAGCGTTTTGTGTTCTGTTGTGAGGCTGCCCGGGCCCAGTCCTGATATCGAGACGTGGAACTTCTTAACAAATAATTTAGCGTGCTTTCTGTCCCTAGTGGTCACATGTCAAGAGACCCAAAACAGTCAGCTGGTGAAATCAGCTGATAATGACTTTTATTTCTTAGACCAGGGGAACGGAGACGCTAGTCCAGTCAAGCACAATAAATTGACCAGGACGTCGCGTCAGGGTCAGGCACGAAATACTGATCAAGACCACTATCTCTATTCCAAGTAGCGTTACCTGGAAAAATGTTTCAAGTTAGCCTGGTTGAAGATATATAGATCGACTAATCCAAGTAGCAGTGACTCCGTGAGCATCACGCAGATGAAGCCAAGCATAGCACAACCACCTGGAGGACCGTGGTTCATATTCATCAGCACGCTCGGGATTTGAGAAAAGCTACTATAAGCTGTCACTTAACGCCCTTTTTGGGTGCACAAAAGAATAAACTTACTCATTGTGGGGACATGATGGGGCTCACCCTGGGGGCCACTATTCCCCTTCTTCTCACATCACTCTGTTTCATTTGACTCTGTCCTACAGTCACACTCTTGCACAACTTTCACACACGCCCTCATGGTGAGGCCCTTCCATTGCACTTTGGTTGGGCTAGCTTCTGAGGTGCACAAACCTAGCATAGGTACATACAGACGCATACATTCATCCAAGCACTGGTTTATGCGTCCTGATATCGCCCAATGGACTACGGTCTGGGGTGGAAAACGGCGCGCCTCCGCCAGTAGAAACCAGTGAGGCAAACATCTAAGCAACAACAAACTCATCGTGGAAATTCAACAACAATATTTCTTAGACGGATGCTATCAAGTTTCCACCAGCCAAATCAGAAGCAGCATTTGATAGTTTGGATAACAAGTTATTAAATAAACCGAAGTAGGCATGAGTCGGAAAGAACAATTCTTGTAAAGAGAATGTGAAAGTATACTTGATATTCTCGACCACAATCAAATTGAAATAATTGAAGCCAGAACATCGACTGAATTCGTAGATCGCGAAGAATTGCGAATTCGAATTGTGTGTAAAATATACCTTGCTCTCTGCGCCAATATCGGTCTTTTGAGCATGTCATTAATTCATACGTCTTGTTTTCACAACATAACAAATTCAATTCAGCTTCTAGGGGTGGGAGTGACCAAAAAAACTTTGGAGTTAAGAAATGGGTCAGTGAATTCTAAAACAGTGTTTCTCAACTTAGAAAACAAAACGAGCCATTGAGAATAACATTGTCGTTAATTCCGCTGATGGCTGATCCTTTTTGTTATCAATGATACGTCAGTGTGATACATAGGCCTACTACTGACATGTAGGTCATGAGTACTAAACGACTTATTGGTTAATTGTGACAGTAGACCACTAAGAGTCGTTTATTCTGGTCCAACGTACACGCTAAAAGTTACGTTGTTTTGTAGTTTACAGCGAGACTGCGAAATCTGTGCCTTTCGGCACGACACATCTGATTTCAGCTACCTTTTTTAGTACAGATTTGCCTTCCCACTGCGATCCCTGCCCCTTGGCCAGACTACACTAGTGACTAGTGTAGCCTGTTTTCAGGGCCGCCATGTGACTGCGGATTACGGTCTTTGTCAGCTATGGTTCTCTGACCCTAATACCATCAGCCAGCTATGAATCGCTGACCCTGATGTAAACAGCCAGTTATGGTTCGCTGATCCTAGTTACTGTCAGCTGCTTCTTGGCCTGATATTCTTGTTTCATATGAGCACTAAGCAACTTAGAGACGTACATTCTAGTTTCAAAGCAAAATCTGACCACCTTGCTCGAGATCTGTAAATTTCGGTATTCATTCAGGCACATGTGTTTGATGTCAGGTAGCCAAATGTAGAGTTAACTAATTTCTTACTGTTGTCTGTATGTACCGTTTTGGACCTAAGACCTTGTTTGGGTTCTCTGTCCATTTCAACCTAGGACCTTCTGGTGAGCATCTGCTTCTTTTAAACCCACCGTATAACAGTTGCTTGGGGATGCAAGCAACATGTCCTGTTCTTTTTATCTGGGCTTTTTGCAGATGCTCAAATGTTACATTTAGGCCCGGAGATATACAGGTAGCCGTGACAAGTGTCATAATTAGTTAAAACACACTGACCTAGATCCTACATCTATTCCTCGCCGGGCTTCTGGAAAGATGCCGTTTTATAGCAATCTGTTCAACGTGGTGGATAGCAAAATTGATTCCCGTAGTGGTAAGCCTATTTTGAAACCTTGAATCTCATTCTCAGTCAAAGGGCCCATTTAAACCGTCTTCGATACACACTTGCGAAGTATAAAAAATAACTGTAAGCTGCTAACAAGGACATATTGGCAAGAGTTAAAAAGTTAGTGCAAGGAGCTTTGAATAATAATATAATTAATTCAAAATTGTCTGTGCTTATGTGATACTTGTTTCTGCATGACATCATCGTTATATTTATTTTGTCGTATTTTGCAAATCCCATGTTGTTGACCCGAAATTGAGGTGATTAAGGCCTGTTTTTGCCTCAACATTAGATGTGCAACGTGTATGTCTACAAATATTCGATACTTCGCCCGTGTGTTAATTCTAGAATCTATTTCGACAGTGGTATGATGTGAATTTTTTGCTGAAAACCTATACATTTGAGTCAATAAATCTTTACGGAAACTACCACACATTATGTAAACATGCTTTATAACATGTGTTTTTTTATTCAGAAATATGGATCTTAACTTTTAAAATCACTCAAAAGAATAAACGAATAGCTGAACTAAACCTTTGAGGAAATAAACCACAGAACTATCAGACATTTTGTTAAATGGCAAAATCATTGTCTAAACTATCTCGCCCAAAATAGGTCAGACGGTGTTTTTACACCATTTAGATATTCATAACCCTTGTGTACACATTCTTTAGAAGTCTCAACCTCCACTCCACTAATCACCACCCTCCCCCCTGTCTGAGATTGTAAAAAGCACCCCTGATTGAAAAGCGCAACCTTGGATCTTGCGACACCCTTATGGACCCACAGACAACAGGCTGAGAAACTGCCTAAAGTTACCTGCCTAGAATGGCGATCTAGTCAAGTGTGTATCGATAATCTATAGTTTCCAATTCGCGAGGGCGGGCGTGAAGCGACCGGCGCACCTTTAGTGATTGACTTTGATCTACTACAGTGTTTACAGTATGAAGTGTACGCCAGAACTCGAGTGTTGTGTTCAGTAAAACCAATGTGTGTTTCTGAATACATAACGCTAAAGCTGGAGCAAGGTTAGTCGTGAAGTTCACTGGGAGTTGCACTGAATCTGAACACGGTACAGTTTTTGATGTTAGTTGTTGAAGAAGTTTTTCACGAAATGCTTGTATTTTTACGTTATTGTGCTATAAATCTTCTGGTTTCCATCGGAACACTGGGGATCTATAGGACGCTATGGACAGCCTTCTTGAGCTCCTCGCCTAGTCCTTCTGTTGCAATTGGTTCTCTTCTACTATTCTAACTACATACCTTACATTAGGTCACATTATGGGCCCGTGTTGTGATTCGCCTTGGAGAGTAGAACCAGTATAACCAGCAGTTTCAAGCAGTTTTTATAACACGTTGTTTGAACTGCTTAGGGATATTAGCCCTCACCAATTCCCCTCGGCCGTTCTACACACAGAACCTGGAGGACCAGCGAGCTGTCTTGGTCTGACCTATTCCACACGCGCGTTTATTTGTTATTATACCTGTGAGCCCTAATAACTGAGTGCAAATTACTGTTGACTACATGAAATCTTGTCGAGTCAGATTCCAATGATGTATGTAACTGGCATTCTGTGGTAGACGCCCTATAGTACACTTAACTATACAGTTTGTTTTTGTTTATTTAGACGTTAGTTTGTGTAGGAGTTGCAAAGTCGCAGAGCGATTGTTTCTCTTGCCAAATGAACCGTGTACGATCCTCGATGTCCACATTTTAAAATTAACACCCGCCTTAGGGAGGAAAAACGGAAAGGAAAGGAACTGGCAACCCCGTCTCATAGAAAACGTGGATCGCGAACAATGAAGTGTCTAGCTCTTAATTCCCGACAGTGCCTTATACGAAACTACCTAAAACTTTTAGTTTGTATAAACATGGCGAATTAAAACGCGTCGGGTCTAGCCTTCATTCTTTTTATTTGTTAGTGGTAAAGATCTTAGGTCAGCAAAAGATATGACTATTATCATGTACCATATATGTATCCCATTTCATGGTAGACGGGGTTGAATTGGACAATTGCACCATATTGTGCATGAAACTGGCAACCTCGGTATGTAAAACAAAGGGTTACAAAAACATGTGCTAAATTACGTTTTGACGAAAACTTTCTGCAATTCGGTTCACTGCAATAGTAGACCAATAATCCTACTGAAGGAAATGTTATTTTATACATCTGAAACAGACTGTGACCGAGCCGGAAAACTGGCTAAAGATCGAGTCATACAATTTACAAGGCGACTGTCATGACTTCAACGTTCTTCAAAAGATATATATATATATATATATTATATATATATATATATATATATATATATATATATATATATATATATATATATATATATATATATATATAAGCTGAAAACGTCATTTTTCCGGAACAAACAAAAACAGTACAGTTTTATTATTCGTTTATTAATCTTCCAAACATGATGTGATGTTCATTGAACAACTCCATGGAGGAGACTCACTTCTCAAGTCTCATTACATGCATGGCAGTTTGAGGAGCTTTTGATTTTTTTTTTCTATTTGGGTATAAAAGGAAAGGAGAGATTACACTATATGTATTACGGGCAATTAACTGAAAAAAAAGCTTCCTAACTTTACTACAATGCTTCAGATATTAGAGAATTTTTTTTTCAAAAGTGTGCCACAAAATGTATGTACATGTACTATGGGATGTATGTTTGTTTCACAGCTAAGTACATTTAATCTTATCTTACAGTTAGTATGATTCATTTGTGTTTATAACCGGGTAAGATGTGTAAACCTATGTGTATTTAAATATAGTGTATTTGATATACACACCCATATAAAACCGTTGCTCACTATTTATTTGAGTGCTCGATACTCAACGATGTTAGGAAAATATTTCTTCCTTTGAGGCCATTTAAATCTAACACTTTGTGGAACTAAACAACAACAACAGCAAGCAAATACGTGTAGATACAATTACATGGCATTGTGCCAACGGACGAAAGTCCGGGTGTTGTTGGATCCATAACAACAATATGGGACAGATTAGTTCGCCGCAAATTTCAAAGACATGCCCACTTGTGCCGTCATTACAAACAGTTTGAGAAGCACTGAATTCCTTGAACGAAATTGCTAAGAGCGTTTACATAAATCATTAACATCACGACCAACTCTACTTCCCTTCCCCAATAAAAAAAAACAACACCTTCATATTCTTTCTGGTTCGTGTTTGTACTGTCTTTTCAGTATACGTATGTAATATTCTACATTCAACTAGACTTGTGGAGATTCTATCATTTTCATTAATGTCTGCTCTTCCTTATATTTCAAGTCAGGAGAAGAGCTTCTTTTTGTTAACTGTTTGAACAAGATTAACAGTAGTCAAGATTCAACATCCATTGGCAATATTAAAACTGCACAAATAAAATATATGCTAAATGTTTCAACAGATGACAGATTGCACCTGTAATAGCTGTCATTTTACTTTCAGATTTCCATTGTAATTCCCTAGGAATACAGGGATACACTCTCCGTGGATTCTTATAATGGACAGTCATCTTGAGCTAAGCTTATATTTCCCTTTGCTTAGTCCTTTTCCATAGTTCTTCTGTGTTCACAGTAACACACCACGTACATGACTTGTCTGCACAAGCTGTCGTCGGTCGATCATTGAGCTAGGTAGCTGTCAGAAATAACAAGTGTCATGTAAGACATAGTCTACAAATGTCTAAGCTGTGAATGCTGCAATGTTTACTGACGCATTCGGAAAGTAAACATTTCTTCTACCAAGATTGCATTTGTTGTTTTCAAATGCAGATGTTTTCATTTATACGAGTATGGTTGGGTTTGACGCGTTGTAATATGTATGTTATGTTAATGTTTCGTTATGTTATGTTGTGTTGTTATGTTTTGTTAATATATTTCATTACATTCTAAGCTGACACATAAGTGTTTCGATTTTCAGCTTGTGGCGAAAGGTAAAGATATCGCTTGTTTCTGTCTGTAGGTCGCTAGTTCTACAAACTTTTGCTCGTCCTCTCCTTTTTCGACACATGTTTGATTCCCTCCCACCCCACCTCTCTGCATACCAAGAAGCCGTTGTAGTCGAGAGGTAAATGGCACTATCCTCTCAAAGCGATGATCGAAGGGGGAGGGGGGGGGGGGGCTAACCCCGATAGTTTCAAGAGAAACCTAAACCAAATGGAGATAAGACCGAAGTTCCTGCATCCTGAGTAACCGTCAGTCGGTTCGATTGATCGTCTTACCACTGGTCTAAAGTAGCTCGGAACAAGAGAGTGATGCTGACGACCAGGGAAGTTTCTTCCTAAGTACAATCGAAATACTGCCTAAGCTACATCATCGAGACAACAAATAACCGTCGGATGATGATCAATTAACTAACCTGGGCATATCTAGTGTACCCATTATAGGGGTTTTCCAAGCCAGCATATATACTATTTCATTTTGCCATCAACCCAAGGACAGGATTCATACCCCAGATGGTTTGAGTCCTCTCTATATATATATTCCGTTCATGTCCCAGCCACCTCTTGCGTACCTTGCGAAGCAAATATTGAAAGCCCGACTCGACGAGTGCCTTGATTAATGAAGTCTCAGACAGCTACCTCAAAGATTAAGCCACTGGTGCAGTCTGTATTCTCATAGTGTTTTTGTTTCGTTATGTTGTTTGATACACCGTCATGGTGCTTATATAACAGATGCAATCAACTAGGCAGAGATGAGTCAACCCGACTTGTCTTTCAGTGACTTTAGGCAGAGCTGTTTCAACCTGGCATGTCTTTCAGTGACTTTAGGCAGAGCTGTTTCAACCTGGCATGTCTTTCAGTGACTTTAGGCAGAGCTGTTTCAACCTGGCATGTCTTTCAGTGACTTTAGGCAGAGCTGTTTTTTTTGTGGATTTTTTTTGTTTTGTTTTTTTGCGTTCGCCTTATTTCTCTAATCCCACAAGGCAGTGTGCGTTGCACTTTGGTTTTTATTTTGCGCCTGTCGGCCCAGTGCATCCAACTTCAGCATGCATTTTATGTAAGGGTCTGCTTCCTCCTGTATTTTCTAAGGGTTTGCTTCCCCGGGGTAACGGCCGGTGCTGTGATGGGGATTGAACCAGCACCTTCGGTTTGTGAGCCGTGCCACTTAACCACTAGGCCATGCCGTCCCCGCAGCGCTGTTTAAACCTGACATGTCTTTCAGTGACTTTATGCAAAGCTGTTTCAACCTGGCATGTCTTTCATTGGCACACACATCGAAGGTGATGATGTAGAGATGGGACTTGGCTTTAGAGTTGTTCAAATATCACCAGATCACGCAAGTCGTAATTAGAAAATAGTAGCTTTCAACAATCAAATGAAGTGTAGTTGACGTTGACTAGATGTATTCCCTTCATATTGATAACAATATGAACTAGACGTAGTACTCCACAGTCGTATACATTCTGTTCCCAACCCCACTGTCCTCAACAAACAAACTACAAAGACGTCAAGTCTTAACATTATAGCAAGTCGTGTCATTTAGCTTCATATTTCACTATCCACATGACGCCATACAGCTAAACAATACAGTGTATCTTGCCTTCCGCAAGCATTCCGCATAAAATGATCTCAGATCTCCAAATTGTAAGAAGTGGCAGCACAATGATCGAGCTAACAGCAGACAGCGACTCATAGCTGGCTGCTTGGATCAGGGTCAGAGATCTAGAGCATACCAAACGGCGGGCCTGGAAACACGCTGCACTAGGGTAGTCTCATTAAAAGAATAGAGATCGCATCGGGAAGGTAAATCCGGTACCCAAAGAGACCAGCTGAAACCGGATGTGTTGGGCCGACGAAAGGTGCAGATATCTCAGTCTCGATGTAAACAGCGACACAACGTCCTTCACAGCAAGAACTCAATTAAAAGAAGAAAAATATTTTCAAATCCACACATTTCCATTTTATCGTTATTATTCTCCACGTGCCATATTCCTAGCAACCTCATCATGTAAAGTCATAGCTACTGAAATCATCTTTAACAATGATTAGGTACATGATTCCTGTAAAGGAGTTACGTGTACTCTTCCGCCTATGCTTCACTTGGAGCCAAAAAAGGGTAATCATCATCATCGCATGCATTACCGACTAGCGTAGACAATCATTTGTGTTGTTGACTCTCTTTTTTTTGCTATGATCTTAGAGTGCTCAGTATCTCCTCTCTTTACTCTCTTCCATTCTATCTTAGAGTGTTCAGTATCGCCTCTATTTACTCTCTTCCATACTATCTTAGAGTGTTCAGTATCTACTCTCTTTACTCTCTTTCATACCATCTTAAAGTGCTCAGTATTTCCTATCTTTGCTCGCTTCCATACCATCTTGAAGTGCTGAGTATTTCCTCTCTTTACCATCTTCCATATCATCTTAGAGTGCTCAGTATTTCCTCTCTTTACTCTCTTCCATACCATCTTAGAGTGCTCAGTATTTTCTCTCTTTTGTTCCAACGACGTTGTCATTTAATCAAAATCTTGTCAGTTCCATTTGAAGCACAGTTATGTAATAAAAATGTAAGTCATCACACGTTGACAGTCTTTATCTGTCGAATAATTGTATGGCTTCAAGTTTCAACTGGGTGGGATAGCCTCCCCCACGGTCAACCCTCCTTAGCCGCCTGACATGTTGCAGTGCTACAATTCTGTATTCCCATTTCGGGCCCCGATAACACTAGATCGAAGTTATCCATTTGTCACAGTGTACTGGAATCCTCCTATACTTAAGCCCCCCTTCCCTCCCCCCCCCCCCCCCCCCCCCCCCGCCCAATCCCCATATGCAAAGATGGGTACCTTCTGATAAGCGTAGTAAGCGTCCTTTGTTGGTTCACTTGTCTTAAGTACTTCCTTGTTATGGTAGTTTTTAACTGTCCCTGTCATTTTAATGTTTTTACGTTGCCTTCAATGTTTCTCTTCCTTGTTTATTGGTTGTCAACCACTCGCTGCAAGATGACAAGACTATTGCCAAATAATTCTTACTCCTGTCGAACTGATAATATAATCATATTAAATTCTCCGACCACGGTAATAGACAGAAAGGTAAATTCTCTTAGTTCCAATGATGCATAGCAACAAGTTACCCGAGTCGTAGCTATGATAACACCCAACACCAGCTAATGTTTCCATTTTATGTACACATACACTATTAAGTGGCCTGGGTTAGTGCAATGTCCGTAATTGCGGAGGTGCATTGCAATGGTTAGAATGATTCTACATAGTTTTAGTAACATTGTCTGGCCAACTTCGCGTGGATTCAGTAACATTCTCTAACCAACTTCTCATTGTATCAGTAACATTGTCTAACCAACTGTCCATGGTTTCAAAAACATTGTCTAACCAATTTTCCATTCTTTCAATAACATTGCCCTATCAATTTCCCATGGCTTCAGTAACATTGTCTAACCAACTGTCCATGGTTTCAGAAACATTGTCTAACCAACTTCCCATAGTTTCAGTAACATTGTCCTGCCAATTTCCCATGGTTTCAGTAGCATTGTCTAACCAACTTCCTATGGTTTCAGTAACATCATCTAACCAACGTCCCATAGTTTCAGTAACATTATCTAACCAACTTCCCATGGTTTCAGTAACATTATCTAACCAACTTCCCATGGTTTCAGTAACCTTGTCTAACCAACTTCCTATGGCTTCAGTAACATTGTCTAATCAACTTCCCATGGTTTCAGTAACATCATCTAACCAACGTCCCATAGTTTCAGTAACATCATCTAACCAACGTCCCATAGTTTCAGTAACATTATCTAACCAACTTCCCATGGTTTCAGTAACATTATCTAACCAACTTCCCATGGTTTAAGTAACATTATCTAAACAACTTCCCATAGTTTCAGTAACCTTGTCTAACCAACTTCCTATGGCTTCAGTAACATTGTCTAACCAACTTCCCATGGTTTCAGTAACATCATCTAACCAACGTCCCATAGTTTCAGTAACATTGTCTAACCAACTTCCTATAGCTTCAGTAACATTGTCTGGTCAACTTCCAATGGTTTCAGTAACATTATTTTACCAACTTCCCATTGAGACCATTATCTTGTCCTAAAGTCAAATCTTCAACAGTTGACAGTTTTTATTTGCATTCTAACGAATGATCAACACCAATGTATTTGCTGTCTATCTACGCAGCTGATACAGGGTGTTATCATATCAAAATCCTGTCCCCAAATAAAGATATGGCAGTTACTCTTCAACAAATGTGTTTCTCAACTGCCACGTTATAATCCGCTTTGTTTAATCTTTTAGACATATATCGAGTCTGACATTTATAGAAGCAAGTTAGTACAGTACAAACAGCTTAATTATCATCGTCTTCTGTGTGTCTCTAGAGATGTGCGAATTGCTGAGCTATTTTGTTAGATCATTGTCTTTGCCTTCTCTATCTACTTTATATTTCCACTATATTTATAAGCTCATTCTTTGGGATGGGTTGTATTGTGTGTTCATAAGGGGATGGAATAACATCTGCATCTGTCAAAACAACATTTTCCCATTGCTCGGGTAGTCGAGTGGTTTTTAGGCTGAGGACTACAGGCCGCTTCGCCACTGATGTCGCCACGTCGTGTGCTGGCTATATTTATTTATTTCACCACGAACAGAAAAACAATATATGCCATACCGGGGATTCGAAACCTTTCGACCACGCGCTCCTTCTGTTATCACCATAAATACTAAAGGATGGACATTTGTCTCCGAATGCATTATGGTAATGGACCTCAAAGAAAATCACAAGTTAGTTAATATCGTCATTATTTATACCTCGAATGAGGGGATGGAGGAGCAGTCAAAGACACGTTTTTTGAACTGCTCGAAAAGACAATGGACAATATCCACGACGAAATTATTCTCTTTGGAATTCTAGACGGGATATATAATGATTGGGAGATAAGATGAAGATATTATACAAGTAAATGACAATGGAAGGCGACCCATGAGGATCTATAGCGAGTAAAATCTGGCAACACAAGCACACATTTTTTTCACAAGCATATACATACTCGATGTGAACCGACAAGAAATGAAAAATCCATTATTGATTATGCCATCGTTAGCAAAGATTCATTCAATTATGTGAGAGATACCAGAGCTTGGAGAAGACCAGAAATTGGAAGCGACCACAACTTCATGTTAATAAAGAGAAAAATCGAAAGAATAGTCCCACCAAAACAACATTCACAATCAAGTAAGAAACCAAACACCAGAGAATGAGAAACAATAATAAAGGGATACAAGATAGGAGAGCCAGTAGTTAGACCATATAACAATAGCTTACATCGATAGCAGTGGGAAATGCAGAAGTACGACTTGATGATCTACAAGCTCTCTGTTTAAAATGCAATACTATCCTCAAGGCAACTGCAGCAGAAGCATGTGGTGAAGTCAGAGTCGAGGAGGATATCAAGTTGTGAACAGAAGTGATAATAAGGGAAAAGCTAAAGGCATGGAAACAATATTTGGAAGCTAAGAATACTGCAGAAAAAAAACCAGAAATACAAAGATATGTAATACTCAGAACGGAAGCTAAGAAAACAGTGCTGACAGCAAAACAAAAATCCTCGGAGAAATCCAGAAGCTATTGTACAAGGAACCCTACAAAACATGAGGAAGGAAACAGTGCCCACTGAAATTCGTAGATGACAAATAAGGTTCTTTGTTTACCACTCCAAAGGAGATAATGGATAGATGAAAGGCATATTTCTCATAGCTCCTGAATGTTGGGAAAACCAAGATACAACCGACGACCATATACCGGGGAGGAAAACAATGAATGGGGAAAACATCACAATTGAGGAGTTAATGCAGCACTGGCCAAATAAAGGTCGAAGGTTGGCAAAGCAGCTAGATATGATATAACACCAGAAATGGTAAAATACATGGAAACTGCATGTGGACTGGTATTTCTAAAGGTTCTCCTTATAGTCTGGCGCTACACGCCTTATACCAAGAGATTGGTAGCCATCTTTACCTGAATATTTAAAATGGGTGACAACTGACAGTGCGAAAGCCATCGAGGCATATCCCTCCTTAGTGTCCCCGGAAAAGCCTACTCTAGGAAACTCGAGCAGAGACTAAGACATTTGGCTGAGCCACAGGTGGGCGAGACGCTTGCGGTTTCGGAACAAATCGAAGTACTCAAGACCTTATTTTTACAGACAGGCAACTGAGTGGGAAAGATCTTGAGTGCGAGGAGGAAATGCTTCCGTTTCGTAGACACAGAAATGGCATCCTATAAGGTTCCCTGAAGCAGGTTCTAAGACTGCTTGGAAATTAAGAATATCCAAGCAACTGCGCTTTACAGAGTTTTTAGAAAGCCTGCGGAAACTACATTAAGGCCAGGAAACCAAACAGAGTAGTTCTAAACCACCAGTGGCGTAAAACAAGGCGACATTGTATCACCATACCTATTCATGAAACTCATGTATGATGTCATCAAAGCCTATAAGGATAGGACCAAATAGTACTCAGTTGGGTATTGGAAGATGAGACCATTCCATATATCGAAGCTCGTGTTTGCCGATGATGCGACTTTGAATACTAAATCAGAGACACATCTCCAAACCAGTCTTTAAATCTGGATATAGGTTATGGGCAATGACAACAACCCAGAACAGTTAACTCAAAGCGTCATAAATTAGATATCTAAGGGCGGTTCGAGTAATGAGAATAGACAAGGTCTGCGGTCAAACAATGCGACAAGATCTCAAAGCCCAGCCCTTGCAGACTCAAGTGAAGCAATCTTAACTCCTGTGGTTTGGCCGTGTCTGTAGAATGAAAGAAGATCAACACTTCTTCAGTCATGGGAAGCAAAGATCAAGGATCCAGACCCCTAGGACGACCCAAAGTCCACTGGAAGGACAAGGCAGTTTATACACTGGAACCAGATCAAATTGAAGACAGTGTGTAGAATGGACTGGCGTTCTTTATGGCATACTTCTATATCCCAGGGTAGAAGAAGAGGGACTAAGTAAGTAAGTAAAACAATTTGTCTTACTAGTTGTTTCCCAACGTGATATAAAAGTTTATTTACTTCATTGCCAATGGTGTTGTTTTCGGGCATAGTTTCTCTTGGCAGCAACTACAACATTGTCGCTCATGAGCACATTCAACATTAAAGAATATTATTTTATATTTCCTTTCTTTCTACCTGAAGGACATAAATATGAACAAACATGGAATGGTACTATAAAGGAGGCGGGGGAGGAGAGGTAAAAGGACAGTTACGTATGCAATACCTTTTCATTTATATAATATGTGTGTGTGTGTGTGTTTGTGCGTCCTATTTTCTTGCCATGTGTTATTCATCAATAGGTTATAGTCGTTCTAAAATAACACTTGCAGAGCTGGCCCCGCGTGGTAGTGGGTGCAATGACAGTCTGAAATTAACGACCGACGCAGAGATTCGGGAGAAAGGAAAGGTGTGACAAAATCGATTCAGGATGAATGGCAAACGTCTAATCGACCTGTCGGTATCAGGTATGTGTATTTAATCAGGACAGGTTGTCTTGGAGAGACCTTAAACGCAATCTGGGGGCTATTTAAAAAGCAACCAGTAGAAGAGTAACCAAACCGAATAGAACATGATTATTCATTTGACATAAAATAATGTCAAATACGTTGCTGTTTTTTGACTATTTTGCATAAGACTATATTTTTTAATGATTTTCCGTACTTATATAAATAAGAATTATTTATATAAGTCCGGAAAATCATTAAAAAATATCTAGAATCGAGAAAAAAATTTTTTTTAATTTTCATTTAAATTGGGGTGATTGGTAGAGCAAGGAACTGTTTGCTGTCGTTACATCATTATCAGTATATCACAGGTTGCTTACTTGCTTTCGTGGACTGACATTCCTGACATATCTTCACTAATCTCATCATGTTTCCATATTAAAGAGTATACATTTTATTTTATAGTATAAATCACTGCTATACTCCGTATAATTCTCTAAATGTATCTATTGTGATGCTAATATGTATCTTATGTTTGTTGCCAATACATTTTTGCAATCATTATCTTATCTTTGCAGTGTTGTTTTTCCTCCTAAAATCATGATGTTATATTAATTATAAACGACATCACGGCGCTAGAATACAATAGTACGCTTAGGCGACCAGAACCCGTCGCGTCAAATGGCCATATCCATGACCACGTCTGATAGCCGCTTTCCAGGCGGCCTGCAGTTCTGTTGGGGAGATGGCGATGTGTTTTAACCAGGTGTTGTGAGGGCGGCCCCGAAGACGTCTCAAGGATGAGCACTGCCTCTTCCCGTCCTTCACCCCCATAGCCTACCGAAGCATCTCGTGGGCTGGGATTTCTCGGGAAATGCGAACAACGTGACCAAACAGCGAGAGGCGATGGCGATCAATCATCGAGGTATTGCCTCCAAGTTGAGTACGTCGAACTAATTCACTGTTGTAAATCATGTCGTGCCAGTGAATCCTGTGGATGCGCCTTTGGTTGCGCCGGTGGAAGGCCTCAACACTCCGCTATATGAGTGTCCAGGTCTCGGAGCCGTACATGAGTACGGGGGTGATGCAGGAGGAGTAAATACGAAGTCTGGTCTCTAGGGAGAGACTTCGCTTGGACCAGACTCTGCGAAGCCAGTGCATAGATAAAGCCGCTACATGTGATTTCGTGACTGCTGCGTGCTTCAGGGTACTGCCTGCTGTCCAGGTAGACCAAGTTATCCGTGGCTGCAACAGGGTTGTCGTTCATGATGGTACTTAACGCAGAGAGGCCCTTGCTGAAGTTGTGGATTTTCGTATTCGTCCAGGAGATGTGCAAGCCTAGATGGGTAACCGGTCGATCCAGTACCTCCAATGGGTCTATCAGGGTCTGAGAATCGTGGGCCGCTATGGTGAGATCGGTTACCAGGGAGACGCCGACAAAAACCGTTGGGTTGTGTGCAGAAATTTGTGTGAGGATCTAGTCCATAACGCAGCAGAAAAGCGCTAGAGCGAGGACGCAGCCTTGTTGGACACCAGATGATGTAGAGAACTCCACCGTGAGATCCCGCCGGAGTCGAATTTTGTCGCTGGTGTGACTGTGGAATTCCTCAATTAGGGTCAGCAGGGTGCATGAGACACCTATGCATTGTAGGGCCTTCCACAGGCTTAGTTCAGGGAAGACACATATGTTTAGGATCTAGGTGCCAAGTAAAAAATGTAGGAGCCATGCTTAGGGCTAGATGAAGATTTTCCAGCAGGGTTGTGCAACATTCCGGAGGCTATGGATGAATTATTCCTGAGAATCTTAGTTCTAAATATTCAAATTTAGGTTTATTCTTTAAGAATTACTTAGCTATGTCCCTATTACTGATTTGGTGTCATCCTTCAGCTATATCCATAAAAGAGGTCCGCGGGAGAGGGGATCGTATGTAAAAGGTGGACAGGGGGTGGGAGAGGTGGTATTTACTGCAAGTTCAAAGTGGTCATCCACATCATAGCAACTCTCACTCACGCACAAATTCTTCAAGAATAACAAGCCCTCTTAACTTTTAAAGCTCCTTACTGTCACACAATTGTTTTACTTCATTAATCGTTTAAGGTTTCATTTGTGATCGACTGTTTTAATATTACAAACATGATTTACCGGTTAATGCATCATTTGTGATCGACTGTTTTAATATTACAAGCATGATTTACCGGTTAATGCATAAGTAATGCACATTTACATTTGCTTTTGGTTTTTGGTGTTTTAATGACTGCAAGATATTAAGTTGAAACTGTTTCAGATGTACTCAGCACTGAGCAGGAACGTGTTATTTAGTAACCTGTGCTTCAAATCAATCATTCATCACAAGAAACACCAAACATCCTACCAACAGGGGGGACCCTGAACTTGGACTGCAAGCCACGAAGTAAAATAGAAATCCAAAAGGTCATTTCCAAATCTATGAAAGGGAAAGCAACAGAACTAGATGGAATAGGAGCAGAAGCCATAATGGTAGATATAGATAAGACAACTGATGCATTGCAAAGATTGTTCAAGAAGATATGGGAAGAGGAGAGGGTACCCACAGTATGGAAATTAGGACATCTGATTAAACTGCCTTAGAAGGGGAATCTGGCATTTTGCAGCAATTATAATCGATTTTGTCACACAGTCATAGCCAAGTGCAAGAGAAACTTGACAGGGTGAAAGAACAATCAGTGAAATTGAGACTGAATAGCAACTTGGAGAAAATCAAGCTCCTTAAACTCAACGCTATCAACAAAGATGTAATCATGCTGGAGGGAGAGCAGTTGGAGGAAGTGGATACCTTGACCTATTTGGGATGCACAATAGACACATTAGGAGGTACAGGTGCATGTATATGGATCGGAATTGGAAAGGCCAGATTGGAATTCCTGACTCTAAACAACATATAGAGATTCAGAGAAATCAAGATTCACACCAAAGTTAGAATATTCATAATTAGTGTCAAGTCGGTACTGCTGTATGGACCGGAGACGTGGAGAACAACAAGGATCATATTAAGAAGACTCCAGTCCTTCGTTAACAGATGTCTGCAGCGAGAGAAAATGGTAATAAAGTGGCTGGACATGGCGAGGAACATATATGTATACAATTGATGTGTAGTGTAGAACTACACTAAGTCTTAATGAGACTTTAGCTTGAGTGTTTGATTAATGTCATATAGAGTGGACACTCATAAAGGGGGAAAGTAGACAGAGGTGAACATAGGAGACGTGGGGATTAAAACATGAACATGTCTCATGTAGAGTGGACGCTCATAAAGGGGGTAAGGAGCAGAGGTGAACATAGAAGACGTGGGGATTAAAGTCAGCCCTCCTTAGTCGCCTGCTACTGTCCGGTAGGTTGCAGTGTTAATATTTTTTTGGCGCCGGCACCATGTTAATAACCGAGATACACAAATATAAATGCGTTTAAATTTCTACAGATAGCGTTACCAATAGTAGCACGATGAAACATCCATTGTATACGTAAGCTGTCAATAAACACGCACAGTTTGTCACTCATTTATGATTTTATAATGCTGTGAATTCTGGTATCGATTTAATGCTGAAACGGGTGTTTTGTATGTTAGTTTGAATGGTAAATTGTCTGGGAAATTCTGTTCTGGTATTTCTGTATCTGCGATAACGTTTATGATTGAAGATTAATCCTATAAGGATAAGGCCTCTTTTACCAAGCAAAGCCCTTTGAGTTAGAGTACTTTTTTAGGGCGTATTAGCACTTTTCTTTTAAACATTCGCACCCCAAGCTTCAACACTTAAGATTTTTGTCAAAGCACTTAGCTCCGAAAATAACTGAGCTTTCAGCGAACTGTAGAACAGTCGATAGTGTAATCGTTTCTTATAACATGATTAATTTGACTCTGAAATTGGCTTGGTCATATCCCAAAATGGAACTTGATACCATTTACCCGAGCAGCAATGCTATTGACTTCTGAAGGAAGGAGAAACGGAGACCGGCCTAATATAGTCTAGCGGAAAACCTAAATGGAAATCATGAACTAGAATTATGGCACCAAGCGATAGATGGTAGCAGAGCGGATAAAGAGCAGAGAGTGTTTCTATTGATATTAACGACGCCATTTGGCGTGATCGTTATTAATTGATTTGCTAGTCATTGATAAAGTATACACTAGCTGGGATATAAGTGTTGCCTGGGAAAATTCTGAAAGTAAACTCAACGAAAAAAGTAACTTACCAGTTTTTGTGTATGTTTTTATGTTTGAAAGTTGTAATGTAATGTCATACCTATGCATTCTTGGCCTTTACTGGAAGCCGTGTATTTGTCTTAGTACGTCTGAGTGTGAAATTACACTTCACTGCCCTTCAAAATATGATTTCGCTAAATTAACACTATCCGGGCAGTTTCTCGCAATTCACGTGCTGCTCACAAAATGTACGTGACGATCTGTGATTATTTTGCCATTCAATTCATTCAGAAAAAAACTACTGAGAGAAGTACCAGAGGACGAGAACTGTTTCAGACCTGCCTTGCAGGGGACATCCTCGAATAACGACCAGCCGACAGGATCGTTACATCACTTTCGCAGATCTGCGAAACAGATTTCGGCCAGCAACTGTCACTGCTGGCACCATCCCCGGACTGAGAAGAATAAGTTCAGCTACTCTCAGGTACCGTTTCCGCGAGCAAGGTCTACATGCAAGACGTCATGCTATTTGTTCAACTCTGCAGCCATGGCATCATGCCGCACAAATAGTCTGGGCCTGACAACATCTGCGCTCTGGAAACGATATGTACTATATAGCTTTACTATATACTGACGAGTGCAAGATTAACTTTTCAGGAGTCGATGTTCGTCAAAAAGTGTATCGTCGACATGGAGAGCGCTCTGCCATCAACTGCATTCAAGAACGGAGACAAGGATTATGATCTGGGGAGGCATCTGCCAAAATCATTGGACAAACCTCGTTGTCTTAGACAGTACTGTTACCGGATTGCGATACCGTGACGAGATCGGTAGGAAGCTCATCGCTCCTTTTGTGCTGAACCATGCATCAAGCATTGTGCTTCATCAGGACCCTTCGTTCCCATGTTGCCAGAGGCGTGCAGGATCTAAGCCAGAAGCATTGACATTTTTCTCTGGTCAGCCATTTCCCCTAACCAGTCACCAATTGAGCATGTCTGGTACGAGCTGAAACGTCTACTTCAGTAACGACAGCATCCATTGCAGACTGTACGGCAACTTCGTCAAAAAGTCGTGCAAGTGTCGTAGAACATTCCACAGGATTTACTGAGGCGCTACATTGATCCAGATATCAAGCTGTTACCAACAGTTCTGAGTGGACATAGTTTCTAGAAGACGAGGCAGGAGTCGTGCCGAATGATGATATATACCATCAATCGACCCCCAAAGGCTTGCTTCCCTTTAGATTACAGATCTTACACAAATATACGCGGATTCGTTCTGTCATTAGACTTCGATTCCAGCTATGTCCACATTGTCCGTTTATTTGTTGTTTGTCCGAAGC